>OY796677.1:55124404-55724404 GCA_963680715.1 Tetragnatha montana | reverse complement strand
TAAATATAACCGAAAAATGATGTTAACTTTAGTTTAAAAAAATTAAATTATTAACAAATCAAAAATTAGAGAAAAATTATTTGATGCATTGACTTTCTTTTCCATTTTCGATTTTAAATTTCAAGGAGTTGTAGCCAGTGGCGGATCTAGAACATGAGCAAGGGGGGGGGCTGACTTAATCTGATTGAGGATGATAATGAAGTAACAAGCCGTGCTTTTTGCAATATTCATTAATGTCTTAAATATTGAGGGCAGTGTTCATTGTAAATGACTAGTATTGTTAAATATAACTAATTAATTAGTAGTTAAATTAGTTAATCATTAAATATATCCAAATAATAAGGGTGTGTCAACCGGGAGGGTTTTTTTTACGATGATTTGAGTCAAATATTTTTTTCCAAGAATATCCCTTTCGGGACTACTGTCTCACGGGTGAGACGCTCGCGTAGTGCTTCCACCGGCCTACCGTCTCACGGGTGAGACGCCTGCTTTGAAAGGACCAGGGGACGGGCGTCTCATATATGATACACGCTTAAAACTTTATATTAGTAATTTTTATTCTCATTAGATATCGCTCTTTATCAGTTACAACGAAATCATTCGAAGGCGAACATCTTGACTTTCATTCCCATAAAGTATTTTATATTTTTGATAATTTGTTTCCGAAAAATGCCGAGATGTATTTATAATCCATTGAGAAGACGAATAATGTGAATTTAGAGTGCTTTCTTTCACCATCTCAGCTAATATAAACCTTACCACGTGTTCTAAAAGCTTGGAAATACTTTTTATTTTCATTTGATGGATAAATGGTAGTTTTGATGTGTTTATTGCGACAGTTATAGGTATTTATTTCTTTTAGATTTCGATTGCGTTTAGGTGGAATTATTTATTGCTGAAACATAAATAATCGATATGGTTGGGTATCTAGTTGGAAACGAAGATTGAAATAGATAAATTATTTGGTATATTTCTTTTAATTAACAATGTTCAACGATTTCCGAGCTGTTTGACTAGCTGCGCTCATTGCGCGTTTTCAGTAAAAAAGAAATTAAGTAGTTTTTTCCAAGATATGTTTAATGTATCTTCATGAATGAGTTTCTAGAGATAAAATCTCTTCTTTTTGGAATATTTTTCCCAGTTATATGAATCTCAGGTTTGTGAAAAAGTTTATTGTTTACAAATTACTTGTTTTGAAAAATATGTAAGAAATTAATGGGATAATATTTTATATTTTTTAGCAGTAACGTGTAAGGGGTTCCACTGATCACATGCCGAAAATTAGATATTTTGGACCACAATTTTAATTTTTGGGAATTTTTTTCCGAAGTTCGACTTAGACGCGTAAAACGCCCGTCCCCTGGGGAAAGTTCTTTCTACTCGGATGCCGTCCTGTGAGAGAGGTTCAGTGGCTGAGGCACCCGTCGCGAAAGGGATATAGATTAAATGTGAATTTTCGTGCACTTAATTTCAATGTTTAGTGAATAATACATCCATCCCGAGGCATAAGGGGGGTTTGGGGGAACCTCCCCAAAGAAAATTTTTGAAAATTTAACCCTAAAAAGTTGTGTTTTGACTCATTTTTGGTCATTTGGGACTCTTTGAGTGTCACACGAAAAAGATGAATTCTTGTACTCGTTTTCAAAGGAAAAAACTGTAAGATATAAGAATTTCATGGGGGTGGTTTGAACCCCCTAACCCCGTCTCTATTTTAACAGAGTAAATGTTTTGTAAGAGACTTAGCGCATTAGACCCTTTTAAAAAGTGAATCTTATAAAAACCAGGGAGTTAAAGATCTTGCAGAGGGGCTAAAGCTCATAACCTTTAACACTAGAAAGACGGGATGGGCTTTTTTGGCCCATCGCGCTGTTTGCGGCTTAATAATTTCAACACTAATCAACCGAATGGCTTGAAATTTTCTGACTTTTCCTTATTTGGTTCTATTAACACTAGAAAGACGGCAGTATGCTGTATACCTAGAAAGACTGAGTGGGCCTTTTTGGCCCCTCCTTGATTTTTTGCATACGGAGCTAATTATACATCTAAAATATAATAATACCATATAAATAACTGTTAGAGTATAAGATAGAGACTCAATCTGCAGATTTCTATAGGATTTTAGAATTTTTAACTAGTAAAATAAATTGTAATTATGGCCATCAAAAGTGCTTTGACTATATTTTTATCCATAGATCTGATAAATGAGTTGCTACTCTAGATAAATGACACTGATACGAAAAATTAATAAAACCCATTCAATAAATAAAGCAAAGTTTTTAAAACTGATCTGTTTATTAGTGTTTTTGCACATTTGGAGCAATGGTTACAAAGCAATTCTCTAAATTCGCATTTTCCACAAACCGATTTCTTACTGTCTAAACATGTCTTTAAGGTATGTTTTCCTTTACAGGATACTATAATTCTACATAATATAACCCTTTTTGTCACTGCTTTCTTCTCTGTTTATGCTTTTTTCCCCTTTTATAGTAGAAATGGTTGTTTCTTTGGTAGACACGAAAGGGGCACGGAGCTCTTCACAAAATCTCAACATGAAATTTCTACGACTTAATTTCTTTTTTCCCGGTTTTTTCCTTGTATAAGATTCATACATTTACAGCAGAGATATCTAATATGCAATAGAAAACATGCATAGGTCAACGGCTAGAGCCTGATTTGGAGTTATACTGCCGTATCATTTGATCCACAATGATGTCAACTCCATACTTAGTTTTGTTGTAGTAAGCTATAGTATTCGGCTTTTTCTTTTCCTTATAGTTGTCGATAACTACGTTGTGTTGCAGTTAAGGTTATGTCTTTATTTTTTTAAATAAACAATTGTTGAATATAGATTTTTTTTTCCTAATTTTGCAGTTGGCCGAACCCCTCTACGGTCTTTTCTAAGTGTTCCAACCAGGCTAGTTTTGCTTGGGATTTTAGTTTTTCACACAGTTTTACTACTGTAAAATAGCTGTCAGTTGTTATGTTCCTTTCTTTTTCCAAGTATGGCTGGGTACACTTCACAACGCATCATTTTCAATGCCTCATCAGGTAATGAAGGTTAGCAGTTTCCCCATACAAAGAAAACAGCTGTTACAGTTCAAGTTGTAAAATGTATTTCTTTTATGAGAAACAAACCCTATTGGTCACCTTGTAGGCCAAAATTCAATGGTGAGAACCGTTATCTTTATGGTGGGCACCATAAATTCATCCTTTGAAATGTCCTCCCCTCGACCACAACCCCTACTGAGAAAGGGGCGTTCTAAACCGAACCGAATCGAATTGAATGGAACTTGTAAGAGATAACAAACAAAAGAAGATCCCCTCCCCTTTCTATAAGAAAATTTCATGGAAATACGAGCGGAACGAAGCAAGGAAAACACAGCAGAGGTGGTACGGTCCAAAAAAGCCCGCTCCGTCTTTCTAGGTATACGGTTCGCTATCTTTGCTCCTATGGGACTAAAATGAAAACGGTTTGGTATGCACTTTAAGATGTGAAACAAATCTATAAAAATGTAAGGGGCTAAGTATTTTGGAGGTTATGCTTTGTAAGGCTTAGAAAGCTCATTGGAATCTACAAGTTCTGAATCGCATTTATATTAAAGTGCTGAAAGCTAAAGATCTTGGAGGGGGCTAACGCTTTTAGGCTAAAGTTCATTAAATTGCGAACTAAATACTATAAAACATGGCAAGGAGGCTAATTCTTTATGGGGGCTAAAACTCATTGGCCCCTTTAAATTGTGAATTTAATCTACAAAAACTCAGGGCTAACAGCCTTGTAGGAGCTAAAGATCATGGAAGGATTCATAAGGGTTAAAGTTCATTAAATAGTGAACCAAATATATTTAAAAACGCAAGAGGGCAAAAAGCTTTGTAAAGGCTATTAAAGAGCATGGAGGGGCTAATTTTTCATAGGGCTAAAGCTCATTAATTTGTGTAACAAACATAAAAACGCAAGGAGGCTAATGCTTTTAGGCTTAATGCTTTAAATTACGAATCAAACCTTCAAACATGCAGGGGGCTTATAATTTGTAAGGGCTAAAACCTCTAGAAATCCTTAAATAGTGAATGGAGTTTATAAAAATGCAGGGGGCTAAAGATCCTGGAAGGGGCTTAATGCTTTGTAGACCCTTTGAATTGTGAAAAAGGCTACAAAAAACTGAAAACAAGTTTAAAATTTTAAAAATTTAAACAAAATTTTCTAAAAACTTAATTTTTTTTTCGAAAAAGTTCAATTTTATGTAGTGTAAACTTAAGTCCCAAGGGGGGGCTATAGCCCCTATAGCCCCCCCATAGATCCGCCACTGGTTGTAGCTAAAGATATAAGAAGGAAAATTGCAATACAAAATTAGTATTATTTAATTGTTCACAACTCAAAATACAGATAGATAATAAAATTTTTAATTTTATAATAATTAGTAAAATAATTATTGGGGAGTAAAATTTTTAAAGTACATATCAAGTCAATGTTTTAAATAAGTACTAGTATTTTTTATGTGAATCCTATTGAATTGAATATACTTTATTCTAAAAGAATTTTTTAGATAACCAGTAGGCCTGCCCCCTGCTCGCTATCGCTCACCAACCCCCGGAACTGCTTCGCAGTTCTTTTAAGATCGCTTCGCGATCTCAGCGAGCAAAGCTCGCTTGTTCCATCTTACCAATCCAGCACACCCTAATCCAAATCATCCCGAAAAAACCTAATGCTGAAATATTACTTTCCTAACTCAATTTAATCGAAATATTTTCCGCATTTCAAGAAACTTTAAATGTTTAAAGTATGCACGTGTATATTTTGTGAATAGTTTAAAATAAATCAAACACATAGTGAGTATGACGCATAGTGAGCTATCGCTCACCGACCCTCGTAACTGCTTCGCAGTTCTTTTCAGATCGCTTCGCGATCTTAACGAGCAGAGCTCGCTTGTTCATCTCAACAATCCAGCAGAACACTTTTCTCCGCTTAATTAAGCCTCTTGTAATACCGAAAATACCTCTCTCTTGCGTATCAATAATTTAATTGAAATGTTAAAAAAATATTCAGCAAGTCTACTAATAACCATCAACCACTTTGTAGAAAAAAGCATTGTTGAAAATAAAATAAATCAGACTCATCATAAAACACGGCTGTTTTTCTCTAGTGAACGGCCAGAAAGAGAAGAAAAAATTAAAACTTTGAATCTTAATAATTCCAAAACTAATTAGAATTAAAAAAAACAAAAAGCCAATCTTTTTATAAAAAATATTTGTATGTGTCTTTAAAATGTCATAGTTCTACTATGATTAGTTTTGCTTTTATAACAAAAAAAAAAAAACCCCAGAAAAACCGTCAAAAATTTCGAAACTTTAAAACTTAATTACTCCAAAACTAATTCGAAATTCGAAAAAAGGGCGACGTGGTGCAAAACTGCACATCTAAGAGTATGTGTCTGCAAAAAATCATATTTCTGCTGCCAATAGTTTTTGCTGAGGGCGAACTCGCAGCAGAAAAAAATAATTTTCGACTTTGATATTAAATAACTATAGAACTAATTATCTCATCTATTAGCTTTTAGAACGAACACGATCCTCATACATTTGTCAACAAATGTTTAAAATTTAATAAATTTCCGTTGAATAGTTTTTGCGTAGTGAGAGTTCAAAGTGTTCAAAAATAAAATTTTCAAAATCAGCGGCGGCGGCAGCAGCGGTCACTGTTACTTTTTTTTAATATAGAGAGACTAAAACATTCAAATTACGAATAGGAAGAATAGGAGCCAATCGCCTAAATCAGGGAAAGATGACACTGACAAAATCTGACTGTATAACAGCACTAGTTAAGACGCAATGCATCCACCACACACATCCAGTTGGTAAAAATGTTTTTTTTTTCCCAATGGAAGGTAATTAATTGAACAGTTGCAGAGTTGTAACAGAGTTCATTAACCAACAGACATGCCGTAAAAAAGTAGATTGTAATAAAAATGCTTGTTTGTGAAAAAGGAATTAAGGTAAATGCAAATTTTAAAAAATAATTATAAACTCATGGAACCTGATGGAAAGATACCTCTCAACAGTGGGTTTTGGGTCACTTTTATCAGAATAATTGGTTTACGTGAGGTTTTGATGTAGAAAACGGGCAACGAAAGCGGGCGCAGGGTAGGAGTTTGTAGGGAAAACCAACATTACCAGCAGCGCGCTCGCCCACAAAACCCCGGCTCACGTAGGGGGAGGATGGGGTTCACGGAATCTTCCCCCTAGACCCTTACCACACTCCTGAAAAAAAATCTGTGGATCAGAAGGCCTTAGAACCATAAGAAATACTACAAAATAGCATATTTTTGGTAAAAAGTCAAAACTTTAGGCCGAGGTTCAGAACAGAAGGTATTATTTGATAGGGCTAAAATTTCACACACGAGTTACTGTTATGGGTAGGCAAGTTTTCCGAACTCTTACGGTTTGGTTCGCGGAAATAAGTGCGGTTCGACGTACCTTAGTAGTATAATTCAAGTTCCTTTTTAAATTAAATATAAATGAATATAAGTTAAGACACACTTGGTGAGTACAGTAGGATTTCTCATAACCGGAACCGGATCCAAACAGTGGTCAAAATTGTTTTAAAGTACAAAGTAAAAGTAAAGTACAAAGTAGTAAGCTTTTCCCCGAAAATAACCCCTTTATTAAAAGCATTCTTCCTAATTGTAAGAAAAAAATTGTTATGAGTTAAGATTGTCCTAATAGAGCATTTTCAATCACATGACTCGGACCTAACAACGGCCTTAAAACAGAAGATGTTACAGTTTTTTGCCCTACAGAGGTTAACAGTTACAGAAAATGACTAGACGGGGAATTCTTCTATTGGAGCATTTGAAATCACTTGATCCAATACCTAAAAACCACCTTAGCAACAGATAAACAACGGCCTTAGCAACAGTTAAAAGCCCTACAGAAGATACACAGTTAAAAGAAAATAACTGGTTGTGACGTCACCTGAAAACACTCTATTATACGCCTACATCTTGTTCATTTTGTTGCGGTTTCTCGTGTTCATTTTCTTCTTTACTTGAAATTATTTCGTAAGGAACTAGTGATTGGAAAGTACTATCTTTCCACGAAAATACATAGAGCATTCGCATATGACGTCATTTGGAGGACAAAATCAACGTTGCTAAGGCTGTTGTTAGGGCGGGACATAGAAGTATCCAATAGCAGCATTCGCACATGATGTCACTGGAGGAATAAAACAACGTTGCTAAGGCCGTTGTTAGGCAGAGTCATGTGATTGAAAATGCTCCATTCCATATCCTCTTAAGTTTGAAAGCATCCTACTAGAAGTAAGACAGAATTAAAATATCCTGAGCTTCTACATTTAAGCGTAATAGATATAATATTAAAGGTAAAAGTCGTCTGTTCAATCCAATGTCCAGACAACTGACTAATAAATATAAACTCTTTTTTCACACAGAAGTAGACCCTTCCAAAAATCATCTGCCACTGTTTAGTTTACAAATTTGATTGGATACTATGTTAATTGGACGTTTCTTTCAATAATGAAGGACATTTGTGTTATTGAAAGGTTTCTTCCAAGTTATAGCATCAAATGCAGATTTTTTTTATTCAGCTAGAGAAAACATTATAGTATAGCCATTTTGAATGCTTGGTTTCCTTTGATTATATTTTATTTGACTTTCCCACAGAATGTCGACCCCATTCGATAGGAATATTTGCCATCTAATAAAACTTAATTTATCGTTTTCATCACAAAAACAAAGATAAAATAAATAAAAGACATTAAATTTTTGTACAATTGAATGCAGAATTTAGTCAACTTTTAGAAAATGATATTAAAAGAGTTTGTAAAACCTTTATTTTAAGCCTTTTTGACCGAGATTTGAGATAAAACGCTTCGCTGTGCCGGCGTCCCTAAGGAAGTCAATGATAAGGCCTGCAGTTATGTCATTTTGCCTTAAGAGGGCGATTTGAGTCGTTTTTTCGCAAAACCGTTTGTGCCAGGTGATCCGGGGTTGAAATTTACGTACAGATTGATGTATAACTCAAAATGTCAGTCATGTCATATTGCACCTTAAGTGACGTGCTATTCATGTTTAGCATAGTTTTTAACTTTTGAGACACATTATAATATAACAAAATATAAAGTACTAGTGTATGTTGAGGAACTATGGCTGAGAAATACACAGCTGTGAAACTGTAGCTGTTTTAGAAGTTTCTGGACCTAGTTTGACAGTGTGAGGATAGAAAAACCTTGATATAAGCAATCGAGCCTTTACCGATTTTATTCCTTAAATTTCTTAGTTTATGGGTCTAACTTGCACACTAAAACTCTGTAATTATTAATCAATATGTTTGTTTCAGAGTTGTAACATTTATAGTTTAGTTCATTTATCTATTCCATTAAAAATCATCTTTGGTAATATTTCTAGGGTTATGCGTTTTAAACAGGGCGAAACAGGAAAATTATAGTTACGTAATTCTACCTATCTTTAAAAAGTAATAGGAGTAAGAAAATAAAATAGTTGGAGTTATGGTGAATAAAATTAAGAACATAATAAAAATTAACAAATTTGAAATTTTTTTTCCTAGTCATTTTTGGACTATCTTCGCCCTGGGTCATTCCACGTCAAAATCAACCAAAAAAATAACAAGGTGTCGTTCTCTTCTGTTTAAAATTATATAAAACATGATAATGTGATGTAAAGTATTTGATTTTATATTTTTATCTGAAATTTTTCTTTCGATAGCAAAAATACTTCCCCCTTCGATTTTTTTTAAAAAAAATATATGTTATAAAAAAACTATCCAACTACATCTGTGCAAAATTTCAGAAAGGGATGGCCATGGGTTCATATAGAAAAAAAATATTATCGAATAGTAGACTACGCTTGACTACGGGCATCATCTAAAAAACTTCATCTTTTAATATAGAGCATTTTCAATCACGTGTCTCCGATCACGTGATCAAGCTGGCTTGGAGGATAGACAACTTTTCTTTAACATTAGGTTCCCATAGAGAATACGCGCTGCATTTAGTTTTTATAAAAAAAAGTTCATTTAAAAAGATTCTTTAGGCTCGGTTAGAGACCGGAACGAAAGAATAATAGTTATTGAAGGTAAGTGCATAAGTTTTTGTGTTTTAGTGGTAAGCTAAATTTAGAAAAAGACTTATTACGAGGTGACATGTTTTTGTTTACATTTGTTAGAACAATATGCGAGTCCGATACATCTGTAAAATACTTATAATATGCTACTGAAACTAAATATTGAATATTTAATAAATAATTAAGAATTTTAAAATATGTTAGTAGCATTGCGAATGGTACTTGCAATTAGAACACTGGCAGAAATGGTTTCAGCAATTAGAACACTGCTAAATATAAAATGTAGTATTATTGAATGACTTATAATATGCAGAGATGCCATTTTAGAGTAAATAAAGGTTACTTTAAAGTAAACTTTGGAGAAAAACATAAAACATCCTTATTTTTCAAAATTCACATCAAAAGTAAACAAATAAACGATGTGCATCCTATAGTTTTCCATCATACTGTCTGTCATCCAAGCCTCTATGCTCTATTGGTTGGAAACAGACATGACTTTTAATTTAAATCTATTTTTAACTATTAATCTTGTGTTTGGCGCGGAATGTCCGATATAGGGACCTTGCGCCATAAAACCCAAAACAACCAACCAACTAACCAGGGAAAATCGACCAAAATCGATTCAAACCCTTAGATATTTTGTTTAATAATTCAGATAAAATATAAATGATTGAGCCACTTAAATGCTAATATATTTAATTTACATTCTCAATATGAACCACTCAAAATGTGCATTTCCCAATTTCGATAAAAAAAATAATATTTTTTAATTTTATAACTGAATGGTTTTAGCTTTAAAATGACCCTGAGTTTATGAAAAATGCTTCCAGCGATGTAAACCAATATCCTTTAATTGTTTTGAGCAGTGTAGTTAGAATTATAAACTTTTTTTTGCCTTTTCATATTTATTTATTTTATCTGTTTCTTTCAGCTTTTGCCCCTTTGAACGACAGATACTTAGATGACAACTCTGACGATGAGTTTTTGTACTGCTCATATCCGGAGGAAAATGATGAAATGATGAAAATGATGTTATCCGATGATGAAACTGATGATGAAGAGAAGATAAACATGTATTCCTTTGTCCAGAATTATATTTTGCAAGAGGAAGGTATTTACCATTTGTCCATTTTTTTCTCTCCTCAAATTTAGTGCCAATAATGAAATAATGATTTGGTACTCGTCTGTTTTTTATCCTGTTATATACACACAAGTTTGATTCCTCAATTTGATTGATTCGAAAGAAAATGGAAATTTTGATTGGAATTAAGAGTAATGTTTACAGAAATGTATTACAGTTTCTATTCAATGCATTTACTTTAGATATTTTTTTATATTTTATCCACACATGAAAATATTTAAGTTGGAAAATGTAAGCTGCAAGTAATAAACTAATTTCACTGTACATCAAAATATTATTTGGTATTTTAGCACGTTTTTTTTACTTAAACAAAAATGTACATGCAAAATTATATTAGTG
Organism: Tetragnatha montana; assembly: GCA_963680715.1. Taxonomy (NCBI): domain Eukaryota; kingdom Metazoa; phylum Arthropoda; class Arachnida; order Araneae; family Tetragnathidae; genus Tetragnatha; species Tetragnatha montana. Next base: position 55,713,832 of record OY796677.1, on the reverse strand, counting down.
AACACAGAAGAGTTACACAAAAAAAATGTTAAACTGTATATTCTTATCAACAGTATTACATCCAATACTTTAAAAGTAAAATTTTAACCATATAATAGCCATATTTTCCTTTTTCTTTATACCCAAATGGGTTTATTCCAGGGCTCCCAGTAGGTCCCTTTTTTCCCTAAAAGTCCCTTTTTTCAACCCAAGTCCCTAAAAGTCCTTTTTTCACACTTTTGATCCCTTCCCCCCTTTTTTTTTTATCAATTTTGGTTTTTACTTGCCCCCCCCCAAGGTTTCCACTGTTAAGTGAAAAATTGCTGCAAGTCCCTTGAAAATTCTGTAACTTCCACAAGGAGAATCGGATTTAACTCAAAAAGTCCCAAAAGAAGTTAAAACACTACTTTTGAGGGTCAAATTTCAAAATTTTCTGGGGAAGAACCTCCAAATCCCCTCCTGTGACCTTTGATGCCTGTTATACAATGTTTCTCCCTTGAAAATTCTGCCGCTTACAAGAAGTGGTTTCCTTTCGGAACCAAAGAGTTTGAACACTGGTTTTAAGGGGAATTTTCAAAAATTTCTACTGTGGGAGGATCTCCGCCCCCCCCCCCTCTGAAAATTTAACTCTTATTTATAACTCTTTTACCTAGAAAATTCGATGCTTTACAAGGAACTGTTCTTTTTGGATGTAACCCAAAGGGCTTCAAAATGAGCTAAAACACTACTTTAAGAGGCAAATTTAATAAAAAATTCTGGGGGAGGACCCCCCAGACCCCCCTTTAAAATTTTAACATATATGTGATATAGTTAAGTAGTGTATTTCCCTTGAAAATTTTGCCGCATACAAGAAGAGGTTCCCTCTGGGTGCTCCCCAGTTGCAATGCAGATAAAACAAAAGTTTAAAGGGAAATTTTCAGAACAAAATTCTGTGGAAGGACTTCCGGCTCCACTTGAAACTTTGACGTTTATTTGTAACTTTTTTTTCTCTAGAAAATTCTGTGGTTTATTGGGAACTGTTCTTTCCGGATGTAACTTTATTGTAGTAAAAATGAGACAATATTTTTCTGGGGGTGACCCCCAGACCCCCCCCCATTTCTACTTAGAGCTCATGACGTTGAGTCAACCCCCAAAGAAAGAACTAGTCTGGTTACAGTGTGGCCCAGCCCAACTTAAAAAAATCCTTGCACCCCCCCCCCAACCACAAACACTGAAATGACGTCCCTGATGACCAATGCAACTTAAAAAGGAAAGCGATTGAAAGTTTAGGAAAGAAGATAGACAAGAAAAAAGACTCAGTCATAACAAATTTCTTTTCTAAAGGACCTAGACCTTAATTATGTAAAAATAAACCAAAATAGAAAATAAATATTTTTCTATTTTATTTTCATTCATTGGCTAATTTACTTCAGTAACTAATTATTTAATCGTGCTACTCTACCATTTGAGATTAATGTTTTAACTTAATCTTCAAAAAACTGAAATGAGAATAACTTGATTAGATAGTATTTTACTCCATTGAAGTAAACTAGTAACAGTAAGCTGCGTAACGTTAACCTGCTTCCAGATTGATTTTAAGTTTGTTGGTTTTGATAACTTTACTCTTGGATTTCTACGAATTGTAATTTGTCCTTTTAATAGACTTTAAAAAATTTTGGTCCCTTTTTTCTAGACATCAGGTCCCTTTTTTCCCAAAAGGCAAACCAAAAGTCTGCTGGGAGCCCTGGTTTATTCCCATTTGGAAAAGAAATGAATTAATGATAATTGATTTATTTTTTTATACAATGAATGGTTTTTCAGTTTATTTAAATATGTGAGCTTAGTGGTTATTCACTTTCTATAAGATATGTGTGCAAAAACCCTTCTGTTAATGCAAACTAAGCATTTTTCCCGGAAAACCGTTTTTTTCCACCTTCCCAAAATTTCCGAAAATCTCTAATCATTAATAGTTAAATGATAAATATTTTGCTTAACTAATAGTTTATGAATTTTCAGAAACGGATTCTTCATCAAGCGACGAACTACCTTCATCACCTGCATCGCTCCAATCCTTAGCGTGTGACGTGAAGTATCCCGGTGGACACTACTTGATTCATCAGTTGGCGCTCAAGCTCAACAACAATAATTCCGAGCAAAGCTTCATCCGCGCCGCACTACGGTCGATCCCTGCTGATCGAGTGAACGCGAGGACCGACAGTGGATTCACGGCTCTGCATCTGGCTGTGACAAAGCAGGACTATTTCATGGTCAAGATGTTGCTGTCGAGCCTGGCAAAAACCGTCGACGTTAACGCCGTATGTGAGTTAGGATCTGCATTGCATTTAGCAGCTCATGCCAATGGCAATACAACTGTGACTTTGGAAATAGTAAAAGCTTTGTTAGAATATGGGGCTTCTCTGGTTGTTTTAAATCCTGCTGAAGAATCACCCCTTCATATTGCAGTTAAACACAATCGAATCGATATGCTCAAGCTGTTTATCAGCGAAGGGGCAGATTTGAATGCTGAAAGTATGTTCGGATGTACCCCTCTCCGGCAAGCAATTTTCTCTGGGAGCTTGGAAGCAGCCAAAGTTTTACTAGAAAGCGGGGCTGCTTTAGATAAGAATAGTTCCGCAGTCCTTCACGTTGCAATTGAATATAACCGAATCGAAATACTCAAGCTGTTTATCAGCGAAGGTGTACATTTGAATGCCAAAAATTCGTTTGATAGGAGCCCCATTCATACGGCAGTGGTGTATGGGTATTTGGAAGCAGTCAAGGTGTTAGTAGAAAGCGGTGCTGATTTAGATTCGGTCGATATGAATGGTCATACGGCGCTTAGAATCGCAGAAGGACGAAATTACGTTGAAATAGCGGAGTATATAAACTGCAGATTAGCTAATGGGAATGCAGTAGACAGTGACGACAGAATTTCATTTCCTATAAATGCAGCAAAATTTAATGAACCACAATTTAAAAAAATACGTAAGAACTAAACTTGAGTTATTCCTGTACACAGTTTCTTAAATAAATAAATAAAATACAAATCTTTTTATTTCCTGTTATAAATGACGTACACAATAAAAACTTCTTAAACTTAAATCAACATGCTTTTTTTGAATGACAACAATAGCAAACTATTTTCCTGAATAAAGTTCTTTTATGAAAGTCTGGGATCCTGTATTTTTTTTAAATAAAGTTTAAATATATTGTTAAATATTTTATTGAAGTCTAGGTTATGAAAATAACTTAAATGGCTCAATGTTGACTTATTATACTTATTCATCTGATTATTCATGTTATTTCATTCATAATTCTATGATATAATTTGATTAAATTACTTTTTATAATTTGTATAGGTAATAATACAGTAATTATTTCCTCAACTTTTTTTGGTGAAAAGATGATAAGATATTGCAATAAATTATTGCATGAAAAGATTAATATTCTTTATTTTAAAGAGTTGGGTGTATTTCATATTCAGTGTTTATCTTTTAAGTGTGAGCACCACTAAAAATTCAACAATTTATTTTGTTCTAGACGAGACAGCTTATTTGAGTTTTACAGTTACTAATAGTGGAATATGTTATTAAGAAACGAAAAATATTATTTCAAAACTTTCCCAAATCAAACTTTTTGAATAGGGTCACTTGGGGTAAGTGGGACCCCTTTTTGGAACAGTACATTTTTGAAGCTTCATAAAATTTTTTTGAAGAGTCTCAATTTGAACTTAATGACATATTTTATTTAAGACACTATTTATGAACAAAAATTTATAATTAGGTTCTAAAATAATGTTCTACATTTTTCTTAACTGGTCTTTTTGTAAAAAGTGAGACGGGTGTCCCACTTACCCCATAGGAAGGGGTAAGTGGGTCCCCCCCCTCTTTATTTTGATTGAAAGCAAGCAAAACTTAAAAGGGAGTAAGTGGGTCTTACTTGATAAAGTATAGAAGTTTTAGGTACAAAATATTTTATTGTAACTTAATTCATGTAGGAGATATCTACTCGCATTTAAATTAATAGGGTTGGTTGGGGTAATAGTCCAGTCAAATTGTGCTCAAATAAGGTCATTTTGGGAAAAACTTGGGGTAGAAGATATTTTTCGCTATCTGTATGTTTTTTGGGGTGCTGAATCCGAATCTGAGGTTTGCCAACAAAATTTCGTGACGGAACATTGTGAAAATTCGAAAAAATGGCAAAAATTCGCCCCTTTTTTTCGTTTTCTGCCCCTAGAACATTACCTTTGCGCTTCTGAGCTAAACAGTCAATACAAAAAATAAAGAACACTAACCAAGCTACAAAAAAGTAAATTACAACTTTTCTCTCAGAAGCGCAGTTTCACCAATAGAGCACGTTGAAAAGGGCTATTTTCGTTCGATTGGTAGAAAATCCAAAAAATGTCACTAGTATCGCCAAAAATCTGCATTTTTTGGAACATAATACTGTAAAAACTGCTTTAATAATATTCTTCATTAAATCAACCATCTGAAAACTCCAATGATGATTAACTAAATGCATTCATTTTCGTTGCGAGATTTCTCTTACGAACGAAAGTTCTATAGGAGATTATAGTATTTCGATAATTATGTTGCTTCTTCGAGATTACATACAAAAGTGTTCTTTTGACTGTTTTATATGTTTTTCGGGGTGCTGAATCCGAATATGACGTTTGCCAACAAAATTTCGTGACGGAACTTTGTGAAAATTCGAAAAAATGGCAAGAATTCACCCCTTTTCTTCGTTTTCTGCCCCTAGAACGTAACCTTTGCACTTCTGAGAAAAACAGGCAATACAAAAATAAAGAACACAAACCAAGCCACAAAAAAGGCAATTGAAACTTTTCTCTCAGATGAATTGTTTAGACGCTAGGGAACGCTTATTATTGGGAAGTTTTTGTTCGATTGGCGGGAAAATCCAAAAAATGTCACTCGTATCAACGAAAAGTGGCCTGTTTTGAAACAGGATACTATTAGAACTACTTTAATAATATCCTAAGTACATGCAATTAATCTTCTTCATACTCTAATGATAATTATTTAAATGAACGATTAATTAAATGTTGATATTTTTTACGCTAATTTCAATAAATCCAAAAAAAAGTTTTATCTGATGAAACGTTTTAGAAAAACAACGGCTTAAAAGTGAAAAATTATGTCCAAGTGATTAAATTACTAATATCCATGCACTTTTCTTAACTTCCAGTGTCCTAAAAACTATTTAGAATGTTTTTTTTTACTTAAAACAACTAAAGGTACACTTTAATATGCTGTAGTAAGTAGTGTTGTGTTATAACTCAATGAGTGTTATACTAATCTATTTCTCCTAGAAATGTTGGCTTCATATAATCTGCTCTTACGTTACATAAACGTGGAGTACTAGGTACAATTAGTTATTCCAAAAGTTACATAACATTCAATTTTTTACATATTTTCATTGTTTACATTATAGATATCATTTGGACAAATACCTTAACAATGAGCATATTGCAAAAATATCCACTTCTTGATATAGCTCGTTTTTTATCGTAACTTTAATTAATCGTGCATTTAATTAATTATCATTAGAGTATGAAGAAGATTAATTGCATGTACTTAGGATATTATTGAAGTAGTTCTAATAGTATCCTGTTTCAAAACAGGCCACTTTTCGTTGATACGAGTGACATTTTTTGGTTTTTCCCGCCAATCGAACAATTTCCCAATATAGTCTGGTCTGTTAACCGAAAAAAAGGACACATTGGACAAAGTTACCAAATTTTCAAAATTTGTTCCTTAGAACATAAGAAAAGATTTTACGTGAGGATTCATATGAATTAGCCGCCATCTTGGATTTTATGGGCGCCATCTTTGATTGAAGAATTTTCTTTATCTCAAGATTCATTGAACATATAATCATAAACAAAGTATCAAAATATATGTTTATGGGGTCAACAAAACCGAATATGACATTTTCGAATCATCAAAAGAACAATTAACCATTAAAAAATACACTTTCTATTTTCTGCTACTCGTACATTTAACCATAACAGCTCAGTTCACTTATTTAAAACATTACCAAAATTCCCAAACTTATAAAATATGTTATTGTTACCATAAGAAACAATTTTAGAAGAAGAACCACCGGATTGAAACGGCCATTTTGATTTTTTTGGCCGCCATATTGGATTAAGAGAACCTGCTGTATCTCATGATCCACTGCACATATTATCAAAACCAATGTGTGAAAATGTATGTTTTTTGGATCAAGAAAATCGAAAATGATATTTTCGAACTATTTAGAGAACGATTTAATTGAAAAATTACGCCTTCCATTTCTCCTTGAAATTAAACAGCTCAGTTAATCAATTTATAAGCCAGATAAAAATCCCAAAAATTAGTAATATGTTTGTAACACTATAGGAAATAATTTCAGAAGAATGGTCACCAGATGAAAACGGCCATTTTGAATTTATGACCGCCATATTGAATCATAAATGCTTGCTATATCTCGAGATCCACTGCACATATAGTCATAGAAAAAGTGTCCAAATATATGTTTCTTGAGTCAAGAAAACCGAATATGTCATTTTCGAACTTCTAAGAAAACAATTTAATTAAAAACATTACACCCTCAATGTCCCATTAAACTTGACCAGCTAATTTTAATCACTACCAAGACAGAAAAAATCCCAATATCTCCAAACTCACACAATATGTTCTTTATAAAGTTAAGAACAAATATAGAAGGATAGACACTTGAAAAAACGGCCATTTTTAATTATAGAGCTTCCATTTTGGATTGAAAAGACTAAGTGTAAATCGAGATCCACTACGCATACAACTATAAACAAAATGTCGAAATGTATGTTTCTTGAGTCAAGAAAACCGAATATGACATTTTCGAACTCTAAAAATAATAATTAATTGAAAATAAAATTGCGTGATTTTACGTCACAATTACGTATGACAGTTTGAAGAGTCTCAATTTGAACTTAATGACATATTTTATTTAAGACACTATTTATGAACAAAAATTTATAATTAGGTTCTAAAATAATGTTCTACATTTTTCTTAACTGGTCTTTTTGTAAAAAGTGAGACGGGTGTCCCACTTACCCCATAGGAAGGGGTAAGTGGGTCCCCCCCTCTTTATTTTGATTGAAAGCAAGCAAAACTTAAAAGGGAGTAAGTGGGTCTTACTTGATAAAGTATAGAAGTTTTAGGTACAAAATATTTTATTGTAACTTAATTCATGTAGGAGATATCTACTCGCATTTAAATTAATAGGGTTGGTTGGGGTAATAGTCCAGTCAAATTGTGTTTTCAAGGCGTATGAACAAAAGGTGTAGCGCGTCAAGCTTTTGGAGTTAAATAGTCGCCATCTTGGATGAAATACTGGTTAATTATGAATACGAGTCATTATAATTATAGTAATGATCTAATGATTACGGTTAGGTAACGTGAATTTGCGTAGGTGAGACGCAAATTTCAGAAACCTACGGTTAATTACGACTTAACCGTTGATTATCATCTTTAACTGAAGGTTTGGTGAGATCGGCCGTAAGTGATCTAAAACGTTTAACGTATAAATCACAGAGAACTAGAACAGAGAGTCCACGGCCATAGGCCATAATGGAAATCGAAAATCATGACATCTTGTTACAGGTTGGGAGAATTGTGGCGCTGGGATCGCACTAAACTCACTAGCGTTTGGATCCAGTCTGAATCGTTCGCCGGCTGCCTATGGGAGATCGAAAACACCTTTTTGCGCATGCGCTGAGTTCTAATTTGGCGAGAGATTTAAGCGGCTGGCATACGTTTTAGAATCTAGAGTGGCGCCCTCACACCAGCAACGCATTTGAAAATAGCCTCGTGGACCCTCTGTTAGGATATTTCTCTGTGGTATAAATGTACTCGTTAGTACCTTTAAAATGACGTTGAGTCAACCCCCCCCCCCAAAAAAAAAAGTCTGATTACGACGTGGCCCAGTTCCACTTAAAAAATCCTTGCCCCCAACCCAAAACTGAAATGAATGGCGCCCCTGTTTGGAAGCTGGAAGGTGTGAACCGCAGCATTTCCAGCTAGCGCCATCGAGGGCGCTGACCTCTGGGCAGCCGCCACCCCCTTCTGGTTTGAGGACTCGTCTGACCCCTTCCAGGAGATCGGAGGTGAAGTGAGTTTGTTTTGGTGAGCAACGGAACCTTGCACTCAGGCCCTCCAGTCTTGACCTCGCTCTGCTCGTCTCGTGCTCGGTCTAAACGTGGTTTTGGATATTGTGATTTAATTTTACTATTAAGAAATTGAAAAAGGTAAGAATGTTGTTATACTACTATTTACTTGCTGAGCTATGTATACAAACTTGAAATCTGAGAAACGCGTAAAAGTATATATAGGATAAATCTTTTTCATTGTTCACCTATATTCTCTTTATTTTAAAGTGGTCAAATTATTTTGTAGCTTATTATTTATTTTATAAATTCCAAGTGTTTACTTTTATGAAAGCACACACACGCAATTTTGAAAAACCTGTATTTTTTTATATGTGTTTAAATGTGTTTTATATGTGTGAGCATTGATTCGGTTAGATGAGAAGTGTTAGCGATTATTTTTCGATTTAATTATACACTGCTGTGCAAAAATTAAAACGTTTAAGGACAAAATTAAGGATGTTCTTTCAACATAAAACCCAGTAGAATTATTTTTCATCTATGAAATGAGATGTTCAATGAATGGGAATATTGGGCCCCGATAATAAATTTTTCCTAGCACTAATTTAAGGGGGTAAATGGATGGGCCCTCCATTGATAATGGATTTCCATTACACGGCTATACTTTACTTAACGGGTTAACAACCTCCCCAAGCTGTACTGCGATCGCGTCTTCTGTGCGGGTGGTCGCGAGTTATGGAGTTATGTCGGGGGTGCGAATTATGGCAACCCTACCTCTTATCGGTCGGTGGGCAGTCGGAGGGAGTTTTGAAGGGGGGGTTGTTGTCTTCCCTCAATCCACAGCAGGGTTGCCAGTTTGGCTTTTTTAAGGCCAAATTCGAGACATTTGGCTTTTTTCAAACTCGTTTGGCTTTTTGGCTTTTTTTTTTGTTAAATCCTGAAAATTTGACTTTTTTTAGCAGTTTTCCCCATTTTCCACAATTTTTTCTGAAGTTCATTGTCATTAGTAGTTCAAAATAACGTTTTTATTAATTTTCTTAGACAAACGTTTTGTTACTTTGGTTCCTACCACAGAGAACTAGAACAGAGAGTCCACGGCCATAGGCCATAATGGAAATCGAAAATCATGACATCTTGTTACAGGTTGGGAGAATTGTGGCGCTGGGATCGCACTAAACTCACTAGCGTCTGGATTCAGTCTGATACGTTCGCCGGCTGCCTATGGGAGATAGAAAACACCTTTTTGCGCAAGCGCTGAGTTCTAATTTGGCGAGAGATTTAAGCGGCTGGCATACGTTTTAGAATCTAGAGTGGCGCCCTCACACCAGCAACGCATTTGAAAATAGCCTCGTGGACCCTCTGTTAGGATATTTCTCTGTGGTATAAATGTACTCGTTAGTACCTTTAAAATGACGTTGAGTCAACCCCCCCCCCAAAAAAAAAGTCTGATTACGGCGTGGCCCAGTTCCACTTAAAAAATCCTTGCCCCCAACCCAAAACTGAAATGAATGGCGCCCCTGTTTGGAAGCTGGAAGGTGTGAACCGCAGCATTTCCAGCTAGCGCCATCGAGGGCGCTGACCTCTGGGTAGCCGCCACCCCCTTCTGGTTTGGGGACTCGTCTGACCCCTTCCAGGAGATCGGAGGTGAAGTGAGTTTGTTTTGGTGAGCAACGGACCGGCAACCTTCTCTCTCTACAAACCTTGCACTCAGGCACTCCAGTCTTGACCTCGCTCTGCTCGTCTCGTGCTCGGTCTAAACGTGGTTTTGGATATTGTGATTTAATTTTACTATTAAGAAATTGAAAAAGGTAAGAATGTTGTTATACTTCTATTTACTTGCTGAGCTATGTATACAAACTTGAAATCTGAGAAACGCGTAAAAGTATATATAGGATAAATCTTTTTCATTGTTCACCTATATTCTCTTTATTTTAAAGTGGTCAAATTATTTTGTAGCTTATTATTTATTTTATAAATTCCAAGTGTTTACTTTTATGAAAGCACACACACGCAATTCTGAAAAACCTGTATTTTTTTATATGTGTTTTATATGTGTGAGCATTGATTCGGTTAGATGAGAAGTGTTAGCGATTATTTTTCGATTTAATTATACACTGCTGTGCAAAAATTAAAACGTTTAAGGACAAAATTAAGGATGTTCTTTCAACATAAAACCCAGTAGAATTATTTTTCATCTATGAAAATCATACTATGAAATGAGATGTTCAATGAATGGGAATATTGGGCCCCGATAATAAATTTTCCCTAGCACTAATTTAAGGGGGTAAATGGATGGGCCCTCCATTGATAATGGATTTCCATTACACGGCTATACTTTACTTAACGGGTTAACAACCTCCCCAAGCTGTACTGCGATCGCGTCTTCTGTGCGGGTGGTCGCGAGTTATGGAGTTATGTCGGGGGTGCGAATTATGGCAACCCTACCTCTTATCGGTCGGTGGGCAGTCGGAGGGAGTTTTGTAGGGGGGTTGTTGTCTTCCCTCAATCCACAGCAGGGTTGCCAGTTTGGCTTTTTTAAGGCCAAATTCGAGACATTTGGCTTTTTTCAAACTCGTTTGGCTTTTTGGCTTTTTTTTTTGTTAAATCCTGAAAATTTGACTTTTTTTAGCAGTTTTCCCCATTTTCCACAATTTTTTCTGAAGTTCATTGTCATTAGTAGTTCAAAATAACGTTTTTATTAATTTTCTTAGACAAACGTTTTGTTACTTTGGTTCCTACCACAGAGTACTAGAACAGAGTCCACGGCCATAGGCCATAATGGAAATCGAAAATCATGACATCTTGTTACAGGTTGGGAGAATTGTGGCGCTGGGATCGCACTAAACTCACTAGCGTTTGGATCCAGTCTGAATCGTTCGCCGGCTGCGTATGGGAGATCGAAAACACCTTTTTGCGCAAGCGCTGAGTTCTAATTTGGGGAGAGATTTAAGCGGCCGGCATACGTTCCAGACTCTAGTGTGGCGCCCTCACATCAGTAACGCATTTGAAAATAGCCTCGTGGACCCTCTGTTAGGATATTTCTCTGTGGTTCCTACTTCCCTTTGTGAGGGCTTCAAGTGAATTTCAGATTCAGAGCAAGCATGGAAATTATATTATTTTTTAATAAATATTTTCATTTTTGGCGCATACGCAAGTCTGAACTTGCGCCAAAAATTGAAATAGACGTATTTTTAAGCTATTTTTCGCTTGAGAAAAAATTTGGCTTTTTTTGGCCTTTTTTCGAACCCGGTTTGGCTTTGAGTGGGTTCTCTCATGGCGGCTTTACACCACCGCGGTTTACGGGACGCGATTTGCGAGGAAAACGGGAACCGCAGAAACTCAGCGACCGCTCGAAAGAGGGCGCTAGAATCGATTTACGACACTAGCGGCTGCCGCTAATGCCGCCGCGACAGTTTTGGTTCCCGCGCGGCAGCCGCTAGTGTCGTAAATCGATTCTAGCGCCCTCTTTCGAGCGGTCGCTGAGTTTCTGCGGTTCCCGTTTTCGCCGCAAATCGCGTTCCGCAAACCGCGGTGGTGTAAAGCCGCCATCACACCACCGCGGTTTGCGGGACACGATTTGCGGCGAAAACGGGAACCGCAGAAACTCAGCGCCGCTCGAAAGAGGGCGCTAGAATCGATTTACGACACTAGCGGCTGCCGCTAATGCCGCCGCGACAGTTTTGGTTCCCGCGCGCAGGGTTGCCAGTTTGGCTTTTTTAAGGCCAAATTCGAGAAATTTGGCTTTTTTCAAACTCGTTTGGCTTCGAAATTTTCGTTTGGCTTTTTTCTGGCTTTTTTTGTTAAATCCTGAAAATTTGACTTTTTTTAGCAGTTTTCCCCATTTTGCCACAATTTTTGTGTAGTTCATAGGCATTAGTAGTTCAAAATAACGTTTTTATTAATTTTCTGAGACAAATGTTTTGTTACTTTGGCTCCTAATTCGCTTTGTGAGGGCTTCAAGTGAATTTCAGATTCAGAACAAGCATGAAAATTTTTATTTTTTAGTAAATATTTTCATTTTTTGAGCGCAACTTGCGCCAATTTTACTAATAATTGAAATAAACGTATTTTTAAGCTATTTTTCGCTTCTGAAAAAGTTTGGCTTTTTTTGGCCTTTTTTCGAACCCGATTTGGCTTTGTGTGGGCTCTCTCACCTGGCAACCCTGCCCGCGCGGCAGCCGCTAGTGCAGCACCTCCTATAGAGGAGGTGCTGGCTAGTGTCGTAAATCGATTCTAGCGCCCTCTTTCGAGCGGTCGCTGAGTTTCTGCGGTTCCAGCGGCTGCCAAAAACCGCGGTGGTGTAAAGCCGCCATCACCTGGCAACCCTGCAGGCACATCCGACCGGCACTCAGCTTGTGGGGAAAGCAACATCAACTAATCGGTGAGATTTTAAAATAATTCATGGCATGCGTTCTTGGTATCTTATAAATTAATAATTTCATCCTGTGAGCTGGAACATGAATAGTGTGAAAAAAAATTTATCTAATATTATAAAAAAATACAACTTAATGGAAAACTTGGAACAACAGAATGGAAAAAAACTTGTCAACAATTATTTTGTATTATAATTTTAAGTTAATTCCAGGACTTTTTTTATTCTAGAGGAACTATAAAATATCAGATAGCTTCCTAATGTAGTGTAAACAGGCTCTTGCTCTCTTATGAATTATCTGCAATTGGAGTAAATAATGAAGTAGAAAGTTAAACATTAGGGGATATCTTGGTAAAAAACAAACAAATCTTTAACTATGCAAAGAAATTCATTAAAGCAATAGTTAGTATTAAAAAGAAAACTACTTTAATGTTACAAAAACAAAATTTTGGAGCCGATACCTTGATAAAAACAAGCATTTAATTATGCATTAAAATATATTAAATTTATTTGAAATTGTAGTAAATAATTATAAAAATATCTTTCCACACATGTGTATGAATGGAGCTCAATGTTTTTTTTCCTTAAATCTTAAAAAAATGGAGCACATAATAAATCAATTTCTTAAAGATCAACATACCTCTAACCATGCAGAAAAGTTTTAACTACTAAACAGTAATTAATATTTAAAAAATGGGTTCTAGTTCTAAGCTTATTTTGCGGATCAACCATCAAAACAAAAACATACTACTAAGTCTAACGCCAAAGGCCCAAAATCACGCCAATGTATTAACCCGGAAGTAGTGTGTTAACACAGATCGTAGCGCCGCCTATATTTCCTTTCAACCCATCCATTCCCCTAAAAATTTCAAGTTCCTTATAACCATTTTTAAGAGCTTTCTAAATATGTAAAGCACTTTACTGTAACTTTAAAAGTAAACAACCGATTTACTGTGTCTTAATAACAGTATAACCACTGCTTAAAAGTTACATTTTAATGCTTTACACTTTACATATTTAGAAAGCTTATAAAAATGACTCCAGGAATTAGAAATTTTAAGGGGAATAATTATACATATTGCGTTTGTAATTTAGGTTCAAAGAATTTTCGTTTTACTTGAATTCCCCCCCCCCCCAAATATTGAGATAAATATTTAAGATTTTAATATGTTATAGTAGACCTTTAGAGGAACAAAAATATGTATCGCATTAAGTGGTTGATGAATTAGTTCTGGATTTATAAATTATTCAAATTTATTACAGTATTTATTATGTATACGGTCCCCTAATTGAAATTGGACCCTGAAAATTTAAAATATTGTGTGGATTCACACTATGAACAACATATTAAAATTTCAGTGTCCTAGCTCTATGGGAAGTCCCTTAATTAGCCTAATTACATGCACATCCGGTGCATTTTAATACTTGAAAATTTCCAGTTCAAATACCTGCATATCGATTTCGATGAAATTTTAGTATTTTGTGCAAAGAGATGCTTCGAACGGCGTATCGCACTAATGTAGCGTGTGAAATATTCGTGCCCCGTTTTCTATATTGAACGGTTTTTAATTTGTATACGATCCCTTAATTGTCCCCGGACCCTGAAAATGTAATAGATTAGATGGATTCGATATCCGAAACACCATATATCGAATAGGAATATAGTGCGATGGCGTTACAAAAGTACGTTTTGGCAAGGCCCGTGTAACGAAACAAAACGTAATAAATTAAAAAAAATTATTGCATGAGGTACAGCAGTATCCATACTACTTACAACACTATAAATTTGATAGAAATTGGACCACTTGCTAAACCGTGGGATAAACGTGCAATATTAATCTTTTAGCGAAAGAATAGAGTTCCCTTAATGGTATTTAGAAAAATGATGATCGGATAAGGAATTTTCAATGATCAAACAGTTTCAATGATCAATGATTCAGAATCACCCTGTATATAGATTTACCTTAATCTGCCTCTGAGAGAATTAGAACTGATAGATGTGATAAAAACATCAATCCTGATTCCTGAATCCTTCCATTAGAATTGTTACGAATTTAGGAAAATCTTAGCAAGGCTTATTTCCTTTTACAAATACAAATCAAATACAAAGACTGACGACCAGCTACAGGCTCAAAGCCCAACAAGGCTGGTCCTATGATTATGAATTCCCCAATTCCCACAGCCTATCCAATTGCCTCTTAAACTCAAACACTCCCTTTGAATATACTATATTTTCTGGCAACGCGTTCCATATGTCAATTACCCTATTGAAGTAGTAGTACTTCCTTAAATCCCGATTGGCCTGTGTCTTATTTAGTTTATACCCATGGCCCCTTGTTCTGTTATCCTTGCTGAAACTTAAGCCCTCCGTATCCCCTTGCTTTACCAACTTGAATAGCTGAATCAAAAAATCCCCTCTCTCTCTTCTTTTTTCCAGTGAATACATGTTGAGCCTGCTCAAACGTTCATTATAATCCAGGTGTGTTATCCCCTTAATTATTTTTGTAGCTCTGTGCTGTACCTTTTCTATTACCTCTATATCCTTCCTCATGTATGGAGCCCAGAATTGTACTGCATATTCAAGATGAGGTCTTACTAATCCCTTGTATAAAGGCAATATTATATTCCTATCCCTTGAAGTTACAGTCCTTTTTATATACCCCAATAACCTATTTGCCTTTTTACCCGCAGCTGTACATTGATGACCCATTTAAAGTCCCTATGTATTAATACCCCTAGATCCTTGACTGATTCTCCCTTCTTTACCTTTACTCCTTGTAGACAGTACTCAGCTTCACTATTCCTGTAACCCATATGCAGTACTTGACATTTTCCCAAATTGAAAGACATATCCCATTTTACAGCCCATTTTCAGATATCATATCTAGATCACCTTGTAAATTCTCTATCTGTCTCTTGGTATCCACCTTTCCCCATATTTTTAAGTCATCTGCAAATATGCTTATTCTATTCCTGATCCCATGCCCTATATCATCTATGAATATTATAAATAATATTGGTCCCAATACTGATCCCTGAGGTACCCCACTTGTTACTTCTGTCCATTGTGAGTAATGTCCCTTTACCTGCACTCTCTGTTTTCTCCCCAATAGCCAGTTCTTTATCCAAATCAATGTTTTCCCTTGAATCCCCAGCCTTTCCAATTTAAACAGTAATGCCTCATGAGGTACAGTCGGAGTCAAAAAAAAAAAACGTTACAAAGACCATTAATAGGAATCTAGACATCAACCCCGTGCGCATGGTATAGGAAAAAAGGTTTGAAAATATTTCGCCAATCCCGATCGCCAAAGGTTTGCCACTTGTTAAAATTACAGTAACCCACAAAACTAATCCAAACCTTTTGTAGTTTGCTAATATTTGCGTTTCTCAATGTGGATCCCTGTGGCTTAACGGTTAGAGCGCTGGTATTGAATACTTTAAGTCGCATTTAAACATTACCTGCCACTTATTTTGCTGATTTTATAATTTAAAAGAGTTAGAAGTTATACCTGAAGTTTATTAATATTTCAATTACGTTCTTATTTGTAGAAAATAAAAAGTTTTAATAAAAAAAATATTTAAATGCTGAATGCAGTTTCAATTTTTATTTTTAAATTAAGTTTTTTTCCGTTATTCACATATATAATGGTATAGTAAATTTCTATTTTTCAAAGAGTGGCTACCATTTTATTCAAACATTAGTGTAGCCTAAGAAAGAAAATAAATTTTCACTTTGTTAATGCAGACAGCCCGAAAAGCACATTGACCTTGAAAGCCCGTTGAATCAAACACGTATTATCGAGATTTTTGTGTGGCGCCATCTGTGAACATCATTTTGAATTAAAACATTTTATTGCTGACCAACCGATGCCGAAAATGAAAACAGTTTTTACTTAGATTATTTTTCTAGATTTTATGAATTTTGGAAATATCTGAGGACTTTTCGCGCACACTTTAGGAATTAAAAGTAATCCTTAAAAATTAATTTTACGTATGCAAATTCTTGGAAAAATATCTTTATCGCGCAAGGTGTGTCAGTGTAGGATTGACTAGTTTGTAAGAAAAAAAATCATGCACAAGTGTCTTTCTTTGACAGATAGGAAGGAAATCTACTCTAATTTCATAAGTTATTGGATCAATGAGCAAGCAAAGCTTGCTTTTTAGTTATTCCAGTACGATCATTCGGTTTCGGAGTTCCAGCAGCGTAAGCTGCTCTTGCCCCTCACTGGATATGACTCGCCTCTAACGCAATTTAACCCGGGTCATGACAATAACTGTTACACAATCCACATTAGTCGGTTACGGGGTAACAGCAGCGTAAGCCGTTCCTGCCCCTTAGCAGCAAGGTTACCTTAGCAGTAGAGACTCGCCTCTAAACCAGGCTAACCTGGATGCGATAACTGTTTCCAGTCAGATCTGTTATTATTTGTAAGAAATTTATAAATTATTACTGGTGGTAAAAATAATCATCTTTATAAACTATTTACACTTTCTCATTTTTTTGTAAGTTTAAAATGACCACCACTTTTATTTTTATGTTTTTTTTTATTTAGGTGTTTTAATCAGGTACCGTTCAGTACTTGTTCCCCGCCAGCTTATCTACAGCAAAAACACGTGAAAAAGAATGAGGTTGGTCTCTGAACCCCTCTTCGAGTGTTGAATAATTGCTGTGGGGTGGGTGAAAGGAATGGGCCGTATTCAGAAACTTTTAACACGTTTATGAACCGATACGATAACGATGATACGAGACCGAGAACGATCAATTTCATACGAGTACTCCAGCTCACTCGTCTCCTCAAAAACGAGTAATTTAGAGGACTCTGAATGTTTGAAAAGAAATTCGCGTCATCGTTGGGAATGGAAATAAACAAACCTCCCAACGATGACGCGAATTTCTTTTCAACCAATCAGAGTCCTCTAAATTACTCGTTTTTGAGGAGACGAGTGAGCTGGAGTACTCGTTTGAAATTGATCATTTCGATAGATCGTTCTCGGTCTCGTATCGGTTCATAATCGTGTTTAAAGTTTCTGAATATGGCCGATAGCTGTTACGGGCAAAGTCATAAATCGGGTATTATTAATAATGCCCGAAAGCCCCCCCGTAGATCCGCCACTGATTATAACTATCAAGTGTAACAATAAAAGTAAATTTCATAAATCTTCATTATAACCAAAATATCCTTATTTTAAACTTATTTTTTATTTTATTGACATAAAGGAAAAGCTTCTATTTTTATTTCAATAATATAATTTGTAATTATTTAATTTATGATCATTAAATTTTATCACGCTGGCGCTTATTAATCCACAAGTTGCTGATGAATAGTAAAAAGCTATGCACATTGCACACACTCAAAAATATAACGTCATTTAAAAGAACTTTATAAAAATAGTTAAAATAGAATTATTTTCTGAAATACTGCTAAGAATTATGTTTATAACTAGTATTTGCTTGAATAAGTTTGGTAACAAAATGCTTAAGAAATTTCTCTCTTTTTCTGACTAAAAAATTTCTTTAAATAAAATATTTTTGCTAGTGTGAGGTTCAAAATATCCTAAAAAAATTACCTACTTATCAGAGCTGATTATTTTTTTTTTGTAAGATCATAGTGGAAGAGCCAGAGTTCTAATTAAATTTTATAAATAATTATTTTAAGATTTAGGGTAAAACGTTAACAGCTGCTATAAAGTTGTGCTATGAACGAAAAAAATAATGTAAGATGGTCCTCCACAAAGATTGAATCATCCGTAAATGAATTTAAACATCAATCGTAGTGGCATTAAGAATGATCAGCATTGAGGATAGAACCCACGAACTTCCAATTATGAAGACGTTACTCTAAACACTATACAACGATTTTGAGGCATTATTGTTTGAAAAAAAAACTGCGCCAAATCAGGGATAACCAGCCAAATATATTTCCTTAAATTAGATATTAAAATGATTCTCGCCAATATTTTCCTGCGCCAAATTATGGATAACCAGCCAAATATGTTTCCTTAAATTAGATATTAGAATGGTTCTCGACAATTTTTTCCTATCACAAGAGCGATTCTGCGAATTTATTGAAATTTAAAAACCTCCCCCTCGCTTTATTTGTGGGCCTAGGGCTTCAAAACTTGGTTTCTAGGGATTTAGGGGGTGTGATCTGCCATAATAAAAAACGATCGGGGATGTATCTCATAGGAAAATAAAAGTTGGTGCTTGGTTCAATATGTATACGCCCCCTTAGGGACTTAAGTTTTATCCACTTTTCAAATAGACGTTAAATGATGAAGATTGACGTTTAAAGTATCCTTCTAACCCCAGCCGATCGTTCACAATCGTCACTGTAACGTTTTTTTTTACTCCGACTGTACTTTATCAAAAGCTTTCTGGAAATCTAGGTACTACATGATATCAACCCTACTCTTTTTGTCCAGCTCCTCAGTAATTTTCCCGTAGAACTTTAATAGATTTGTGGCCAGTGGTGGCTCGTCCATAGGGGCTGCGGAGCTGCAGCACCCCCAACCAAAATTTCCCCAAATTCCAATATTTATTAGCTTTAAAATATTTCAAAAAGGATATATTTTTTCCCTTTATTCTTCCTTATTATCCCTTTTCAATTTATAATTCTCTGTTATTAGTCATAATGCTCTAAGCAGTCAAAACACTCCGCCGTCTCGCCAATAATTTCTTTCCGGGTTGAACAGCACCCGGAAATATACCATCAAAACTTCGCTCTATCATATCAAATCAAAATAGCAAGAATTTAGCATGCGAATCTGTTAAGGAGGAGAGGGGCTGTTGTGTCAACAGCCCTGACCCTGGCGCCGAGCAAAATAATGATAGTTTCTTCTTTGCGAGCGTAATGAAAAAGGATGTAAGAAGAAAAATATCCGATTTCTAATAATAATAAATCATATTGGCTTTTTAGCTTTTCTTACTTAAACTTAACACTATTTGCCATTTTTTATTTACAGTTTCTTTTTTTCTTTTCAAACAGCAATAAATAATTCTATTCAGCTAATTTGACACATGTCAGTATTAATATCTTATTTTTTCCTACTTTTTTTATTCACGAATGTTATTTTTACTTCAAATTTGATTTTGGATAATGCAATTTTTCAGTCATTCTAGTAGCGTGCGAGAGAGGAACTCATCGCATATGGATGGTATAATGTGTAAGATTTTAATTTTAAAGTTTTATTAAGTAAAAGGGATGTTCTGTTCTTTTAGCGTGTCTGTTTTGAATTTTAATTTCAAAATATAGAAAATAGAGTAATTAAAAGAAAGTGTGATTTTGATCTTCGATCTTGTGAGTGAAGAAGTTAAAAAGAAACGATGGTGCTTGGTGATTACATCTGTAAGCGTCTTTTCGTATGATTTCTGTTACTTCTATCCATGTTTTCCAGAGTTTTATTTGTAATTTTATCGTTTAAAATCTGGTCTAAAATACGGTGTAACTTGATGGATCAGTGCCAGAACAGCACCCCCAATAATTTTAGCTACGAGCCGCCACTGTTTGTGGCACATGACCTTCCCTTCCTAAATCCATACTGATTGTCTGATAGCAGTCCCCCCTCCTCCAAGAATAACATTATATGCTTTTTTAGCGAGGATTCATATATTTTACATATTACCGAGGTTAGACTTACTGGTCTATAGTTGCCCGGTTCACTTTTTATTCCTTTTTTGAATATTGGAGTTATATTGGCTAATTTCCAATCCATTGGTACCCAACCCGTGCTATATGTTGTATTGAATATCATTAGAATTACATCCCCCAACTCTTCCGCGCATTCCACTAGTACTCTTGGATAAATATCATCTGGCCCTGGTGCTTTAGTTGGCTTTATTCTTTTCAATTGATTTACTATGTCTTCCCTATTAAATTTACATTCTTTGATTGTACCTCCTGCAAAGGCTCCATCCCTATTATAACACTTTTGACGTTTTTCTTTTAGAAACTGTTGATTTGTTTAAGCTCTGAAATGGACGAAGAAAACAACAATGGTAAGTATCTTATAAACGTTATTTTAGGGTGATCCAGGTAATTATTATGATAATTATACTTAAATATAAATATAACCGAAAAATGATGTTAACTTTAGTTTAAAAAAATTAAATTATTAACAAATCAAAAATTAGAGAAAAATTATTTGATGCATTGACTTTCTTTTCCATTTTCGATTTTAAATTTCAAGGAGTTGTAGCCAGTGGCGGATCTAGAACATGAGCAAGGGGGGGGGCTGACTTAATCTGATTGAGGATGATAATGAAGTAACAAGCCGTGCTTTTTGCAATATTCATTAATGTCTTAAATATTGAGGGCAGTGTTCATTGTAAATGACTAGTATTGTTAAATATAACTAATTAATTAGTAGTTAAATTAGTTAATCATTAAATATATCCAAATAATAAGGGTGTGTCAACCGGGAGGGTTTTTTTTACGATGATTTGAGTCAAATATTTTTTTCCAAGAATATCCCTTTCGGGACTACTGTCTCACGGGTGAGACGCTCGCGTAGTGCTTCCACCGGCCTACCGTCTCACGGGTGAGACGCCTGCTTTGAAAGGACCAGGGGACGGGCGTCTCATATATGATACACGCTTAAAACTTTATATTAGTAATTTTTATTCTCATTAGATATCGCTCTTTATCAGTTACAACGAAATCATTCGAAGGCGAACATCTTGACTTTCATTCCCATAAAGTATTTTATATTTTTGATAATTTGTTTCCGAAAAATGCCGAGATGTATTTATAATCCATTGAGAAGACGAATAATGTGAATTTAGAGTGCTTTCTTTCACCATCTCAGCTAATATAAACCTTACCACGTGTTCTAAAAGCTTGGAAATACTTTTTATTTTCATTTGATGGATAAATGGTAGTTTTGATGTGTTTATTGCGACAGTTATAGGTATTTATTTCTTTTAGATTTCGATTGCGTTTAGGTGGAATTATTTATTGCTGAAACATAAATAATCGATATGGTTGGGTATCTAGTTGGAAACGAAGATTGAAATAGATAAATTATTTGGTATATTTCTTTTAATTAACAATGTTCAACGATTTCCGAGCTGTTTGACTAGCTGCGCTCATTGCGCGTTTTCAGTAAAAAAGAAATTAAGTAGTTTTTTCCAAGATATGTTTAATGTATCTTCATGAATGAGTTTCTAGAGATAAAATCTCTTCTTTTTGGAATATTTTTCCCAGTTATATGAATCTCAGGTTTGTGAAAAAGTTTATTGTTTACAAATTACTTGTTTTGAAAAATATGTAAGAAATTAATGGGATAATATTTTATATTTTTTAGCAGTAACGTGTAAGGGGTTCCACTGATCACATGCCGAAAATTAGATATTTTGGACCACAATTTTAATTTTTGGGAATTTTTTTCCGAAGTTCGACTTAGACGCGTAAAACGCCCGTCCCCTGGGGAAAGTTCTTTCTACTCGGATGCCGTCCTGTGAGAGAGGTTCAGTGGCTGAGGCACCCGTCGCGAAAGGGATATAGATTAAATGTGAATTTTCGTGCACTTAATTTCAATGTTTAGTGAATAATACATCCATCCCGAGGCATAAGGGGGGTTTGGGGGAACCTCCCCAAAGAAAATTTTTGAAAATTTAACCCTAAAAAGTTGTGTTTTGACTCATTTTTGGTCATTTGGGACTCTTTGAGTGTCACACGAAAAAGATGATTTCTTGTACTCGTTTTCAAAGGAAAAAACTGTAAGATATAAGAATTTCATGGGGGTGGTTTGAACCCCCTAACCCCGTCTCTATTTTAACAGAGTAAATGTTTTGTAAGAGACTTAGCGCATTAGACCCTTTTAAAAAGTGAATCTTATAAAAACCAGGGAGTTAAAGATCTTGCAGAGGGGCTAAAGCTCATAACCTTTAACACTAGAAAGACGGGATGGGCTTTTTTGGCCCATCGCGCTGTTTGCGGCTTAATAATTTCAACACTAATCAACCGAATGGCTTGAAATTTTCTGACTTTTCCTTATTTGGTTCTATTAACACTAGAAAGACGGCAGTATGCTGTATACCTAGAAAGACTGAGTGGGCCTTTTTGGCCCCTCCTTGATTTTTTGCATACGGAGCTAATTATACATCTAAAATATAATAATACCATATAAATAACTGTTAGAGTATAAGATAGAGACTCAATCTGCAGATTTCTATAGGATTTTAGAATTTTTAACTATTAAAATAAATTGTAATTATGGCCATCAAAAGTGCTTTGACTATATTTTTATCCATAGATCTGATAAATGAGTTGCTACTCTAGATAAATGACACTGATACGAAAAATTAATAAAACCCATTCAATAAATAAAGCAAAGTTTTTAAAACTGATCTGTTTATTAGTGTTTTTGCACATTTGGAGCAATGGTTACAAAGCAATTCTCTAAATTCGCATTTTCCACAAACCGATTTCTTACTGTCTAAACATGTCTTTAAGGTATGTTTTCCTTTACAGGATACTATAATTCTACATAATATAACCCTTTTTGTCACTGCTTTCTTCTCTGTTTATGCTTTTTTCCCCTTTTATAGTAGAAATGGTTGTTTCTTTGGTAGACACGAAAGGGGCACGGAGCTCTTCACAAAATCTCAACATGAAATTTCTACGACTTAATTTCTTTTTTCCCGGTTTTTTCCTTGTATAAGATTCATACATTTACAGCAGAGATATCTAATATGCAATAGAAAACATGCATAGGTCAACGGCTAGAGCCTGATTTGGAGTTATACTGCCGTATCATTTGATCCACAATGATGTCAACTCCATACTTAGTTTTGTTGTAGTAAGCTATAGTATTCGGCTTTTTCTTTTCCTTATAGTTGTCGATAACTACGTTGTGTTGCAGTTAAGGTTATGTCTTTATTTTTTTAAATAAACAATTGTTGAATATAGATTTTTTTTTCCTAATTTTGCAGTTGGCCGAACCCCTCTACGGTCTTTTCTAAGTGTTCCAACCAGGCTAGTTTTGCTTGGGATTTTAGTTTTTCACACAGTTTTACTACTGTAAAATAGCTGTCAGTTGTTATGTTCCTTTCTTTTTCCAAGTATGGCTGGGTACACTTCACAACGCATCATTTTCAATGCCTCATCAGGTAATGAAGGTTAGCAGTTTCCCCATACAAAGAAAACAGCTGTTACAGTTCAAGTTGTAAAATGTATTTCTTTTATGAGAAACAAACCCTATTGGTCACCTTGTAGGCCAAAATTCAATGGTGAGAACCGTTATCTTTATGGTGGGCACCATAAATTCATCCTTTGAAATGTCCTCCCCTCGACCACAACCCCTACTGAGAAAGGGGCGTTCTAAACCGAACCGAATCGAATTGAATGGAACTTGTAAGAGATAACAAACAAAAGAAGATCCCCTCCCCTTTCTATAAGAAAATTTCATGGAAATACGAGCGGAACGAAGCAAGGAAAACACAGCAGAGGTGGTACGGTCCAAAAAAGCCCGCTCCGTCTTTCTAGGTATACGGTTCGCTATCTTTGCTCCTATGGGACTAAAATGAAAACGGTTTGGTATGCACTTTAAGATGTGAAACAAATCTATAAAAATGTAAGGGGCTAAGTATTTTGGAGGTTATGCTTTGTAAGGCTTAGAAAGCTCATTGGAATCTACAAGTTCTGAATCGCATTTATATTAAAGTGCTGAAAGCTAAAGATCTTGGAGGGGGCTAACGCTTTTAGGCTAAAGTTCATTAAATTGCGAACTAAATACTATAAAACATGGCAAGGAGGCTAATTCTTTATGGGGGCTAAAACTCATTGGCCCCTTTAAATTGTGAATTTAATCTACAAAAACTCAGGGCTAACAGCCTTGTAGGAGCTAAAGATCATGGAAGGATTCATAAGGGTTAAAGTTCATTAAATAGTGAACCAAATATATTTAAAAACGCAAGAGGGCAAAAAGCTTTGTAAAGGCTATTAAAGAGCATGGAGGGGCTAATTTTTCATAGGGCTAAAGCTCATTAATTTGTGTAACAAACATAAAAACGCAAGGAGGCTAATGCTTTTAGGCTTAATGCTTTAAATTACGAATCAAACCTTCAAACATGCAGGGGGCTTATAATTTGTAAGGGCTAAAACCTCTAGAAATCCTTAAATAGTGAATGGAGTTTATAAAAATGCAGGGGGCTAAAGATCCTGGAAGGGGCTTAATGCTTTGTAGACCCTTTGAATTGTGAAAAAGGCTACAAAAAACTGAAAACAAGTTTAAAATTTTAAAAATTTAAACAAAATTTTCTAAAAACTTAATTTTTTTTTCGAAAAAGTTCAATTTTATGTAGTGTAAACTTAAGTCCCAAGGGGGGGCTATAGCCCCTATAGCCCCCCCATAGATCCGCCACTGGTTGTAGCTAAAGATATAAGAAGGAAAATTGCAATACAAAATTAGTATTATTTAATTGTTCACAACTCAAAATACAGATAGATAATAAAATTTTTAATTTTATAATAATTAGTAAAATAATTATTGGGGAGTAAAATTTTTAAAGTACATATCAAGTCAATGTTTTAAATAAGTACTAGTATTTTTTATGTGAATCCTATTGAATTGAATATACTTTATTCTAAAAGAATTTTTTAGATAACCAGTAGGCCTGCCCCCTGCTCGCTATCGCTCACCAACCCCCGGAACTGCTTCGCAGTTCTTTTAAGATCGCTTCGCGATCTCAGCGAGCAAAGCTCGCTTGTTCCATCTTACCAATCCAGCACACCCTAATCCAAATCATCCCGAAAAAACCTAATGCTGAAATATTACTTTCCTAACTCAATTTAATCGAAATATTTTCCGCATTTCAAGAAACTTTAAATGTTTAAAGTATGCACGTGTATATTTTGTGAATAGTTTAAAATAAATCAAACACATAGTGAGTATGACGCATAGTGAGCTATCGCTCACCGACCCTCGTAACTGCTTCGCAGTTCTTTTCAGATCGCTTCGCGATCTTAACGAGCAGAGCTCGCTTGTTCATCTCAACAATCCAGCAGAACACTTTTCTCCGCTTAATTAAGCCTCTTGTAATACCGAAAATACCTCTCTCTTGCGTATCAATAATTTAATTGAAATGTTAAAAAAATATTCAGCAAGTCTACTAATAACCATCAACCACTTTGTAGAAAAAAGCATTGTTGAAAATAAAATAAATCAGACTCATCATAAAACACGGCTGTTTTTCTCTAGTGAACGGCCAGAAAGAGAAGAAAAAATTAAAACTTTGAATCTTAATAATTCCAAAACTAATTAGAATTAAAAAAAAAACAAAAAGCCAATCTTTTTATAAAAAATATTTGTATGTGTCTTTAAAATGTCATAGTTCTACTATGATTAGTTTTGCTTTTATAACAAAAAAAAAAAACCAGAAAAACCGTCAAAAATTTCGAAACTTTAAAACTTAATTACTCCAAAACTAATTCGAAATTCGAAAAAAGGGCGACGTGGTGCAAAACTGCACATCTAAGAGTATGTGTCTGCAAAAAATCATATTTCTGCTGCCAATAGTTTTTGCTGAGGGCGAACTCGCAGCAGAAAAAAATAATTTTCGACTTTGATATTAAATAACTATAGAACTAATTATCTCATCTATTAGCTTTTAGAACGAACACGATCCTCATACATTTGTCAACAAATGTTTAAAATTTGATAAATTTCCGTTGAATAGTTTTTGCGTAGTGAGAGTTCAAAGTGTTCAAAAATAAAATTTTCAAAATCAGCGGCGGCGGCAGCAGCGGTCACTGTTACTTTTTTTTAATATAGAGAGACTAAAACATTCAAATTACGAATAGGAAGAATAGGAGCCAATCGCCTAAATCAGGGAAAGATGACACTGACAAAATCTGACTGTATAACAGCACTAGTTAAGACGCAATGCATCCACCACACACATCCAGTTGGTAAAAATGTTTTTTTTTTCCCAATGGAAGGTAATTAATTGAACAGTTGCAGAGTTGTAACAGAGTTCATTAACCAACAGACATGCCGTAAAAAAGTAGATTGTAATAAAAATGCTTGTTTGTGAAAAAGGAATTAAGGTAAATGCAAATTTTAAAAAATAATTATAAACTCATGGAACCTGATGGAAAGATACCTCTCAACAGTGGGTTTTGGGTCACTTTTATCAGAATAATTGGTTTACGTGAGGTTTTGATGTAGAAAACGGGCAACGAAAGCGGGCGCAGGGTAGGAGTTTGGAGGGAAAACCAACATTACCAGCAGCGCGCTCGCCCACAAAACCCCGGCTCACGTAGGGGGAGGATGGGGTTCACGGAATCTTCCCCCTAGACCCTTACCACACTCCTGAAAAAAAATCTGTGGATCAGAAGGCCTTAGAACCATAAGAAATACTACAAAATAGCATATTTTTGGTAAAAAGTCAAAACTTTAGGCCGAGGTTCAGAACAGAAGATATTATTTGATAGGGCTAAAATTTCACACACGAGTTACTGTTATGGGTAGGCAAGTTTTCCGAACTCTTACGGTTTGGTTCGCGGAAATAAGTGCGGTTCGACGTACCTTAGTAGTATAATTCAAGTTCCTTTTTAAATTAAATATAAATGAATATAAGTTAAGACACACTTGGTGAGTACAGTAGGATTTCTCATAACCGGAACCGGATCCAAACAGTGGTCAAAATTGTTTTAAAGTACAAAGTAAAAGTAAAGTACAAAGTAGTAAGCTTTTCCCCGAAAATAACCCCTTTATTAAAAGCATTCTTCCTAATTGTATGAAAAAAATTGTTATGAGTTAAGATTGTCCTAATAGAGCATTTTCAATCACATGACTCGGACCTAACAACGGCCTTAAAACAGAAGATGTTACAGTTTTTTGCCCTACAGAGGTTAACAGTTACAGAAAATGACTAGACGGGGAATTCTTCTATTGGAGCATTTGAAATCACTTGATCCAATACCTAAAAACCACCTTAGCAACAGATAAACAACGGCCTTAGCAACAGTTAAAAGCCCTACAGAAGATACACAGTTAAAAGAAAATAACTGGTTGTGACGTCACCTGAAAACACTCTATTATACGCCTACATCTTGTTCATTTTGTTGCGGTTTCTCGTGTTCATTTTCTTCTTTACTTGAAATTATTTCGTAAGGAACTAGTGATTGGAAAGTACTATCTTTCCACGAAAATACATAGAGCATTCGCATATGACGTCATTTGGAGGACAAAATCAACGTTGCTAAGGCTGTTGTTAGGGCGGGACATAGAAGTATCCAATAGCAGCATTCGCACATGATGTCACTGGAGGAATAAAACAACGTTGCTAAGGCCGTTGTTAGGCAGAGTCATGTGATTGAAAATGCTCCATTCCATATCCTCTTAAGTTTGAAAGCATCCTACTAGAAGTAAGACAGAATTAAAATATCCTGAGCTTCTACATTTAAGCGTAATAGATATAATATTAAAGGTAAAAGTCGTCTGTTCAATCCAATGTCCAGACAACTGACTAATAAATATAAACTCTTTTTTCACACAGAAGTAGACCCTTCCAAAAATCATCTGCCACTGTTTAGTTTACAAATTTGATTGGATACTATGTTAATTGGACGTTTCTTTCAATAATGAAGGACATTTGTGTTATTGAAAGGTTTCTTCCAAGTTATAGCACCAAATGCAGATTTTTTTTATTCAGCTAGAGAAAACATTATAGTATAGCCATTTTGAATGCTTGGTTTCCTTTGATTATATTTTATTTGACTTTCCCACAGAATGTCGACCCCATTCGATAGGAATATTTGCCATCTAATAAAACTTAATTTATCGTTTTCATCACAAAAACAAAGATAAAATAAATAAAAGACATTAAATTTTTGTACAATTGAATGCAGAATTTAGTCAGCTTTTAGAAAATGATATTAAAAGAGTTTGTAAAACCTTTATTTTAAGCCTTTTTGACCGAGATTTGAGATAAAACGCTTCGCTGTGCCGGCGTCCCTAAGGAAGTCAATGATAAGGCCTGCAGTTATGTCATTTTGCCTTA
Source organism: Tetragnatha montana (assembly GCA_963680715.1). NCBI lineage: Eukaryota > Metazoa > Arthropoda > Arachnida > Araneae > Tetragnathidae > Tetragnatha > Tetragnatha montana. The sequence goes on along the minus strand of OY796677.1, from coordinate 55,685,347 downwards.
AGAGGGCGATTTGAGTCGTTTTTTCGCAAAACCGTTTGTGCCAGGTGATCCGGGGTTGAAATTTACGTACAGATTGATGTATAACTCAAAATGTCAGTCATGTCATATTGCACCTTAAGTGACGTGCTATTCATGTTTAGCATAGTTTTTAACTTTTGAGACACATTATAATATAACAAAATATAAAGTACTAGTGTATGTTGAGGAACTATGGCTGAGAAATACACAGCTGTGAAACTGTAGCTGTTTTAGAAGTTTCTGGACCTAGTTTGACAGTGTGAGGATAGAAAAACCTTGATATAAGCAATCGAGCCTTTACCGATTTTATTCCTTAAATTTCTTAGTTTATGGGTCTAACTTGCACACTAAAACTCTGTAATTATTAATCAATATGTTTGTTTCAGAGTTGTAACATTTATAGTTTAGTTCATTTATCTATTCCATTAAAAATCATCTTTGGTAATATTTCTAGGGTTATGCGTTTTAAACAGGGCGAAACAGGAAAATTATAGTTACGTAATTCTACCTATCTTTAAAAAGTAATAGGAGTAAGAAAATAAAATAGTTGGAGTTATGGTGAATAAAATTAAGAACATAATAAAAATTAACAAATTTGAAATTTTTTTTCCTAGTCATTTTTGGACTATCTTCGCCCTGGGTCATTCCACGTCAAAATCAACCAAAAAAATAACAAGGTGTCGTTCTCTTCTGTTTAAAATTATATAAAACATGATAATGTGATGTAAAGTATTTGATTTTATATTTTTATCTGAAATTTTTCTTTCGATAGCAAAAATACTTCCCCCTTCGATTTTTTTTTAAAAAAAATATATGTTATAAAAAAACTATCCAACTACATCTGTGCAAAATTTCAGAAAGGGATGGCCATGGGTTCATATAGAAAAAAAATATTATCGAATAGTAGACTACGCTTGACTACGGGCATCATCTAAAAAACTTCATCTTTTAATATAGAGCATTTTCAATCACGTGTCTCCGATCACGTGATCAAGCTGGCTTGGAGGATAGACAACTTTTCTTTAACATTAGGTTCCCATAGAGAATACGCGCTGCATTTAGTTTTTATAAAAAAAAGTTCATTTAAAAAGATTCTTTAGGCTCGGTTAGAGACCGGAACGAAAGAATAATAGTTATTGAAGGTAAGTGCATAAGTTTTTGTGTTTTAGTGGTAAGCTAAATTTAGAAAAAGACTTATTACGAGGTGACATGTTTTTGTTTACATTTGTTAGAACAATATGCGAGTCCGATACATCTGTAAAATACTTATAATATGCTACTGAAACTAAATATTGAATATTTAATAAATAATTAAGAATTTTAAAATATGTTAGTAGCATTGCGAATGGTACTTGCAATTAGAACACTGGCAGAAATGGTTTCAGCAATTAGAACACTGCTAAATATAAAATGTAGTATTATTGAATGACTTATAATATGCAGAGATGCCATTTTAGAGTAAATAAAGGTTACTTTAAAGTAAACTTTGGAGAAAAACATAAAACATCCTTATTTTTCAAAATTCACATCAAAAGTAAACAAATAAACGATGTGCATCCTATAGTTTTCCATCATACTGTCTGTCATCCAAGCCTCTATGCTCTATTGGTTGGAAACAGACATGACTTTTAATTTAAATCTATTTTTAACTATTAATCTTGTGTTTGGCGCGGAATGTCCGATATAGGGACCTTGCGCCATAAAACCCAAAACAACCAACCAACTAACCAGGGAAAATCGACCAAAATGGATTCAAACCCTTAGATATTTTGTTTAATAATTCAGATAAAATATAAATGATTGAGCCACTTAAATGCTAATATATTTAATTTACATTCTCAATATGAACCACTCAAAATGTGCATTTCCCAATTTCGATAAAAAAAATAATATTTTTTAATTTTATAACTGAATGGTTTTAGCTTTAAAATGACCCTGAGTTTATGAAAAATGCTTCCAGCGATGTAAACCAATATCCTTTAATTGTTTTGAGCAGTGTAGTTAGAATTATAAACTTTTTTTTGCCTTTTCATATTTATTTATTTTATCTGTTTCTTTCAGCTTTTGCCCCTTTGAACGACAGATACTTAGATGACAACTCTGACGATGAGTTTTTGTACTGCTCATATCCGGAGGAAAATGATGAAATGATGAAAATGATGTTATCCGATGATGAAACTGATGATGAAGAGAAGATAAACATGTATTCCTTTGTCCAGAATTATATTTTGCAAGAGGAAGGTATTTACCATTTGTCCATTTTTTTCTCTCCTCAAATTTAGTGCCAATAATGAAATAATGATTTGGTACTCGTCTGTTTTTTATCCTGTTATATACACACAAGTTTGATTCCTCAATTTGATTGATTCGAAAGAAAATGGAAATTTTGATTGGAATTAAGAGTAATGTTTACAGAAATGTATTACAGTTTCTATTCAATGCATTTACTTTAGATATTTTTTTATATTTTATCCACACATGAAAATATTTAAGTTGGAAAATGTAAGCTGCAAGTAATAAACTAATTTCACTGTACATCAAAATATTATTTGGTATTTTAGCACGTTTTTTTTACTTAAACAAAAATGTACATGCAAAATTATATTAGTGAACACAGAAGAGTTACACAAAAAAAATGTTAAACTGTATATTCTTATCAACAGTATTACATCCAATACTTTAAAAGTAAAATTTTAACCATATAATAGCCATATTTTCCTTTTTCTTTATACCCAAATGGGTTTATTCCAGGGCTCCCAGTAGGTCCCTTTTTTCCCTAAAAGTCCCTTTTTTCAACCCAAGTCCCTAAAAGTCCTTTTTTCACACTTTTGATCCCTTCCCCCCTTTTTTTTTTATCAATTTTGGTTTTTACTTGCCCCCCCCAAGGTTTCCACTGTTAAGTGAAAAATTGCTGCAAGTCCCTTGAAAATTCTGTAACTTCCACAAGGAGAATCGGATTTAACTCAAAAAGTCCCAAAAGAAGTTAAAACACTACTTTTGAGGGTCAAATTTCAAAATTTTCTGGGGAAGAACCTCCAAATCCCCTCCTGTGACCTTTGATGCCTGTTATACAATGTTTCTCCCTTGAAAATTCTGCCGCTTACAAGAAGTGGTTTCCTTTCGGAACCAAAGAGTTTGAACACTGGTTTTAAGGGGAATTTTCAAAAATTTCTACTGTGGGAGGATCTCCGCCCCCCCCCCTCTGAAAATTTAACGTTTATTTATAACTCTTTTACCTAGAAAATTCGATGCTTTACAAGGAACTGTTCTTTTTGGATGTAACCCAAAGGGCTTCAAAATGAGCTAAAACACTACTTTAAGAGGCAAATTTAATAAAAAATTCTGGGGGAGGACCCCCCAGACCCCCCTTTAAAATTTTAACATATATGTGATATAGTTAAGTAGTGTATTTCCCTTGAAAATTTTGCCGCATACAAGAAGAGGTTCCCTCTGGGTGCTCCCCAGTTGCAATGCAGATAAAACAAAAGTTTAAAGGGAAATTTTCAGAACAAAATTCTGTGGAAGGACTTCCGGCTCCACTTGAAACTTTGACGTTTATTTGTAACTTTTTTTTCTCTAGAAAATTCTGTGGTTTATTGGGAACTGTTCTTTCCGGATGTAACTTTATTGTAGTAAAAATGAGACAATATTTTTCTGGGGGTGACCCCCAGACCCCCCCCCCCATTTCTACTTAGAGCTCATGACGTTGAGTCAACCCCCAAAGAAAGAACTAGTCTGGTTACAGTGTGGCCCAGCCCAACTTAAAAAAATCCTTGCACCCCCCCCCCAACCACAAACACTGAAATGACGTCCCTGATGACCAATGCAACTTAAAAAGGAAAGCGATTGAAAGTTTAGGAAAGAAGATAGACAAGAAAAAAGACTCAGTCATAACAAATTTCTTTTCTAAAGGACCTAGACCTTAATTATGTAAAAATAAACCAAAATAGAAAATAAATATTTTTCTATTTTATTTTCATTCATTGGCTAATTTACTTCAGTAACTAATTATTTAATCGTGCTACTCTACCATTTGAGATTAATGTTTTAACTTAATCTTCAAAAAACTGAAATGAGAATAACTTGATTAGATAGTATTTTACTCCATTGAAGTAAACTAGTAACAGTAAGCTGCGTAACGTTAACCTGCTTCCAGATTGATTTTAAGTTTGTTGGTTTTGATAACTTTACTCTTGGATTTCTACGAATTGTAATTTGTCCTTTTAATAGACTTTAAAAAATTTTGGTCCCTTTTTTCTAGACATCAGGTCCCTTTTTTCCCAAAAGGCAAACCAAAAGTCTGCTGGGAGCCCTGGTTTATTCCCATTTGGAAAAGAAATGAATTAATGATAATTGATTTATTTTTTTATACAATGAATGGTTTTTCAGTTTATTTAAATATGTGAGCTTAGTGGTTATTCACTTTCTATAAGATATGTGTGCAAAAACCCTTCTGTTAATGCAAACTAAGCATTTTTCCCGGAAAACCGTTTTTTTCCACCTTCCCAAAATTTCCGAAAATCTCTAATCATTAATAGTTAAATGATAAATATTTTGCTTAACTAATAGTTTATGAATTTTCAGAAACGGATTCTTCATCAAGCGACGAACTACCTTCATCACCTGCATCGCTCCAATCCTTAGCGTGTGACGTGAAGTATCCCGGTGGACACTACTTGATTCATCAGTTGGCGCTCAAGCTCAACAACAATAATTCCGAGCAAAGCTTCATCCGCGCCGCACTACGGTCGATCCCTGCTGATCGAGTGAACGCGAGGACCGACAGTGGATTCACGGCTCTGCATCTGGCTGTGACAAAGCAGGACTATTTCATGGTCAAGATGTTGCTGTCGAGCCTGGCAAAAACCGTCGACGTTAACGCCGTATGTGAGTTAGGATCTGCATTGCATTTAGCAGCTCATGCCAATGGCAATACAACTGTGACTTTGGAAATAGTAAAAGCTTTGTTAGAATATGGGGCTTCTCTGGTTGTTTTAAATCCTGCTGAAGAATCACCCCTTCATATTGCAGTTAAACACAATCGAATCGATATGCTCAAGCTGTTTATCAGCGAAGGGGCAGATTTGAATGCTGAAAGTATGTTCGGATGTACCCCTCTCCGGCAAGCAATTTTCTCTGGGAGCTTGGAAGCAGCCAAAGTTTTACTAGAAAGCGGGGCTGCTTTAGATAAGAATAGTTCCGCAGTCCTTCACGTTGCAATTGAATATAACCGAATCGAAATACTCAAGCTGTTTATCAGCGAAGGTGTACATTTGAATGCCAAAAATTCGTTTGATAGGAGCCCCATTCATACGGCAGTGGTGTATGGGTATTTGGAAGCAGTCAAGGTGTTAGTAGAAAGCGGTGCTGATTTAGATTCGGTCGATATGAATGGTCATACGGCGCTTAGAATCGCAGAAGGACGAAATTACGTTGAAATAGTGGAGTATATAAACTGCAGATTAGCTAATGGGAATGCAGTAGACAGTGAGGACAGAATTTCATTTCCTATAAATGCAGCAAAATTTAATGAACCACAATTTAAAAAAATGCGTAAGAACTAAACTTGAGTTATTCCTGTACACAGTTTCTTAAATAAATAAATAAAATACAAATCTTTTTATTTCCTGTTATAAATGACGTACACAATAAAAACTTCTTAAACTTAAATCAACATGCTTTTTTTGAATGACAACAATAGCAAACTATTTTCCTGAATAAAGTTCTTTTATGAAAGTCTGGGATCCTGTATTTTTTTTAAATAAAGTTTAAATATATTGTTAAATATTTTATTGAAGTCTAGGTTATGAAAATAACTTAAATGGCTCAATGTTGACTTATTATACTTATTCATCTGATTATTCATGTTATTTCATTCATAATTCTATGATATAATTTGATTAAATTACTTTTTATAATTTGTATAGGTAATAATACAGTAATTATTTCCTCAACTTTTTTTGGTGAAAAGATGATAAGATATTGCAATAAATTATTGCATGAAAAGATTAATATTCTTTATTTTAAAGAGTTGGGTGTATTTCATATTCAGTGTTTATCTTTTAAGTGTGAGCACCACTAAAAATTCAACAATTTATTTTGTTCTAGACGAGACAGCTTATTTGAGTTTTACAGTTACTAATAGTGGAATATGTTATTAAGAAACGAAAAATATTATTTCAAAACTTTCCCAAATCAAACTTTTTGAATAGGGTCACTTGGGGTAAGTGGGACCCCTTTTTGGAACAGTACATTTTTGAAGCTTCATAAAATTTTTTTGAAGAGTCTCAATTTGAACTTAATGACATATTTTATTTAAGACACTATTTATGTACAAAAATTTATAATTAGGTTCTAAAATAATGTTCTACATTTTTCTTAACTGGTCTTTTTGTAAAAAGTGAGACGGGTGTCCCACTTACCCCATAGGAAGGGGTAAGTGGGTCCCCCCCCTCTTTATTTTGATTGAAAGCAAGCAAAACTTAAAAGGGAGTAAGTGGGTCTTACTTGATAAAGTATAGAAGTTTTAGGTACAAAATATTTTATTGTAACTTAATTCATGTAGGAGATATCTACTCGCATTTAAATTAATAGGGTTGGTTGGGGTAATAGTCCAGTCAAATTGTGCTCAAATAAGGTCATTTTGGGAAAAACTTGGGGTAGAAGATATTTTTCGCTATCTGTATGTTTTTTGGGGTGCTGAATCCGAATCTGAGGTTTGCCAACAAAATTTCGTGACGGAACATTGTGAAAATTCGAAAAAATGGCAAAAATTCGCCCCTTTTTTTCGTTTTCTGCCCCTAGAACATTACCTTTGCGCTTCTGAGCTAAACAGTCAATACAAAAAATAAAGAACACTAACCAAGCTACAAAAAAGTAAATTACAACTTTTCTCTCAGAAGCGCAGTTTCACCAATAGAGCACGTTGAAAAGGGCTATTTTCGTTCGATTGGTAGAAAATCCAAAAAATGTCACTAGTATCGCCAAAAATCTGCATTTTTTGGAACATAATACTGTAAAAACTGCTTTAATAATATTCTTCATTAAATCAACCATCTGAAAACTCCAATGATGATTAACTAAATGCATTCATTTTCGTTGCGAGATTTCTCTTACGAACGAAAGTTCTATAGGAGATTATAGTATTTCGATAATTATGTTGCTTCTTCGAGATTACATACAAAAGTGTTCTTTTGACTGTTTTATATGTTTTTCGGGGTGCTGAATCCGAATATGACGTTTGCCAACAAAATTTCGTGACGGAACTTTGTGAAAATTCGAAAAAATGGCAAGAATTCACCCCTTTTCTTCGTTTTCTGCCCCTAGAACGTAACCTTTGCACTTCTGAGAAAAACAGGCAATACAAAAATAAAGAACACAAACCAAGCCACAAAAAAGGCAATTGAAACTTTTCTCTCAGATGAATTGTTTAGACGCTAGGGAACGCTTATTATTGGGAAGTTTTTGTTCGATTGGCGGGAAAATCCAAAAAATGTCACTCGTATCAACGAAAAGTGGCCTGTTTTGAAACAGGATACTATTAGAACTACTTTAATAATATCCTAAGTACATGCAATTAATCTTCTTCATACTCTAATGATAATTATTTAAATGAACGATTAATTAAATGTTGATATTTTTTACGCTAATTTCAATAAATCCAAAAAAAAGTTTTATCTGATGAAACGTTTTAGAAAAACAACGGCTTAAAAGTGAAAAATTATGTCCAAGTGATTAAATTACTAATATCCATGCACTTTTCTTAACTTCCAGTGTCCTAAAAACTATTTAGAATGTTTTTTTTTACTTAAAACAACTAAAGGTACACTTTAATATGCTGTAGTAAGTAGTGTTGTGTTATAACTCAATGAGTGTTATACTAATCTATTTCTCCTAGAAATGTTGGCTTCATATAATCTGCTCTTACGTTACATAAACGTGGAGTACTAGGTACAATTAGTTATTCCAAAAGTTACATAACATTCAATTTTTTACATATTTTCATTGTTTACATTATAGATATCATTTGGACAAATACCTTAACAATGAGCATATTGCAAAAATATCCACTTCTTGATATAGCTCGTTTTTTATCGTAACTTTAATTAATCGTGCATTTAATTAATTATCATTAGAGTATGAAGAAGATTAATTGCATGTACTTAGGATATTATTGAAGTAGTTCTAATAGTATCCTGTTTCAAAACAGGCCACTTTTCGTTGATACGAGTGACATTTTTTGGTTTTTCCCGCCAATCGAACAATTTCCCAATATAGTCTGGTCTGTTAACCGAAAAAAAGGACACATTGGACAAAGTTACCAAATTTTCAAAATTTGTTCCTTAGAACATAAGAAAAGATTTTACGTGAGGATTCATATGAATTAGCCGCCATCTTGGATTTTATGGGCGCCATCTTTGATTGAAGAATTTTCTTTATCTCAAGATTCATTGAACATATAATCATAAACAAAGTATCAAAATATATGTTTATGGGGTCAACAAAACCGAATATGACATTTTCGAATCATCAAAAGAACAATTAACCATTAAAAAATACACTTTCTATTTTCTGCTACTCGTACATTTAACCATAACAGCTCAGTTCACTTATTTAAAACATTACCAAAATTCCCAAACTTATAAAATATGTTATTGTTACCATAAGAAACAATTTTAGAAGAAGAACCACCGGATTGAAACGGCCATTTTGATTTTTTTGGCCGCCATATTGGATTAAGAGAACCTGCTGTATCTCATGATCCACTGCACATATTATCAAAACCAATGTGTGAAAATGTATGTTTTTTGGATCAAGAAAATCGAAAATGATATTTTCGAACTATTTAGAGAACGATTTAATTGAAAAATTACGCCTTCCATTTCTCCTTGAAATTAAACAGCTCAGTTAATCAATTTATAAGCCAGATAAAAATCCCAAAAATTAGTAATATGTTTGTAACACTATAGGAAATAATTTCAGAAGAATGGTCACCAGATGAAAACGGCCATTTTGAATTTATGACCGCCATATTGAATCATAAATGCTTGCTATATCTCGAGATCCACTGCACATATAGTCATAGAAAAAGTGTCCAAATATATGTTTCTTGAGTCAAGAAAACCGAATATGTCATTTTCGAACTTCTAAGAAAACAATTTAATTAAAAACATTACACCCTCAATGTCCCATTAAACTTGACCAGCTAATTTTAATCACTACCAAGACAGAAAAAATCCCAATATCTCCAAACTCACACAATATGTTCTTTATAAAGTTAAGAACAAATATAGAAGGATAGACACTTGAAAAAACGGCCATTTTTAATTATAGAGCTTCCATTTTGGATTGAAAAGACTAAGTGTAAATCGAGATCCACTACGCATACAACTATAAACAAAATGTCGAAATGTATGTTTCTTGAGTCAAGAAAACCGAATATGACATTTTCGAACTCTAAAAATAATAATTAATTGAAAATAAAATTGCGTGATTTTACGTCACAATTACGTATGACAGTTTGAAGAGTCTCAATTTGAACTTAATGACATATTTTATTTAAGACACTATTTATGAACAAAAATTTATAATTAGGTTCTAAAATAATGTTCTACATTTTTCTTAACTGGTCTTTTTGTAAAAAGTGAGACGGGTGTCCCACTTACCCCATAGGAAGGGGTAAGTGGGTCCCCCCCTCTTTATTTTGATTGAAAGCAAGCAAAACTTAAAAGGGAGTAAGTGGGTCTTACTTGATAAAGTATAGAAGTTTTAGGTACAAAATATTTTATTGTAACTTAATTCATGTAGGAGATATCTACTCGCATTTAAATTAATAGGGTTGGTTGGGGTAATAGTCCAGTCAAATTGTGTTTTCAAGGCGTATGAACAAAAGGTGTAGCGCGTCAAGCTTTTGGAGTTAAATAGTCGTCATCTTGGATGAAATACTGGTTAATTATGAATACGAGTCATTATAATTATAGTAATGATCTAATGATTACGGTTAGGTAACGTGAATTTGCGTAGGTGAGACGCAAATTTCAGAAACCTACGGTTAATTACGACTTAACCGTTGATTATCATCTTTAACTGAAGGTTTGGTGAGATCGGCCGTAAGTGATCTAAAACGTTTAACGTATAAATCACAGAGAACTAGAACAGAGAGTCCACGGCCATAGGCCATAATGGAAATCGAAAATCATGACATCTTGTTACAGGTTGGGAGAATTGTGGCGCTGGGATCGCACTAAACTCACTAGCGTTTGGATCCAGTCTGAATCGTTCGCCGGCTGCGTATGGGAGATCGAAAACACCTTTTTGCGCATGCGCTGAGTTCTAATTTGGCGAGAGATTTAAGCGGCTGGCATACGTTTTAGAATCTAGAGTGGCGCCCTCACACCAGCAACGCATTTGAAAATAGCCTCGTGGACCCTCTGTTAGGATATTTCTCTGTGGTATAAATGTACTCGTTAGTACCTTTAAAATGACGTTGAGTCAACCCCCCCCCAAAAAAAAAAGTCTGATTACGGCGTGGCCCAGTTCCACTTAAAAAATCCTTGCCCCCAACCCAAAACTGAAATGAATGGCGCCCCTGTTTGGAAGCTGGAAGGTGTGAACCGCAGCATTTCCAGCTAGCGCCATCGAGGGCGCTGACCTCTGGGTAGCCGCCACCCCCTTCTGGTTTGGGGACTCGTCTGACCCCTTCCAGGAGATCGGAGGTGAAGTGAGTTTGTTTTGGTGAGCAACGGACCGGCAACCTTCTCTCTCTACAAACCTTGCACTCAGGCACTCCAGTCTTGACCTCGCTCTGCTCGTCTCGTGCTCGGTCTAAACGTGGTTTTGGATATTGTGATTTAATTTTACTATTAAGAAATTGAAAAAGGTAAGAATGTTGTTATACTTCTATTTACTTGCTGAGCTATGTATACAAACTTGAAATCTGAGAAACGCGTAAAAGTATATATAGGATAAATCTTTTTCATTGTTCACCTATATTCTCTTTATTTTAAAGTGGTCAAATTATTTTGTAGCTTATTATTTATTTTATAAATTCCAAGTGTTTACTTTTATGAAAGCACACACACGCAATTCTGAAAAACCTGTATTTTTTTATATGTGTTTTATATGTGTGAGCATTGATTCGGTTAGATGAGAAGTGTTAGCGATTATTTTTCGATTTAATTATACACTGCTGTGCAAAAATTAAAACGTTTAAGGACAAAATTAAGGATGTTCTTTCAACATAAAACCCAGTAGAATTATTTTTCATCTATGAAAATCATACTATGAAATGAGATGTTCAATGAATGGGAATATTGGGCCCCGATAATAAATTTTCCCTAGCACTAATTTAAGGGGGTAAATGGATGGGCCCTCCATTGATAATGGATTTCCATTACACGGCTATACTTTACTTAACGGGTTAACAACCTCCCCAAGCTGTACTGCGATCGCGTCTTCTGTGCGGGTGGTCGCGAGTTATGGAGTTATGTCGGGGGTGCGAATTATGGCAACCCTACCTCTTATCGGTCGGTGGGCAGTCGGAGGGAGTTTTGTAGGGGGGTTGTTGTCTTCCCTCAATCCACAGCAGGGTTGCCAGTTTGGCTTTTTTAAGGCCAAATTCGAGACATTTGGCTTTTTTCAAACTCGTTTGGCTTTTTGGCTTTTTTTTTTGTTAAATCCTGAAAATTTGACTTTTTTTAGCAGTTTTCCCCATTTTCCACAATTTTTTCTGAAGTTCATTGTCATTAGTAGTTCAAAATAACGTTTTTATTAATTTTCTTAGACAAACGTTTTGTTACTTTGGTTCCTACCACAGAGTACTAGAACAGAGTCCACGGCCATAGGCCATAATGGAAATCGAAAATCATGACATCTTGTTACAGGTTGGGAGAATTGTGGCACTGGGATCGCACTAAACTCACTAGCGTTTGGATCCAGTCTGAATCGTTCGCCGGCTGCGTATGGGAGATCGAAAACACCTTTTTGCGCATGCGCTGAGTTCTAATTTGGCGAGAGATTTAAGCGGCTGGCATACGTTTTAGAATCTAGAGTGGCGCCCTCACACCAGCAACGCATTTGAAAATAGCCTCGTGGACCCTCTGTTAGGATATTTCTCTGTGGTATAAATGTACTCGTTAGTACCTTTAAAATGACGTTGAGTCAACCCCCCCCCCAAAAAAAAAAGTCTGATTACGGCGTGGCCCAGTTCCACTTAAAAAATCCTTGCCCCCAACCCAAAACTGAAATGAATGGCGCCCCTGTTTGGAAGCTGGAAGGTGTGAACCGCAGCATTTCCAGCTAGCGCCATCGAGGGCGCTGACCTCTGGGCAGCCGCCACCCCCTTCTGGTTTGGGGACTCGTCTGACCCCTTCCAGGAGATCGGAGGTGAAGTGAGTTTGTTTTGGTGAGCAACGGAACCTTGCACTCAGGCCCTCCAGTCTTGACCTCGCTCTGCTCGTCTCGTGCTCGGTCTAAACGTGGTTTTGGATATTGTGATTTAATTTTACTATTAAGAAATTGAAAAAGGTAAGAATGTTGTTATACTACTATTTACTTGCTGAGCTATGTATACAAACTTGAAATCTGAGAAACGCGTAAAAGTATATATAGGATAAATCTTTTTCATTGTTCACCTATATTCTCTTTATTTTAAAGTGGTCAAATTATTTTGTAGCTTATTATTTATTTTATAAATTCCAAGTGTTTACTTTTATGAAAGCACACACACGCAATTTTGAAAAACCTGTATTTTTTTATATGTGTTTAAATGTGTTTTATATGTGTGAGCATTGATTCGGTTAGATGAGAAGTGTTAGCGATTATTTTTCGATTTAATTATACACTGCTGTGCAAAAATTAAAACGTTTAAGGACAAAATTAAGGATGTTCTTTCAACATAAAACCCAGTAGAATTATTTTTCATCTATGAAAATCATACTATGAAATGAGATGTTCAATGAATGGGAATATTGGGCCCCGATAATAAATTTTCCCTAGCACTAATTTAAGGGGGTAAATGGATGGGCCCTCCATTGATAATGGATTTCCATTACACGGCTATACTTTACTTAACGGGTTAACAACCTATCCAAGCTGTACTGCGATCGCGTCTTCTGTGCGGGTGGTCGCGAGTTATGGAGTTATGTCGGGGGTGCGAATTATGGCAACCCTACCTCTTATCGGTCGGTGGGCAGTCGGAGGGAGTTTTGTAGGGGGGTTGTTGTCTTCCCTCAATCCACAGCAGGGTTGCCAGTTTGGCTTTTTTAAGGCCAAATTCGAGACATTTGGCTTTTTTCAAACTCGTTTGGCTTTTTGGCTTTTTTTTTTGTTAAATCCTGAAAATTTGACTTTTTTTAGCAGTTTTCCCCATTTTCCACAATTTTTTCTGAAGTTCATTGTCATTAGTAGTTCAAAATAACGTTTTTATTAATTTTCTTAGACAAACGTTTTGTTACTTTGGTTCCTACCACAGAGTACTAGAACAGAGTCCACGGCCATAGGCCATAATGGAAATCGAAAATCATGACATCTTGTTACAGGTTGGGAGAATTGTGGCGCTGGGATCGCACTAAACTCACTAGCGTCTGGATTCAGTCTGATACGTTCGCCGGCTGCCTATGGGAGATAGAAAACACCTTTTTGCGCAAGCGCTGAGTTCTAATTTGGGGAGAGATTTAAGCGGCCGGCATACGTTCCAGACTCTAGTGTGGCGCCCTCACATCAGTAACGCATTTGAAAATAGCCTCGTGGACCCTCTGTTAGGATATTTCTCTGTGGTTCCTACTTCCCTTTGTGAGGGCTTCAAGTGAATTTCAGATTCAGAGCAAGCATGGAAATTATATTATTTTTTAATAAATATTTTCATTTTTGGCGCATACGCAAGTCTGAACTTGCGCCAAAAATTGAAATAGACGTATTTTTAAGCTATTTTTCGCTTGAGAAAAAATTTGGCTTTTTTTGGCCTTTTTTCGAACCCGGTTTGGCTTTGAGTGGGTTCTCTCATGGCGGCTTTACACCACCGTGGTTTACGGGACGCGATTTGCGGGGAAAACGGGAACCGCAGAAACTCAGCGACCGCTCGAAAGAGGGCGCTAGAATCGATTTACGACACTAGCGGCTGCCGCTAATGCCGCCGCGACAGTTTTGGTTCCCGCGCGGCAGCCGCTAGTGTCGTAAATCGATTCTAGCGCCCTCTTTCGAGCGGTCGCTGAGTTTCTGCGGTTCCCGTTTTCGCCGCAAATCGCGTTCCGCAAACCGCGGTGGTGTAAAGCCGCCATCACACCACCGCGGTTTGCGGGACACGATTTGCGGCGAAAACGGGAACCGCAGAAACTCAGCGCCGCTCGAAAGAGGGCGCTAGAATCGATTTACGACACTAGCGGCTGCCGCTAATGCCGCCGCGACAGTTTTGGTTCCCGCGCGCAGGGTTGCCAGTTTGGCTTTTTTAAGGCCAAATTCGAGAAATTTGGCTTTTTTCAAACTCGTTTGGCTTCGAAATTTTCGTTTGGCTTTTTTCTGGCTTTTTTTTGTTAAATCCTGAAAATTTGACTTTTTTTAGCAGTTTTCCCCATTTTGCCACAATTTTTGTGTAGTTCATAGGCATTAGTAGTTCAAAATAACGTTTTTATTAATTTTCTGAGACAAATGTTTTGTTACTTTGGCTCCTAATTCGCTTTGTGAGGGCTTCAAGTGAATTTCAGATTCAGAACAAGCATGAAAATTTTTATTTTTTAGTAAATATTTTCATTTTTTGAGCGCAACTTGCGCCAATTTTACTAATAATTGAAATAAACGTATTTTTAAGCTATTTTTCGCTTCTGAAAAAGTTTGGCTTTTTTTGGCCTTTTTTCGAACCCGATTTGGCTTTGTGTGGGCTCTCTCACCTGGCAACCCTGCCCGCGCGGCAGCCGCTAGTGCAGCACCTCCTATAGAGGAGGTGCTGGCTAGTGTCGTAAATCGATTCTAGCGCCCTCTTTCGAGCGGTCGCTGAGTTTCTGCGGTTCTAGCGGCTGCCAAAAACCGCGGTGGTGTAAAGCCGCCATCACCTGGCAACCCTGCAGGCACATCCGACCGGCACTCAGCTTGTGGGGAAAGCAACATCAACTAATCGGTGAGATTTTAAAATAATTCATGGCATGCGTTCTTGGTATCTTATAAATTAATAATTTCATCCTGTGAGCTGGAACATGAATAGTGTGAAAAAAAAATTTATCTAATATTATAAAAAAATACAACTTAATGGAAAACTTGGAACAACAGAATGGAAAAAAACTTGTCAACAATTATTTTGTATTATAATTTTAAGTTAATTCCAGGACTTTTTTTATTCTAGAGGAACTATAAAATATCAGATAGCTTCCTAATGTAGTGTAAACAGGCTCTTGCTCTCTTATGAATTATCTGCAATTGGAGTAAATAATGAAGTAGAAAGTTAAACATTAGGGGATATCTTGGTAAAAAACAAACAAATCTTTAACTATGCAAAGAAATTCATTAAAGCAATAGTTAGTATTAAAAAGAAAACTACTTTAATGTTACAAAAACAAAATTTTGGAGCCGATACCTTGATAAAAACAAGCATTTAATTATGCATTAAAATATATTAAATTTATTTGAAATTGTAGTAAATAATTATAAAAATATCTTTCCACACATGTGTATGAATGGAGCTCAATGTTTTTTTTCCTTAAATCTTAAAAAAATGGAGCACATAATAAATCAATTTCTTAAAGATCAACATACCTCTAACCATGCAGAAAAGTTTTAACTACTAAACAGTAATTAATATTTAAAAAATGGGTTCTAGTTCTAAGCTTATTTTGCGGATCAACCATCAAAACAAAAACATACTACTAAGTCTAACGCCAAAGGCCCAAAATCACGCCAATGTATTAACCCGGAAGTAGTGTGTTAACACAGATCGTAGCGCCGCCTATATTTCCTTTCAACCCATCCATTCCCCTAAAAATTTCAAGTTCCTTATAACCATTTTTAAGAGCTTTCTAAATATGTAAAGCACTTTACTGTAACTTTAAAAGTAAACAACCGATTTACTGTGTCTTAATAACAGTATAACCACTGCTTAAAAGTTACATTTTAATGCTTTACACTTTACATATTTAGAAAGCTTATAAAAATGACTCCAGGAATTAGAAATTTTAAGGGGAATAATTATACATATTGCGTTTGTAATTTAGGTTCAAAGAATTTTCGTTTTACTTGAATTCCCCCCCCCCCAAATATTGAGATAAATATTTAAGATTTTAATATGTTATAGTAGACCTTTAGAGGAACAAAAATATGTATCGCATTAAGTGGTTGATGAATTAGTTCTGGATTTATAAATTATTCAAATTTATTACAGTATTTATTATGTATACGGTCCCCTAATTGAAATTGGACCCTGAAAATTTAAAATATTGTGTGGATTCACACTATGAACAACATATTAAAATTTCAGTGTCCTAGCTCTATGGGAAGTCCCTTAATTAGCCTAATTACATGCACATCCGGTGCATTTTAATACTTGAAAATTTCCAGTTCAAATACCTGCATATCGATTTCGATGAAATTTTAGTATTTTGTGCAAAGAGATGCTTCGAACGGCGTATCGCACTAATGTAGCGTGTGAAATATTCGTGCCCCGTTTTCTATATTGAACGGTTTTTAATTTGTATACGATCCCTTAATTGTCCCCGGACCCTGAAAATGTAATAGATTAGATGGATTCGATATCCGAAACACCATATATCGAATAGGAATATAGTGCGATGGCGTTACAAAAGTACGTTTTGGCAAGGCCCGTGTAACGAAACAAAACGTAATAAATTAAAAAAAATTATTGCATGAGGTACAGCAGTATCCATACTACTTACAACACTATAAATTTGATAGAAATTGGACCACTTGCTAAACCGTGGGATAAACGTGCAATATTAATCTTTTAGCGAAAGAATAGAGTTCCCTTAATGGTATTTAGAAAAATGATGATCGGATAAGGAATTTTCAATGATCAAACAGTTTCAATGATCAATGATTCAGAATCACCCTGTATATAGATTTACCTTAATCTGCCTCTGAGAGAATTAGAACTGATAGATGTGATAAAAACATCAATCCTGATTCCTGAATCCTTCCATTAGAATTGTTACGAATTTAGGAAAATCTTAGCAAGGCTTATTTCCTTTTACAAATACAAATCAAATACAAAGACTGACGACCAGCTACAGGCTCAAAGCCCAACAAGGCTGGTCCTATGATTATGAATTCCCCAATTCCCACAGCCTATCCAATTGCCTCTTAAACTCAAACACTCCCTTTGAATATACTATATTTTCTGGCAACGCGTTCCATATGTCAATTACCCTATTGAAGTAGTAGTACTTCCTTAAATCCCGATTGGCCTGTGTCTTATTTAGTTTATACCCATGGCCCCTTGTTCTGTTATCCTTGCTGAAACTTAAGCCCTCCGTATCCCCTTGCTTTACCAACTTGAATAGCTGAATCAAAAAATCCCCTCTCTCTCTTCTTTTTTCCAGTGAATACATGTTGAGCCTGCTCAAACGTTCATTATAATCCAGGTGTGTTATCCCCTTAATTATTTTTGTAGCTCTGTGCTGTACCTTTTCTATTACCTCTATATCCTTCCTCATGTATGGAGCCCAGAATTGTACTGCATATTCAAGATGAGGTCTTACTAATCCCTTGTATAAAGGCAATATTATATTCCTATCCCTTGAAGTTACAGTCCTTTTTATATACCCCAATAACCTATTTGCCTTTTTACCCGCAGCTGTACATTGATGACCCATTTAAAGTCCCTATGTATTAATACCCCTAGATCCTTGACTGATTCTCCCTTCTTTACCTTTACTCCTTGTAGACAGTACTCAGCTTCACTATTCCTGTAACCCATATGCAGTACTTGACATTTTCCCAAATTGAAAGACATATCCCATTTTACAGCCCATTTTCAGATATCATATCTAGATCACCTTGTAAATTCTCTATCTGTCTCTTGGTATCCACCTTTCCCCATATTTTTAAGTCATCTGCAAATATGCTTATTCTATTCCTGATCCCATGCCCTATATCATCTATGAATATTATAAATAATATTGGTCCCAATACTGATCCCTGAGGTACCCCACTTGTTACTTCTGTCCATTGTGAGTAATGTCCCTTTACCTGCACTCTCTGTTTTCTCCCCAATAGCCAGTTCTTTATCCAAATCAATGTTTTCCCTTGAATCCCCAGCCTTTCCAATTTAAACAGTAATGCCTCATGAGGTACAGTCGGAGTCAAAAAAAAAAAAACGTTACAAAGACCATTAATAGGAATCTAGACATCAACCCCGTGCGCATGGTATAGGAAAAAAGGTTTGAAAATATTTCGCCAATCCCGATCGCCAAAGGTTTGCCACTTGTTAAAATTACAGTAACCCACAAAACTAATCCAAACCTTTTGTAGTTTGCTAATATTTGCGTTTCTCAATGTGGATCCCTGTGGCTTAACGGTTAGAGCGCTGGTATTGAATACTTTAAGTCGCATTTAAACATTACCTGCCACTTATTTTGCTGATTTTATAATTTAAAAGAGTTAGAAGTTATACCTGAAGTTTATTAATATTTCAATTACGTTCTTATTTGTAGAAAATAAAAAGTTTTAATAAAAAAAATATTTAAATGCTGAATGCAGTTTCAATTTTTATTTTTAAATTAAGTTTTTTTCCGTTATTCACATATATAATGGTATAGTAAATTTCTATTTTTCAAAGAGTGGCTACCATTTTATTCAAACATTAGTGTAGCCTAAGAAAGAAAATAAATTTTCACTTTGTTAATGCAGACAGCCCGAAAAGCACATTGACCTTGAAAGCCCGTTGAATCAAACACGTATTATCGAGATTTTTGTGTGGCGCCATCTGTGAACATCATTTTGAATTAAAACATTTTATTGCTGACCAACCGATGCCGAAAATGAAAACAGTTTTTACTTAGATTATTTTTCTAGATTTTATGAATTTTGGAAATATCTGAGGACTTTTCGCGCACACTTTAGGAATTAAAAGTAATCCTTAAAAATTAATTTTACGTATGCAAATTCTTGGAAAAATATCTTTATCGCGCAAGGTGTGTCAGTGTAGGATTGACTAGTTTGTAAGAAAAAAAATCATGCACAAGTGTCTTTCTTTGACAGATAGGAAGGAAATCTACTCTAATTTCATAAGTTATTGGATCAATGAGCAAGCAAAGCTTGCTTTTTAGTTATTCCAGTACGATCATTCGGTTTCGGAGTTCCAGCAGCGTAAGCTGCTCTTGCCCCTCACTGGATATGACTCGCCTCTAACGCAATTTAACCCGGGTCATGACAATAACTGTTACACAATCCACATTAGTCGGTTACGGGGTAACAGCAGCGTAAGCCGTTCCTGCCCCTTAGCAGCAAGGTTACCTTAGCAGTAGAGACTCGCCTCTAAACCAGGCTAACCTGGATGCGATAACTGTTTCCAGTCAGATCTGTTATTATTTGTAAGAAATTTATAAATTATTACTGGTGGTAAAAATAATCATCTTTATAAACTATTTACACTTTCTCATTTTTTTGTAAGTTTAAAATGACCACCACTTTTATTTTTATGTTTTTTTTATTTAGGTGTTTTAATCAGGTACCGTTCAGTACTTGTTCCCCGCCAGCTTATCTACAGCAAAAACACGTGAAAAAGAATGAGGTTGGTCTCTGAACCCCTCTTCGAGTGTTGAATAATTGCTGTGGGGTGGGTGAAAGGAATGGGCCGTATTCAGAAACTTTTAACACGTTTATGAACCGATACGATAACGATGATACGAGACCGAGAACGATCAATTTCATACGAGTACTCCAGCTCACTCGTCTCCTCAAAAACGAGTAATTTAGAGGACTCTGAATGTTTGAAAAGAAATTCGCGTCATCGTTGGGAATGGAAATAAACAAACCTCCCAACGATGACGCGAATTTCTTTTCAACCAATCAGAGTCCTCTAAATTACTCGTTTTTGAGGAGACGAGTGAGCTGGAGTACTCGTTTGAAATTGATCATTTCGATAGATCGTTCTCGGTCTCGTATCGGTTCATAATCGTGTTTAAAGTTTCTGAATATGGCCGATAGCTGTTACGGGCAAAGTCATAAATCGGGTATTATTAATAATGCCCGAAAGCCCCCCCGTAGATCCGCCACTGATTATAACTATCAAGTGTAACAATAAAAGTAAATTTCATAAATCTTCATTATAACCAAAATATCCTTATTTTAAACTTATTTTTTATTTTATTGACATAAAGGAAAAGCTTCTATTTTTATTTCAATAATATAATTTGTAATTATTTAATTTATGATCATTAAATTTTATCACGCTGGCGCTTATTAATCCACAAGTTGCTGATGAATAGTAAAAAGCTATGCACATTGCACACACTCAAAAATATAACGTCATTTAAAAGAACTTTATAAAAATAGTTAAAATAGAATTATTTTCTGAAATACTGCTAAGAATTATGTTTATAACTAGTATTTGCTTGAATAAGTTTGGTAACAAAATGCTTAAGAAATTTCTCTCTTTTTCTGACTAAAAAATTTCTTTAAATAAAATATTTTTGCTAGTGTGAGGTTCAAAATATCCTAAAAAAATTACCTACTTATCAGAGCTGATTATTTTTTTTTTGTAAGATCATAGTGGAAGAGCCAGAGTTCTAATTAAATTTTATAAATAATTATTTTAAGATTTAGGGTAAAACGTTAACAGCTGCTATAAAGTTGTGCTATGAACGAAAAAAATAATGTAAGATGGTCCTCCACAAAGATTGAATCATCCGTAAATGAATTTAAACATCAATCGTAGTGGCATTAAGAATGATCAGCATTGAGGATAGAACCCACGAACTTCCAATTATGAAGACGTTACTCTAAACACTATACAACGATTTTGAGGCATTATTGTTTGAAAAAAAAACTGCGCCAAATCAGGGATAACCAGCCAAATATATTTCCTTAAATTAGATATTAAAATGATTCTCGCCAATATTTTCCTGCGCCAAATTATGGATAACCAGCCAAATATGTTTCCTTAAATTAGATATTAGAATGGTTCTCGACAATTTTTTCCTATCACAAGAGCGATTCTGCGAATTTATTGAAATTTAAAAACCTCCCCCTCGCTTTATTTGTGGGCCTAGGGCTTCAAAACTTAGTTTCTAGGGATTTAGGGGGTGTGATCTGCCATAATAAAAAACGATCGGGGATGTATCTCATAGGAAAATAAAAGTTGGTGCTTGGTTCAATATGTATACGCCCCCTTAGGGACTTAAGTTTTATCCACTTTTCAAATAGACGTTAAATGATGAAGATTGACGTTTAAAGTATCCTTCTAACCCCAGCCGATCGTTCACAATCGTCACTGTAACGTTTTTTTTTACTCCGACTGTACTTTATCAAAAGCTTTCCGGAAATCTAGGTACTACATGATATCAACCCTACTCTTTTTGTCCAGCTCCTCAGTAATTTTCCCGTAGAACTTTAATAGATTTGTGGCCAGTGGCGGCTCGTCCATAGGGGCTGCGGAGCTGCAGCACCCCCAACCAAAATTTCCCCAAATTCCAATATTTATTAGCTTTAAAATATTTCAAAAAGGATATATTTTTTCCCTTTATTCTTCCTTATTATCCCTTTTCAATTTATAATTCTCTGTTATTTGTCATAATGCTCTAAGCAGTCAAAACACTCCGCCGTCTCGCCAATAATTTCTTTCCGGGTTGAACAGCACCCGGAAATATACCATCAAAACTTCGCTCTATCATATCAAATCAAAATAGCAAGAATTTAGCATGCGAATCTGTTAAGGAGGAGAGGGGCTGTTGTGTCAACAGCCCTGACCCTGGCGCCGAGCAAAATAATGATAGTTTCTTCTTTGCGAGCGTAATGAAAAAGGATGTAAGAAGAAAAATATCCGATTTCTAATAATAATAAATCATATTGGCTTTTTAGCTTTTCTTACTTAAACTTAACACTATTTGCCATTTTTTATTTACAGTTTCTTTTTTTCTTTTCAAACAGCAATAAATAATTCTATTCAGCTAATTTGACACATGTCAGTATTAATATCTTATTTTTTCCTACTTTTTTTATTCACGAATGTTATTTTTACTTCAAATTTGATTTTGGATAATGCAATTTTTCAGTCATTCTAGTAGCGTGCGAGAGAGGAACTCATCGCATATGGATGGTATAATGTGTAAGATTTTAATTTTAAAGTTTTATTAAGTAAAAGGGATGTTCTGTTCTTTTAGCGTGTCTGTTTTGAATTTTAATTTCAAAATATAGAAAATAGAGTAATTAAAAGAAAGTGTGATTTTGATCTTCGATCTTGTGAGTGAAGAAGTTAAAAAGAAACGATGGTGCTTGGTGATTACATCTGTAAGCGTCTTTTCGTATGATTTCTGTTACTTCTATCCATGTTTTCCAGAGTTTTATTTGTAATTTTATCGTTTAAAATCTGGTCTAAAATACGGTGTAACTTGATGGATCAGTGCCAGAACAGCACCCCCAATAATTTTAGCTACGAGCCGCCACTGTTTGTGGCACATGACCTTCCCTTCCTAAATCCATACTGATTGTCTGATAGCAGTCCCCCTTCCTCCAAGAATAACATTATATGCTTTTTTAGCGAGGATTCATATATTTTACATATTACCGAGGTTAGACTTACTGGTCTATAGTTGCCCGGTTCACTTTTTATTCCTTTTTTGAATATTGGAGTTATATTGGCTAATTTCCAATCCATTGGTACCCAACCCAAGCTATATGTTGTATTGAATATCATTAGAATTACATCCCCCAACTCTTCCGCGCATTTCACTAGTACTCTTGGATAAATATCATCTGGCCCTGGTGCTTTAGTTGGCTTTATTCTTTTCAATTGATTTACTATGTCTTCCCTATTAAATTTACATTCTTTGATTGTACCTCCTACAAAGGCTCCATCCCTATTATAACACTTTTGACGTTTTTCTTTTAGAAACTGTTGATTTGTTTAAGCTCTGAAATGGACGAAGAAAACAACAATGGTAAGTATCTTATAAACGTTATTTTAGGGTGATCCAGGTAATTATTATGATAATTATACTTAAATATAAATATAACCGAAAAATGATGTTAACTTTAGTTTAAAAAAATTAAATTATTAACTAATCAAAAATTAGAGAAAAATTATTTGATGCATTGACTTTCTTTTCCATTTTCGATTTTAAATTTCAAGGAGTTGTAGCCAGTGGCGGATCTAGAACATGAGCAAGGGGGGGGGGGCTAACTTAATCTGATTGAGGATGATAATGAAGTAACAAGCTGTGCTTTTTACAATATTCATTAATGTCTTAAATATTGAGGGCAGTGTTCATTGTAAATGACTAGTATTGTTAAATATAACTAATTAATTAGTAGTTAAATTAGTTAATCATTAAATATATCCAAATAATAAGGGTGTGTCAACCGGGAGGGTTTTTTTTACGATGATTTGAGTCAAATATTTTTTTCCAAGAATATCCCTTTCGGGACTACTGTCTCACGGGTGAGACGCTCGTGTAGTGCTTCCACCGGCCTACCGTCTCACGGGTGAGACGCCTGCTTTGAAAGGACCAGGGGACGGGCGTCTCATATATGATACACGCTTAAAACTTTATATTAGTAATTTTTATTCTCATTAGATATCGCTCTTTATCAGTTACAACGAAATCATTCGAAGGCGAACATCTTGACTTTCATTCCCATAAAGTATTTTATATTTTTGATAATTTGTTTCCGAAAAATGCCGAGATGTATTTATAATCCATTGAGAAGACGAATAATGTGAATTTAGATTGCTTTCTTTCACCATCTCAGCTAATATAAACCTTACCACGTGTTCTAAAAGCTTGGAAATACTTTTTATTTTCATTTGATGGATAAATGGTAGTTTTGATGTGTTTATTGCGACAGTTGTATAGGTATTTATTTCTTTTAGATTTCGATTGCGTTTAGGTGGAATTATTTATTGCTGAAACATAAATAATCGATATGTTTGGGTATCTAGTTGGAAACGAAGATTGAAATAGATAAATTATTTGGTATATTTCTTTTAATTAACAATGTTCAACGATTTCCGAGCTGTTTGACTAGCTGCGCTCATTGCGCGTTTTCAGTAAAAAAGAAATTAAGTAGTTTTTTCCAAGATATGTTTAATGTATCTTCATGAATGAGTTTCTAGAGATAAAATCTCTTCTTTTTGGAATATTTTTCCCAGTTATATGAATCTCAGGTTTGTGAAAAAGTTTATTGTTTACAAATTACTTGTTTTGAAAAATATGTAAGAAATTAATGGGATAATATTTTATATTTTTTAGCAGTAACGTGTAAGGGGTTCCACTGATCACATGCCGAGGTTCAGTGGCTGAGGCACCCGTCGCGAAAGGGATATAGATTAAATGTGAATTTTCGTGCACTTAATTTCAATGTTTAGTGAATAATACATCCATCCCGAGGCATAAGGGGGGTTTGGGGGAACCTCCCCAAAGAAAATTTTTGAAAATTTAACCCTAAAAAGTTGTGTTTTGACTCATATTTGGTCATTTGGGACTCTTTAAGTGTCACACTAAAAAGATGATTTCTTGTACTCGTTTTCAAAGGAAAAAACTGTAAGATATAAGAATTTCATGGGGGTGGTTTGAACCCCCTAACCCCGTCTCTATTTTAACAGAGTAAATGTTTTGTAAGAGACTTAGCGCATTAGACCCTTTTAAAAAGTGAATCTTATAAAAACCAGGGAGTTAAAGATCTTGCAGAGGGGCTAAAGCTCATAACCTTTAAGATGTGAAACAAATCTATAAAAATGTAAGGGGCTAAGTATTTTGGAGGTTATGCTTTGTAAGGCTTAGAAAGCTCATTGGAATCTACAAGTTCTGAATCGCATTTATATTAAAGTGCTGAAAGCTAAAGATCTTGGAGGGGGCTAACGCTTTTAGGCTAAAGTTCATTAAATTGCGAACTAAATACTATAAAACATCGCAAGGAGGCTAATTCTTTATGGGGGCTAAAACTCATTGGCCCCTTTAAATTGTGAATTTAATCTACAAAAACTCAGGGCTAACAGCCTTGTAGGAGCTAAAGATCATGGAAGGATTCATAAGGGTTAAAGTTCATTAAATAGTGAACCAAATATATTTAAAAACGCAAGAGGGCAAAAAGCTTTGTAAAGGCTATTAAAGAGCATGGAGGGGCTAATTTTTCATAGGGCTAAAGCTCATTAATTTGTGTAACAAACATAAAAACGCAAGGAGGCTAATGCTTTTAGGCTTAATGCTTTAAATTACGAATCAAACCTTCAAACATGCAGGGGGCTTATAATTTGTAAGGGCTAAAACCTCTAGAAATCCTTAAATAGTGAATGGAGTTTATAAAAATGCAGGGGGCTAAAGATCCTGGAGGGGGCTTAATGCTTTGTAGACCCTTTGAATTGTGAAAAAGGCTACAAAAAACTGAAAACAAGTTTAAAATTTTGAAAATTTAAACAAAATTTTCTAAAAACTTAATTTTTTTTTCGAAAAAGTTCAATTTTATGTAGTGTAAACTTAAGTCCCAAGGGGGGGGGCTATAGCCCCTATAGCCCCCCCCATAGATCCGCCACTGGTTGTAGCTAAAGATATAAGAAGGAAAATTGCAATACAAAATTAGTATTATTTAATTGTTCACAACTCAAAATACAGATAGATAATAAAATTTTTAATTTTATAATAATTAGTAAAATAATTATTGGGGAGTAAAATTTTTAAAGTACATATCAAGTCAATGTTTTAAATAAGTACTAGTATTTTTTATGTGAATCCTATTGAATTGAATATACTTTATTCTAAAAGAATTTTTTAGATAACCAGTAGGCCTGCCCCCTGCTCGCTATCGCTCACCAACCCCCGGAACTGCTTCGCAGTTCTTTTAAGATCGCTTCGCGATCTCAGCGAGCAAAGCTCGCTTGTTCCATCTTACCAATCCAGCACACCCTAATCCAAATCATCCCGAAAAAACCTAATGCTGAAATATTACTTTCCTAACTCAATTTAATCGAAATATTTTCCGCATTTCAAGAAACTTTAAATGTTTAAAGTATGCACGTGTATATTTTGTGAATAGTTTAAAATAAATCAAACACATAGTGAGTATGACGCATAGTGAGCTATCGCTCACCGACCCTCGTAACTGCTTCGCAGTTCTTTTCAGATCGCTTCGCGATCTTAACGAGCAGAGCTCGCTTGTTCATCTCAACAATCCAGCAGAACACTTTTCTCCGCTTAATTAAGCCTCTTGTAATACCGAAAATACCTCTCTCTTGCGTATCAATAATTTAATTGAAATGTTAAAAAAATATTCAGCAAGTCTACTAATAACCATCAACCACTTTGTAGAAAAAAGCATTGTTGAAAATAAAATAAATCAGACTCATCATAAAACACGGCTGTTTTTCTCTAGTAAATGGCCAGAAAGAGAAGAAAAAATTAAAACTTTGAATCTTAATAATTCCAAAACTAATTAGAATTAAAAAAAAAACAAAAAGCCAATCTTTTTATAAAAAATATTTGTATGTGTCTTTAAAATGTCATAGTTCTACTATGATTAGTTTTGCTTTTATAACAAAAAAAAAACCCAGAAAAACCGTCAAAAATTTCGAAACTTTAAAACTTAATTACTCCAAAACTAATTCGAAATTCGAAAAAAGGGCGACGTGGTGCAAAACTGCACATCTAAGAGTATGTGTCTGCAAAAAATCATATTTCTGCTGCCAATAGTTTTTGCTGAGGGCGAACTCGCAGCAGAAAAAAATAATTTTCGACTTTGACATTAAATAACTCTAGAACTAATTATCTCATCTATTAGCTTTTAGAACGAACACGATCCTCATACATTTGTCAACAAATGTTTAAAATTTGATAAATTTCCGTTGATAATACAGTAATTATTTCCTCAACTTTTTTTGGTGAAAAGATGATAAGATATTGCAATAAATTATTGCATGAAAAGATTAATATTCTTTATTTTAAAGAGTTGGGTGTATTTCATATTCAGTGTTTATCTTTTAAGTGTGAGCACCACTAAAAATTCAACAATTTATTTTGTTCTAGATGAGACAGCTTATTTGAGTTTTACAGTTACTAATAGTGGAATATGTTATTAAGAAACGAAAAATATTATTTCAAAACTTTCCCAAATCAAACTTTTTGAATAGGGTCACTTGGGGTAAGTAGGACCCCTTTTTGGAACAGTACATTTTTGAAGCTTCATAAAATTTTTTTGAAGAGTCTCAATTTGAACTTAATGACATATTTTATTTAAGACACTATTTATGAACAAAAATTTATAATTAGGTTCTAAAATAATGTTCTACATTTTTCTTAACTGGTCTTTTTGTAAAAAGTGAGACGGGTGTCCCACTTACCCCATAGGAAGGGGTAAGTGGGTCCCCCCCCCTCTTTATTTTGATTGAAAGCAAGCAAAACTTAAAAGGGAGTAAGTGGGTCTTACTTGATAAAGTATAGAAGTTTTAGGTACAAAATATTTTATTGTAACTTAATTCATGTAGGAGATATCTACTCGCATTTAAATTAATAGGGTTGGTTGGGGTAATAGTCCAGTCAAATTGTGCTCAAATAAGGTCATTTTGGGAAAAACTTGGGGTAGAAGATATTTTTCGCTATCTGTATGTTTTTTGGGGTGCTGAATCCGAATCTGAGGTTTGCCAACAAAATTTCGTGACGGAACATTGTGAAAATTCGAAAAAATGGCAAAAATTCGCCCCTTTTTTTCGTTTTCTGCCCCTAGAACATTACCTTTGCGCTTCTGAGCTAAACAGTCAATACAAAAAATAAAGAACACTAACCAAGCTACAAAAAAGTAAATTACAACTTTTCTCTCAGAAGCGCAGTTTCACCAATAGAGCACGTTGAAAAAGGGGCTATTTTCGTTCGATTGGTAGAAAATCCAAAAAATGTCACTAGTATCGCCAAAAATCTGCATTTTTTGGAACATAATACTGTAAAAACTGCTTTAATAATATTCTTCATTAAATCAACCATCTGAAAACTCCAATGATGATTAACTAAATGCATTCATTTTCGTTGCGAGATTTCTCTTACGAACGAAAGTTCTATAGGAGATTATAGTATTTCGATAACTATGTTGCTTCTTCGAGATTACATACAAAAGTGTTCTTTTGACTGTTTTATATGTTTTTCGGGGTGCTGAATCCGAATATGACGTTTGCCAACAAAATTTCGTGACGGAACTTTGTAAAAATTCGAAAAAATGGCAAGAATTCACCCCTTTTCTTCGTTTTCTGCCCCTAGAACGTAACCTTTGCACTTCTGAGAAAAACAGGCAATACAAAAATAAAGAACACAAACCAAGCCACAAAAAAGGCAATTGAAACTTTTCTCTCAGATGAATTGTTTAGACGCTAGGGAACGCTTATTATTGGGAAGTTTTTGTTCGATTGGCGGGAAAATCCAAAAAATGTCACTCGTATCAACGAAAAGTGGCCTGTTTTGAAACAGGATACTATTAGAACTACTTTAATAATATCCTAAGTACATGCAATTAATCTTCTTCATACTCTAATGATAATTATTTAAATGAACGATTAATTAAATGTTGATATTTTTTACGCTAATTTCAATAAATCCAAAAAAAAGTTTTATCTGATGAAACGTTTTAGAAAAACAACGGCTTAAAAGTGAAAAATTATGTCCAAGTGATTAAATTACTAATATCCATGCACTTTTCTTAACTTCCAGTGTCCTAAAAACTATTTAGAATGTTTTTTTTTACTTAAAACAACTAAAGGTACACTTTAATATGCTGTAGTAAGTAGTGTTGTGTTATAACTCAATCGGCCGTATTCACAGCCATCAGCATCAGAGTTAACACCTTGGCGACGAAGTGTTAAGTCCGAAAACCGTATTCACAGCATCCGAATCAGAGCTTATAATCGTCCTAACGATAGCACCTCGAAGCTGGAGGTGTCAACTCTTGACTCGGTATCGACGCATGCGCAGTCGCTACTTCTCCATGGAGACGAGAGAGCTTCAAATAAAATGGATGCCGCCCGACCATTTCGACCGATAATTTTTAACATCCGATCCAGATAATTATGGGTCCGATTGAGCAGATCCTTGTCGAGAAATGATTTCTATGATGTAATGAAGAATAGAGAGGTAGGTTCTGTATAAATACAACCCATAAAAATGTCTATCTGGTTCTGGTACTTGCTCAATGTTTATGCATACTATACTACTTGATACTACAATGTAAACATGGCTATGAGCGAACTACAAAATAGATGGTGTATTAAAATGAAACAATGTCATTAACTCCTATCTATAATATTTATTTTCCTCTTATTTAACGTTATGTTTTGGATCAATTTTAATCTTTTTAAGTTCGGCGAACTTTTGATTTTAGTGAATTCTATTGTTCTATATTTTTAATTAAAAAGTTGTCTACCTAAATACAATAATAATTTCTGAAATTCAAGAAGCATTTGTTTATTTAAGAACACTCATTTATAATTATAGTTCTCAAGTATTCTGTGATTTTAATTAAGTAATGAACTGTTTTGTTGGAGGTTTATCTAAGCAAAACATTTATTTTAATGTATTGTCTTTTTCATGAAGAACAAATAAATTTAATTGATAATTTTTTTAAAATCAATTTTAATCTCGATATTATATATTTGAGGGTTTAGATTTTTCTTTTTATTACAGATATTGACCTCAGAAACAGTTGATTTTGAACAGCTGCTTATTTGTGCTATGAAAAAGCATTTGATAATTATTGATAGTGTTTTAATTTTCTTTTCAAATTGTGAAATAAAATATTTTACTGTATTAATTTCTTTGTATTTCTTATTTGATATCATTATAAATTATACAAGAATTGTGCCTTTTTATGTTCAAAAAGTTGCTCAATTTACTTTTTATTGAATAAAAAATCCACATTAATTAATGCTGTTTATGAGTTTGTAAATGTATATTATGGTAGCTTACAGTGATAATATTTTTCAGAGTTTTAATTACTTTCTTCAAATCAGAATATAATTTTTGATTCAAAAGAAACTGAATTATTTTTCAAAATGTCTTATTTTTTGCATGGAAGTTTATGTGTTCTGGCAGAACTGTTTTCTTTCTTTTATTTCTTAAAAAAATGTTGTTGTTTTTCTCTATATTTTTTTCTTATGAATAAAGTTGAAATGTATTTTAATGATTTTATTAGCCATTACTATTGGGATATACTATCATAGCTTTAATAAGTATTTTTGTCATTTTTAATTATTCATATTATTTTTTTTTCAAGACTAAAAAAATAAAGGGAAGATTGGTAACCATTTTGAGTATTTTAAATTTTATTTCATAAATACATGATGTAAAAATAATAGGTACTATTGTTTTAGTATTTAGTAGTGTTATTAAAGTATGAGCCTTTATAACTGAAAATCATGAAGTAATTTTTATTATAGTCAATATCCTAAGGAAAAAACCTTTTTTTTTTTAACAATCTAGCTTCATTTAATAGCTTCAGAATTTATTATTCACATCAAGGAAGGGTTGGGAGAAATTTTAAATTGATAGGTAGTAATAATAATTGTATCTTAGATAGTTTTAATATTTTTATATAGATTAATTAGTTTATATATTTTTGTTCAATTGAGTTTCAAAAATTTGTGCAGATTTACTATAGAACAGCTATGCAAAATCTCTTGAGACTTAATACTTTATACTGCTTTTGCGTTTTAGAATTTGAGTTTATAATCAATGCTAATTTATATAGGTCAGGTACCTAGTATAAACTTATGTAACAAAGCCTAAGCCCCTAAGAGAAAACCCATCGTTTTTATAAATTTATTCTTCATAGAACACCTTTCATTATTTTCTTTATCCATGTTTTTTTTTCACTCCAAGAGAGCAGCTGATTTTGCTCGTTGCTTCTTTTTGCCACTCACTTTTCTCTTCATAGTTTGTTTTGAGCCATTTTTACTGCATAGGTTTTCATTTCAATTTATTCATATTAATCTAGTATCTATCAATAAATTAGAATGTCCTTATTTTTAATTTGATCTCAAATAATGCAAAATTAAAATGTTGCAAAGGACTCATACATATAAGGTATAGGGAGAAAGAAAACCCTACAAATCATTGATTAAAATTATGACAGCACATGTAAAATCAATTAAATTTCCAGAATAATATCCCAAAATTCATTACTTGATGATAGTTTGTAAAATAAATTGTTCACCATAAACGATAGAAACACATTGATTAAGGTTTTTGCCTTTGAGTTTAATAATTTTAAACACCTCAGTAAAAGTATTAATTGCTAGTTAAATTAAATGTATTGGTATAAGCCAGTTTATAAATGTATCATCAAGTTACATACACTCAGCAATTTTTTTAATTTGATATATAATAGTTATACAATTGTATTAAACATCATCGGCCAGCGTAAGGCATTGCCATGTGTTTTTATTTACTAAACAAACTCGTTACGAGTGATGTGATTCTCTCTAGCCAATCAGAGAAGACCTTTTCAGCGCGAAACACCTTCGCCAAGCAATCGCCAAGGCCAGGATCGGACTCACTTGATCCGAGTACTATGAATACGGATCCACTGCTGACACGGTGCTATCACGACCTCGCGTTATACTAGTGTTGAATGAGTCTGATGTTCACTCGGATGCAGTGAATACGGCCGAATGAGTGTTATACTAATCTATTTCTCCTAGAAATGTTGGCTTCATATAATCTGCTCTTACGTTACATAAACGTGGAGTACTAGGTACAATTAGTTATTCCAAAAGTTACATAACATTCAATTTTTTACATATTTTCATTGTTTACATTATAGATATCATTTGGACAAATACCTTAACAATGAGCATATTGCAAAAATATCCACTTCTTGATATAGCTCGTTTTTTATCGTAACTTTAATTAATCGTGCATTTAATTAATTATCATTAGAGTATGAAGAAGATTAATTGCATGTACTTAGGATATTATTGAAGTAGTTCTAATAGTATCCTGTTTCAAAACAGGCCACTTTTCGTTGATACGAGTGACATTTTTTGGTTTTTCCCGCCAATCGAACAATTTCCCAATATAGTCTGGTCTGTTAACCGAAAAAAAGGACACATTGGACAAAGTTACCAAATTTTCAAAATTTGTTCCTTAGAACATAAGAAAGATTTTACGTGAGGATTCATATGAATTAGCCGCCATCTTGGATTTTATGGGCGCCATCTTTGATTGAAGAATTTTCTTTATCTCAAGATTCATTGAACATATAATCATAAACAAAGTATCAAAATATATGTTTATGGGGTCAACAAAACCGAATATGACATTTTCGAATCATCAAAAGAACAATTAACCATTAAAAAATACACTTTCTATTTTCTGCTACTCGTACATTTAACCATAACAGCTCAGTTCACTTATTTAAAACATTACCAAAATTCCCAAACTTATAAAATATGTTATTGTTACCATAAGAAACAATTTTAGAAGAAGAACCACCGGATTGAAACGGCCATTTTGATTTTTTTGGCCGCCATATTGGATTAAGAGAACCTGCTGTATCTCATGATCCACTGCACATATTATCAAAACCAATGTGTGAAAATGTATGTTTTTTGGATCAAGAAAATCGAAAATGATATTTTCGAACTATTTAGAGAACGATTTAATTGAAAAATTACGCCTTCCATTTCTCCTTGAAATTAAACAGCTCAGTTAATCAATTTATAAGCCAGATAAAAATCCCAAAAATTAGTAATATGTTTGTAACACTATAGGAAATAATTTCAGAAGAATGGTCACCAGATGAAAACGGCCATTTTGAATTTATGACCGCCATATTGAATCATAAATGCTTGCTATATCTCGAGATCCACTGCACATATAGTCATAGAAAAAGTGTCCAAATATATGTTTCTTGAGTCAAGAAAACCGAATATGTCATTTTCGAACTTCTAAGAAAACAATTTAATTAAAAACATTACACCCTCAATGTCCCATTAAACTTGACCAGCTAATTTTAATCACTACCAAGACAGAAAAAATCCCAATATCTCCAAACTCACACAATATGTTCTTTATAAAGTTAAGAACAAATATAGAAGGATAGACACTTGAAAAAACGGCCATTTTTAATTATAGAGCTTCCATTTTGGATTGAAAAGACTAAGTGTAAATCGAGATCCACTACGCATACAACTATAAACAAAATGTCGAAATGTATGTTTCTTGAGTCAAGAAAACCGAATATGACATTTTCGAACTCTAAAAATAATAATTAATTGAAAATAAAATTGCGTGATTTTACGTCACAATTACGTATGACAGGTCAATAAAACAACTCCACAACAACTCCCAAGCCAGATAAAAACACCAAACTTGCACAATATGTTTTTTGTAAGGTTAAGAACATGTTAGAAGGGTCTCCATTTGAAAAAAACGGCTATTTCGAATTCTACAGCAGCCATATTCGATTTACAGATCTTTGTGTAACTCGAGTTCCACTGCGCATACAACCAAAAACAAAGTGTCGAAATATATGTATTTTGGGTTAAGAAAACCGAATATGACATTTTCGAGCTCACAAAATAACAATTTAATTAATAAATCCGCCTCCTAAATTACTATAAACTTGAAATAATCTGCTGCGAGATAAAACCATTACAACAATGATGCATCAGTTGCAGCGTTCATCCATTGTTAGGTTGTTATTGTTTAATTTGATCAACAAGTTTATAGTAACTTAGGAGGCGGATTTATTAATTAAATTGTTATTTTGTGAGCTCGAAAATGTCATATTCGGTTTTCTTAACCCAAAATACATATATTTCGACACTTTGTTTTTGGTTGTATGCGCAGTGGAACAGTTGTATGCGCAGTGGAATAGTATTTAAAATCTTTCGATATTCTTTTACTTTGGATTGAAAGTGTGAAAAGAGGTATTGAAATGCCATCCGGTGCGGTATCGAAAAGAGGAGTATCGATACCATTTGAAAAAAAAATTCTAGCATCGCATCAAGGTATCGAAACAGCACTATTGTTTAATTCTAATATTTACTCTTAGTTTCTTCTGGTATCGAAAATATTTAAATTCTCCACAACTGAAGTATCGATACTGATTCAAGATGTACCTTTTATAAGTAGGGGGTCTAAAGGGTATTGAATATCTTTCGATACTCTTTTGGTATTGAAATTTTATGCGGGGTAGTATCGAAAAAATGAGTATCGATACCACTTCAAAAATTTTCTAGCATCAAGTTATCGAAACAGAATTATTGGTATTATCACTTACATTTCGTCTCTGCTGGTATCGAAAAAATTTAAATTCTAGCCTGGGAAAATTGTAACTGGAGTATCGATACTGATTGAAGATGTACCTTTTATAAGAAAGTATCGAAATGGTATTTAAAATCTTTCGATATTCTTTTACTTTGGATTGAAAGTGTGAAAAGAGGTATTGAAATGCCATCCGGTGCGGTATCGAAAAGAGGAGTATCGATACCATTTGAAAAAAAAATTCTAGCATCAAGGTATCGAAACAGCACTATTGTTTAATTCTAATATTTACTCTTAGTTTCTTCTGGTATCGAAAATATTTAAATTCTCCACAACTGAAGTATCGATACTGATTCAAGATGTACCTTTTATAAGAAGGTGTCTAAAGGGTATTGAATATCTTTCGATACTCTTTCGGTACTGAAAGTATAAAAAGAGGTAATGAAATGCTATGCCGCACGGTATCAAAAAATGGGTATCGAAAGTGGTATCGATACTTTGAGTATCGATACTTCATGACCGATATTTAATGGGATCGATATCATGGATTTCGATCCGGACCGATACCAAGTATCGATACTTTGACCGATTTTGCCCATCCCTACAAACAAACATAGATCAAAATAAAGGTAGTCATTGCCAACTTCTGAAAACTAATCTGTTTGTTTGGAACTGTGAGGCTTCAACGCACGATCAGTAAAGGCTCCTTGGTGGGCGGAGCTTAATCGGAACATGTTATTAAGCATTAAAAATTAAAATTATAATTTTAGCACGAGGGAATAATAATTAAATAAAATATAATTTTGCATTTAAATTACCAAAATATATTAATTTGTTACAATCTGATTAATTTTTTCTTCATTGTTTACATTTCGGTTGTCAACCAGGTTGGCGATCCGTGACAAAATCATCAACCCGGTTGTCAACCAGATTGATGACCAAGTTGCTCGTCTGTGGGCCAGATCACATATTTATGATTTTAAAAGAAATGGCCCATGCGCAGTAGGTCTCACGGGCTCACGGTTACGAAGCAGTCCCAGCCTCCCTGGTCCCAGCGCTTAGTGTGATCTCCAATCAGAACCGTTGCCGTGTAAATAAGAGTAGAGTTTAGTTGTTTATTGTACGTCCAAATAGACAGTGCCTTAAAAGAGCTATAAAAATAGCGTTTTAGCTCATTTTGGGTCCCTTTGGATGATTACACCAAAAGAGAACCTCTCCGTCTGAGTAAGAGAAATTTCAATGGGTTTGGGGGTCTTCCGCCAGAAAGGTTTGGAATTTTTACTCTCAAAAATACTGTTTTTACTCATTTTGAAGCACTAGTGATTCTCATGCCCTCAAGAGCATAAAGGGAGCAGGGGAACACGTCCCAACACCACACACTTTTTTCAAGGCGTATGAACAAAAGGTGTAGCGCGTCAAGCTTTTGGAGTTAAATAGTCGCCATCTTGGATGAAATACTGGTTAATTATGAATACGAGTCATTATAATTATAGTAATGATCTAATGATTACGGTTAGGTAACGTGAATTTGCGTAGGTGAGACGCAAATTTCAGAAACCTACGGTTAATTACGACTTAACCGTAAGGTTTGGTGAGATCGGCCGTAAGTGATCTAAAACGTTTAACGTATAAATCACAGAGAACTAGAACAGAGAGTCCACGGCCATAGGCCATAATGGAAATCGAAAATCATGACATCTTGTTACAGGTTGGGAGAATTGTGGCGCTGGGATCGCACTAAACTCACTAGCGTTTGGATCCAGTCTGAATCGTTCGCCGGCTGCCTATGGGAGATCGAAAACACCTTTTTGCGCATGCGCTGAGTTCTAATTTGGCGAGAGATTTAAGCGGCTGGCATACGTTTTAGAATCTAGAGTGGCGCCCTCACACCAGCAACGCATTTGAAAATAGCCTCGTGGACCCTCTGTTAGGATATTTCTCTGTGGTATAAATGTACTCGTTAGTACCTTTAAAATGACGTTGAGTCAACCCCCCCCCAAAAAAAAAGTCTGATTACGACGTGGCCCAGTTCCACTTAAAAAATCCTTGCCCCCAACCCAAAACTGAAATGAATGGCGCCCCTGTTTGGAAGCTGGAAGGTGTGAACCGCAGCATTTCTAGCTAGCGCCATCGAGGGCGCTGACCTCTGGGCAGCCGCCACCCCCTTCTGGTTTGGGGACTCGTCTGACCCCTTCCAGGAGATCGGAGGTGAAGTGAGTTTGTTTTGGTGAGCAACGGACCGGCAACCTTCTCTCTCTACAAACCTTGCACTCAGGCCCTCCAGTCTTGACCTCGCTCTGCTCGTCTCGTGCTCGGTCTAAACGTGGTTTTGGATATTGTGATTTAATTTTACTATTAAGAAATTGAAAAAGGTAAGAATGTTGTTATACTTCTATTTACTTGCTGAGCTATGTATACAAACTTGAAATCTGAGAAACGCGTAAAAGTATATATAGGATAAATCTTTTTCATTGTTCACCTATATTCTCTTTATTTTAAAGTGGTCAAATTATTTTGTAGCTTATTATTTATTTTATAAATTCCAAGTGTTTACTTTTATGAAAGCACACACACGCAATTTTGAAAAACCTGTATTTTTTTATATGTGTTTAAATGTGTTTTATATGTGTGAGCATTGATTCGGTTAGATGAGAAGTGTTAGCGATTATTTTTCGATTTAATTATACACTGCTGTGCAAAAATTAAAACGTTTAAGGACAAAATTAAGGATGTTCTTTCAACATAAAACCCAGTAGAATTATTTTTCATCTATGAAATGAGATGTTCAATGAATGGGAATATTGGGCCCCGATAATAAATTTTCCCTAGCACTAATTTAAGGGGGTAAATTAATGGGCCCTCCATTGATAATGGATTTCCATTACACGGCTATACTTTACTAAGGCCCGATCTCACCAACATTCAGTTAGAGGTAAGCGCCGGTTAAGTCATGTTTAACTGGAACTTTCCTTCTCACCATTGCCAGTTAGCCTTAAGCACCGCTTAAAGTTCCCGTTAAACTAATCGGTACTTTATCTGCCGCTTAGGTGTCCAAAAGTTCCAGTTAGTCGCAAAAACAGTCGTGCTGCCATCTATGAGCTGGTCTGTGAAATACAACCTGATTCAGTTTATGTTTTGAATAAACTTATTTTAACCAGAATTACAGTTTTTTACTGCATGAACTTCTATAAGAATCTTCTAAAAACTAATTTGAACAAGTTTAGACTGCAAATTTATCATTATTACGATCTAAATACTTGTATTAATAATTGGTTAATATTTCATCCAAGATGGCGGCGATTCTACTCCAAAAGGCTGACACAGTACACCTTTTTCGTACCACTGTATTCGTACGCCTTGAAAGAAATAGTTCTAAAAGAAAATAAAGATTATCGTTTCAAGAGTACAAATAATTGAAAGCCCGTGTGCTCTAATGAATGTTTGTGTTATAATTGACAAATAAAAGTAGAAATTCCAGTAAAATGGATCAAAATAGTGGATATGAGCTTTTTAACTGGTAGTTTAGTTAATCGACGAAAAGTTAACTGGATGTTTCGTTGGTGAGACGACTGCGATTTTTAAGCTCCAGTTATATTTAAGCACCAGTTAGCTAAGCGGAGATTAGCAAGAAGTTGGTGAGATCGGGCCTTAACGGGTTAACAACCTCCCCAAGCTGTACTGCGATCGCGTCTTCTGTGCGGGTGGTCGCGAGTTATGGAGTTATGTCGGGGGTGCGAATTATGGCAACCCTACCTCTTATCGGTCGGTGGGCAGTCGGAGGGAGTTTTGAAGGGGGGGTTGTTGTCTTCCCTCAATCCACAGCAGGGTTGCCAGTTTGGCTTTTTTAAGGCCAAATTCGAGACATTTGGCTTTTTTCAAACTCGTTTGGCTTTTTGGCTTTTTTTTTGTTAAATCCTGAAAATTTGACTTTTTTTAGCAGTTTTCCCCATTTTCCACAATTTTTTCTGAAGTTCATTGTCATTAGTAGTTCAAAATAACGTTTTTATTAATTTTCTTAGACAAACGTTTTGTTACTCTGGTTCCTACCACAGAGAACTAGAACAGAGAGTCCACGGCCATAGGCCATAATGGAAATCGAAAATCATGACATCTTGTTACAGGTTGGGAGAATTGTGGCGCTGGGATCGCACTAAACTCACTAGCGTCTGGATTCAGTCTGATACGTTCGCCGGCTGCCTATGGGAGATAGAAAACACCTTTTTGCGCAAGCGCTGAGTTCTAATTTGGCGAGAGATTTAAGCGGCCGGCATACGTTCCAGACTCTAGTGTGGCGCCCTCACATCAGTAACGCATTTGAAAATAGCCTCGTGGACCCTCTGTTACGATATTTCTCTGTGGTTCCTACTTCCCTTTGTGAGGGCTTCAAGTGAATTTCAGATTCAGAGCAAGCATGGAAATTATATTATTTTTTAATAAATATTTTCATTTTTGGCGCATACGCAAGTCTGAACTTGCGCCAAAAATTGAAATATAGACGTATTTTTAAGCTATTTTTCGCTTGAGAAAAAATTTGGCTTTTTTTGGCCTTTTTCGAACCCGGTTTGGCTTTGAGTGGGCTCTCTCATGGCGGCTTTACACCACCGCGGTTTACGGGACGCGATTTGCGGGGAAAACGGGAACCGCAGAAACTCAGCGACCGCTCGAAAGAGGGCGCTAGAATCGATTTACGACACTAGCGGCTGCCGCTAATGCCGCCGCGACAGTTTTGGTTCCCGCGCGGCAGCCGCTAGTGTCGTAAATCGATTCTAGCGCCCTCTTTCGAGCGGTCGCTGAGTTTCTGCGGTTCCCGTTTTCGCCGCAAATCGCGTTCCGCAAACCGCGGTGGTAAAAGCCGCCATCACACAACCGCAGTTTGCGGGACACGATTTGCGGCGAAAACGGGAACCGCAGAAACTCAGCGACCGCTCGAAAGAGGGCGCTAGAATCAATTTACGACACTAGCGGCTGCCGCTAATGCCGCCGCGACAGTTTTGGTTCCCGCGCGCAGGGTTGCCAGTTTGGCTTTTTTAAGGCCAAATTCGAGAAATTTGGCTTTTTTCAAACTCGTTTGGCTTCGAAATTTTCGTTTGGCTTTTTGGCTTTTTTTGTTAAATCCTGAAAATTTGACTTTTTTTTAGCAGTTTTCCCCATTTTGCCACAATTTTTGTGTAGTTCATAGGCATTAGTAGTTCAAAATAACGTTTTTATTAATTTTCTGAGACAAATGTTTTGTTACTTTGGCTACTAATTCGCTTTGTGAGGGCTTCAAGTGAATTTCAGATTCAGAACAAGCATGAAAATTTTTATTTTTTAATAAATATTTTCATTTTTGGCGCATACGCAAGTCTGAACTTGCGCCAAAAATTGAAATAGACGTATTTTTAAGCTATTTTTCGCTTGAGAAAAAATTTGGCTTTTTTTGGCCTTTTTTCGAACCCGGTTTGGCTTTGAGTGGGCTCTCTCATGGCGGCTTTACACCACCGCGGTTTACGGGACGCGATTTGCGGGGAAAACGGGAACCGCAGAAACTCAGCGACCGTTCGAAAGAGGGCGCTAGAATCGATTTACGACACTAGCGGCTGCCGCTAATGCCGCCGCGACAGTTTTGGTTCCCGCGCGCAGGGTTGCCAGTTTGGCTTTTTTAAGGCCAAATTCGAGAAATTTGGCTTTTTTCAAACTCGTTTGGCTTCGAAATTTTCGTTTGGCTTTTTTCTGGCTTTTTTTGTTAAATCCTGAAAATTTGACTTTTTTTAGCAGTTTTTCCCATTTTGCCACAATTTTTGTGTAGTTCATAGGCATTAGTAGTTCAAAATAACGTTTTTATTAATTTTCTGAGACAAATGTTTTGTTACTTTGGCTCCTAATTCGCTTTGTGAGGGCTTCAAGTGAATTTCAGATTCAGAACACGCATGAAAATTTTTATTTTTTAGTAAATATTTTCATTTTTTGAGCGCAACTTGCGCCAATTTTACTAATAATTGAAATAAACGTATTTTTAAGCTATTTTTCGCTTCTGAAAAAGTTTGGCTTTTTTCGAACCCGATTTGGCTTTGTGTGGGCTCTCTCACCTGGCAACCCTGCCCGCGCGGCAGCCGCTAGTCATCGTTGGGAATGGAAATAAACAAACCTCCCAACGATGACGCGAATTTCTTTTCAACCAATCATAGTCCTCTAAATTACTCGTTTTTGAGGAGACGAGTGAGCTGGAGTACTCGTTTGAAATTGATCATTTCGATAGATCGTTCTCGGTCTCGTATCGGTTCATAATCGTGTTTAAAGTTTCTGAATATGGCCGATAGCTGTTACGGGCAAAGTCATAAATCGGGTATTATTAATAATGCCCGAAAGCCCCCCCGTAGATCCGCCACTGATTATAACTATCAAGTGTAACAATAAAAGTAAATTTCATAAATCTTCATTATAACCAAAATATCCTTATTTTAAACTTATTTTTTATTTTATTGACTTAAAGGAAAAGCTTCTATTTTTATTTCAATAATATAATTTGTAATTATTTAATTTATGATCATTAAATTTTATCACGCTGGCGCTTATTAATCCACAAGTTGCTGATGAATAGTAAAAAGCTATGCACATTGCACACACTCAAAAATATAACGTCATTTAAAAGAACTTTATAAAAATAGTTAAAATAGAATTATTTTCTGAAATACTGCTAAGAATTATGTTTATAACTAGTATTTGCTTGAATAAGTTTGGTAACAAAATGCTTAAGAAATTTCTCTCTTTTTCTGACTAAAAAATTTCTTTAAATAAAATATTTTTGCTAGTGTGAGGTTCAAAATATCCTAAAAAAATTACCTACTTATCAGAGCTGATTATTTTTTTTTTGTAAGATCATAGTGGAAGAGCCAGAGTTCTAATTAAATTTTATAAATAATTATTTTAAGATTTAGGGTAAAACGTTAACAGCTGCTATAAAGTTGTGCTATGAACGAAAAAAATAATGTAAGATGGTCCTCCACAAAGATTGAATCATCCGTAAATGAATTTAAACATCAATCGTAGTGGCATTAAGAATGATCAGCATTGAGGATAGAACCCACGAACTTCCAATTATGAAGACGTTACTCTAAACACTATACAACGATTTTGAGGCATTATTGTTTGAAAAAAAAACTGTGCCAAATCAGGGATAACCAGCCAAATATATTTCCTTAAATTAGATATTAAAATGATTCTCGCCAATATTTTCCTGCGCCAAATTATGGATAACCAGCCAAATATGTTTCCTTAAATTAGATATTAGAATGGTTCTCGACAATTTTTTCCTATCACAAGAGCGATTCTGCGAATTTATTGAAATTTAAAAACCTCCCCCTCGCTTTATTTGTGGGCCTAGGGCTTCAAAACTTGGTTTCTAGGGATTTAGGGGGTGTGATCTGCCATAATAAAAAACGATCGGGGATGTATCTCATAGGAAAATAAAAGTTGGTGCTTGGTTCAATATGTATACGCCCCCTTAGGGACTTAAGTTTTATCCACTTTTCAAATAGACGTTAAATGATGAAGATTGACGTTTAAAGTATCCTTCTAACCCCAGCCGATCGTTCACAATCGTCACTGTAACGTTTTTTTTTACTCCGACTGTACTTTATCAAAAGCTTTCTGGAAATCTAGGTAATTCTATTCAGCTAATTTGACACATGTCAGTATTAATATCTTATTTTTTCCTACTTTTTTTATTCACGAATGTTATTCTTCTTTTACTTCAAATTTGATTTTGGATAATGCAATTTTTCAGTCATTCTAGTAGCGTGCGAGAGAGGAACTCATCGCATATGGATGGTATAATGTGTAAGATTTTAATTTTAAAGTTTTATTAAGTAAAAGGGATGTTCTGTTCTTTTAGCGTGTCTGTTTTGAATTTTAATTTCAAAATATAGAAAATAGAGTAATTAAAAGAAAGTGTGATTTTGATCTTCGATCTTGTGAGTGAAGAAGTTAAAAAGAAACGATGGTGCTTGGTGATTACATCTGTAAGCGTCTTTTCGTATGATTTCTGTTACTTCTATCCATGTTTTCCAGAGTTTTATTTGTAATTTTATCGTTTAAAATCTGGTCTAAAATACGGTGTAACTTGATGGATCAGTGCCAGAACAGCACCCCCAATAATTTTAGCTACGAGCCGCCACTGTTTGTGGCACATGACCTTCCCTTCCTAAATCCATACTGATTGTCTGATAGCAGTCCCCCTTCCTCCAAGAATAACATTATATGCTTTTTTAGCGAGGATTCATATATTTTACATATTACCGAGGTTAGACTTACTGGTCTATAGTTGCCCGGTTCACTTTTTATTCCTTTTTTGAATATTGGAGTTATATTGGCTAATTTCCAATCCATTGGTACCCAACCCAAGCTATATGTTGTATTGAATATCATTAGAATTACATCCCCCAACTCTTCCGCGCATTTCACTAGTACTCTTGGATAAATA
Organism: Tetragnatha montana; assembly: GCA_963680715.1. Taxonomy (NCBI): domain Eukaryota; kingdom Metazoa; phylum Arthropoda; class Arachnida; order Araneae; family Tetragnathidae; genus Tetragnatha; species Tetragnatha montana. The sequence goes on along the minus strand of OY796677.1, from coordinate 55,642,474 downwards.
TCATCTGGCCCTGGTGCTTTAGTTGGCTTTATTCTTTTCAATTGATTTACTATGTCTTCCCTATTAAATTTACATTCTTTGATTGTACCTCCTACAAAGGCTCCATCCCTATTATAACACTTTTGACGTTTTTCTTTTAGAAACTGTTGATTTGTTTAAGCTCTGAAATGGACGAAGAAAACAACAATGGTAAGTATCTTATAAACGTTATTTTAGGGTGATCCAGGTAATTATTATGATAATTATACTTAAATATAAATATAACCGAAAAATGATGTTAACTTTAGTTTAAAAAAATTAAATTATTAACTAATCAAAAATTAGAGAAAAATTATTTGATGCATTGACTTTCTTTTCCATTTTCGATTTTAAATTTCAAGGAGTTGTAGCCAGTGGCGGATCTAGAACATGAGCAAGGGGGGGGGGGCTAACTTAATCTGATTGAGGATGATAATGAAGTAACAAGCTGTGCTTTTTACAATATTCATTAATGTCTTAAATATTGAGGGCAGTGTTCATTGTAAATGACTAGTATTGTTAAATATAACTAATTAATTAGTAGTTAAATTAGTTAATCATTAAATATATCCAAATAATAAGGGTGTGTCAACCGGGAGGGTTTTTTTTACGATGATTTGAGTCAAATATTTTTTTCCAAGAATATCCCTTTCGGGACTACTGTCTCACGGGTGAGACGCTCGTGTAGTGCTTCCACCGGCCTACCGTCTCACGGGTGAGACGCCTGCTTTGAAAGGACCAGGGGACGGGCGTCTCATATATGATACACGCTTAAAACTTTATATTAGTAATTTTTATTCTCATTAGATATCGCTCTTTATCAGTTACAACGAAATCATTCGAAGGCGAACATCTTGACTTTCATTCCCATAAAGTATTTTATATTTTTGATAATTTGTTTCCGAAAAATGCCGAGATGTATTTATAATCCATTGAGAAGACGAATAATGTGAATTTAGATTGCTTTCTTTCACCATCTCAGCTAATATAAACCTTACCACGTGTTCTAAAAGCTTGGAAATACTTTTTATTTTCATTTGATGGATAAATGGTAGTTTTGATGTGTTTATTGCGACAGTTGTATAGGTATTTATTTCTTTTAGATTTCGATTGCGTTTAGGTGGAATTATTTATTGCTGAAACATAAATAATCGATATGTTTGGGTATCTAGTTGGAAACGAAGATTGAAATAGATAAATTATTTGGTATATTTCTTTTAATTAACAATGTTCAACGATTTCCGAGCTGTTTGACTAGCTGCGCTCATTGCGCGTTTTCAGTAAAAAAGAAATTAAGTAGTTTTTTCCAAGATATGTTTAATGTATCTTCATGAATGAGTTTCTAGAGATAAAATCTCTTCTTTTTGGAATATTTTTCCCAGTTATATGAATCTCAGGTTTGTGAAAAAGTTTATTGTTTACAAATTACTTGTTTTGAAAAATATGTAAGAAATTAATGGGATAATATTTTATATTTTTTAGCAGTAACGTGTAAGGGGTTCCACTGATCACATGCCGAGGTTCAGTGGCTGAGGCACCCGTCGCGAAAGGGATATAGATTAAATGTGAATTTTCGTGCACTTAATTTCAATGTTTAGTGAATAATACATCCATCCCGAGGCATAAGGGGGGTTTGGGGGAACCTCCCCAAAGAAAATTTTTGAAAATTTAACCCTAAAAAGTTGTGTTTTGACTCATATTTGGTCATTTGGGACTCTTTAAGTGTCACACTAAAAAGATGATTTCTTGTACTCGTTTTCAAAGGAAAAAACTGTAAGATATAAGAATTTCATGGGGGTGGTTTGAACCCCCTAACCCCGTCTCTATTTTAACAGAGTAAATGTTTTGTAAGAGACTTAGCGCATTAGACCCTTTTAAAAAGTGAATCTTATAAAAACCAGGGAGTTAAAGATCTTGCAGAGGGGCTAAAGCTCATAACCTTTAAGATGTGAAACAAATCTATAAAAATGTAAGGGGCTAAGTATTTTGGAGGTTATGCTTTGTAAGGCTTAGAAAGCTCATTGGAATCTACAAGTTCTGAATCGCATTTATATTAAAGTGCTGAAAGCTAAAGATCTTGGAGGGGGCTAACGCTTTTAGGCTAAAGTTCATTAAATTGCGAACTAAATACTATAAAACATCGCAAGGAGGCTAATTCTTTATGGGGGCTAAAACTCATTGGCCCCTTTAAATTGTGAATTTAATCTACAAAAACTCAGGGCTAACAGCCTTGTAGGAGCTAAAGATCATGGAAGGATTCATAAGGGTTAAAGTTCATTAAATAGTGAACCAAATATATTTAAAAACGCAAGAGGGCAAAAAGCTTTGTAAAGGCTATTAAAGAGCATGGAGGGGCTAATTTTTCATAGGGCTAAAGCTCATTAATTTGTGTAACAAACATAAAAACGCAAGGAGGCTAATGCTTTTAGGCTTAATGCTTTAAATTACGAATCAAACCTTCAAACATGCAGGGGGCTTATAATTTGTAAGGGCTAAAACCTCTAGAAATCCTTAAATAGTGAATGGAGTTTATAAAAATGCAGGGGGCTAAAGATCCTGGAGGGGGCTTAATGCTTTGTAGACCCTTTGAATTGTGAAAAAGGCTACAAAAAACTGAAAACAAGTTTAAAATTTTGAAAATTTAAACAAAATTTTCTAAAAACTTAATTTTTTTTTCGAAAAAGTTCAATTTTATGTAGTGTAAACTTAAGTCCCAAGGGGGGGGGCTATAGCCCCTATAGCCCCCCCCATAGATCCGCCACTGGTTGTAGCTAAAGATATAAGAAGGAAAATTGCAATACAAAATTAGTATTATTTAATTGTTCACAACTCAAAATACAGATAGATAATAAAATTTTTAATTTTATAATAATTAGTAAAATAATTATTGGGGAGTAAAATTTTTAAAGTACATATCAAGTCAATGTTTTAAATAAGTACTAGTATTTTTTATGTGAATCCTATTGAATTGAATATACTTTATTCTAAAAGAATTTTTTAGATAACCAGTAGGCCTGCCCCCTGCTCGCTATCGCTCACCAACCCCCGGAACTGCTTCGCAGTTCTTTTAAGATCGCTTCGCGATCTCAGCGAGCAAAGCTCGCTTGTTCCATCTTACCAATCCAGCACACCCTAATCCAAATCATCCCGAAAAAACCTAATGCTGAAATATTACTTTCCTAACTCAATTTAATCGAAATATTTTCCGCATTTCAAGAAACTTTAAATGTTTAAAGTATGCACGTGTATATTTTGTGAATAGTTTAAAATAAATCAAACACATAGTGAGTATGACGCATAGTGAGCTATCGCTCACCGACCCTCGTAACTGCTTCGCAGTTCTTTTCAGATCGCTTCGCGATCTTAACGAGCAGAGCTCGCTTGTTCATCTCAACAATCCAGCAGAACACTTTTCTCCGCTTAATTAAGCCTCTTGTAATACCGAAAATACCTCTCTCTTGCGTATCAATAATTTAATTGAAATGTTAAAAAAATATTCAGCAAGTCTACTAATAACCATCAACCACTTTGTAGAAAAAAGCATTGTTGAAAATAAAATAAATCAGACTCATCATAAAACACGGCTGTTTTTCTCTAGTAAATGGCCAGAAAGAGAAGAAAAAATTAAAACTTTGAATCTTAATAATTCCAAAACTAATTAGAATTAAAAAAAAAACAAAAAGCCAATCTTTTTATAAAAAATATTTGTATGTGTCTTTAAAATGTCATAGTTCTACTATGATTAGTTTTGCTTTTATAACAAAAAAAAAACCCAGAAAAACCGTCAAAAATTTCGAAACTTTAAAACTTAATTACTCCAAAACTAATTCGAAATTCGAAAAAAGGGCGACGTGGTGCAAAACTGCACATCTAAGAGTATGTGTCTGCAAAAAATCATATTTCTGCTGCCAATAGTTTTTGCTGAGGGCGAACTCGCAGCAGAAAAAAATAATTTTCGACTTTGACATTAAATAACTCTAGAACTAATTATCTCATCTATTAGCTTTTAGAACGAACACGATCCTCATACATTTGTCAACAAATGTTTAAAATTTGATAAATTTCCGTTGAATAGTTTTTGCGTAGTGAGAGTTCAAAGTGTTCAAAAATAAAATTTTCAAAATCAGCGGTGGCGGCAGCAGCGGTCACTGTTACTTTTTTTTAATATAGAGAGACTAAAACATTCAAATTACGAATAGGAAGAATAGGAGCCAATCGCCTAAATCAGGGAAAGATGACACTGACAAAATCTGACTGTATAACAGCACTAGTTAAGACGCAATGCATCCACCACACACATCCAGTTGGTAAAAATGTTTTGTTTTTTTCCAATGGAAGGTAATTAATTGAACAGTTGCAGAGTTGTAACAGAGTTCATTGTTACAGAGTTCATTAACCAACAGACATGCCGTAAAAAAGTAGATTGTAATAAAAATGCTTGTTTGTGAAAAAGGAATTAAGGTAAATGAAAATTTTAAAAAATAATTATAAACTCATGGAACCTGATGGAAAGATACCTCTCAACAGTGGGTTTTGGGTCACTTTTATCAGAATAACTAGCTGATATGCCCGGCCTTGCACGGGTGGAGTCTATCAATTTATTTTTTTAATGTTTTCTCAAGTTACATGTCTAATTTTCTGTAACCGTAATTACCAATCATCCCGGTATTCCCGGTAGTTTTTCATATCCAGGTGTTCCCAGTATTTTTTCATATCTTGGTTCTCCCGGTATTTTTTCATATCCCGGTGTTCCCGGTATTTTTTCATATCCCGGTGTTCCCGGTACCTTTTTCATATCCAGTTGTTCCCGGTGCCTTTTCCCTCCCGGTTCCAACTGTGTAAATCTAACCTAACCCATCCAGTTCCGGTATTGCACATTTAATTCCGACAGTTACCAAATTATCCATTCTTAGTGAAAAAAAAATCAATTAAAATTATTACAGATATTTAAAATCCCAAAATTTGTAAATACCCCCTGTTAAATTTAAAAAAAATCCCGCTCAACTACCCCATAGAAACAAATTATAAGGTTAAATAACAATTGATCTAGTGTTTCTATCATCAACTTTCTAAAAAAAACTTTCCATTATAGAGTATTTTCAATCACATGACTCTGCCTAACAACGGCCTTAGCAACATTGTTTATTCGCCAAGTGACGTCATATGCGAATGCTACTATTGGATACTTCTATGTCCCGCCCCTAACAACAGCCTTAGCAACGTTGATTTTGTCCTCCAAGTGACGTCATGTGCGAATGCTCTATTACTTTAACCAGTCTAATTCTTAATAATTCTTTCTGTTTCAACTTAAAATTTCATGGAAAATGGAGTTTTTAATAAGAAAATACTGTTATAAAGTTTTTTATAAGGACAGTTTTCAAGTTTTAAAAGTATTTATGACCTTTTTTTAAAAAAAATTAGTCCAGTTTCATCTTTAAATACTTTGTTTTATGTTTAAAATTGTTTTTGTTGTATTATTTGCAACAATGCGAGTTAAACAGATCTTCTTTAGTGGAGAAGTAAGGCGATTTTTACAAAAAGGCCTAAAAGGGGGTGAAGGGGTGGTTTTAGAAATTTGGAAATGATGTCATTGTCTTTCCCCCGTCCCCATACGTATGTGTACCAAGTTTGGTTCGATTCGGACGGGTAGTTTTGGAGAAATTGAGCCAAATCTGTTCCGGACAAACCCAGGAACCCAGGCAGGAACCCAGGGACACCTTCATTATATATAGAGAGATTGGTTTACGTGAGGTTTTGATGTAGAAAACGGGCAACGAAAGCGGGCGCAGGGTAGGAGTTTGGAGGGAAAACCAACATTACCAGCAGCGCGCTCGCCCACAAAACCCCGGCTCACGTAGGGGGAGGATGGGGTTCACGGAATCTTCCCCCTAGACCCTTACCACACTCCTGAAAAAAAATCTGTGGATCAGAAGGCCTTAGAACCATAAGAAATACTACAAAATAGCATATTTTTGGTAAAAAGTCAAAACTTTAGGCCGAGGTTCAGAACAGAAGATATTATTTGATAGGGCTAAAATTTCACACACGAGTTACTGTTATGGGTAGGCAAGTTTTCCGAACTCTTACGGTTTGGTTCGCGGAAATAAGTGCGGTTCGACGTACCTTAGTAGTATAATTCAAGTTCCTTTTTAAATTAAATATAAATGAATATAAGTTAAGACACACTTGGTGAGTACAGTAGGATTTCTCATAACCGGAACCGGATCCAAACAGTGGTCAAAATTGTTTTAAAGTACAAAGTAAAAGTAAAGTACAAAGTAGTAAGCTTTTCCCCGAAAATAACCCCTTTATTAAAAGCATTCTTCCTAATTGTATGAAAAAAATTGTTATGAGTTAAGATTGTCCTAATAGAGCATTTTCAATCACATGACTCGGACCTAACAACGGCCTTAAAACAGAAGATGTTACAGTTTTTTGCCCTACAGAGGTTAACAGTTACAGAAAATGACTAGACGGGGAATTCTTCTATTGGAGCATTTGAAATCACGTGATCCAATACCTAAAAACCACCTTAGCAACAGATAAACAACGGCCTTAGCAACAGTTAAAAGCCCTACAGAAGATACACAGTTAAAAGAAAATAACTGGTTGTGACGTCACCTGAAAACACTCTATTATACGCCTACATCTTGTTCATTTTGTTGCGGTTTCTCGTGTTCATTTTCTTCTTTACTTGAAATTATTTCGTAAGGAACTAGTGATTGGAAAGTACTATCTTTCCACGAAAATACATAGAGCATTCGCATATGACGTCATTTGGAGGACAAAATCAACGTTGCTAAGGCTGTTGTTAGGGCGGGACATAGAAGTATCCAATAGCAGCATTCGCACATGATGTCACTGGAGGAATAAAACAACGTTGCTAAGGCCGTTGTTAGGCAGAGTCATGTGATTGAAAATGCTCCATTCCATATCCTCTTAAGTTTGAAAGCATATACTAGAAGTAAGACAGAATTAAAATATCCTGAGCTTCTACATTTAAGCGTAATAGATATAATATTAAAGGTAAAAGTCGTCTGTTCAATCCAATGTCCAGACAACTGACTAATAAATATAAACTCTTTTTTTCACACAGAAGTAGACCCTTCCAAAAATCATCTGCCACTGTTTAGTTTACAAATTTGATTGGATACTATGTTAATTGGACGTTTCTTTCAATAATGAAGGACATTTGTGTTATTGAAAGGTTTCTTCCAAGTTATAGCATCAAATGCAGATTTTTTTTATTCAGCTAGAGAAAACATTATAGTATAGCCATTTTGAATGCTTGGTTTCCTTTGATTATATTTTATTTGACTTTCCCACAGAATGTCGACCCCATTCGATAGGAATATTTGCCATCTAATAAAACTTAATTTATCGTTTTCATCACAAAAACAAAGATAAAATAAATAAAAGACATTAAATTTTTGTACAATTGAATGCAGAATTTAGTCAGCTTTTAGAAAATGATATTAAAAGAGTTTGTAAAACCTTTATTTTAAGCCTTTTTGACCGAGATTTGAGATAAAACGCTTCGCTGTGCCGGCGTCCCTAAGGAAGTCAATGATAAGGCCTGCAGTTATGTCATTTTGCCTTAAGAGGGCGATTTGAGTCGTTTTTTCGCAAAACCGTTTGTGCCAGGTGATCCGGGGTCGAAATTTACGTACAGATTGATGTATAACTCAAAATGTCAGTCATGTCATATTGCACCTTAAGTGACGTGCTATTCATGTTTAGCATAGTTTTTAACTTTTGAGACACATTATAATATAACAAAATATAAAGTACGAGTGTATGTTGAGGAACTATGGCTGAGAAATACACAGCTGTGAAACTGTAGCTGTTTTAGAAGTTTCTGGACCTAGTTTGACAGTGTGAGGATAGAAAAACCTTGATATAAGCAATCGAGCCTTTACCGATTTTATTCCTTAAATTTCTTAGTTTATGGGTCTAACTTGCACACTAAAACTCTGTAATTATTAATCAATATGTTTGTTTCAGAGTTGTAACATTTATAGTTTAGTTCATTTATCTATTCCATTAAAAATCATCTTTGGTAATATTTCTAGGGTTATGCGTTTTAAACAGGGCGAAACAGGAAAATTATAGTTACGTAATTCTACCTATCTTTAAAAAGTAATAGGAGTAAGAAAATAAAATAGTTGGAGTTATGGTGAATAAAATTAAGAACATAATAAAAATTAACAAATTTGAAATTTTTTTTCCTAGTCATTTTTGGACTATCTTCGCCCTGGGTCATTCCACGTCAAAATCAACCAAAAAAATAACAAGGTGTCGTTCTCTTCTGTTTAAAATTATATAAAACATGATAATGTGATGTAAAGTATTTGATTTTATATTTTTATCTGAAATTTTTCTTTCGATAGCAAAAATACTTCCCCCTTCGATTTTTTTTTTAAAAAAATATATGTTATAAAAAAACTATCCAACTACATCTGTGCAAAATTTCAGAAAGGTATAAACCTTTTAAAAAACTTCATCTTTTAATATAGAGCATTTTCAATCACGTGTCTCCGATCACGTGATCAAGCTGGCTTGGAGGATAGACAACTTTTCTTTAACATTAGGTTCCCATAGAGAATACGCGCTGCATTTAGTTTTTATAAAAAAAAGTTCATTTAAAAAGATTCTTTAGGCTCGGTTAGAGACCGGTACGAATGGTACTTGCAATTAGAACACTGGCAGAAATGGTTTCAGCAATTAGAACACTGCTAAATATAAAATGTAGTATTATTGAATGACTTATAATATGCAGAGATGCCATTTTAGAGTAAATAAAGGTTACTTTAAAGTAAACTTTGGAGAAAAACATAAAACATCCTTATTTTTCAAAATTCACATCAAAAGTAAACAAATAAACGATGTGCATCCTATAGTTTTCCATCATACTGTCTGTCATCCAAGCCTCTATGCTCTATTGGTTGGAAACAGACATGACTTTTAATTTAAATCTATTTTTAACTATTAATCTTGTGTTTGGCGCGGAATGTCCGATATAGGGACCTTGCGCCATAAAACCCAAAACAACCAACCAACTAACCAGGGAAAATCGACCAAAATCGATTCAAACCCTTAGATATTTTGTTTAATAATTCAGATAAAATATAAATGATTGAGCCACTTAAATGCTAATATATTTAATTTACATTCTCAATATGAACCACTCAAAATGTGCATTTCCCAATTTCGATAAAAAAAATAATATTTTTTAATTTTATAACTGAATGGTTTTAGCTTTAAAATGACCCTGAGTTTATGAAAAATGCTTCCAGCGATGTAAACCAATATCCTTTAATTGTTTTGAGCAGTGTAGTTAGAATTATAAACTTTTTTTGCCTTTTCATATTTATTTATTTTATCTGTTTCTTTCAGCTTTTGCCCCTTTGAACGAGATACTTAGATGACAACTCTGACGATGAGTTTTTGTACTGCTCATATCCGGAGGAAAATGATGAAATGATGAAAATGATGTTATCCGATGATGAAACTGATGATGAAGAGAAGATAAACATGTATTCCTTTGTCCAGAATTATATTTTGTCAGAGGAAGGTATTTACCATTTGTCCATTTTTTTCTCTCCTCAAATTTAGTGCCAATAATGAAATAATGATTTGGTACTCGTCTGTTTTTTATCCTGTTATATACACACAAGTTTGATTCCTCAATTTGATTGATTCGAAAGAAAATGGAAATTTTGATTGGAATTAAGAGTAATGTTTACAGAAATGTATTACAGTTTCTATTCAATGCATTTACTTTAGATATTTTTTTATATTTTATCCACACATGAAAATATTTAAGTTGGAAAATGTAAGCTGCAAGTAATAAACTAATTTCACTGTACATCAAAATATTATTTGGTATTTTAGCACGTTTTTTTTACTTAAACAAAAATGTACATGCAAAATTATATTAGTGAACACAGAAGAGTTACACAAAAAAAATGTTAAACTGTATATTCTTATCAACAGTATTACATCCAATACTTTAAAAGTAAAATTTTAACCTTATAATAGCCATATTTTCCATTTTTTTTACCCAAATGGGTTTATTCCAGGGCTCCCAGTAGGTCCCTTTTTTCCCTAAAAGTCCCTTTTTTCAACCCAAGTCCCTAAAAGTCCTTTTTTCACACTTTTGATCCCTTCCCCCCTTTTTTTTTATCAATTTTGGTTTTTACTTGCCCCCCCCCAAGGTTTCCACTGTTAAGTGAAAAATTGCTGCAAGTCCCTTGAAAATTCTGTAACTTCCACAAGGAGAATCGGATTTAACTCAAAAAGTCCCAAAAGAAGTTAAAACACTACTTTTGAGGGTCAAATTTCAAAATTTTCTGGGGGAGAACCTCCAAATCCCCTCCTGTGACCTTTGATGCCTGTTATACAATGTTTCTCCCTTGAAAATTCTGCCGCTTACAAGAAGTGGTTTCCTTTCGGAACCAAAGAGTTTGAACACTGGTTTTAAGGGGAATTTTCAAAAATTTCTACTGTGGGGGGATCTCCGCCCCCCCCCTCTGAAAATTTAACGTTTATTTATAACTCTTTTACCTAGAAAATTCGATGCTTTACAAGGAACTGTTCTTTTTGGATGTAACCCAAAGGGCTTCAAAATGAGCTAAAACACTACTTTAAGAGGCAAATTTAATAAAAAATTCTGCGGGAGGACCCCCCAGACCCCCCTTTAAAATTTTAACATATATGTGATATAGTTAAGTAGTGTATTTCCCTTGAAAATTTTGCCGCATACAAGAAGAGGTTCCCTCTGGGTGCTCCCCAGTTGCAATGCAGATAAAACAAAAGTTTAAAGGGAAATTTTCAGAACAAAATTCTGTGGAAGGACTTCCGGCTCCACTTGAAACTTTGACGTTTATTTGTAACTTTTTTTTCTCTAGAAAATTCTGTGGTTTATTGGGAACTGTTCTTTCCGGATGTAACTTTATTGTAGTAAAAATGAGACAATATTTTTCTGGGGGTGACCCCCAGACCCCCCCCCCCCCATTTCTACTTAGAGCTCATGACGTTGAGTCAACCCCCAAAGAAAGAACTAGTCTGGTAACAGTGTGGCCCAGCCCAACTTAAAAAAATCCTTGCACCCCCCCCAACCACAAACACTGAAATGACGTCCCTGATGACCAATGCAACTTAAAAAGGAAAGCGATTGAAAGTTTAGGAAAGAAGATAGACAAGAAAAAAGACTCAGTCATAACAAATTTCTTTTCTAAAGGACCTAGACCTTAATTATGTAAAAATAAACCAAAATAGAAAATAAATATTTTTCTATTTTATTTTCATTCATTGGCTAATTTACTTCAGTAACTAATTATTTAATCGTGCTACTCTACCATTTGAGATTAATGTTTTAACTTAATCTTCAAAAAACTGAAATGAGAATAACTTGATTAGATAGTATTTTACTCCATTGAAGTAAACTAGTAACAGTAAGCTGCGTAACGTTAACCTGCTTCCAGATTGATTTTAAGTTTGTTGGTTTTGATAACTTTACTCTTGGATTTCTACGAATTGTAATTTGTCCTTTTAATAGACTTTAAAAAATTTTGGTCCCTTTTTTCTAGACATCAGGTCCCTTTTTTCCCAAAAGGCAAACCAAAAGTCTGCTGGGAGCCCTGGTTTATTCCCATTTGGAAAAAAATGAATTAATGATAATTGATTTATTTTTTTATACAATGAATGGTTTTTTAGTTTATTTAAATATGTGAGCTTAGTGGTTATTCACTTTCTATAAGATATGTGTGCAAAAACCCTTCTGTTAATGCAAACTAAGCATTTTTCCCGGAAAACCGTTTTTTTTCCACCTTCCCAAAATTTCCGAAAATCTCTAATCATTAATAGTTAAATGATAAATATTTTGCTTAACTAATAGTTTATGAATTTTCAGAAACGGATTCTTCATCAAGCGACGAACTACCTTCATCACCTGCATCGCTCCAATCCTTAGCGTGTGACGTGAAGTATCCCGGTGGACACTACTTGATTCATCAGTTGGCGCTCAAGCTCAACAACAATAATTCCGAGCAAAGCTTCATCCGCGCCGCACTACGGTCGATCCCTGCTGATCGAGTGAACGCGAGGACCGACAGTGGATTCACGGCTCTGCATCTGGCTGTGACAAAGCAGGACTATTTCATGGTCAAGATGTTGCTGTCGAGCCTGGCAAAAACCGTCGACGTTAACGCCGTATGTGAGTTAGGATCTGCATTGCATTTAGCAGCTCATGCCAATGGCAATACAACTGTGACTTTGGAAATAGTAAAAGCTTTGTTAGAATATGGGGCTTCTCTGGTTGTTTTAAATCCTGCTGAAGAATCACCCCTTCATATTGCAGTTAAACACAATCGAATCGATATGCTCAAGCTGTTTATCAGCGAAGGGGCAGATTTGAATGCTGAAAGTATGTTCGGATGTACCCCTCTCCGGCAAGCAATTTTCTCTGGGAGCTTGGAAGCAGCCAAAGTTTTACTAGAAAGCGGGGCTGCTTTAGATAAGAATAGTTCCGCAGTCCTTCACGTTGCAATTGAATATAACCGAATCGAAATACTCAAGCTGTTTATCAGCGAAGGTGTACATTTGAATGCCAAAAATTCGTTTGATAGGAGCCCCATTCATACGGCAGTGGTGTATGGGTATTTGGAAGCAGTCAAGGTGTTAGTAGAAAGCGGTGCTGATTTAGATTCGGTCGATATGAATGGTCATACGGCGCTTAGAATCGCAGAAGGACGAAATTACGTTGAAATAGTGGAGTATATAAACTGCAGATTAGCTAATGGGAATGCAGTAGACAGTGAGGACAGAATTTCATTTCCTATAAATGCAGCAAAATTTAATGAACCACAGTTTAAAAAAATGCGTAAGAACTAAACTTGAGTTATTCCTGTACACAGTTTCTTAAATAAATAAATAAAATACAAATCTTTTTATTTCCTGTTATAAATGACGTACACAATAAAAACTTCTTAAACTTAAATCAACATGCTTTTTTTGAATGACAACAATAGCAAACTATTTTCCTGAATAAAGTTCTTTTATGAAAGTCTGGGATCCTGTATTTTTTTTAAATAAAGTTTAAATATATTGTTAAATATTTTATTGAAGTCTAGGTTATGAAAATAACTTAAATGGCTCAATGTTGACTTATTATACTTATTCATCTGATTATTCATGTTATTTCATTCATAATTCTATGATATAATTTGATAAAATTACTTTTTATAATTTGTATAGGTAATAATACAGTAATTATTTCCTCAACTTTTTTTGGTGAAAAGATGATAAGATATTGCAATAAATTATTGCATGAAAAGATTAATATTCTTTATTTTAAAGAGTTGGGTGTATTTCATATTCAGTGTTTATCTTTTAAGTGTGAGTACCACTAAAAATTCAACAATTTATTTTGTTCTAGACGAGACAGCTTATTTGAGTTTTACAGTTACTAATAGTGGAATATGTTATTAAGGCTACAGTGGACACTTAAACTTTTTTTTTTTAATTTTTAAAAGAATTTCTCAAAATTTTTTCTGTTAATATGAATGCTCAAGCTAAGCTCAGAAAAAATTTTTTTTGACAAAAAAGTAATTAATTTTTTAATTAATTAAAAATTTTTGAAAAAATTCATAGAATTTCAAAATGCTCCAGTCGTTCCAATTTTTTAAATATCTTTGATTTTTTTCTTGATTTCTCATATTTAGACACTCATTAATAAATATTGGACAGCAATGAAACATTATAAATGATACTTTAGAAACAATGAGCAAAAAATGTACCCATACTAGGAATTTTCAGAGAAAAATGACATTTTTTACAAAAAAAGATAAATATTTCAATTTACAGAACTATTATCATATTGGTGTCATCCAATTTACTTTTATACTTTTAAAACGAGAAAATACAGAGAATTTTTAAGCTGTACGAGGAAAATAGAAACGACTGGAGCATTTCGAAAATCATGTTCGAAGCAATTTTTTGATTTTGAGAAAAACAGCTTTTTATATTTAAAAAGATAATAAATAATTTTTAGCACAAAATTGAAGCACAAGATTATACATTTAATATAAAAGAACTCTAGATTAACATATATATTGCCTAGGTTTTTTTCATAGAGGACAGTTATTTAATTTGTAAGTATTAATGTTTTTGAAAATTATCTACGTGTGAAGGTAAAAACCTTGTATAAACATCAAGATTTTTTTTTAAAAATTGTAATTATGGTATTTGTGTAAAATATAACCAATATATGCTAGTTGATTGTTAGAAGAAAGTTTCAAAGATGTGGGTAAAAATAAAAAGCACTAGAAGAACCGACGAAATGTTGATAATATCGTTAAAAATTTCATTTAGAATAAACAAGAAAACTGTACTAATAATGCATCAATATGACAAAATATACTTAATTTAACTTATATTTATTAAAAAATAAATATTAATCAGTATGTTTTAACAAAATGAACACAAGGAAAACACACGTATATTGTAATTTTTAAGATAACACACACCTTCGTGAAATTCAACAAATTGGCTTTCATAACAATTTTTTATTTGGAGGCTTGGAGTTTTTAAATTGACTTATGGGATTCCTCAGAACCATATTCCTGCACACAAATAGATGATAAATGAGTAATCTTTGATTATAATCCAAAGATTAAATAAACTTGTAAATTATTCTTGATCGTTCACTCATTGTCAAAGTGAGTCCTGATAAGACCTCACAATGAATTTATGTAAAAGTAATGTATTAACTTCAACATTCATGATGCTGCAGTGCAGTCCAATAAAATGACACATTATTTTTATAATGTAAAATTTATAGTCCATAGTTCTGTGGCACTTCAAATATACCCACAGGCAGGTGAAAGAGATTACAGATAACAAAGACTCCTAGGGTTGAATAAATTGTTCATAATTTTGAGTGAAGGTAGAAAATTTGGCTAATTGTTATTCACGGAAATAATAAACTTGTTTTGATTTCTTAGAAACACACAAAAAACTTTCTTCCAAGACTTTTCATAATCAATTGCCACTATCGTTGTTTCTGCTGACACTCCAAACACAAAGACATGCACATGAAAAACAAAACAAAACTATCCAAATCTAAACAAAGATGGAAAAGAGTAGAAGTGAAAGTTTATAACATTCACTAAAGAAAAACTACTAAAAAAATCAAGTCTGAGGCCAAGTTGATAGCATAAACACTAAAACAGCTCTCGTATTCTGAGGCTCGCAAACGTAAACAAATGGGTGTGGCATCATAAAAATGTCTATATTGAACGAACCAATAAAGATATCAAAATAATTCTTTCACCAGACGATTCCTAAGGATTTGTTTGTTTTAAAAAGGTAATAATAAAAAAATCCAAATTTTCGGCGATTTTTCAGATTTTCAGTGTCCACTGTAGCTATTTGAGTTTTACAGTTACTAATAGTGGAATATGTTATTAAGAAACGAAAAATATTATTTCAAAACTTTCCCAAATCAAACTTTTTGAATAGGGTCACTTGGGGTAAGTGGGACCCCTTTTTGGAACAGTACATTTTTGAAGCTTCATAAAATTTTTTTGAAGAGTCTCAATTTGAACTTAATGACATATTTTATTTAAGACACTATTTATGAACAAAAATTTATAATTAGGTTCTAAAATAATGTTCTACATTTTTCTTAACTGGTCTTTTTGTAAAAAGTGAGACGGGTGTCCCACTTACCCCATAGGAAGGGGTAAGTGGGTCCCCCCCCCTCTTTATTTTGATTGAAAGCAAGCAAAACTTAAAAGGGAGTAAGTGGGTCTTACTTGATAAAGTATAGAAGTTTTAGGTACAAAATATTTTATTGTAACTTAATTCATGTAGGAGATATCTACTCGCATTTAAATTAATAGGGTTGGTTGGGGTAATAGTCCAGTCAAATTGTGCTCAAATAAGGTCATTTTGGGAAAAACTTGGGGTAGAAGATATTTTTCGCTATCTGTATGTTTTTTGGGGTGCTGAATCCGAATCTGAGGTTTGCCAACAAAATTTCGTGACGGAACATTGTGAAAATTCGAAAAAATGGCAAAAATTCGCCCCTTTTTTTCGTTTTCTGCCCCTAGAACATTACCTTTGCGCTTCTGAGCTAAACAGTCAATACAAAAAATAAAGAACACTAACCAAGCTACAAAAAAGTAAATTACAACTTTTCTCTCAGAAGCGCAGTTTCACCAATAGAGCACGTTGAAAAGGGCTATTTTCGTTCGATTGGTAGAAAATCCAAAAAATGTCACTAGTATCGCCAAAAATCTGCATTTTTTGGAACATAATACTGTAAAAACTGCTTTAATAATATTCTTCATTAAATCAACCATCTGAAAACTCCAATGATGATTAACTAAATGCATTCATTTTCGTTGCGAGATTTCTCTTACGAACGAAAGTTCTATAGGAGATTATAGTATTTCGATAATTATGTTGCTTCTTCGAGATTACATACAAAAGTGTTCTTTTGACTGTTTTATATGTTTTTCGGGGTGCTGAATCCGAATATGACGTTTGCCAACAAAATTTCGTGACGGAACTTTGTAAAAATTCGAAAAAATGGCAAGAATTCACCCCTTTTCTTCGTTTTCTGCCCCTAGAACGTAACCTTTGCACTTCTGAGAAAAACAGGCAATACAAAAATAAAGAACACAAACCAAGCCACAAAAAAGGCAATTGAAACTTTTCTCTCAGATGAATTGTTTAGACGCTAGGGAACGCTTATTATTGGGAAGTTTTTGTTCGATTGGCGGGAAAATCCAAAAAATGTCACTCGTATCAACGAAAAGTGGCCTGTTTTGAAACAGGATACTATTAGAACTACTTTAATAATATCCTAAGTACATGCAATTAATCTTCTTCATACTCTAATGATAATTATTTAAATGAACGATTAATTAAATGTTGATATTTTTTACGCTAATTTCAATAAATCCAAAAAAAAGTTTTATCTGATGAAACGTTTTAGAAAAACAACGGCTTAAAAGTGAAAAATTATGTCCAAGTGATTAAATTACTAATATCCATGCACTTTTCTTAACTTCCAGTGTCCTAAAAACTATTTAGAATGTTTTTTTTTACTTAAAACAACTAAAGGTACACTTTAATATGCTGTAGTAAGTAGTGTTGTGTTATAACTCAATGAGTGTTATACTAATCTATTTCTCCTAGAAATGTTGGCTTCATATAATCTGCTCTTACGTTACATAAACGTGGAGTACTAGGTACAATTAGTTATTCCAAAAGTTACATAACATTCAATTTTTTACATATTTTCATTGTTTACATTATAGATATCATTTGGACAAATACCTTAACAATGAGCATATTGCAAAAATATCCACTTCTTGATATAGCTCGTTTTTTATCGTAACTTTAATTAATCGTGCATTTAATTAATTATCATTAGAGTATGAAGAAGATTAATTGCATGTACTTAGGATATTATTGAAGTAGTTCTAATAGTATCCTGTTTCAAAACAGGCCACTTTTCGTTGATACGAGTGACATTTTTTGGTTTTTCCCGCCAATCGAACAATTTCCCAATATAGTCTGGTCTGTTAACCGAAAAAAAGGACACATTGGACAAAGTTACCAAATTTTCAAAATTTGTTCCTTAGAACATAAGAAAAGATTTTACGTGAGGATTCATATGAATTAGCCGCCATCTTGGATTTTATGGGCGCCATCTTTGATTGAAGAATTTTCTTTATCTCAAGATTCATTGAACATATAATCATAAACAAAGTATCAAAATATATGTTTATGGGGTCAACAAAACCGAATATGACATTTTCGAATCATCAAAAGAACAATTAACCATTAAAAAATACACTTTCTATTTTCTGCTACTCGTACATTTAACCATAACAGCTCAGTTCACTTATTTAAAACATTACCAAAATTCCCAAACTTGTAAAATATGTTATTGTTACCATAAGAAACAATTTTAGAAGAAGAACCACCGGATTGAAACGGCCATTTTGATTTTTTTGGCCGCCATATTGGATTAAGAGAACCTGCTGTATCTCATGATCCACTGCACATATTATCAAAACCAATGTGTGAAAATGTATGTTTTTTGGATCAAGAAAATCGAAAATGATATTTTCGAACTATTTAGAGAACGATTTAATTGAAAAATTACGCCTTCCATTTCTCCTTGAAATTAAACAGCTCAGTTAATCAATTTATAAGCCAGATAAAAATCCCAAAAATTAGTAATATGTTTGTAACACTATAGGAAATAATTTCAGAAGAATGGTCACCAGATGAAAACGGCCATTTTGAATTTATGACCGCCATATTGAATCATAAATGCTTGCTATATCTCGAGATCCACTGCACATATAGTCATAGAAAAAGTGTCCAAATATATGTTTCTTGAGTCAAGAAAACCGAATATGTCATTTTCGAACTTCTAAGAAAACAATTTAATTAAAAACATTACACCCTCAATGTCCCATTAAACTTGACCAGCTAATTTTAATCACTACCAAGACAGAAAAAATCCCAATATCTCCAAACTCACACAATATGTTCTTTATAAAGTTAAGAACAAATATAGAAGGATAGACACTTGAAAAAACGGCCATTTTTAATTATAGAGCTTCCATTTTGGATTGAAAAGACTAAGTGTAAATCGAGATCCACTACGCATACAACTATAAACAAAATGTCGAAATGTATGTTTCTTGAGTCAAGAAAACCGAATATGACATTTTCGAACTCTAAAAATAATAATTAATTGAAAATAAAATTGCGTGATTTTACGTCACAATTACGTATGACAGTTTGAAGAGTCTCAATTTGAACTTAATGACATATTTTATTTAAGACACTATTTATGAACAAAAATTTATAATTAGGTTCTAAAATAATGTTCTACATTTTTCTTAACTGGTCTTTTTGTAAAAAGTGAGACGGGTGTCCCACTTACCCCATAGGAAGGGGTAAGTGGGTCCCCCCTCTTTATTTTGATTGAAAGCAAGCAAAACTTAAAAGGGAGTAAGTGGGTCTTACTTGATAAAGTATAGAAGTTTTAGGTACAAAATATTTTATTGTAACTTAATTCATGTAGGAGATATCTACTCGCATTTAAATTAATAGGGTTGGTTGGGGTAATAGTCCAGTCAAATTGTGTTTTCAAGGCGTATGAACAAAAGGTGTAGCGCGTCAAGCTTTTGGAGTTAAATAGTCGTCATCTTGGATGAAATACTGGTTAATTATGAATACGAGTCATTATAATTATAGTAATGATCTAATGATTACGGTTAGGTAACGTGAATTTGCGTAGGTGAGACGCAAATTTCAGAAACCTACGGTTAATTACGACTTAACCGTTGATTATCATCTTTAACTGAAGGTTTGGTGAGATCGGCCGTAAGTGATCTAAAACGTTTAACGTATAAATCACAGAGAACTAGAACAGAGAGTCCACGGCCATAGGCCATAATGGAAATCGAAAATCATGACATCTTGTTACAGGTTGGGAGAATTGTGGCGCTGGGATCGCACTAAACTCACTAGCGTTTGGATCCAGTCTGAATCGTTCGCCGGCTGCGTATGGGAGATCGAAAACACCTTTTTGCGCATGCGCTGAGTTCTAATTTGGCGAGAGATTTAAGCGGCTGGCATACGTTTTAGAATCTAGAGTGGCGCCCTCACACCAGCAACGCATTTGAAAATAGCCTCGTGGACCCTCTGTTAGGATATTTCTCTGTGGTATAAATGTACTCGTTAGTACCTTTAAAATGACGTTGAGTCAACCCCCCCCCCCAAAAAAAAAGTCTGATTACGGCGTGGCCCAGTTCCACTTAAAAAATCCTTGCCCCCAACCCAAAACTGAAATGAATGGCGCCCCTGTTTGGAAGCTGGAAGGTGTGAACCGCAGCATTTCCAGCTAGCGCCATCGAGGGCGCTGACCTCTGGGCAGCCGCCACCCCCTTCTGGTTTGAGGACTCGTCTGACCCCTTCCAGGAGATCGGAGGTGAAGTGAGTTTGTTTTGGTGAGCAACGGAACCTTGCACTCAGGCCCTCCAGTCTTGACCTCGCTCTGCTCGTCTCGTGCTCGGTCTAAACGTGGTTTTGGATATTGTGATTTAATTTTACTATTAAGAAATTGAAAAAGGTAAGAATGTTGTTATACTACTATTTACTTGCTGAGCTATGTATACAAACTTGAAATCTGAGAAACGCGTAAAAGTATATATAGGATAAATCTTTTTCATTGTTCACCTATATTCTCTTTATTTTAAAGTGGTCAAATTATTTTGTAGCTTATTATTTATTTTATAAATTCCAAGTGTTTACTTTTATGAAAGCACACACACGCAATTTTGAAAAACCTGTATTTTTTTATATGTGTTTAAATGTGTTTTATATGTGTGAGCATTGATTCGGTTAGATGAGAAGTGTTAGCGATTATTTTTCGATTTAATTATACACTGCTGTGCAAAAATTAAAACGTTTAAGGACAAAATTAAGGATGTTCTTTCAACATAAAACCCAGTAGAATTATTTTTCATCTATGAAAATCATACTATGAAATGAGATGTTCAATGAATGGGAATATTGGGCCCCGATAATAAATTTTCCCTAGCACTAATTTAAGGGGGTAAATGGATGGGCCCTCCATTGATAATGGATTTCCATTACACGGCTATACTTTACTTAACGGGTTAACAACCTCCCCAAGCTGTACTGCGATCGCGTCTTCTGTGCGGGTGGTCGCGAGTTATGGAGTTATGTCGGGGGTGCGAATTATGGCAACCCTACCTCTTATCGGTCGGTGGGCAGTCGGAGGGAGTTTTGTAGGGGGGTTGTTGTCTTCCCTCAATCCACAGCAGGGTTGCCAGTTTGGCTTTTTTAAGGCCAAATTCGAGACATTTGGCTTTTTTCAAACTCGTTTGGCTTTTTGGCTTTTTTTTTTGTTAAATCCTGAAAATTTGACTTTTTTTAGCAGTTTTCCCCATTTTCCACAATTTTTTCTGAAGTTCATTGTCATTAGTAGTTCAAAATAACGTTTTTATTAATTTTCTTAGACAAACGTTTTGTTACTTTGGTTCCTACCACAGAGTACTAGAACAGAGTCCACGGCCATAGGCCATAATGGAAATCGAAAATCATGACATCTTGTTACAGGTTGGGAGAATTGTGGCGCTGGGATCGCACTAAACTCACTAGCGTCTGGATTCAGTCTGATACGTTCGCCGGCTGCCTATGGGAGATAGAAAACACCTTTTTGCGCAAGCGCTGAGTTCTAATTTGGCGAGAGATTTAAGCGGCCGGCATACGTTCCAGACTCTAGTGTGGCGCCCTCACATCAGTAACGCATTTGAAAATAGCCTCGTGGACCCTCTGTTAGGATATTTCTCTGTGGTTCCTACTTCCCTTTGTGAGGGCTTCAAGTGAATTTCAGATTCAGAGCAAGCATGGAAATTATATTATTTTTTAATAAATATTTTCATTTTTGGCGCATACGCAAGTCTGAACTTGCGCCAAAAATTGAAATAGACGTATTTTTAAGCTATTTTTCGCTTGAGAAAAAATTTGGCTTTTTTTGGCCTTTTTTCGAACCCGGTTTGGCTTTGAGTGGGTTCTCTCATGGCGGCTTTACACCACCGCGGTTTACGGGACGCGATTTGCGGGGAAAACGGGAACCGCAGAAACTCAGCGACCGCTCGAAAGAGGGCGCTAGAATCGATTTACGACACTAGCGGCTGCCGCTAATGCCGCCGCGACAGTTTTGGTTTCCGCGCGCAGGGTTGCCAGTTTGGCTTTTTTAAGGCCAAATTCGAGAAATTTGGCTTTTTTCAAACTCGTTTGGCTTCGAAATTTTCGTTTGGCTTTTTTCTGGCTTTTTTTGTTAAATCCTGAAAATTTGACTTTTTTTAGCAGTTTTCCCCATTTTGCCACAATTTTTGTGTAGTTCATAGGCATTAGTAGTTCAAAATAACGTTTTTATTAATTTTCTGAGACAAATGTTTTGTTACTTTGGCTCCTAATTCGCTTTGTGAGGGCTTCAAGTGAATTTCAGATTCAGAACAAGCATGAAAATTTTTATTTTTTAGTAAATATTTTCATTTTTTGAGCGCAACTTGCGCCAATTTTACTAATAATTGAAATAAACGTATTTTTAAGCTATTTTTCGCTTCTGAAAAAGTTTGGCTTTTTTTGGCCTTTTTTCGAACCCGATTTGGCTTTGTGTGGGCTCTCTCACCTGGCAACCCTGCCCGCGCGGCAGCCGCTAGTGCAGCACCTCCTATAGAGGAGGTGCTGGCTAGTGTCGTAAATCGATTCTAGCGCCCTCTTTCGAGCGGTCGCTGAGTTTCTGCGGTTCCAGCGGCTGCCAAAAACCGCGGTGGTGTAAAGCCGCCATCACCTGGCAACCCTGCAGGCACATCCGACCGGCACTCAGCTTGTGGGGAAAGCAACATCAACTAATCGGTGAGATTTTAAAATAATTCATGGCATGCGTTCTTGGTATCTTATAAATTAATAATTTCATCCTGTGAGCTGGAACATGAATAGTGTGAAAAAAAATTTATCTAATATTATAAAAAAATACAACTTAATGGAAAACTTGGAACAACAGAATGGAAAAAAACTTGTCAACAATTATTTTGTATTATAATTTTAAGTTAATTCCAGGACTTTTTTTATTCTAGAGGAACTATAAAATATCAGATAGCTTCCTAATGTAGTGTAAACAGGCTCTTGCTCTCTTATGAATTATCTGCAATTGGAGTAAATAATGAAGTAGAAAGTTAAACATTAGGGGATATCTTGGTAAAAAACAAACAAATCTTTAACTATGCAAAGAAATTCATTAAAGCAATAGTTAGTATTAAAAAGAAAACTACTTTAATGTTACAAAAACAAAATTTTGGAGCCGATACCTTGATAAAAACAAGCATTTAATTATGCATTAAAATATATTAAATTTATTTGAAATTGTAGTAAATAATTATAAAAATATCTTTCCACACATGTGTATGAATGGAGCTCAATGTTTTTTTTCCTTAAATCTTAAAAAAATGGAGCACATAATAAATCAATTTCTTAAAGATCAACATACCTCTAACCATGCAGAAAAGTTTTAACTACTAAACAGTAATTAATATTTAAAAAATGGGTTCTAGTTCTAAGCTTATTTTGCGGATCAACCATCAAAACAAAAACATACTACTAAGTCTAACGCCAAAGGCCCAAAATCACGCCAATGTATTAACCCGGAAGTAGTGTGTTAACACAGATCGTAGCGCCGCCTATATTTCCTTTCAACCCATCCATTCCCCTAAAAATTTCAAGTTCCTTATAACCATTTTTAAGAGCTTTCTAAATATGTAAAGCACTTTACTGTAACTTTAAAAGTAAACAACCGATTTACTGTGTCTTAATAACAGTATAACCACTGCTTAAAAGTTACATTTTAATGCTTTACACTTTACATATTTAGAAAGCTTATAAAAATGACTCCAGGAATTAGAAATTTTAAGGGGAATAATTATACATATTGCGTTTGTAATTTAGGTTCAAAGAATTTTCGTTTTACTTGAATTCCCCCCCCCCCAAATATTGAGATAAATATTTAAGATTTTAATATGTTATAGTAGACCTTTAGAGGAACAAAAATATGTATCGCATTAAGTGGTTGATGAATTAGTTCTGGATTTATAAATTATTCAAATTTATTACAGTATTTATTATGTATACGGTCCCCTAATTGAAATTGGACCCTGAAAATTTAAAATATTGTGTGGATTCACACTATGAACAACATATTAAAATTTCAGTGTCCTAGCTCTATGGGAAGTCCCTTAATTAGCCTAATTACATGCACATCCGGTGCATTTTAATACTTGAAAATTTCCAGTTCAAATACCTGCATATCGATTTCGATGAAATTTTAGTATTTTGTGCAAAGAGATGCTTCGAACGGCGTATCGCACTAATGTAGCGTGTGAAATATTCGTGCCCCGTTTTCTATATTGAACGGTTTTTAATTTGTATACGATCCCTTAATTGTCCCCGGACCCTGAAAATGTAATAGATTAGATGGATTCGATATCCGAAACACCATATATCGAATAGGAATATAGTGCGATGGCGTTACAAAAGTACGTTTTGGCAAGGCCCGTGTAACGAAACAAAACGTAATAAATTAAAAAAAATTATTGCATGAGGTACAGCAGTATCCATACTACTTACAACACTATAAATTTGATAGAAATTGGACCACTTGCTAAACCGTGGGATAAACGTGCAATATTAATCTTTTAGCGAAAGAATAGAGTTCCCTTAATGGTATTTAGAAAAATGATGATCGGATAAGGAATTTTCAATGATCAAACAGTTTCAATGATCAATGATTCAGAATCACCCTGTATATAGATTTACCTTAATCTGCCTCTGAGAGAATTAGAACTGATAGATGTGATAAAAACATCAATCCTGATTCCTGAATCCTTCCATTAGAATTGTTACGAATTTAGGAAAATCTTAGCAAGGCTTATTTCCTTTTACAAATACAAATCAAATACAAAGACTGACGACCAGCTACAGGCTCAAAGCCCAACAAGGCTGGTCCTATGATTATGAATTCCCCAATTCCCACAGCCTATCCAATTGCCTCTTAAACTCAAACACTCCCTTTGAATATACTATATTTTCTGGCAACGCGTTCCATATGTCAATTACCCTATTGAAGTAGTAGTACTTCCTTAAATCCCGATTGACCTGTGTCTTATTTAGTTTATACCCATGGCCCCTTGTTCTGTTATCCTTGCTGAAACTTAAGCCCTCCGTATCCCCTTGCTTTACCAACTTGAATAGCTGAATCAAAAAATCCCCTCTCTCTCTTCTTTTTTCCAGTGAATACATGTTGAGCCTGCTCAAACGTTCATTATAATCCAGGTGTGTTATCCCCTTAATTATTTTTGTAGCTCTGTGCTGTACCTTTTCTATTACCTCTATATCCTTCCTCATGTATGGAGCCCAGAATTGTACTGCATATTCAAGATGAGGTCTTACTAATCCCTTGTATAAAGGCAATATTATATTCCTATCCCTTGAAGTTACAGTCCTTTTTATATACCCCAATAACCTATTTGCCTTTTTACCCGCAGCTGTACATTGATGACCCATTTAAAGTCCCTATGTATTAATACCCCTAGATCCTTGACTGATTCTCCCTTCTTTACCTTTACTCCTTGTAGACAGTACTCAGCTTCACTATTCCTGTAACCCATATGCAGTACTTGACATTTTCCCAAATTGAAAGACATATCCCATTTTACAGCCCATTTTCAGATATCATATCTAGATCACCTTGTAAATTCTCTATCTGTCTCTTGGTATCCACCTTTCCCCATATTTTTAAGTCATCTGCAAATATGCTTATTCTATTCCTGATCCCATGCCCTATATCATCTATGAATATTATAAATAATATTGGTCCCAATACTGATCCCTGAGGTACCCCACTTGTTACTTCTGTCCATTGTGAGTAATGTCCCTTTACCTGCACTCTCTGTTTTCTCCCCAATAGCCAGTTCTTTATCCAAATCAATGTTTTCCCTTGAATCCCCAGCCTTTCCAATTTAAACAGTAATGCCTCATGAGGTACAGTCGGAGTCAAAAAAAAAAAACGTTACAAAGACCATTAATAGGAATCTAGACATCAACCCCGTGCGCATGGTATAGGAAAAAAGGTTTGAAAATATTTCGCCAATCCCGATCGCCAAAGGTTTGCCACTTGTTAAAATTACAGTAACCCACAAAACTAATCCAAACCTTTTGTAGTTTGCTAATATTTGCGTTTCTCAATGTGGATCCCTGTGGCTTAACGGTTAGAGCGCTGGTATTGAATACTTTAAGTCGCATTTAAACATTACCTGCCACTTATTTTGCTGATTTTATAATTTAAAAGAGTTAGAAGTTATACCTGAAGTTTATTAATATTTCAATTACGTTCTTATTTGTAGAAAATAAAAAGTTTTAATAAAAAAAATATTTAAATGCTGAATGCAGTTTCAATTTTTATTTTTAAATTAAGTTTTTTTCCGTTATTCACATATATAATGGTATAGTAAATTTCTATTTTTCAAAGAGTGGCTACCATTTTATTCAAACATTAGTGTAGCCTAAGAAAGAAAATAAATTTTCACTTTGTTAATGCAGACAGCCCGAAAAGCACATTGACCTTGAAAGCCCGTTGAATCAAACACGTATTATCGAGATTTTTGTGAGGCGCCATCTGTGAACATCATTTTGAATTAAAACATTTTATTGCTGACCAACCGATGCCGAAAATGAAAACAGTTTTTACTTAGATTATTTTTCTAGATTTTATGAATTTTGGAAATATCTGAGGACTTTTCGCGCACACTTTAGGAATTAAAAGTAATCCTTAAAAATTAATTTTACGTATGCAAATTCTTGGAAAAATATCTTTATCGCGCAAGGTGTGTCAGTGTAGGATTGACTAGTTTGTAAGAAAAAAAATCATGCACAAGTGTCTTTCTTTGACAGATAGGAAGGAAATCTACTCTAATTTCATAAGTTATTGGATCAATGAGCAAGCAAAGCTTGCTTTTTAGTTATTCCAGTACGATCATTCGGTTTCGGAGTTCCAGCAGCGTAAGCTGCTCTTGCCCCTCACTGGATATGACTCGCCTCTAACGCAATTTAACCCGGGTCATGACAATAACTGTTACACAATCCACATTAGTCGGTTACGGGGTAACAGCAGCGTAAGCCGTTCCTGCCCCTTAGCAGCAAGGTTACCTTAGCAGTAGAGACTCGCCTCTAAACCAGGCTAACCTGGATGCGATAACTGTTTACAGTCAGATCTGTTATTATTTGTAAGAAATTTATAAATTATTACTGGTGGTAAAAATAATCATCTTTATAAACTATTTACACTTTCTCATTTTTTTGTAAGTTTAAAATGACCACCACTTTTATTTTTATGTTTTTTTTATTTAGGTGTTTTAATCAGGTACCGATCAGTACTTGTTCCCCGCCAGCTTATCTACAGCAAAAACACGTGAAAAAGAATGAGGTTGGTCTCTGAACCCCTCTTCGAGTGTTGAATAATTGCTGTGGGGTGGGTGAAAGGAATGGGCCGTATTCAGAAACTTTTAACACGTTTATGAACCGATACGATAACGATGATACGAGACCGAGAACGATCAATTTCATACGAGTACTCCAGCTCACTCGTCTCCTCAAAAACGAGTAATTTAGAGGACTCTGAATGTTTGAAAAGAAATTCGCGTCATCGTTGGGAATGGAAATAAACAAACCTCCCAACGATGACGCGAATTTCTTTTCAACCAATCAGAGTCCTCTAAATTACTCGTTTTTGAGGAGACGAGTGAGCTGGAGTACTCGTTTGAAATTGATCATTTCGATAGATCGTTCTCGGTCTCGTATCGGTTCATAATCGTGTTTAAAGTTTCTGAATATGGCCGATAGCTGTTACGGGCAAAGTCATAAATCGGGTATTATTAATAATGCCCGAAAGCCCCCCCGTAGATCCGCCACTGATTATAACTATCAAGTGTAACAATAAAAGTAAATTTCATAAATCTTCATTATAACCAAAATATCCTTATTTTAAACTTATTTTTTATTTTATTGACTTAAAGGAAAAGCTTCTATTTTTATTTCAATAATATAATTTGTAATTATTTAATTTATGATCATTAAATTTTATCACGCTGGCGCTTATTAATCCACAAGTTGCTGATGAATAGTAAAAAGCTATGCACATTGCACACACTCAAAAATATAACGTCATTTAAAAGAACTTTATAAAAATAGTTAAAATAGAATTATTTTCTGAAATACTGCTAAGAATTATGTTTATAACTAGTATTTGCTTGAATAAGTTTGGTAACAAAATGCTTAAGAAATTTCTCTCTTTTTCTGACTAAAAAATTTCTTTAAATAAAATATTTTTGCTAGTGTGAGGTTCAAAATATCCTAAAAAAATTACCTACTTATCAGAGCTGATTATTTTTTTTTTGTAAGATCATAGTGGAAGAGCCAGAGTTCTAATTAAATTTTATAAATAATTATTTTAAGATTTAGGGTAAAACGTTAACAGCTGCTATAAAGTTGTGCTATGAACGAAAAAAATAATGTAAGATGGTCCTCCACAAAGATTGAATCATCCGTAAATGAATTTAAACATCAATCGTAGTGGCATTAAGAATGATCAGCATTGAGGATAGAACCCACGAACTTCCAATTATGAAGACGTTACTCTAAACACTATACAACGATTTTGAGGCATTATTGTTTGAAAAAAAAACTGTGCCAAATCAGGGATAACCAGCCAAATATATTTCCTTAAATTAGATATTAAAATGATTCTCGCCAATATTTTCCTGCGCCAAATTATGGATAACCAGCCAAATATGTTTCCTTAAATTAGATATTAGAATGGTTCTCGACAATTTTTTCCTATCACAAGAGCGATTCTGCGAATTTATTGAAATTTAAAAACCTCCCCCTCGCTTTATTTGTGGGCCTAGGGCTTCAAAACTTGGTTTCTAGGGATTTAGGGGGTGTGATCTGCCATAATAAAAAACGATCGGGGATGTATCTCATAGGAAAATAAAAGTTGGTGCTTGGTTCAATATGTATACGCCCCCTTAGGGACTTAAGTTTTATCCACTTTTCAAATAGACGTTAAATGATGAAGATTGACGTTTAAAGTATCCTTCTAACCCCAGCCGATCGTTCACAATCGTCACTGTAACGTTTTTTTTTACTCCGACTGTACTTTATCAAAAGCTTTCTGGAAATCTAGGTACTACATGATATCAACCCTACTCTTTTTGTCCAGCTCCTCAGTAATTTTCCCGTAGAACTTTAATAGATTTGTGGCCAGTGGCGGCTCGTCCATAGGGGCTGCGGAGCTGCAGCACCCCCAACCAAAATTTCCCCAAATTCCAATATTTATTAGCTTTAAAATATTTCAAAAAGGATATATTTTTTCCCTTTATTCTTCCTTATTATCCCTTTTCAATTTATAATTCTCTGTTATTAGTCATAATGCTCTAAGCAGTCAAAACACTCCGCCGTCTCGCCAATAATTTCTTTCCGGGTTGAACAGCACCCGGAAATATACCATCAAAACTTCGCTCTATCATATCAAATCAAAATAGCAAGAATTTAGCATGCGAATCTGTTAAGGAGGAGAGGGGCTGTTGTGTCAACAGCCCTGACCCTGGCGCCGAGCAAAATAATGATAGTTTCTTCTTTGCGAGCGTAATGAAAAAGGATGTAAGAAGAAAAATATCCGATTTCTAATAATAATAAATCATATTGGCTTTTTAGCTTTTCTTACTTAAACTTAACACTATTTGCCATTTTTTATTTACAGTTTCTTTTTTTCTTTTCAAACAGCAATAAATAATTCTATTCAGCTAATTTGACACATGTCAGTATTAATATCTTATTTTTTCCTACTTTTTTTATTCACGAATGTTATTCTTCTTTTACTTCAAATTTGATTTTGGATAATGCAATTTTTCAGTCATTCTAGTAGCGTGCGAGAGAGGAACTCATCGCATATGGATGGTATAATGTGTAAGATTTTAATTTTAAAGTTTTATTAAGTAAAAGGGATGTTCTGTTCTTTTAGCGTGTCTGTTTTGAATTTTAATTTCAAAATATAGAAAATAGAGTAATTAAAAGAAAGTGTGATTTTGATCTTCGATCTTGTGAGTGAAGAAGTTAAAAAGAAACGATGGTGCTTGGTGATTACATCTGTAAGCGTCTTTTCGTATGATTTCTGTTACTTCTATCCATGTTTTCCAGAGTTTTATTTGTAATTTTATCGTTTAAAATCTGGTCTAAAATACGGTGTAACTTGATGGATCAGTGCCAGAACAGCACCCCCAATAATTTTAGCTACGAGCCGCCACTGTTTGTGGCACATGACCTTCCCTTCCTAAATCCATACTGATTGTCTGATAGCAGTCCCCCTTCCTCCAAGAATAACATTATATGCTTTTTTAGCGAGGATTCATATATTTTACATATTACCGAGGTTAGACTTACTGGTCTATAGTTGCCCGGTTCACTTTTTATTCCTTTTTTGAATATTGGAGTTATATTGGCTAATTTCCAATCCATTGGTACCCAACCCAAGCTATATGTTGTATTGAATATCATTAGAATTACATCCCCCAACTCTTCCGCGCATTTCACTAGTACTCTTGGATAAATATCATCTGGCCCTGGTGCTTTAGTTGGCTTTATTCTTTTCAATTGATTTACTATGTCTTCCCTATTAAATTTACATTCTTTGATTGTACCTCCTACAAAGGCTCCATCCCTATTATAACACTTTTGACGTTTTTCTTTTAGAAACTGTTGATTTGTTTAAGCTCTGAAATGGACGAAGAAAACAACAATGGTAAGTATCTTATAAACGTTATTTTAGGGTGATCCAGGTAATTATTATGATAATTATACTTAAATATAAATATAACCGAAAAATGATGTTAACTTTAGTTTAAAAAAATTAAATTATTAACTAATCAAAAATTAGAGAAAAATTATTTGATGCATTGACTTTCTTTTCCATTTTCGATTTTAAATTTCAAGGAGTTGTAGCCAGTGGCGGATCTAGAACATGAGCAAGGGGGGGGGCTAACTTAATCTGATTGAGGATGATAATGAAGTAACAAGCTGTGCTTTTTACAATATTCATTAATGTCTTAAATATTGAGGGCAGTGTTCATTGTAAATGACTAGTATTGTTAAATATAACTAATTAATTAGTAGTTAAATTAGTTAATCATTAAATATATCCAAATAATAAGGGTGTGTCAACCGGGAGGGTTTTTTTTACGATGATTTGAGTCAAATATTTTTTTCCAAGAATATCCCTTTCGGGACTACTGTCTCACGGGTGAGACGCTCGTGTAGTGCTTCCACCGGCCTACCGTCTCACGGGTGAGACGCCTGCTTTGAAAGGACCAGGGGACGGGCGTCTCATATATGATACACGCTTAAAACTTTATATTAGTAATTTTTATTCTCATTAGATATCGCTCTTTATCAGTTACAACGAAATCATTCGAAGGCGAACATCTTGACTTTCATTCCCATAAAGTATTTTATATTTTTGATAATTTGTTTCCGAAAAATGCCGAGATGTATTTATAATCCATTGAGAAGACGAATAATGTGAATTTAGAGTGCTTTCTTTCACCATCTCAGCTAATATAAACCTTACCACGTGTTCTAAAAGCTTGGAAATACTTTTTATTTTCATTTGATGGATAAATGGTAGTTTTGATGTGTTTATTGCGACAGTTGTATAGGTA
The DNA here is from genome assembly GCA_963680715.1 of Tetragnatha montana. NCBI lineage: Eukaryota > Metazoa > Arthropoda > Arachnida > Araneae > Tetragnathidae > Tetragnatha > Tetragnatha montana. Next base: position 55,611,065 of record OY796677.1, on the reverse strand, counting down.
TTTATTTCTTTTAGATTTCGATTGCGTTTAGGTGGAATTATTTATTGCTGAAACATAAATAATCGATATGTTTGGGTATCTAGTTGGAAACGAAGATTGAAATAGATAAATTATTTGGTATATTTCTTTTAATTAACAATGTTCAACGATTTCCGAGCTGTTTGACTAGCTGCGCTCATTGCGCGTTTTCAGTAAAAAAGAAATTAAGTAGTTTTTTCCAAGATATGTTTAATGTATCTTCATGAATGAGTTTCTAGAGATAAAATCTCTTCTTTTTGGAATATTTTTCCCAGTTATATGAATCTCAGGTTTGTGAAAAAGTTTATTGTTTACAAATTACTTGTTTTGAAAAATATGTAAGAAATTAATGGGATAATATTTTATATTTTTTAGCAGTAACGTGTAAGGGGTTCCACTGATCACATGCCGAGGTTCAGTGGCTGAGGCACCCGTCGCGAAAGGGATATAGATTAAATGTGAATTTTCGTGCACTTAATTTCAATGTTTAGTGAATAATACATCCATCCCGAGGCATAAGGGGGGTTTGGGGGAACCTCCCCAAAGAAAATTTTTGAAAATTTAACCCTAAAAAGTTGTGTTTTGACTCATATTTGGTCATTTGGGACTCTTTGAGTGTCACACTAAAAAGATGATTTCTTGTACTCGTTTTCAAAGGAAAAAACTGTAAGATATAAGAATTTCATGGGGGTGGTTTGAACCCCCTAACCCCGTCTCTATTTTAACAGAGTAAATGTTTTGTAAGAGACTTAGCGCATTAGACCCTTTTAAAAAGTGAATCTTATAAAAACCAGGGAGTTAAAGATCTTGCAGAGGGGCTAAAGCTCATAACCTTTAAGATGTGAAACAAATCTATAAAAATGTAAGGGGCTAAGTATTTTGGAGGTTATGCTTTGTAAGGCTTAGAAAGCTCATTGGAATGGAATCTACAAGTTCTGAATCGCATTTATATTAAAGTGCTGAAAGCTAAAGATCTTGGAGGGGGCTAACGCTTTTAGGCTAAAGTTCATTAAATTGCGAACTAAATACTATAAAACATCGCAAGGAGGCTAATTCTTTATGGGGGCTAAAACTCATTGGCCCCTTTAAATTGTGAATTTAATCTACAAAAACTCAGGGCTAACAGCCTTGTAGGAGCTAAAGATCATGGAAGGATTCATAAGGGTTAAAGTTCATTAAATAGTGAACCAAATATATTTAAAAACGCAAGAGGGCAAAAAGCTTTGTAAAGGCTATTAAAGAGCATGGAGGGGCTAATTTTTCATAGGGCTAAAGCTCATTAATTTGTGTAACAAACATAAAAACGCAAGGAGGCTAATGCTTTTAGGCTTAATGCTTTAAATTACGAATCAAACCTTCAAACATGCAGGGGGCTTATAATTTGTAAGGGCTAAAACCTCTAGAAATCCTTAAATAGTGAATGGAGTTTATAAAAATGCAGGGGGCTAAAGATCCTGGAGGGGGCTTAATGCTTTGTAGACCCTTTGAATTGTGAAAAAGGCTACAAAAAACTGAAAACAAGTTTAAAATTTTGAAAATTTAAACAAAATTTTCTAAAAACTTAATTTTTTTTTCGAAAAAGTTCAATTTTATGTAGTGTGAACTTAAGTCCCAAGGGGGGGGGCTATAGCCCCTATAGCCCCCCCCCATAGATCCGCCACTGGTTGTAGCTAAAGATATAAGAAGGAAAATTGCAATACAAAATTAGTATTATTTAATTGTTCACAACTCAAAATACAGATAGATAATAAAATTTTTAATTTTATAATAATTAGTAAAATAATTATTGGGGAGTAAAATTTTTAAAGTACATATCAAGTCAATGTTTTAAATAAGTACTAGTATTTTTTATGTGAATCCTATTGAATTGAATATACTTTATTCTAAAAGAATTTTTTAGATAACCAGTAGGCCTGCCCCCTGCTCGCTATCGCTCACCAACCCCCGGAACTGCTTCGCAGTTCTTTTAAGATCGCTTCGCGATCTCAGCGAGCAAAGCTCGCTTGTTCCATCTTACCAATCCAGCACACCCTAATCCAAATCATCCCGAAAAAACCTAATGCTGAAATATTACTTTCCTAACTCAATTTAATCGAAATATTTTCCGCATTTCAAGAAACTTTAAATGTTTAAAGTATGCACGTGTATATTTTGTGAATAGTTTAAAATAAATCAAACACATAGTGAGTATGACGCATAGTGAGCTATCGCTCACCGACCCTCGTAACTGCTTCGCAGTTCTTTTCAGATCGCTTCGCGATCTTAACGAGCAGAGCTCGCTTGTTCATCTCAACAATCCAGCAGAACACTTTTCTCCGCTTAATTAAGCCTCTTGTAATACCGAAAATACCTCTCTCTTGCGTATCAATAATTTAATTGAAATGTTAAAAAAATATTCAGCAAGTCTACTAATAACCATCAACCACTTTGTAGAAAAAAGCATTGTTGAAAATAAAATAAATCAGACTCATCATAAAACACGGCTGTTTTTCTCTAGTAAATGGCCAGAAAGAGAAGAAAAAATTAAAACTTTGAATCTTAATAATTCCAAAACTAATTAGAATTAAAAAAAAAACAAAAAGCCAATCTTTTTATAAAAAATATTTGTATGTGTCTTTAAAATGTCATAGTTCTACTATGATTAGTTTTGCTTTTATAACAAAAAAAAAACCCAGAAAAACTGTCAAAAATTTCGAAACTTTAAAACTTAATTACTCCAAAACTAATTCGAAATTCGAAAAAAGGGCGACGTGGTGCAAAACTGCACATCTAAGAGTATGTGTCTGCAAAAAATCATATTTCTGCTGCCAATAGTTTTTGCTGAGGGCGAACTCGCAGCAGAAAAAAATAATTTTCGACTTTGACATTAAATAACTCTAGAACTAATTATCTCATCTATTAGCTTTTAGAACGAACACGATCCTCATATATTTGTCAACAAATGTTTAAAATTTGATAAATTTCCGTTGAATAGTTTTTGCGTAGTGAGAGTTCAAAGTGTTCAAAAATAAAATTTTCAAAATCAGCGGTGGCGGCAGCAGCGGTCACTGTTACTTTTTTTTAATATAGAGAGACTAAAACATTCAAATTACGAATAGGAAGAATAGGAGCCAATCGCCTAAATCAGGGAAAGATGACACTGACAAAATCTGACTGTATAACAGCACTAGTTAAGACGCAATGCATCCACCACACACATCCAGTTGGTAAAAATGTTTTGTTTTTTTCCAATGGAAGGTAATTAATTGAACAGTTGCAGAGTTGTAACAGAGTTCATTGTTACAGAGTTCATTAACCAACAGACATGCCGTAAAAAAGTAGATTGTAATAAAAATGCTTGTTTGTGAAAAAGGAATTAAGGTAAATGAAAATTTTAAAAAATAATTATAAACTCATGGAACCTGATGGAAAGATACCTCTCAACAGTGGGTTTTGGGTCACTTTTATCAGAATAATTGGTTTACGTGAGGTTTTGATGTAGAAAACGGGCAACGAAAGCGGGCGCAGGGTAGGAGTTTGGAGGGAAAACCAACATTACCAGCAGCGCGCTCGCCCACAAAACCCCGGCTCACGTAGGGGGAGGATGGGGTTCACGGAATCTTCCCCCTAGACCCTTACCACACTCCTGAAAAAAAATCTGTGGATCAGAAGGCCTTAGAACCATAAGAAATACTACAAAATAGCATATTTTTGGTAAAAAGTCAAAACTTTAGGCCGAGGTTCAGAACAGAAGATATTATTTGATAGGGCTAAAATTTCACACACGAGTTACTGTTATGGGTAGGCAAGTTTTCCGAACTCTTACGGTTTGGTTCGCGGAAATAAGTGCGGTTCGACGTACCTTAGTAGTATAATTCAAGTTCCTTTTTAAATTAAATATAAATGAATATAAGTTAAGACACACTTGGTGAGTACAGTAGGATTTCTCATAACCGGAACCGGATCCAAACAGTGGTCAAAATTGTTTTAAAGTACAAAGTAAAAGTAAAGTACAAAGTAGTAAGCTTTTCCCCGAAAATAACCCCTTTATTAAAAGCATTCTTCCTAATTGTATGAAAAAAATTGTTATGAGTTAAGATTGTCCTAATAGAGCATTTTCAATCACATGACTCGGACCTAACAACGGCCTTAAAACAGAAGATGTTACAGTTTTTTGCCCTACAGAGGTTAACAGTTACAGAAAATGACTAGACGGGGAATTCTTCTATTGGAGCATTTGAAATCACGTGATCCAATACCTAAAAACCACCTTAGCAACAGATAAACAACGGCCTTAGCAACAGTTAAAAGCCCTACAGAAGATACCTGAAAACACTCTATTATACGCCTACATCTTGTTCATTTTGTTGCGGTTTCTCGTGTTCATTTTCTTCTTTACTTGAAATTATTTCGTAAGGAACTAGTGATTGGAAAGTACTATCTTTCCACGAAAATACATAGAGCATTCGCATATGACGTCATTTGGAGGACAAAATCAACGTTGCTAAGGCTGTTGTTAGGGCGGGACATAGAAGTATCCAATAGCAGCATTCGCACATGATGTCACTGGAGGAATAAAACAACGTTGCTAAGGCCGTTGTTAGGCAGAGTCATGTGATTGAAAATGCTCCATTCCATATCCTCTTAAGTTTGAAAGCATATACTAGAAGTAAGACAGAATTAAAATATCCTGAGCTTCTACATTTAAGCGTAATAGATATAATATTAAAGGTAAAAGTCGTCTGTTCAATCCAATGTCCAGACAACTGACTAATAAATATAAACTCTTTTTTTCACACAGAAGTAGACCCTTCCAAAAATCATCTGCCACTGTTTAGTTTACAAATTTGATTGGATACTATGTTAATTGGACGTTTCTTTCAATAATGAAGGACATTTGTGTTATTGAAAGGTTTCTTCCAAGTTATAGCATCAAATGCAGATTTTTTTTATTCAGCTAGAGAAAACATTATAGTATAGCCATTTTGAATGCTTGGTTTCCTTTGATTATATTTTATTTGACTTTCCCACAGAATGTCGACCCCATTCGATAGGAATATTTGCCATCTAATAAAACTTAATTTATCGTTTTCATCACAAAAACAAAGATAAAATAAATAAAAGACATTAAATTTTTGTACAATTGAATGCAGAATTTAGTCAGCTTTTAGAAAATGATATTAAAAGAGTTTGTAAAACCTTTATTTTAAGCCTTTTTGACCGAGATTTGAGATAAAACGCTTCGCTGTGCCGGCGTCCCTAAGGAAGTCAATGATAAGGCCTGCAGTTATGTCATTTTGCCTTAAGAGGGCGATTTGAGTCGTTTTTTCGCAAAACCGTTTGTGCCAGGTGATCCGGGGTCGAAATTTACGTACAGATTGATGTATAACTCAAAATGTCAGTCATGTCATATTGCACCTTAAGTGACGTGCTATTCATGTTTAGCATAGTTTTTAACTTTTGAGACACATTATAATATAACAAAATATAAAGTACGAGTGTATGTTGAGGAACTATGGCTGAGAAATACACAGCTGTGAAACTGTAGCTGTTTTAGAAGTTTCTGGACCTAGTTTGACAGTGTGAGGATAGAAAAACCTTGATATAAGCAATCGAGCCTTTACCGATTTTATTCCTTAAATTTCTTAGTTTATGGGTCTAACTTGCACACTAAAACTCTGTAATTATTAATCAATATGTTTGTTTCAGAGTTGTAACATTTATAGTTTAGTTCATTTATCTATTCCATTAAAAATCATCTTTGGTAATATTTCTAGGGTTATGCGTTTTAAACAGGGCGAAACAGGAAAATTATAGTTACGTAATTCTACCTATCTTTAAAAAGTAATAGGAGTAAGAAAATAAAATAGTTGGAGTTATGGTGAATAAAATTAAGAACATAATAAAAATTAACAAATTTGAAATTTTTTTTCCTAGTCATTTTTGGACTATCTTCGCCCTGGGTCATTCCACGTCAAAATCAACCAAAAAAATAACAAGGTGTCGTTCTCTTCTGTTTAAAATTATATAAAACATGATAATGTGATGTAAAGTATTTGATTTTATATTTTTATCTGAAATTTTTCTTTCGATAGCAAAAATACTTCCCCCTTCGATTTTTTTTTTAAAAAAATATATGTTATAAAAAAACTATCCAACTACATCTGTGCAAAATTTCAGAAAGGGATGGCCATGGGTTCATATAGAAAAAAAAATATTATCGAATAGTAGACTACGCTTGACTACGGGCTTCACGCCCGCATCTTATAAACCTTTTAAAAAACTTCATCTTTTAATATAGAGCATTTTCAATCACGTGTCTCCGATCACGTGATCAAGCTGGCTTGGAGGATAGACAACTTTTCTTTAACATTAGGTTCCCATAGAGAATACGCGCTGCATTTAGTTTTTATAAAAAAAAGTTCATTTAAAAAGATTCTTTAGGCTCGGTTAGAGACCGGTACGAATGGTACTTGCAATTAGAACACTGGCAGAAATGGTTTCAGCAATTAGAACACTGCTAAATATAAAATGTAGTATTATTGAATGACTTATAATATGCAGAGATGCCATTTTAGAGTAAATAAAGGTTACTTTAAAGTAAACTTTGGAGAAAAACATAAAACATCCTTATTTTTCAAAATTCACATCAAAAGTAAACAAATAAACGATGTGCATCCTATAGTTTTCCATCATACTGTCTGTCATCCAAGCCTCTATGCTCTATTGGTTGGAAACAGACATGACTTTTAATTTAAATCTATTTTTAACTATTAATCTTGTGTTTGGCGCGGAATGTCCGATATAGGGACCTTGCGCCATAAAACCCAAAACAACCAACCAACTAACCAGGGAAAATCGACCAAAATCGATTCAAACCCTTAGATATTTTGTTTAATAATTCAGATAAAATATAAATGATTGAGCCACTTAAATGCTAATATATTTAATTTACATTCTCAATATGAACCACTCAAAATGTGCATTTCCCAATTTCGATAAAAAAAATAATATTTTTTAATTTTATAACTGAATGGTTTTAGCTTTAAAATGACCCTGAGTTTATGAAAAATGCTTCCAGCGATGTAAACCAATATCCTTTAATTGTTTTGAGCAGTGTAGTTAGAATTATAAACTTTTTTTGCCTTTTCATATTTATTTATTTTATCTGTTTCTTTCAGCTTTTGCCCCTTTGAACGACAGATACTTAGATGACAACTCTGACGATGAGTTTTTGTACTGCTCATATCCGGAGGAAAATGATGAAATGATGAAAATGATGTTATCCGATGATGAAACTGATGATGAAGAGAAGATAAACATGTATTCCTTTGTCCAGAATTATATTTTGTCAGAGGAAGGTATTTACCATTTGTCCATTTTTTTCTCTCCTCAAATTTAGTGCCAATAATGAAATAATGATTTGGTACTCGTCTGTTTTTTATCCTGTTATATACACACAAGTTTGATTCCTCAATTTGATTGATTCGAAAGAAAATGGAAATTTTGATTGGAATTAAGAGTAATGTTTACAGAAATGTATTACAGTTTCTATTCAATGCATTTACTTTAGATATTTTTTTATATTTTATCCACACATGAAAATATTTAAGTTGGAAAATGTAAGCTGCAAGTAATAAACTAATTTCACTGTACATCAAAATATTATTTGGTATTTTAGCACGTTTTTTTTACTTAAACAAAAATGTACATGCAAAATTATATTAGTGAACACAGAAGAGTTACACAAAAAAAATGTTAAACTGTATATTCTTATCAACAGTATTACATCCAATACTTTAAAAGTAAAATTTTAACCTTATAATAGCCATATTTTCCATTTTTTTTACCCAAATGGGTTTATTCCAGGGCTCCCAGTAGGTCCCTTTTTTCCCTAAAAGTCCCTTTTTTCAACCCAAGTCCCTAAAAGTCCTTTTTTCACACTTTTGATCCCTTCCCCCCTTTTTTTTTATCAATTTTGGTTTTTACTTGCCCCCCCCCAAGGTTTCCACTGTTAAGTGAAAAATTGCTGCAAGTCCCTTGAAAATTCTGTAACTTCCACAAGGAGAATCGGATTTAACTCAAAAAGTCCCAAAAGAAGTTAAAACACTACTTTTGAGGGTCAAATTTCAAAATTTTCTGGGGGAGAACCTCCAAATCCCCTCCTGTGACCTTTGATGCCTGTTATACAATGTTTCTCCCTTGAAAATTCTGCCGCTTACAAGAAGTGGTTTCCTTTCGGAACCAAAGAGTTTGAACACTGGTTTTAAGGGGAATTTTCAAAAATTTCTACTGTGGGGGGATCTCCGCCCCCCCCTCTGAAAATTTAACGTTTATTTATAACTCTTTTACCTAGAAAATTCGATGCTTTACAAGGAACTGTTCTTTTTGGATGTAACCCAAAGGGCTTCAAAATGAGCTAAAACACTACTTTAAGAGGCAAATTTAATAAAAAATTCTGCGGGAGGACCCCCCAGACCCCCCTTTAAAATTTTAACATATATGTGATATAGTTAAGTAGTGTATTTCCCTTGAAAATTTTGCCGCATACAAGAAGAGGTTCCCTCTGGGTGCTCCCCAGTTGCAATGCAGATAAAACAAAAGTTTAAAGGGAAATTTTCAGAACAAAATTCTGTGGAAGGACTTCCGGCTCCACTTGAAACTTTGACGTTTATTTGTAACTTTTTTTTCTCTAGAAAATTCTGTGGTTTATTGGGAACTGTTCTTTCCGGATGTAACTTTATTGTAGTAAAAATGAGACAATATTTTTCTGGGGGTGACCCCCAGACCCCCCCCCCATTTCTACTTAGAGCTCATGACGTTGAGTCAACCCCCAAAGAAAGAACTAGTCTGGTAACAGTGTGGCCCAGCCCAACTTAAAAAAATCCTTGCACCCCCCCCAACCACAAACACTGAAATGACGTCCCTGATGACCAATGCAACTTAAAAAGGAAAGCGATTGAAAGTTTAGGAAAGAAGATAGACAAGAAAAAAGACTCAGTCATAACAAATTTCTTTTCTAAAGGACCTAGACCTTAATTATGTAAAAATAAACCAAAATAGAAAATAAATATTTTTCTATTTTATTTTCATTCATTGGCTAATTTACTTCAGTAACTAATTATTTAATCGTGCTACTCTACCATTTGAGATTAATGTTTTAACTTAATCTTCAAAAAACTGAAATGAGAATAACTTGATTAGATAGTATTTTACTCCATTGAAGTAAACTAGTAACAGTAAGCTGCGTAACGTTAACCTGCTTCCAGATTGATTTTAAGTTTGTTGGTTTTGATAACTTTACTCTTGGATTTCTACGAATTGTAATTTGTCCTTTTAATAGACTTTAAAAAATTTTGGTCCCTTTTTTCTAGACATCAGGTCCCTTTTTTCCCAAAAGGCAAACCAAAAGTCTGCTGGGAGCCCTGGTTTATTCCCATTTGGAAAAAAATGAATTAATGATAATTGATTTATTTTTTTATACAATGAATGGTTTTTTAGTTTATTTAAATATGTGAGCTTAGTGGTTATTCACTTTCTATAAGATATGTGTGCAAAAACCCTTCTGTTAATGCAAACTAAGCATTTTTCCCGGAAAACCGTTTTTTTTCCACCTTCCCAAAATTTCCGAAAATCTCTAATCATTAATAGTTAAATGATAAATATTTTGCTTAACTAATAGTTTATGAATTTTCAGAAACGGATTCTTCATCAAGCGACGAACTACCTTCATCACCTGCATCGCTCCAATCCTTAGCGTGTGACGTGAAGTATCCCGGTGGACACTACTTGATTCATCAGTTGGCGCTCAAGCTCAACAACAATAATTCCGAGCAAAGCTTCATCCGCGCCGCACTACGGTCGATCCCTGCTGATCGAGTGAACGCGAGGACCGACAGTGGATTCACGGCTCTGCATCTGGCTGTGACAAAGCAGGACTATTTCATGGTCAAGATGTTGCTGTCGAGCCTGGCAAAAACCGTCGACGTTAACGCCGTATGTGAGTTAGGATCTGCATTGCATTTAGCAGCTCATGCCAATGGCAATACAACTGTGACTTTGGAAATAGTAAAAGCTTTGTTAGAATATGGGGCTTCTCTGGTTGTTTTAAATCCTGCTGAAGAATCACCCCTTCATATTGCAGTTAAACACAATCGAATCGATATGCTCAAGCTGTTTATCAGCGAAGGGGCAGATTTGAATGCTGAAAGTATGTTCGGATGTACCCCTCTCCGGCAAGCAATTTTCTCTGGGAGCTTGGAAGCAGCCAAAGTTTTACTAGAAAGCGGGGCTGCTTTAGATAAGAATAGTTCCGCAGTCCTTCACGTTGCAATTGAATATAACCGAATCGAAATACTCAAGCTGTTTATCAGCGAAGGTGTACATTTGAATGCCAAAAATTCGTTTGATAGGAGCCCCATTCATACGGCAGTGGTGTATGGGTATTTGGAAGCAGTCAAGGTGTTAGTAGAAAGCGGTGCTGATTTAGATTCGGTCGATATGAATGGTCATACGGCGCTTAGAATCGCAGAAGGACGAAATTACGTTGAAATAGTGGAGTATATAAACTGCAGATTAGCTAATGGGAATGCAGTAGACAGTGAGGACAGAATTTCATTTCCTATAAATGCAGCAAAATTTAATGAACCACAGTTTAAAAAAATGCGTAAGAACTAAACTTGAGTTATTCCTGTACACAGTTTCTTAAATAAATAAATAAAATACAAATCTTTTTATTTCCTGTTATAAATGACGTACACAATAAAAACTTCTTAAACTTAAATCAACATGCTTTTTTTGAATGACAACAATAGCAAACTATTTTCCTGAATAAAGTTCTTTTATGAAAGTCTGGGATCCTGTATTTTTTTTAAATAAAGTTTAAATATATTGTTAAATATTTTATTGAAGTCTAGGTTATGAAAATAACTTAAATGGCTCAATGTTGACTTATTATACTTATTCATCTGATTATTCATGTTATTTCATTCATAATTCTATGATATAATTTGATTAAATTACTTTTTATAATTTGTATAGGTAATAATACAGTAATTATTTCCTCAACTTTTTTTGGTGAAAAGATGATAAGATATTGCAATAAATTATTGCATGAAAAGATTAATATTCTTTATTTTAAAGAGTTGGGTGTATTTCATATTCAGTGTTTATCTTTTAAGTGTGAGTACCACTAAAAATTCAACAATTTATTTTGTTCTAGACGAGACAGCTTATTTGAGTTTTACAGTTACTAATAGTGGAATATGTTATTAAGGCTACAGTGGACACTTAAACTTTTTTTTTTTAATTTTTAAAAGAATTTCTCAAAATTTTTTCTGTTAATATGAATGCTCAAGCTAAGCTCAGAAAAAAATTTTTTTGACAAAAAAGTAATTAATTTTTTAATTAATTAAAAATTTTTGAAAAAATTCATAGAATTTCAAAATGCTCCAGTCGTTCCAATTTTTTAAATATCTTTGATTTTTTTCTTGATTTCTCATATTTAGACACTCATTAATAAATATTGGACAGCAATGAAACATTATAAATGATACTTTAGAAACAATGAGCAAAAAATGTACCCATACTAGGAATTTTCAGAGAAAAATGACATTTTTTACAAAAAAAGATAAATATTTCAATTTACAGAACTATTATCATATTGGTGTCATCCAATTTACTTTTATACTTTTAAAACGAGAAAATACAGAGAATTTTTAAGCTGTACGAGGAAAATAGAAACGACTGGAGCATTTCGAAAATCATGTTCGAAGCAATTTTTTGATTTTGAGAAAAACAGCTTTTTATATTTAAAAAGATAATAAATAATTTTTAGCACAAAATTGAAGCACAAGATTATACATTTAATATAAAAGAACTCTAGATTAACATATATATTGCCTAGGTTTTTTTCATAGAGGACAGTTATTTAATTTGTAAGTATTAATGTTTATGAAAATTATCTACGTGTGAAGGTAAAAACCTTGTATAAACATCAAGATTTTTTTTTAAAAATTGTAATTATGGTATTTGTGTAAAATATAACCAATATATGCTAGTTGATTGTTAGAAGAAAGTTTCAAAGATGTGGGTAAAAATAAAAAGCACTAGAAGAACCGACGAAATGTTGATAATATCGTTAAAAATTTCATTTAGAATAAACAAGAAAACTGTACTAATAATGCATCAATATGACAAAATATACTTAATTTAACTTATATTTATTAAAAAATAAATATTAATCAGTATGTTTTAACAAAATGAACACAAGGAAAACACACGTATATTGTAATTTTTAAGATAACACACACCTTCGTGAAATTCAACAAATTGGCTTTCATAACAATTTTTTATTTGGAGGCTTGGAGTTTTTAAATTGACTTATGGGATTCCTCAGAACCATATTCCTGCACACAAATAGATGATAAATGAGTAATCTTTGATTATAATCCAAAGATTAAATAAACTTGTAAATTATTCTTGATCGTTCACTCATTGTCAAAGTGAGTCCTGATAAGACCTCACAATGAATTTATGTAAAAGTAATGTATTAACTTCAACATTCATGATGCTGCAGTGCAGTCCAATAAAATGACACATTATTTTTATAATGTAAAATTTATAGTCCATAGTTCTGTGGCACTTCAAATATACCCACAGGCAGGTGAAAGAGATTACAGATAACAAAGACTCCTAGGGTTGAATAAATTGTTCATAATTTTGAGTGAAGGTAGAAAATTTGGCTAATTGTTATTCACGGAAATAATAAACTTGTTTTGATTTCTTAGAAACACACAAAAAACTTTCTTCCAAGACTTTTCATAATCAATTGCCACTATCGTTGTTTCTGCTGACACTCCAAACACAAAGACATGCACATGAAAAACAAAACAAAACTATCCAAATCTAAACAAAGATGGAAAAGAGTAGAAGTGAAAGTTTATAACATTCACTAAAGAAAAACTACTAAAAAAATCAAGTCTGAGGCCAAGTTGATAGCATAAACACTAAAACAGCTCTCGTATTCTGAGGCTCGCAAACGTAAACAAATGGGTGTGGCATCATAAAAATGTCTATATTGAACGAACCAATAAAGATATCAAAATAATTCTTTCACCAGACGATTCCTAAGGATTTGTTTGTTTTAAAAAGGTAATAATAAAAAAATCCAAATTTTCGGCGATTTTTCAGATTTTCAGTGTCCACTGTAGCTATTTGAGTTTTACAGTTACTAATAGTGGAATATGTTATTAAGAAACGAAAAATATTATTTCAAAACTTTCCCAAATCAAACTTTTTGAATAGGGTCACTTGGGGTAAGTGGGACCCCTTTTTGGAACAGTACATTTTTGAAGCTTCATAAAATTTTTTTGAAGAGTCTCAATTTGAACTTAATGACATATTTTATTTAAGACACTATTTATGAACAAAAATTTATAATTAGGTTCTAAAATAATGTTCTACATTTTTCTTAACTGGTCTTTTTGTAAAAAGTGAGACGGGTGTCCCACTTACCCCATAGGAAGGGGTAAGTGGGTCCCCCCCCTCTTTATTTTGATTGAAAGCAAGCAAAACTTAAAAGGGAGTAAGTGGGTCTTACTTGATAAAGTATAGAAGTTTTAGGTACAAAATATTTTATTGTAACTTAATTCATGTAGGAGATATCTACTCGCATTTAAATTAATAGGGTTGGTTGGGGTAATAGTCCAGTCAAATTGTGCTCAAATAAGGTCATTTTGGGAAAAACTTGGGGTAGAAGATATTTTTCGCTATCTGTATGTTTTTTTGGGGTGCTGAATCCGAATCTGAGGTTTGCCAACAAAATTTCGTGACGGAACATTGTGAAAATTCGAAAAAATGGCAAAAATTCGCCCCTTTTTTTCGTTTTCTGCCCCTAGAACATTACCTTTGCGCTTCTGAGCTAAACAGTCAATACAAAAAATAAAGAACACTAACCAAGCTACAAAAAAGTAAATTACAACTTTTCTCTCAGAAGCGCAGTTTCACCAATAGAGCACGTTGAAAAGGGCTATTTTCGTTCGATTGGTAGAAAATCCAAAAAATGTCACTAGTATCGCCAAAAATCTGCATTTTTTGGAACATAATACTGTAAAAACTGCTTTAATAATATTCTTCATTAAATCAACCATCTGAAAACTCCAATGATGATTAACTAAATGCATTCATTTTCGTTGCGAGATTTCTCTTACGAACGAAAGTTCTATAGGAGATTATAGTATTTCGATAATTATGTTGCTTCTTCGAGATTACATACAAAAGTGTTCTTTTGACTGTTTTATATGTTTTTCGGGGTGCTGAATCCGAATATGACGTTTGCCAACAAAATTTCGTGACGGAACTTTGTAAAAATTCGAAAAAATGGCAAGAATTCACCCCTTTTCTTCGTTTTCTGCCCCTAGAACGTAACCTTTGCACTTCTGAGAAAAACAGGCAATACAAAAATAAAGAACACAAACCAAGCCACAAAAAAGGCAATTGAAACTTTTCTCTCAGATGAATTGTTTAGACGCTAGGGAACGCTTATTATTGGGAAGTTTTTGTTCGATTGGCGGGAAAATCCAAAAAATGTCACTCGTATCAACGAAAAGTGGCCTGTTTTGAAACAGGATACTATTAGAACTACTTTAATAATATCCTAAGTACATGCAATTAATCTTCTTCATACTCTAATGATAATTATTTAAATGAACGATTAATTAAATGTTGATATTTTTTACGCTAATTTCAATAAATCCAAAAAAAAGTTTTATCTGATGAAACGTTTTAGAAAAACAACGGCTTAAAAGTGAAAAATTATGTCCAAGTGATTAAATTACTAATATCCATGCACTTTTCTTAACTTCCAGTGTCCTAAAAACTATTTAGAATGTTTTTTTTTACTTAAAACAACTAAAGGTACACTTTAATATGCTGTAGTAAGTAGTGTTGTGTTATAACTCAATGAGTGTTATACTAATCTATTTCTCCTAGAAATGTTGGCTTCATATAATCTGCTCTTACGTTACATAAACGTGGAGTACTAGGTACAATTAGTTATTCCAAAAGTTACATAACATTCAATTTTTTACATATTTTCATTGTTTACATTATAGATATCATTTGGACAAATACCTTAACAATGAGCATATTGCAAAAATATCCACTTCTTGATATAGCTCGTTTTTTATCGTAACTTTAATTAATCGTGCATTTAATTAATTATCATTAGAGTATGAAGAAGATTAATTGCATGTACTTAGGATATTATTGAAGTAGTTCTAATAGTATCCTGTTTCAAAACAGGCCACTTTTCGTTGATACGAGTGACATTTTTTGGTTTTTCCCGCCAATCGAACAATTTCCCAATATAGTCTGGTCTGTTAACCGAAAAAAAGGACACATTGGACAAAGTTACCAAATTTTCAAAATTTGTTCCTTAGAACATAAGAAAAGATTTTACGTGAGGATTCATATGAATTAGCCGCCATCTTGGATTTTATGGGCGCCATCTTTGATTGAAGAATTTTCTTTATCTCAAGATTCATTGAACATATAATCATAAACAAAGTATCAAAATATATGTTTATGGGGTCAACAAAACCGAATATGACATTTTCGAATCATCAAAAGAACAATTAACCATTAAAAAATACACTTTCTATTTTCTGCTACTCGTACATTTAACCATAACAGCTCAGTTCACTTATTTAAAACATTACCAAAATTCCCAAACTTATAAAATATGTTATTGTTACCATAAGAAACAATTTTAGAAGAAGAACCACCGGATTGAAACGGCCATTTTGATTTTTTTGGCCGCCATATTGGATTAAGAGAACCTGCTGTATCTCATGATCCACTGCACATATTATCAAAACCAATGTGTGAAAATGTATGTTTTTTGGATCAAGAAAATCGAAAATGATATTTTCGAACTATTTAGAGAACGATTTAATTGAAAAATTACGCCTTCCATTTCTCCTTGAAATTAAACAGCTCAGTTAATCAATTTATAAGCCAGATAAAAATCCCAAAAATTAGTAATATGTTTGTAACACTATAGGAAATAATTTCAGAAGAATGGTCACCAGATGAAAACGGCCATTTTGAATTTATGACCGCCATATTGAATCATAAATGCTTGCTATATCTCGAGATCCACTGCACATATAGTCATAGAAAAAGTGTCCAAATATATGTTTCTTGAGTCAAGAAAACCGAATATGTCATTTTCGAACTTCTAAGAAAACAATTTAATTAAAAACATTACACCCTCAATGTCCCATTAAACTTGACCAGCTAATTTTAATCACTACCAAGACAGAAAAAAATCCCAATATCTCCAAACTCACACAATATGTTCTTTATAAAGTTAAGAACAAATATAGAAGGATAGACACTTGAAAAAACGGCCATTTTTAATTATAGAGCTTCCATTTTGGATTGAAAAGACTAAGTGTAAATCGAGATCCACTACGCATACAACTATAAACAAAATGTCGAAATGTATGTTTCTTGAGTCAAGAAAACCGAATATGACATTTTCGAACTCTAAAAATAATAATTAATTGAAAATAAAATTGCGTGATTTTACGTCACAATTACGTATGACAGTTTGAAGAGTCTCAATTTGAACTTAATGACATATTTTATTTAAGACACTATTTATGAACAAAAATTTATAATTAGGTTCTAAAATAATGTTCTACATTTTTCTTAACTGGTCTTTTTGTAAAAAGTGAGACGGGTGTCCCACTTACCCCATAGGAAGGGGTAAGTGGGTCCCCCCCTCTTTATTTTGATTGAAAGCAAGCAAAACTTAAAAGGGAGTAAGTGGGTCTTACTTGATAAAGTATAGAAGTTTTAGGTACAAAATATTTTATTGTAACTTAATTCATGTAGGAGATATCTACTCGCATTTAAATTAATAGGGTTGGTTGGGGTAATAGTCCAGTCAAATTGTGTTTTCAAGGCGTATGAACAAAAGGTGTAGCGCGTCAAGCTTTTGGAGTTAAATAGTCGTCATCTTGGATGAAATACTGGTTAATTATGAATACGAGTCATTATAATTATAGTAATGATCTAATGATTACGGTTAGGTAACGTGAATTTGCGTAGGTGAGACGCAAATTTCAGAAACCTACGGTTAATTACGACTTAACCGTTGATTATCATCTTTAACTGAAGGTTTGGTGAGATCGGCCGTAAGTGATCTAAAACGTTTAACGTATAAATCACAGAGAACTAGAACAGAGAGTCCACGGCCATAGGCCATAATGGAAATCGAAAATCATGACATCTTGTTACAGGTTGGGAGAATTGTGGCGCTGGGATCGCACTAAACTCACTAGCGTTTGGATCCAGTCTGAATCGTTCGCCGGCTGCGTATGGGAGATCGAAAACACCTTTTTGCGCATGCGCTGAGTTCTAATTTGGCGAGAGATTTAAGCGGCTGGCATACGTTTTAGAATCTAGAGTGGCGCCCTCACACCAGCAACGCATTTGAAAATAGCCTCGTGGACCCTCTGTTAGGATATTTCTCTGTGGTATAAATGTACTCGTTAGTACCTTTAAAATGACGTTGAGTCAACCCCCCCCCCAAAAAAAAAGTCTGATTACGGCGTGGCCCAGTTCCACTTAAAAAATCCTTGCCCCCAACCCAAAACTGAAATGAATGGCGCCCCTGTTTGGAAGCTGGAAGGTGTGAACCGCAGCATTTCCAGCTAGCGCCATCGAGGGCGCTGACCTCTGGGCAGCCGCCACCCCCTTCTGGTTTGAGGACTCGTCTGACCCCTTCCAGGAGATCGGAGGTGAAGTGAGTTTGTTTTGGTGAGCAACGGAACCTTGCACTCAGGCCCTCCAGTCTTGACCTCGCTCTGCTCATCTCGTGCTCGGTCTAAACGTGGTTTTGGATATTGTGATTTAATTTTACTATTAAGAAATTGAAAAAGGTAAGAATGTTGTTATACTACTATTTACTTGCTGAGCTATGTATACAAACTTGAAATCTGAGAAACGCGTAAAAGTATATATAGGATAAATCTTTTTCATTGTTCACCTATATTCTCTTTATTTTAAAGTGGTCAAATTATTTTGTAGCTTATTATTTATTTTATAAATTCCAAGTGTTTACTTTTATGAAAGCACACACACGCAATTTTGAAAAACCTGTATTTTTTTATATGTGTTTAAATGTGTTTTATATGTGTGAGCATTGATTCGGTTAGATGAGAAGTGTTAGCGATTATTTTTCGATTTAATTATACACTGCTGTGCAAAAATTAAAACGTTTAAGGACAAAATTAAGGATGTTCTTTCAACATAAAACCCAGTAGAATTATTTTTCATCTATGAAAATCATACTATGAAATGAGATGTTCAATGAATGGGAATATTGGGCCCCGATAATAAATTTTCCCTAGCACTAATTTAAGGGGGTAAATGGATGGGCCCTCCATTGATAATGGATTTCCATTACACGGCTATACTTTACTTAACGGGTTAACAACCTCCCCAAGCTGTACTGCGATCGCGTCTTCTGTGCGGGTGGTCGCGAGTTATGGAGTTATGTCGGGGGTGCGAATTATGGCAACCCTACCTCTTATCGGTCGGTGGGCAGTCGGAGGGAGTTTTGTAGGGGGGTTGTTGTCTTCCCTCAATCCACAGCAGGGTTGCCAGTTTGGCTTTTTTAAGGCCAAATTCGAGACATTTGGCTTTTTTCAAACTCGTTTGGCTTTTTGGCTTTTTTTTTTGTTAAATCCTGAAAATTTGACTTTTTTTAGCAGTTTTCCCCATTTTCCACAATTTTTTCTGAAGTTCATTGTCATTAGTAGTTCAAAATAACGTTTTTATTAATTTTCTTAGACAAACGTTTTGTTACTTTGGTTCCTACCACAGAGTACTAGAACAGAGTCCACGGCCATAGGCCATAATGGAAATCGAAAATCATGACATCTTGTTACAGGTTGGGAGAATTGTGGCGCTGGGATCGCACTAAACTCACTAGCGTCTGGATTCAGTCTGATACGTTCGCCGGCTGCCTATGGGAGATAGAAAACACCTTTTTGCGCAAGCGCTGAGTTCTAATTTGGCGAGAGATTTAAGCGGCCGGCATACGTTCCAGACTCTAGTGTGGCGCCCTCACATCAGTAACGCATTTGAAAATAGCCTCGTGGACCCTCTGTTAGGATATTTCTCTGTGGTTCCTACTTCCCTTTGTGAGGGCTTCAAGTGAATTTCAGATTCAGAGCAAGCATGGAAATTATATTATTTTTTAATAAATATTTTCATTTTTGGCGCATACGCAAGTCTGAACTTGCGCCAAAAATTGAAATAGACGTATTTTTAAGCTATTTTTCGCTTGAGAAAAAATTTGGCTTTTTTTGGCCTTTTTTCGAACCCGGTTTGGCTTTGAGTGGGTTCTCTCATGGCGGCTTTACACCACCGCGGTTTACGGGACGCGATTTGCGGGGAAAACGGGAACCGCAGAAACTCAGCGACCGCTCGAAAGAGGGCGCTAGAATCGATTTACGACACTAGCGGCTGCCGCTAATGCCGCCGCGACAGTTTTGGTTCCCGCGCGGCAGCCGCTAGTGTCGTAAATCGATTCTAGCGCCCTCTTTCGAGCGGTCGCTGAGTTTCTGCGGTTCCCGTTTTCGCCGCAAATCGCGTTCCGCAAACCGCGGTGGTGTAAAGCCGCCATCACACCACCGCGGTTTGCGGGACACGATTTGCGGCGAAAACGGGAACCGCAGAAACTCAGCGCCGCTCGAAAGAGGGCGCTAGAATCGATTTACGACACTAGCGGCTGCCGCTAATGCCGCCGCGACAGTTTTGGTTCCCGCGCGCAGGGTTGCCAGTTTGGCTTTTTTAAGGCCAAATTCGAGAAATTTGGCTTTTTTCAAACTCGTTTGGCTTCGAAATTTTCGTTTGGCTTTTTTCTGGCTTTTTTTGTTAAATCCTGAAAATTTGACTTTTTTTAGCAGTTTTCCCCATTTTGCCACAATTTTTGTGTAGTTCATAGGCATTAGTAGTTCAAAATAACGTTTTTATTAATTTTCTGAGACAAATGTTTTGTTACTTTGGCTCCTAATTCGCTTTGTGAGGGCTTCAAGTGAATTTCAGATTCAGAACAAGCATGAAAATTTTTATTTTTTAGTAAATATTTTCATTTTTTGAGCGCAACTTGCGCCAATTTTACTAATAATTGAAATAAACGTATTTTTAAGCTATTTTTCGCTTCTGAAAAAGTTTGGCTTTTTTTGGCCTTTTTTCGAACCCGATTTGGCTTTGTGTGGGCTCTCTCACCTGGCAACCCTGCCCGCGCGGCAGCCGCTAGTGCAGCACCTCCTATAGAGGAGGTGCTGGCTAGTGTCGTAAATCGATTCTAGCGCCCTCTTTCGAGCGGTCGCTGAGTTTCTGCGGTTCCAGCGGCTGCCAAAAACCGCGGTGGTGTAAAGCCGCCATCACCTGGCAACCCTGCAGGCACATCCGACCGGCACTCAGCTTGTGGGGAAAGCAACATCAACTAATCGGTGAGATTTTAAAATAATTCATGGCATGCGTTCTTGGTATCTTATAAATTAATAATTTCATCCTGTGAGCTGGAACATGAATAGTGTGAAAAAAAATTTATCTAATATTATAAAAAAATACAACTTAATGGAAAACTTGGAACAACAGAATGGAAAAAAACTTGTCAACAATTATTTTGTATTATAATTTTAAGTTAATTCCAGGACTTTTTTTATTCTAGAGGAACTATAAAATATCAGATAGCTTCCTAATGTAGTGTAAACAGGCTCTTGCTCTCTTATGAATTATCTGCAATTGGAGTAAATAATGAAGTAGAAAGTTAAACATTAGGGGATATCTTGGTAAAAAACAAACAAATCTTTAACTATGCAAAGAAATTCATTAAAGCAATAGTTAGTATTAAAAAGAAAACTACTTTAATGTTACAAAAACAAAATTTTGGAGCCGATACCTTGATAAAAACAAGCATTTAATTATGCATTAAAATATATTAAATTTATTTGAAATTGTAGTAAATAATTATAAAAATATCTTTCCACACATGTGTATGAATGGAGCTCAATGTTTTTTTTCCTTAAATCTTAAAAAAATGGAGCACATAATAAATCAATTTCTTAAAGATCAACATACCTCTAACCATGCAGAAAAGTTTTAACTACTAAACAGTAATTAATATTTAAAAAATGGGTTCTAGTTCTAAGCTTATTTTGCGGATCAACCATCAAAACAAAAACATACTACTAAGTCTAACGCCAAAGGCCCAAAATCACGCCAATGTATTAACCCGGAAGTAGTGTGTTAACACAGATCGTAGCGCCGCCTATATTTCCTTTCAACCCATCCATTCCCCTAAAAATTTCAAGTTCCTTATAACCATTTTTAAGAGCTTTCTAAATATGTAAAGCACTTTACTGTAACTTTAAAAGTAAACAACCGATTTACTGTGTCTTAATAACAGTATAACCACTGCTTAAAAGTTACATTTTAATGCTTTACACTTTACATATTTAGAAAGCTTATAAAAATGACTCCAGGAATTAGAAATTTTAAGGGGAATAATTATACATATTGCGTTTGTAATTTAGGTTCAAAGAATTTTCGTTTTACTTGAATTCCCCCCCCCCCCAAATATTGAGATAAATATTTAAGATTTTAATATGTTATAGTAGACCTTTAGAGGAACAAAAATATGTATCGCATTAAGTGGTTGATGAATTAGTTCTGGATTTATAAATTATTCAAATTTATTACAGTATTTATTATGTATACGGTCCCCTAATTGAAATTGGACCCTGAAAATTTAAAATATTGTGTGGATTCACACTATGAACAACATATTAAAATTTCAGTGTCCTAGCTCTATGGGAAGTCCCTTAATTAGCCTAATTACATGCACATCCGGTGCATTTTAATACTTGAAAATTTCCAGTTCAAATACCTGCATATCGATTTCGATGAAATTTTAGTATTTTGTGCAAAGAGATGCTTCGAACGGCGTATCGCACTAATGTAGCGTGTGAAATATTCGTGCCCCGTTTTCTATATTGAACGGTTTTTAATTTGTATACGATCCCTTAATTGTCCCCGGACCCTGAAAATGTAATAGATTAGATGGATTCGATATCCGAAACACCATATATCGAATAGGAATATAGTGCGATGGCGTTACAAAAGTACGTTTTGGCAAGGCCCGTGTAACGAAACAAAACGTAATAAATTAAAAAAAATTATTGCATGAGGTACAGCAGTATCCATACTACTTACAACACTATAAATTTGATAGAAATTGGACCACTTGCTAAACCGTGGGATAAACGTGCAATATTAATCTTTTAGCGAAAGAATAGAGTTCCCTTAATGGTATTTAGAAAAATGATGATCGGATAAGGAATTTTCAATGATCAAACAGTTTCAATGATCAATGATTCAGAATCACCCTGTATATAGATTTACCTTAATCTGCCTCTGAGAGAATTAGAACTGATAGATGTGATAAAAACATCAATCCTGATTCCTGAATCCTTCCATTAGAATTGTTACGAATTTAGGAAAATCTTAGCAAGGCTTATTTCCTTTTACAAATACAAATCAAATACAAAGACTGACGACCAGCTACAGGCTCAAAGCCCAACAAGGCTGGTCCTATGATTATGAATTCCCCAATTCCCACAGCCTATCCAATTGCCTCTTAAACTCAAACACTCCCTTTGAATATACTATATTTTCTGGCAACGCGTTCCATATGTCAATTACCCTATTGAAGTAGTAGTACTTCCTTAAATCCCGATTGACCTGTGTCTTATTTAGTTTATACCCATGGCCCCTTGTTCTGTTATCCTTGCTGAAACTTAAGCCCTCCGTATCCCCTTGCTTTACCAACTTGAATAGCTGAATCAAAAAATCCCCTCTCTCTCTTCTTTTTTCCAGTGAATACATGTTGAGCCTGCTCAAACGTTCATTATAATCCAGGTGTGTTATCCCCTTAATTATTTTTGTAGCTCTGTGCTGTACCTTTTCTATTACCTCTATATCCTTCCTCATGTATGGAGCCCAGAATTGTACTGCATATTCAAGATGAGGTCTTACTAATCCCTTGTATAAAGGCAATATTATATTCCTATCCCTTGAAGTTACAGTCCTTTTTATATACCCCAATAACCTATTTGCCTTTTTACCCGCAGCTGTACATTGATGACCCATTTAAAGTCCCTATGTATTAATACCCCTAGATCCTTGACTGATTCTCCCTTCTTTACCTTTACTCCTTGTAGACAGTACTCAGCTTCACTATTCCTGTAACCCATATGCAGTACTTGACATTTTCCCAAATTGAAAGACATATCCCATTTTACAGCCCATTTTCAGATATCATATCTAGATCACCTTGTAAATTCTCTATCTGTCTCTTGGTATCCACCTTTCCCCATATTTTTAAGTCATCTGCAAATATGCTTATTCTATTCCTGATCCCATGCCCTATATCATCTATGAATATTATAAATAATATTGGTCCCAATACTGATCCCTGAGGTACCCCACTTGTTACTTCTGTCCATTGTGAGTAATGTCCCTTTACCTGCACTCTCTGTTTTCTCCCCAATAGCCAGTTCTTTATCCAAATCAATGTTTTCCCTTGAATCCCCAGCCTTTCCAATTTAAACAGTAATGCCTCATGAGGTACAGTCGGAGTCAAAAAAAAAAAACGTTACAAAGACCATTAATAGGAATCTAGACATCAACCCCGTGCGCATGGTATAGGAAAAAAGGTTTGAAAATATTTCGCCAATCCCGATCGCCAAAGGTTTGCCACTTGTTAAAATTACAGTAACCCACAAAACTAATCCAAACCTTTTGTAGTTTGCTAATATTTGCGTTTCTCAATGTGGATCCCTGTGGCTTAACGGTTAGAGCGCTGGTATTGAATACTTTAAGTCGCATTTAAACATTACCTGCCACTTATTTTGCTGATTTTATAATTTAAAAGAGTTAGAAGTTATACCTGAAGTTTATTAATATTTCAATTACGTTCTTATTTGTAGAAAATAAAAAGTTTTAATAAAAAAAATATTTAAATGCTGAATGCAGTTTCAATTTTTATTTTTAAATTAAGTTTTTTTCCGTTATTCACATATATAATGGTATAGTAAATTTCTATTTTTCAAAGAGTGGCTACCATTTTATTCAAACATTAGTGTAGCCTAAGAAAGAAAATAAATTTTCACTTTGTTAATGCAGACAGCCCGAAAAGCACATTGACCTTGAAAGCCCGTTGAATCAAACACGTATTATCGAGATTTTTGTGAGGCGCCATCTGTGAACATCATTTTGAATTAAAACATTTTATTGCTGACCAACCGATGCCGAAAATGAAAACAGTTTTTACTTAGATTATTTTTCTAGATTTTATGAATTTTGGAAATATCTGAGGACTTTTCGCGCACACTTTAGGAATTAAAAGTAATCCTTAAAAATTAATTTTACGTATGCAAATTCTTGGAAAAATATCTTTATCGCGCAAGGTGTGTCAGTGTAGGATTGACTAGTTTGTAAGAAAAAAAATCATGCACAAGTGTCTTTCTTTGACAGATAGGAAGGAAATCTACTCTAATTTCATAAGTTATTGGATCAATGAGCAAGCAAAGCTTGCTTTTTAGTTATTCCAGTACGATCATTCGGTTTCGGAGTTCCAGCAGCGTAAGCTGCTCTTGCCCCTCACTGGATATGACTCGCCTCTAACGCAATTTAACCCGGGTCATGACAATAACTGTTACACAATCCACATTAGTCGGTTACGGGGTAACAGCAGCGTAAGCCGTTCCTGCCCCTTAGCAGCAAGGTTACCTTAGCAGTAGAGACTCGCCTCTAAACCAGGCTAACCTGGATGCGATAACTGTTTCCAGTCAGATCTGTTATTATTTGTAAGAAATTTATAAATTATTACTGGTGGTAAAAATAATCATCTTTATAAACTATTTACACTTTCTCATTTTTTTGTAAGTTTAAAATGACCACCACTTTTATTTTTATGTTTTTTTATTTAGGTGTTTTAATCAGGTACCGTTCAGTACTTGTTCCCCGCCAGCTTATCTACAGCAAAAACACGTGAAAAAGAATGAGGTTGGTCTCTGAACCCCTCTTCGAGTGTTGAATAATTGCTGTGGGGTGGGTAGGGCTGGGCGATACATAAATTTCTTAAATCGATTTATATTTCATCTTAAAATCCGATTTAGCTATAAATCGATATAATTCGGGTAATATAAATCCATATTTTAAGCTGAAATAAATACAATACACATGTATCATTTAAAATACTTGTTTTTTGTCATATATCAAGTATTCTAGAAATAAAAACATTTCCTTTAACACAAAGTAACTATTTTTCAGTTGATTTTTAACCAATTTTTTACTAAGTGATCGAAGAAATTGGTGAGAATGAAAACCGTACAAATCTAGGGACTTACTTAGTTTCCATTCTCAGCAATTTATTTGCTTGCTCTTATGGAAATTCTTCTGAAGTAACACTATAATTTCAATCATGCTCTGCAAGAATTATCACTGCATATTGTTTGAGTTTTCGTACTAGCTTCTGTAATATTTTTCTTTACTGTCTTTCTAAATTACTTTAAATAAAATTAATTTTACCTTATTACATACATTGTGTAAAAATTTGGAGTGGCTAGGACTGAAAGAGTTAAAATTAAAGGTACTAATTTAAATGGAGAGTGGTCAGTTGAACAATTCTTAAAATATTGGTTAGGAATATTCTTAACTCTTGGAAAAATTATAAACCTATCAATACAAGAATTTTGGTTTTCACAATTTTAAAATTTCAAAGCAATCTATCTTACATTTATTGTGAATGAAACAATGTCAATAAATTTATTAAATCAAATCAAAATAACATTGATGAAAAATTTTATTTACAAACTTTTAATTTAATTTTTAAAGAAATGGGGGAAAATATTTCCTTAACTTATTTCTTGGATCCTTAATTTTCTAAAAAAGGAGAATTTCCCTTCAATATATTAGAATAAATGACGATTCAGGAATTCAAACGCGTTCTAAGTCAGAAGTATATCTACTGTAATGCAAGTGAACGAAAAAACTAAAACTTACCGTATATCGTATCGATGGAAAGATCGATCTCTAGTTCGATTCATTCGTTCTATGAATGATTGCGTTGCGTACACTTAAAACCGACCGCAACTTTAAAAAAATCATTCCATTCCAAGTCGAGAGCGATTCGATTCATTGTCGGAACACTCTAGGAACGGAACTCGAATTCGGCCGGCGCCAGGGAGGCGCGGCCCCCGGCGCGCATCAACGAAAATGATTCCGGAACCCGGAATTGTATCGGTTATCGCGGCCGATCTATGAATCAGAACACAGTAATATCGGTTTAAGGAAAATTCAAATAATCAAGTTGAATCGAATTTCTGATTCCGTAATTATATATCGGTATTCGATTTTAGAGATTCGATATAAGCCGTAAACCGATATTCTGGAAAACCGATTTATCTTTCGGATTCCGGAATTATATATCGGTTCCGATATAAGGAATCCGATATAAGCCTGAAACCGGTATTCCGATGTTGGGGTTAAACCGATTTATCTTTATATATCGATTTAAGGCCCAGGCCTAGGGGTGGGTGAAAGGAATGGGCCGTATTCAGAAACTTTTAACACGTTTATGAACCGATACGATAACGATGATACGAGACCGAGAACGATCAATTTCATACGAGTACTCCAGCTCACTCGTCTCCTCAAAAACGAGTAATTTAGAGGACTCTGAATGTTTGAAAAGAAATTCGCGTCATCGTTGGGAATGGAAATAAACAAACCTCCCAACGATGACGCGAATTTCTTTTCAACCAATCAGAGTCCTCTAAATTACTCGTTTTTGAGGAGACGAGTGAGCTGGAGTACTCGTTTGAAATTGATCATTTCGATAGATCGTTCTCGGTCTCGTATCGGTTCATAATCGTGTTTAAAGTTTCTGAATATGGCCGATAGCTGTTACGGGCAAAGTCATAAATCGGGTATTATTAATAATGCCCGAAAGCCCCCCCGTAGATCCGCCACTGATTATAACTATCAAGTGTAACAATAAAAGTAAATTTCATAAATCTTCATTATAACCAAAATATCCTTATTTTAAACTTATTTTTTATTTTATTGACTTAAAGGAAAAGCTTCTATTTTTATTTCAATAATATAATTTGTAATTATTTAATTTATGATCATTAAATTTTATCACGCTGGCGCTTATTAATCCACAAGTTGCTGATGAATAGTAAAAAGCTATGCACATTGCACACACTCAAAAATATAACGTCATTTAAAAGAACTTTATAAAAATAGTTAAAATAGAATTATTTTCTGAAATACTGCTAAGAATTATGTTTATAACTAGTATTTGCTTGAATAAGTTTGGTAACAAAATGCTTAAGAAATTTCTCTCTTTTTCTGACTAAAAAATTTCTTTAAATAAAATATTTTTGCTAGTGTGAGGTTCAAAATATCCTAAAAAAATTACCTACTTATCAGAGCTGATTATTTTTTTTTTTGTAAGATCATAGTGGAAGAGCCAGAGTTCTAATTAAATTTTATAAATAATTATTTTAAGATTTAGGGTAAAACGTTAACAGCTGCTATAAAGTTGTGCTATGAACGAAAAAAATAATGTAAGATGGTCCTCCACAAAGATTGAATCATCCGTAAATGAATTTAAACATCAATCGTAGTGGCATTAAGAATGATCAGCATTGAGGATAGAACCCACGAACTTCCAATTATGAAGACGTTACTCTAAACACTATACAACGATTTTGAGGCATTATTGTTTGAAAAAAAAACTGCGCCAAATCAGGGATAACCAGCCAAATATATTTCCTTAAATTAGATATTAAAATGATTCTCGCCAATATTTTCCTGCGCCAAATTATGGATAACCAGCCAAATATGTTTCCTTAAATTAGATATTAGAATGGTTCTCGACAATTTTTTCCTATCACAAGAGCGATTCTGCGAATTTATTGAAATTTAAAAACCTCCCCCTCGCTTTATTTGTGGGCCTAGGGCTTCAAAACTTGGTTTCTAGGGATTTAGGGGGTGTGATCTGCCATAATAAAAAACGATCGGGGATGTATCTCATAGGAAAATAAAAGTTGGTGCTTGGTTCAATATGTATACGCCCCCTTAGGGACTTAAGTTTTATCCACTTTTCAAATAGACGTTAAATGATGAAGATTGACGTTTAAAGTATCCTTCTAACCCCAGCCGATCGTTCACAATCGTCACTGTAACGTTTTTTTTTACTCCGACTGTACTTTATCAAAAGCTTTCTGGAAATCTAGGTACTACATGATATCAACCCTACTCTTTTTGTCCAGCTCCTCAGTAATTTTCCCGTAGAACTTTAATAGATTTGTGGCCAGTGGCGGCTCGTCCATAGGGGCTGCGGAGCTGCAGCACCCCCAACCAAAATTTCCCCAAATTCCAATATTTATTAGCTTTAAAATATTTCAAAAAGGATATATTTTTTCCCTTTATTCTTCCTTATTATCCCTTTTCAATTTATAATTCTCTGTTATTAGTCATAATGCTCTAAGCAGTCAAAACACTCCGCCGTCTCGCCAATAATTTCTTTCCGGGTTGAACAGCACCCGGAAATATACCATCAAAACTTCGCTCTATCATATCAAATCAAAATAGCAAGAATTTAGCATGCGAATCTGTTAAGGAGGAGAGGGGCTGTTGTGTCAACAGCCCTGACCCTGGCGCCGAGCAAAATAATGATAGTTTCTTCTTTGCGAGCGTAATGAAAAAGGATGTAAGAAGAAAAATATCCGATTTCTAATAATAATAAATCATATTGGCTTTTTAGCTTTTCTTACTTAAACTTAACACTATTTGCCATTTTTTATTTACAGTTTCTTTTTTTCTTTTCAAACAGCAATAAATAATTCTATTCAGCTAATTTGACACATGTCAGTATTAATATCTTATTTTTTCCTACTTTTTTTATTCACGAATGTTATTTTTACTTCAAATTTGATTTTGGATAATGCAATTTTTCAGTCATTCTAGTAGCGTGCGAGAGAGGAACTCATCGCATATGGATGGTATAATGTGTAAGATTTTAATTTTAAAGTTTTATTAAGTAAAAGGGATGTTCTGTTCTTTTAGCGTGTCTGTTTTGAATTTTAATTTCAAAATATAGAAAATAGAGTAATTAAAAGAAAGTGTGATTTTGATCTTCGATCTTGTGAGTGAAGAAGTTAAAAAGAAACGATGGTGCTTGGTGATTACATCTGTAAGCGTCTTTTCGTATGATTTCTGTTACTTCTATCCATGTTTTCCAGAGTTTTATTTGTAATTTTATCGTTTAAAATCTGGTCTAAAATACGGTGTAACTTGATGGATCAGTGCCAGAACAGCACCCCCAATAATTTTAGCTACGAGCCGCCACTGTTTGTGGCACATGACCTTCCCTTCCTAAATCCATACTGATTGTCTGATAGCAGTCCCCCCTCCTCCAAGAATAACATTATATGCTTTTTTAGCGAGGATTCATATATTTTACATATTACCGAGGTTAGACTTACTGGTCTATAGTTGCCCGGTTCACTTTTTATTCCTTTTTTGAATATTGGAGTTATATTGGCTAATTTCCAATCCATTGGTACCCAACCCGTGCTATATGTTGTATTGAATATCATTAGAATTACATCCCCCAACTCTTCCGCGCATTCCACTAGTACTCTTGGATAAATATCATCTGGCCCTGGTGCTTTAGTTGGCTTTATTCTTTTCAATTGATTTACTATGTCTTCCCTATTAAATTTACATTCTTTGATTGTACCTCCTGCAAAGGCTCCATCCCTATTATAACACTTTTGACGTTTTTCTTTTAGAAACTGTTGATTTGTTTAAGCTCTGAAATGGACGAAGAAAACAACAATGGTAAGTATCTTATAAACGTTATTTTAGGGTGATCCAGGTAATTATTATGATAATTATACTTAAATATAAATATAACCGAAAAATGATGTTAACTTTAGTTTAAAAAAATTAAATTATTAACAAATCAAAAATTAGAGAAAAATTATTTGATGCATTGACTTTCTTTTCCATTTTCGATTTTAAATTTCAAGGAGTTGTAGCCAGTGGCGGATCTAGAACATGAGCAAGGGGGGGGGCTGACTTAATCTGATTGAGGATGATAATGAAGTAACAAGCCGTGCTTTTTGCAATATTCATTAATGTCTTAAATATTGAGGGCAGTGTTCATTGTAAATGACTAGTATTGTTAAATATAACTAATTAATTAGTAGTTAAATTAGTTAATCATTAAATATATCCAAATAATAAGGGTGTGTCAACCGGGAGGGTTTTTTTTACGATGATTTGAGTCAAATATTTTTTTCCAAGAATATCCCTTTCGGGACTACTGTCTCACGGGTGAGACGCTCGCGTAGTGCTTCCACCGGCCTACCGTCTCACGGGTGAGACGCCTGCTTTGAAAGGACCAGGGGACGGGCGTCTCATATATGATACACGCTTAAAACTTTATATTAGTAATTTTTATTCTCATTAGATATCGCTCTTTATCAGTTACAACGAAATCATTCGAAGGCGAACATCTTGACTTTCATTCCCATAAAGTATTTTATATTTTTGATAATTTGTTTCCGAAAAATGCCGAGATGTATTTATAATCCATTGAGAAGACGAATAATGTGAATTTAGAGTGCTTTCTTTCACCATCTCAGCTAATATAAACCTTACCACGTGTTCTAAAAGCTTGGAAATACTTTTTATTTTCATTTGATGGATAAATGGTAGTTTTGATGTGTTTATTGCGACAGTTATAGGTATTTATTTCTTTTAGATTTCGATTGCGTTTAGGTGGAATTATTTATTGCTGAAACATAAATAATCGATATGGTTGGGTATCTAGTTGGAAACGAAGATTGAAATAGATAAATTATTTGGTATATTTCTTTTAATTAACAATGTTCAACGATTTCCGAGCTGTTTGACTAGCTGCGCTCATTGCGCGTTTTCAGTAAAAAAGAAATTAAGTAGTTTTTTCCAAGATATGTTTAATGTATCTTCATGAATGAGTTTCTAGAGATAAAATCTCTTCTTTTTGGAATATTTTTCCCAGTTATATGAATCTCAGGTTTGTGAAAAAGTTTATTGTTTACAAATTACTTGTTTTGAAAAATATGTAAGAAATTAATGGGATAATATTTTATATTTTTTAGCAGTAACGTGTAAGGGGTTCCACTGATCACATGCCGAAAATTAGATATTTTGGACCACAATTTTAATTTTTGGGAATTTTTTTCCGAAGTTCGACTTAGACGCGTAAAACGCCCGTCCCCTGGGGAAAGTTCTTTCTACTCGGATGCCGTCCTGTGAGAGAGGTTCAGTGGCTGAGGCACCCGTCGCGAAAGGGATATAGATTAAATGTGAATTTTCGTGCACTTAATTTCAATGTTTAGTGAATAATACATCCATCCCGAGGCATAAGGGGGGTTTGGGGGAACCTCCCCAAAGAAAATTTTTGAAAATTTAACCCTAAAAAGTTGTGTTTTGACTCATTTTTGGTCATTTGGGACTCTTTGAGTGTCACACGAAAAAGATGAATTCTTGTACTCGTTTTCAAAGGAAAAAACTGTAAGATATAAGAATTTCATGGGGGTGGTTTGAACCCCCTAACCCCGTCTCTATTTTAACAGAGTAAATGTTTTGTAAGAGACTTAGCGCATTAGACCCTTTTAAAAAGTGAATCTTATAAAAACCAGGGAGTTAAAGATCTTGCAGAGGGGCTAAAGCTCATAACCTTTAACACTAGAAAGACGGGATGGGCTTTTTTGGCCCATCGCGCTGTTTGCGGCTTAATAATTTCAACACTAATCAACCGAATGGCTTGAAATTTTCTGACTTTTCCTTATTTGGTTCTATTAACACTAGAAAGACGGCAGTATGCTGTATACCTAGAAAGACTGAGTGGGCCTTTTTGGCCCCTCCTTGATTTTTTGCATACGGAGCTAATTATACATCTAAAATATAATAATACCATATAAATAACTGTTAGAGTATAAGATAGAGACTCAATCTGCAGATTTCTATAGGATTTTAGAATTTTTAACTATTAAAATAAATTGTAATTATGGCCATCAAAAGTGCTTTGACTATATTTTTATCCATAGATCTGATAAATGAGTTGCTACTCTAGATAAATGACACTGATACGAAAAATTAATAAAACCCATTCAATAAATAAAGCAAAGTTTTTAAAACTGATCTGTTTATTAGTGTTTTTGCACATTTGGAGCAATGGTTACAAAGCAATTCTCTAAATTCGCATTTTCCACAAACCGATTTCTTACTGTCTAAACATGTCTTTAAGGTATGTTTTCCTTTACAGGATACTATAATTCTACATAATATAACCCTTTTTGTCACTGCTTTCTTCTCTGTTTATGCTTTTTTCCCCTTTTATAGTAGAAATGGTTGTTTCTTTGGTAGACACGAAAGGGGCACGGAGCTCTTCACAAAATCTCAACATGAAATTTCTACGACTTAATTTCTTTTTTCCCGGTTTTTTCCTTGTATAAGATTCATACATTTACAGCAGAGATATCTAATATGCAATAGAAAACATGCATAGGTCAACGGCTAGAGCCTGATTTGGAGTTATACTGCCGTATCATTTGATCCACAATGATGTCAACTCCATACTTAGTTTTGTTGTAGTAAGCTATAGTATTCGGCTTTTTCTTTTCCTTATAGTTGTCGATAACTACGTTGTGTTGCAGTTAAGGTTATGTCTTTATTTTTTTAAATAAACAATTGTTGAATATAGATTTTTTTTTCCTAATTTTGCAGTTGGCCGAACCCCTCTACGGTCTTTTCTAAGTGTTCCAACCAGGCTAGTTTTGCTTGGGATTTTAGTTTTTCACACAGTTTTACTACTGTAAAATAGCTGTCAGTTGTTATGTTCCTTTCTTTTTCCAAGTATGGCTGGGTACACTTCACAACGCATCATTTTCAATGCCTCATCAGGTAATGAAGGTTAGCAGTTTCCCCATACAAAGAAAACAGCTGTTACAGTTCAAGTTGTAAAATGTATTTCTTTTATGAGAAACAAACCCTATTGGTCACCTTGTAGGCCAAAATTCAATGGTGAGAACCGTTATCTTTATGGTGGGCACCATAAATTCATCCTTTGAAATGTCCTCCCCTCGACCACAACCCCTACTGAGAAAGGGGCGTTCTAAACCGAACCGAATCGAATTGAATGGAACTTGTAAGAGATAACAAACAAAAGAAGATCCCCTCCCCTTTCTATAAGAAAATTTCATGGAAATACGAGCGGAACGAAGCAAGGAAAACACAGCAGAGGTGGTACGGTCCAAAAAAGCCCGCTCCGTCTTTCTAGGTATACGGTTCGCTATCTTTGCTCCTATGGGACTAAAATGAAAACGGTTTGGTATGCACTTTAAGATGTGAAACAAATCTATAAAAATGTAAGGGGCTAAGTATTTTGGAGGTTATGCTTTGTAAGGCTTAGAAAGCTCATTGGAATCTACAAGTTCTGAATCGCATTTATATTAAAGTGCTGAAAGCTAAAGATCTTGGAGGGGGCTAACGCTTTTAGGCTAAAGTTCATTAAATTGCGAACTAAATACTATAAAACATGGCAAGGAGGCTAATTCTTTATGGGGGCTAAAACTCATTGGCCCCTTTAAATTGTGAATTTAATCTACAAAAACTCAGGGCTAACAGCCTTGTAGGAGCTAAAGATCATGGAAGGATTCATAAGGGTTAAAGTTCATTAAATAGTGAACCAAATATATTTAAAAACGCAAGAGGGCAAAAAGCTTTGTAAAGGCTATTAAAGAGCATGGAGGGGCTAATTTTTCATAGGGCTAAAGCTCATTAATTTGTGTAACAAACATAAAAACGCAAGGAGGCTAATGCTTTTAGGCTTAATGCTTTAAATTACGAATCAAACCTTCAAACATGCAGGGGGCTTATAATTTGTAAGGGCTAAAACCTCTAGAAATCCTTAAATAGTGAATGGAGTTTATAAAAATGCAGGGGGCTAAAGATCCTGGAAGGGGCTTAATGCTTTGTAGACCCTTTGAATTGTGAAAAAGGCTACAAAAAACTGAAAACAAGTTTAAAATTTTAAAAATTTAAACAAAATTTTCTAAAAACTTAATTTTTTTTTCGAAAAAGTTCAATTTTATGTAGTGTAAACTTAAGTCCCAAGGGGGGGCTATAGCCCCTATAGCCCCCCCATAGATCCGCCACTGGTTGTAGCTAAAGATATAAGAAGGAAAATTGCAATACAAAATTAGTATTATTTAATTGTTCACAACTCAAAATACAGATAGATAATAAAATTTTTAATTTTATAATAATTAGTAAAATAATTATTGGGGAGTAAAATTTTTAAAGTACATATCAAGTCAATGTTTTAAATAAGTACTAGTATTTTTTATGTGAATCCTATTGAATTGAATATACTTTATTCTAAAAGAATTTTTTAGATAACCAGTAGGCCTGCCCCCTGCTCGCTATCGCTCACCAACCCCCGGAACTGCTTCGCAGTTCTTTTAAGATCGCTTCGCGATCTCAGCGAGCAAAGCTCGCTTGTTCCATCTTACCAATCCAGCACACCCTAATCCAAATCATCCCGAAAAAACCTAATGCTGAAATATTACTTTCCTAACTCAATTTAATCGAAATATTTTCCGCATTTCAAGAAACTTTAAATGTTTAAAGTATGCACGTGTATATTTTGTGAATAGTTTAAAATAAATCAAACACATAGTGAGTATGACGCATAGTGAGCTATCGCTCACCGACCCTCGTAACTGCTTCGCAGTTCTTTTCAGATCGCTTCGCGATCTTAACGAGCAGAGCTCGCTTGTTCATCTCAACAATCCAGCAGAACACTTTTCTCCGCTTAATTAAGCCTCTTGTAATACCGAAAATACCTCTCTCTTGCGTATCAATAATTTAATTGAAATGTTAAAAAAATATTCAGCAAGTCTACTAATAACCATCAACCACTTTGTAGAAAAAAGCATTGTTGAAAATAAAATAAATCAGACTCATCATAAAACACGGCTGTTTTTCTCTAGTGAACGGCCAGAAAGAGAAGAAAAAATTAAAACTTTGAATCTTAATAATTCCAAAACTAATTAGAATTAAAAAAAAACAAAAAGCCAATCTTTTTATAAAAAATATTTGTATGTGTCTTTAAAATGTCATAGTTCTACTATGATTAGTTTTGCTTTTATAACAAAAAAAAAACCCAGAAAAACCGTCAAAAATTTCGAAACTTTAAAACTTAATTACTCCAAAACTAATTCGAAATTCGAAAAAAGGGCGACGTGGTGCAAAACTGCACATCTAAGAGTATGTGTCTGCAAAAAATCATATTTCTGCTGCCAATAGTTTTTGCTGAGGGCGAACTCGCAGCAGAAAAAAATAATTTTCGACTTTGATATTAAATAACTATAGAACTAATTATCTCATCTATTAGCTTTTAGAACGAACACGATCCTCATACATTTGTCAACAAATGTTTAAAATTTGATAAATTTCCGTTGAATAGTTTTTGCGTAGTGAGAGTTCAAAGTGTTCAAAAATAAAATTTTCAAAATCAGCGGCGGCGGCAGCAGCGGTCACTGTTACTTTTTTTTAATATAGAGAGACTAAAACATTCAAATTACGAATAGGAAGAATAGGAGCCAATCGCCTAAATCAGGGAAAGATGACACTGACAAAATCTGACTGTATAACAGCACTAGTTAAGACGCAATGCATCCACCACACACATCCAGTTGGTAAAAATGTTTTTTTTTTCCCAATGGAAGGTAATTAATTGAACAGTTGCAGAGTTGTAACAGAGTTCATTAACCAACAGACATGCCGTAAAAAAGTAGATTGTAATAAAAATGCTTGTTTGTGAAAAAGGAATTAAGGTAAATGCAAATTTTAAAAAATAATTATAAACTCATGGAACCTGATGGAAAGATACCTCTCAACAGTGGGTTTTGGGTCACTTTTATCAGAATAATTGGTTTACGTGAGGTTTTGATGTAGAAAACGGGCAACGAAAGCGGGCGCAGGGTAGGAGTTTGGAGGGAAAACCAACATTACCAGCAGCGCGCTCGCCCACAAAACCCCGGCTCACGTAGGGGGAGGATGGGGTTCACGGAATCTTCCCCCTAGACCCTTACCACACTCCTGAAAAAAAATCTGTGGATCAGAAGGCCTTAGAACCATAAGAAATACTACAAAATAGCATATTTTTGGTAAAAAGTCAAAACTTTAGGCCGAGGTTCAGAACAGAAGATATTATTTGATAGGGCTAAAATTTCACACACGAGTTACTGTTATGGGTAGGCAAGTTTTCCGAACTCTTACGGTTTGGTTCGCGGAAATAAGTGCGGTTCGACGTACCTTAGTAGTATAATTCAAGTTCCTTTTTAAATTAAATATAAATGAATATAAGTTAAGACACACTTGGTGAGTACAGTAGGATTTCTCATAACCGGAACCGGATCCAAACAGTGGTCAAAATTGTTTTAAAGTACAAAGTAAAAGTAAAGTACAAAGTAGTAAGCTTTTCCCCGAAAATAACCCCTTTATTAAAAGCATTCTTCCTAATTGTATGAAAAAAATTGTTATGAGTTAAGATTGTCCTAATAGAGCATTTTCAATCACATGACTCGGACCTAACAACGGCCTTAAAACAGAAGATGTTACAGTTTTTTGCCCTACAGAGGTTAACAGTTACAGAAAATGACTAGACGGGGAATTCTTCTATTGGAGCATTTGAAATCACTTGATCCAATACCTAAAAACCACCTTAGCAACAGATAAACAACGGCCTTAGCAACAGTTAAAAGCCCTACAGAAGATACACAGTTAAAAGAAAATAACTGGTTGTGACGTCACCTGAAAACACTCTATTATACGCCTACATCTTGTTCATTTTGTTGCGGTTTCTCGTGTTCATTTTCTTCTTTACTTGAAATTATTTCGTAAGGAACTAGTGATTGGAAAGTACTATCTTTCCACGAAAATACATAGAGCATTCGCATATGACGTCATTTGGAGGACAAAATCAACGTTGCTAAGGCTGTTGTTAGGGCGGGACATAGAAGTATCCAATAGCAGCATTCGCACATGATGTCACTGGAGGAATAAAACAACGTTGCTAAGGCCGTTGTTAGGCAGAGTCATGTGATTGAAAATGCTCCATTCCATATCCTCTTAAGTTTGAAAGCATCCTACTAGAAGTAAGACAGAATTAAAATATCCTGAGCTTCTACATTTAAGCGTAATAGATATAATATTAAAGGTAAAAGTCGTCTGTTCAATCCAATGTCCAGACAACTGACTAATAAATATAAACTCTTTTTTCACACAGAAGTAGACCCTTCCAAAAATCATCTGCCACTGTTTAGTTTACAAATTTGATTGGATACTATGTTAATTGGACGTTTCTTTCAATAATGAAGGACATTTGTGTTATTGAAAGGTTTCTTCCAAGTTATAGCATCAAATGCAGATTTTTTTTATTCAGCTAGAGAAAACATTATAGTATAGCCATTTTGAATGCTTGGTTTCCTTTGATTATATTTTATTTGACTTTCCCACAGAATGTCGACCCCATTCGATAGGAATATTTGCCATCTAATAAAACTTAATTTATCGTTTTCATCACAAAAACAAAGATAAAATAAATAAAAGACATTAAATTTTTGTACAATTGAATGCAGAATTTAGTCAGCTTTTAGAAAATGATATTAAAAGAGTTTGTAAAACCTTTATTTTAAGCCTTTTTGACCGAGATTTGAGATAAAACGCTTCGCTGTGCCGGCGTCCCTAAGGAAGTCAATGATAAGGCCTGCAGTTATGTCATTTTGCCTTAAGAGGGCGATTTGAGTCGTTTTTTCGCAAAACCGTTTGTGCCAGGTGATCCGGGGTCGAAATTTACGTACAGATTGATGTATAACTCAAAATGTCAGTCATGTCATATTGCACCTTAAGTGACGTGCTATTCATGTTTAGCATAGTTTTTAACTTTTGAGACACATTATAATATAACAAAATATAAAGTACTAGTGTATGTTGAGGAACTATGGCTGAGAAATACACAGCTGTGAAACTGTAGCTGTTTTAGAAGTTTCTGGACCTAGTTTGACAGTGTGAGGATAGAAAAACCTTGATATAAGCAATCGAGCCTTTACCGATTTTATTCCTTAAATTTCTTAGTTTATGGGTCTAACTTGCACACTAAAACTCTGTAATTATTAATCAATATGTTTGTTTCAGAGTTGTAACATTTATAGTTTAGTTCATTTATCTATTCCATTAAAAATCATCTTTGGTAATATTTCTAGGGTTATGCGTTTTAAACAGGGCGAAACAGGAAAATTATAGTTACGTAATTCTACCTATCTTTAAAAAGTAATAGGAGTAAGAAAATAAAATAGTTGGAGTTATGGTGAATAAAATTAAGAACATAATAAAAATTAACAAATTTGAAATTTTTTTTCCTAGTCATTTTTGGACTATCTTCGCCCTGGGTCATTCCACGTCAAAATCAACCAAAAAAATAACAAGGTGTCGTTCTCTTCTGTTTAAAATTATATAAAACATGATAATGTGATGTAAAGTATTTGATTTTATATTTTTATCTGAAATTTTTCTTTCGATAGCAAAAATACTTCCCCCTTCGATTTTTTTTTTAAAAAAAATATATGTTATAAAAAAACTATCCAACTACATCTGTGCAAAATTTCAGAAAGGGATGGCCATGGGTTCATATAGAAAAAAAATATTATCGAATAGTAGACTACGCTTGACTACGGGCATCATCTAAAAAACTTCATCTTTTAATATAGAGCATTTTCAATCACGTGTCTCCGATCACGTGATCAAGCTGGCTTGGAGGATAGACAACTTTTCTTTAACATTAGGTTCCCATAGAGAATACGCGCTGCATTTAGTTTTTATAAAAAAAAGTTCATTTAAAAAGATTCTTTAGGCTCGGTTAGAGACCGGAACGAAAGAATAATAGTTATTGAAGGTAAGTGCATAAGTTTTTGTGTTTTAGTGGTAAGCTAAATTTAGAAAAAGACTTATTACGAGGTGACATGTTTTTGTTTACATTTGTTAGAACAATATGCGAGTCCGATACATCTGTAAAATACTTATAATATGCTACTGAAACTAAATATTGAATATTTAATAAATAATTAAGAATTTTAAAATATGTTAGTAGCATTGCGAATGGTACTTGCAATTAGAACACTGGCAGAAATGGTTTCAGCAATTAGAACACTGCTAAATATAAAATGTAGTATTATTGAATGACTTATAATATGCAGAGATGCCATTTTAGAGTAAATAAAGGTTACTTTAAAGTAAACTTTGGAGAAAAACATAAAACATCCTTATTTTTCAAAATTCACATCAAAAGTAAACAAATAAACGATGTGCATCCTATAGTTTTCCATCATACTGTCTGTCATCCAAGCCTCTATGCTCTATTGGTTGGAAACAGACATGACTTTTAATTTAAATCTATTTTTAACTATTAATCTTGTGTTTGGCGCGGAATGTCCGATATAGGGACCTTGCGCCATAAAACCCAAAACAACCAACCAACTAACCAGGGAAAATCGACCAAAATCGATTCAAACCCTTAGATATTTTGTTTAATAATTCAGATAAAATATAAATGATTGAGCCACTTAAATGCTAATATATTTAATTTACATTCTCAATATGAACCACTCAAAATGTGCATTTCCCAATTTCGATAAAAAAAATAATATTTTTTAATTTTATAACTGAATGGTTTTAGCTTTAAAATGACCCTGAGTTTATGAAAAATGCTTCCAGCGATGTAAACCAATATCCTTTAATTGTTTTGAGCAGTGTAGTTAGAATTATAAACTTTTTTTTGCCTTTTCATATTTATTTATTTTATCTGTTTCTTTCAGCTTTTGCCCCTTTGAACGACAGATACTTAGATGACAACTCTGACGATGAGTTTTTGTACTGCTCATATCCGGAGGAAAATGATGAAATGATGAAAATGATGTTATCCGATGATGAAACTGATGATGAAGAGAAGATAAACATGTATTCCTTTGTCCAGAATTATATTTTGCAAGAGGAAGGTATTTACCATTTGTCCATTTTTTTCTCTCCTCAAATTTAGTGCCAATAATGAAATAATGATTTGGTACTCGTCTGTTTTTTATCCTGTTATATACACACAAGTTTGATTCCTCAATTTGATTGATTCGAAAGAAAATGGAAATTTTGATTGGAATTAAGAGTAATGTTTACAGAAATGTATTACAGTTTCTATTCAATGCATTTACTTTAGATATTTTTTTATATTTTATCCACACATGAAAATATTTAAGTTGGAAAATGTAAGCTGGAAGTAATAAACTAATTTCACTGTACATCAAAATATTATTTGGTATTTTAGCACGTTTTTTTTACTTAAACAAAAATGTACATGCAAAATTATATTAGTGAACACAGAAGAGTTACACAAAAAAAATGTTAAACTGTATATTCTTATCAACAGTATTACATCCAATACTTTAAAAGTAAAATTTTAACCATATAATAGCCATATTTTCCTTTTTCTTTATACCCAAATGGGTTTATTCCAGGGCTCCCAGTAGGTCCCTTTTTTCCCTAAAAGTCCCTTTTTTCAACCCAAGTCCCTAAAAGTCCTTTTTTCACACTTTTGATCCCTTCCCCCCTTTTTTTTTTATCAATTTTGGTTTTTACTTGCCCCCCCCCAAGGTTTCCACTGTTAAGTGAAAAATTGCTGCAAGTCCCTTGAAAATTCTGTAACTTCCACAAGGAGAATCGGATTTAACTCAAAAAGTCCCAAAAGAAGTTAAAACACTACTTTTGAGGGTCAAATTTCAAAATTTTCTGGGGAAGAACCTCCAAATCCCCTCCTGTGACCTTTGATGCCTGTTATACAATGTTTCTCCCTTGAAAATTCTGCCGCTTACAAGAAGTGGTTTCCTTTCGGAACCAAAGAGTTTGAACACTGGTTTTAAGGGGAATTTTCAAAAATTTCTACTGTGGGAGGATCTCCGCCCCCCCCCTCTGAAAATTTAACGTTTATTTATAACTCTTTTACCTAGAAAATTCGATGCTTTACAAGGAACTGTTCTTTTTGGATGTAACCCAAAGGGCTTCAAAATGAGCTAAAACACTACTTTAAGAGGCAAATTTAATAAAAAATTCTGGGGGAGGACCCCCCAGACCCCCCTTTAAAATTTTAACATATATGTGATATAGTTAAGTAGTGTATTTCCCTTGAAAATTTTGCCGCATACAAGAAGAGGTTCCCTCTGGGTGCTCCCCAGTTGCAATGCAGATAAAACAAAAGTTTAAAGGGAAATTTTCAGAACAAAATTCTGTGGAAGGACTTCCGGCTCCACTTGAAACTTTGACGTTTATTTGTAACTTTTTTTTCTCTAGAAAATTCTGTGGTTTATTGGGAACTGTTCTTTCCGGATGTAACTTTATTGTAGTAAAAATGAGACAATATTTTTCTGGGGGTGACCCCCAGACCCCCCCCCCATTTCTACTTAGAGCTCATGACGTTGAGTCAACCCCCAAAGAAAGAACTAGTCTGGTTACAGTGTGG
Organism: Tetragnatha montana; assembly: GCA_963680715.1. Taxonomy (NCBI): domain Eukaryota; kingdom Metazoa; phylum Arthropoda; class Arachnida; order Araneae; family Tetragnathidae; genus Tetragnatha; species Tetragnatha montana. The sequence goes on along the minus strand of OY796677.1, from coordinate 55,569,289 downwards.
CCCAGCCCAACTTAAAAAAATCCTTGCACCCCCCCCCCAACCACAAACACTGAAATGACGTCCCTGATGACCAATGCAACTTAAAAAGGAAAGCGATTGAAAGTTTAGGAAAGAAGATGGACAAGAAAAAAGACTCAGTCATAACAAATTTCTTTTCTAAAGGACCTAGACCTTAATTATGTAAAAATAAACCAAAATAGAAAATAAATATTTTTCTATTTTATTTTCATTCATTGGCTAATTTACTTCAGTAACTAATTATTTAATCGTGCTACTCTACCATTTGAGATTAATGTTTTAACTTAATCTTCAAAAAACTGAAATGAGAATAACTTGATTAGATAGTATTTTACTCCATTGAAGTAAACTAGTAACAGTAAGCTGCGTAACGTTAACCTGCTTCCAGATTGATTTTAAGTTTGTTGGTTTTGATAACTTTACTCTTGGATTTCTACGAATTGTAATTTGTCCTTTTAATAGACTTTAAAAAATTTTGGTCCCTTTTTTCTAGACATCAGGTCCCTTTTTTCCCAAAAGGCAAACCAAAAGTCTGCTGGGAGCCCTGGTTTATTCCCATTTGGAAAAGAAATGAATTAATGATAATTGATTTATTTTTTTATACAATGAATGGTTTTTCAGTTTATTTAAATATGTGAGCTTAGTGGTTATTCACTTTCTATAAGATATGTGTGCAAAAACCCTTCTGTTAATGCAAACTAAGCATTTTTCCCGGAAAACCGTTTTTTTCCACCTTCCCAAAATTTCCGAAAATCTCTAATCATTAATAGTTAAATGATAAATATTTTGCTTAACTAATAGTTTATGAATTTTCAGAAACGGATTCTTCATCAAGCGACGAACTACCTTCATCACCTGCATCGCTCCAATCCTTAGCGTGTGACGTGAAGTATCCCGGTGGACACTACTTGATTCATCAGTTGGCGCTCAAGCTCAACAACAATAATTCCGAGCAAAGCTTCATCCGCGCCGCACTACGGTCGATCCCTGCTGATCGAGTGAACGCGAGGACCGACAGTGGATTCACGGCTCTGCATCTGGCTGTGACAAAGCAGGACTATTTCATGGTCAAGATGTTGCTGTCGAGCCTGGCAAAAACCGTCGACGTTAACGCCGTATGTGAGTTAGGATCTGCATTGCATTTAGCAGCTCATGCCAATGGCAATACAACTGTGACTTTGGAAATAGTAAAAGCTTTGTTAGAATATGGGGCTTCTCTGGTTGTTTTAAATCCTGCTGAAGAATCACCCCTTCATATTGCAGTTAAACACAATCGAATCGATATGCTCAAGCTGTTTATCAGCGAAGGGGCAGATTTGAATGCTGAAAGTATGTTCGGATGTACCCCTCTCCGGCAAGCAATTTTCTCTGGGAGCTTGGAAGCAGCCAAAGTTTTACTAGAAAGCGGGGCTGCTTTAGATAAGAATAGTTCCGCAGTCCTTCACGTTGCAATTGAATATAACCGAATCGAAATACTCAAGCTGTTTATCAGCGAAGGTGTACATTTGAATGCCAAAAATTCGTTTGATAGGAGCCCCATTCATACGGCAGTGGTGTATGGGTATTTGGAAGCAGTCAAGGTGTTAGTAGAAAGCGGTGCTGATTTAGATTCGGTCGATATGAATGGTCATACGGCGCTTAGAATCGCAGAAGGACGAAATTACGTTGAAATAGTGGAGTATATAAACTGCAGATTAGCTAATGGGAATGCAGTAGACAGTGAGGACAGAATTTCATTTCCTATAAATGCAGCAAAATTTAATGAACCACAATTTAAAAAAATGCGTAAGAACTAAACTTGAGTTATTCCTGTACACAGTTTCTTAAATAAATAAATAAAATACAAATCTTTTTATTTCCTGTTATAAATGACGTACACAATAAAAACTTCTTAAACTTAAATCAACATGCTTTTTTTGAATGACAACAATAGCAAACTATTTTCCTGAATAAAGTTCTTTTATGAAAGTCTGGGATCCTGTATTTTTTTTAAATAAAGTTTAAATATATTGTTAAATATTTTATTGAAGTCTAGGTTATGAAAATAACTTAAATGGCTCAATGTTGACTTATTATACTTATTCATCTGATTATTCATGTTATTTCATTCATAATTCTATGATATAATTTGATTAAATTACTTTTTATAATTTGTATAGGTAATAATACAGTAATTATTTCCTCAACTTTTTTTGGTGAAAAGATGATAAGATATTGCAATAAATTATTGCATGAAAAGATTCCCAAGTAGACGAATGACGTGATTTATGACGTCATTTTTTCGTCAAAATATGCCTTAAAATTGACGTCATGTTTTGCGTCTAATGTCCAATCTTTCGTCGTCATTTTCGACGTCATAAATGACGTGAATTTGACGACATATGTGACATGAACTTTGACGTGATTTTATGCCTTAAAATTGACGTCATGTTTCGCGTCGGATGTCCAACCTCTCGACGTCATAAATGACGTGAATTTGACGACATATGTGACGTCAACTTTGACGTAACACGTCATGTTTTGCGTCGAATGTCCAACCTTTCGTCGTCATTTTCGACGTCATAAATGACGTGAATTTGACGACATATGTGACGTCAACTTGGACGTGATCAAATTTACGTGATTATCACGTGATTTAATGACGTTCTTTATACGTGGTTAAAGGACGTGATTTTCACGTAATTGTATGTCGTGAATTAATAGTGATAGAATGACATGTTTCTTTTGTCCTAGCCACTGGTTAGTCATAAATAGTTAAAATATGCTGACTTTAATTCAAATAAAATCCATTTTATGGATTGCCAAAATATATCTATAAAATGGATTTTATTTGAATTAAAGTTAGCATATTTTAACTATTTATGACTAACTAGTGGCTAGGACAAAAGAAACATGTCATTCTATCAGTACTAATTCACGACATACGATTATTCAATCTAGAAATAATATTTTCTAAAAAATATAAAATACTATAATTATTTATTTGAAAGATAGTGTTTTCAATTAATGTGAGCAATTTCTTTTTCTCTACACAGACATACTATATTAATATCATAAATAAAGTAATTCTATTATGAAAAAATCCACCAAAATAAATCCATCCACCAAAATAAATAAAATACCACCTATAAAATATCTATTCAAAAATGTTAATTATCCCAGAAAAGGGAAAATATAATTTTTCTTGGGTGAAAAGATTGGAAGATAATAGGAAAAATTTTCTTACTTAATATTTATTTCAACACATTAAATGCAAGTAGTAACACAAAAATAGTTTATTGAACAGAGATTTTCACAAACTACACAAATAGTATTTGTTATCCCAAGAGCCAGTTGAAGGGATGTATACAAAATGTAAGACAAATTAAAAATATACATAATGACACAAGTGAGGTTCCCAGTTACAGAATTTGAATAAGAAAAACCAGCCACATTAGGCCATCCATGAATGATGTCATACTTTTTTTTTCAACATTTTTGACCCCACCCCCCTTTGTGACATCTCACGATCTTCTACCAATAAGTTTAGAATAAGGTTGGTAAGAATTTGGGACTCAATGTTTTCATTGAAATTTAAGTGCACCCTACCTGATAACTTCAAAGTGAACTCTTATTTTGTTGTTAAGAATCTTAGGATATAAACTACTTTTTTTAGAAAAAAATGTTATTTAGTTTTATATTTGATTTTCAATGTGTGATGTCACAATTCTTGAAACCCCTCTCCCCCTTGTCTCAGATTGATCAACCCCCTCCCTCAACTTTTGACATCATTTATGGGTGGCCCTGTACAACAAATTTTAGAGATTTCTGGGTCAATACAAATAAAAAATTGTACCTTTTAAAAAAATAACAGTAATTTTTGTAGTAGACAAATTGAAGTGCTTTGACTTCCTTGAGGAATTTTGCCAACATTATATTCCACAACAAAATTTAACATGGGAGAGAAATTTTTAATTTTTTTCTCAGATTGTTTATTTTATTATATGACTCTAAGGCGTTTTTGCTTAAAAACACACAATACTCAATTAAGCTTAATAACTCTTACATAAAAATACATAACTTTGAATAAATATAGCTTAAAAAACATAACAATTTTGACAGTGCAGAGAAATTTAAAATTCAACCATTGTTGATCACTTTCAATGCAACCAGATTCAATAGCCCGTAAAAGTTGAATTTATCAGATTTTTTTAAAAATAAGTATTTTATAGAGATTGCATGGCATTTCCAAATCATGCTTTGTTATAGTTTTAATTAAAGCTTATTAAAAAATATTGATTGATATTGATTCAGATTTTACAACTTTGAAAAGGTATTTTGAACTTACTCAAATAATTAAAAACTGCAAAATGTTTATGGCTTCATTTAAAATATTAATCAATAAACTGAAGAAAATACCATAATAAAGGGAAAGGGATAAAGACTCAGTCAAATGTTCTCCTCATCTTTGTCAGTACTAGTTCCTTTTGCATTAAACCTGAAATGAATACATATAAAATGATCAGGAATAAAACTTATTCGAAAACTTATAACACAAAAGGCCAGAAAACTACTTTTTATTTTACAACTTCAACGTCAAACCGAGAGAAGAATCTATAATACATTCAATTTCCTGTGGATTCAATTGATTTAAAAATCTAACCCAGGTCCCTTTTGCCTATTTCAGTTATTGATCATTTACAAAAGAATAATGTATTTTAGAATTAAATATAGGGGACTCTGTATAAATTTCTATTAAAAGGTTTTATCTTTGCAAAATTTTAAAAATATATTCTTAACTTTTCAAATTAAAAATCAGTGTTAAATTGAGTTCTATCAGCTAGTCACATCCCAAGTAGACGAATGACGTGATTTATGACGTCATTTTTTCGTCAAAATATGCCTTAAAATTGACGTCATGTTTTGCGTCTAATGTCCAACCTTTCGTCGTCATTTTCGACGTCATAAATGACGTGAATTTGACGACATATGTGACATGAACTTTGACGTGATTTTATGCCTAAAAATTGACGTCATTTTTCGCGTCGGATGTCCAACCTTTCGACGTCATAAATGACGTGAATTTGACGACATATGTGACGTTAATTTTGACGTGACACGTCATGTTTTGCGTCGAATGTCCAACCTTTCGTCGTCATTTTCGACGTCATAAATGACGTGAATTTGACGACATATGTGACGTCAACTTGGACGTGATCAAATTTACGTGATTATCACGTGATTTAATGACGTTCTTTATACGTGGTTAAAGGACGTGATTTTCACGTAATTGTATGTCGTGAATTATTAGTGATAGCATGACATGTTTGTTTTGTCCTAGCCACTGGTTAGTCATAAATAGTTATAATATGCTAACTTCAATTCAAATAAAATCAATTTTATAGAATTGCCAAAATATATCTATAAAATGAATTTTATTTGAATCAAAGTTAGCATATTTTAACTATTTTATGATTAACTAGTTGCTAGGACGAAAGAAACATGTCATTCTATCACTAATAATTCACGACAAACGATTATTCAATCAAGAAATAATATTTTCTAAAAAAATATAAAATACTATAATTCTTTATTTGAATGTGATTGTGTTTTCAATTAATGTGAGCAATTACTTTTTCTCTACAGACATACTATATTAATATCATAAATAAAGTAATTCTATTATGAAAATAATTTTAAGTTTTTCCACAAAAATAAATAATATACCACCTATAACACATCTAAATATCTATTCAAAAATATTAATTATCCCAAAAAAGGGGAAAATGTAATTTTTCTTGGGTGAAAAGATTGGAAGATAATAGGAAAAATTTTCGTACTTAATATTTATTTCAACACATTAAATGCAAGTAGTAACACAAAAATAGTTTATTGAACAGAGATTTTCACAAACTACACAAATAGTATTTCTGTTATCCCAAGAGCCAGTTGAAGGGATGTATACAAAATGTAAGACAAATTAAAAATATACATAATGACACAAAAGAGGTTCCCAGTAACAATATTACAGAATTTGAATAAGAAAAACCAGCCACATAGAGGCCATCCATGAATGATGCCATACTTTTTTTCAACATTTTTGACCCCTCCCCCCTTTGTCACATCTCACAATCTGCTACCAATAATAAGTTTAGAATGAGGTTGGTAAGAATTTGGGACTCATTGAAATTTAAGTGCACCCTACCTGATAAGTTCAAAGTGAACTCTTATTTTGTTGTTAAGAATCTTAGGATATAAACTACTTTTTTTAGAAAAAAATGTTATTTAGTTTTACATTTGATTTTCAATGTGTGATGTCACAATTCTTGAAATCCCTCTCCCCCTTGTCTCAGATTGATCAACCCCCTCCCTCCCCTTTAAGTGTGACATCATTTATGGGTGGCCCCGTACAACAAATTTTAGAGATTTCTGGGTCAATACAAATAAAAAATTGTACCTTTTAAAAAAATATCAGTAATTTTTGTAGTAGATAAATTGGAGTGCTTTGACTTCCTTGAGGAATTTTGCCAACATTATATTCCACAATAAAATTTAACATAGGAGAGAAATTTATAATTTTTTTTCTCAGATTATATTGTTTATTATATTATCTGACTCAATGGCATTTTTGTGTTTTACATCACACAATACTCACTTAAGCTTAATAACTCTTACATAAAAATATATAACTTTGAATAAATATAGCTTAAAAATAAAAAAAAAAAACATTACAATTTTAGACTGTGCAGGGAAATTTAATGCAACCATTGCTAATAGAATTGAATGAAACCAGTTTCAATAGCCCATGAAAGTTAAAGAATTAATCATATTTTTTAAAATAAGTATTTCATAGAGACAGCATGCATTTCCAAACCATGCTTTGTTAAAGTTTTAATTAAACCATATACATTTCCAAACAATATTGATTCAGATTTTACTACTTGGAAAAGGTATTTTAAACTTAACTCAAATAGTAATGAAAAACTGCAATATGTTATGGCTTCAATTAAAATATTAATCAATAAACTGAGATGAAAATACAATAAGGGAAAGGGATACAGACGTAGGAATAAGAATTAAGTCGACCAACTACAGGCAAGCACCTAACAAGGTTGGTCCTGTCCATTTAACTCAAACCACACCTGTTGATGTGAAGTCAACAGTAGTAATTACAAGATAAGCGTAGTTTTCATTTAGTTAGTATAAATACATAAATTAAAAAAAAGCATGAATATAACATTTAAAATAATGATTTCACAAATGAAGTAATAATAAACATACTTGCAATTTATTCGCTATTGAAAATTTGTTTATAAAAATAATATTTGCATACTATAATAAAAAAACATACGGAATAGATTTACAAAACAAAATAATCTACTCACAAAATATTTTTTCATCTTCAATAATATGTATTATCAGAAGATTTTAATAAAAAAAAATATTTTATTTTCAGTTATAGATAACTTTCAGTCCATTTTAAAGAAAAATTAACACAGTTTGTTTTACTCTTTTTCCGGCAACAAAGATTCTTATATTCTTAACAATATTATTGCTTATTTTACAAAACATTGATCATATAATTTTTTTTTTTTTAAATATTGCCCACTTACAATTTATCCTACATTCTAGAAGCCTCCTATAAATAATAATTCATCATCACAACTGGACACAGTTGTTTACTTAACACTTACTCTTATAGGGCCAAAGAAAAGAGGGACCTTCCAAAGTCTGTCTTTTTTCATATCAGTCATCATCATCGAATCTGTAAAATCATCCTCATCTTCCTTGGTAGTTCTTTAAGCATTAAACCTGAAATCAATATAAAAAGATCAGGAACAAAACTAACTTTTAACAGAAAAAGCCAAAAAAACTACTTTTTTATTTCACAACTTATGAGTCAATCTCCCCAGAGAGGAAAACATCCTAATACAGGGGTTCTCAAACTTTTGAACACCACGAGCCAATTTTTATAAACAAAATCAACTGCGACCCACCTCATTTGTTAACTTTCCCATGCCATTATATATAGGACCTAAGCTTCATTAATGTGGGGTTTGGTCACCAACTATTTTGTTGCCAATAATAAATTACATGAATGTGTATTAGCGGTTAAATTACCTTTTAGGAAAACTAAAAAGAAGGATTTCAACCTCATCGTAACAAATTATTTAATTTCTTTAGTACTGATAAATTGCAAAATTTCTTAAGAGAATTCTTAAAATTTGTATTGGTCCTTCCCTGATGTGGGGAGCTCTAAGTTTAGAAAACTGATTTCATACTTCAAATCTAATTTTGCATAATAAGCATATTAAAGTGACACACATGTATATATTTTAATTGCACGACACCTATAGCCCACTTATCATACTCTGAGCTTACACCCCTAAAGTAAGGGGCTGTTCAAATATTACATTAAGCAAGTTTTTGGTCACTTTTTCCCCCTTCCTAGCAAAAAAAAAAAAAAAACCCACAAACCCCCCTCGCATAATTAGGTAAGAAAACCGTCCACCCCCCTTTGTTATTTTTTTGTACAAAGTTTTCAGTAATGCTTAGATCCTGAAATTCATTGTTCTCCATGAACACTTAACATACTTATCACTAAAACTTTCCTTGTGAAAAATGTTTAAATTTTTATTATTTATGCAAGAAACAAGAGATTTTCGAAAATGCAATGTTTGTAACATCTTACGCAAGGATCACTCATACTCCCCCTTGTCAGGAAAAATACGCAAATAGCCAACCCCCTCCCAGGTGCTTGCGTAATATTTGAACGGCCTCTAATGTAAAAATGTCTTGCTGAGACGTGTGAAAATTTTTCAAAATATACTACTAGACTACCTCATAAGCTTCTTAGAGCATCATGAAAATAAATAATTCTTACCTTTGGCAGCAGCAGTTCAAATCTGATAGTGCTTTCTGGTCCTTTCACTAACTCCCTGGAGCTCCACATTCTCAATCGCTCACTCAACAAATTGTCCTCTTGACATGACCTTTGAGGAAAAAAAACTAAAATTAGAGAATGCTACTAAATATGGTAAAATTTGTCGAAGTGGTTAATGTTACGACAGTTGAAGCAATGGCAGTAATAGGATCTTGTTATTACACATTTTAAAACATTAAAATTATGTTATTGATCAATCCTGGCATCAGCACTGATAGCCCAATGGTCCCCTTATCAAATCCTGGCTGCTACTTTTGTCATAATTAACTTGTAACATCTTACGCAAGGGTCACTCATACTCCCCCTTGTCAAGAAAAATACGCAAATAGCCAACCCCCTCCCAGGTGCTTGAGTAATATTTGAATGGCCTCTAATGTAAAAATGTCTTGCTGAGACGTGTGAAAATTTTTCAAAATATACTATAGTCTGTGTAAATAAAATCGGCGGTTTCACGTCATGCTTTACCATGGCAATGCAGAAGAAATACATGGAGAAAAAACTCAAGGTCAACCGCCGATTCTATTTACTACCACATAAGCTTCTTAGAGCATCATGAAAATAAATAATTCTTACCTTTGGCAGCAGCAGTTCAAAGACTTGGCAATCTGATAGTGCTTTCTGGTCCTTTCACTAACTCCCTGGAGCTCCACATTCGCGATTGACAGATTGTCCTCTCGACATGACCTTTGAGGAAAAAACTAAAATTAGAGAATGCTACTAAATATGCATGGGTGCCACTCTTCGAAAATTGCAAGACGGAACTTTGAACTATCTTTTTAATCATTTTTCCCCAGTCTAGCAGTTTTTTAAAATTGAAAACTTATAAAATATATGAACAACTAAATAGGTCCTTAAATTTTAAGTTAAAGCATTAGCTCAGTCAAACAGCCTTATTTGTGTGCAAAATGTGTGATGTAAATACTGAAATTTTGTACAAATCGCTTCCAGTCGGTCAGCTGATTTTGAGTTTTGTAATAAATCCGAGACGAAATTCCACTCATGGAACTTTTAGAAAGACGGAATTCCGTCCTTAGTACGGAAGAGTGGCACCCCCGTAAATATGGTAAAATTTGTTGAAGTGGTTAATGTTACGACAGTTGAAGCAATGGCAGTAATAGAATCTTGTTATTACACATTTTAAAACATTAAAATTATGTTATTGATCAACCCTGGCATCAGCACTGATAGCCCAATGGTCCCCAGTTCAAATCCTGGCTGCTACTTTTGTCATAATTAACTTGTAACATCTTACGCAAGGATCACTCATACTCCCCCTTGTCAGGAAAAATACGCAAATAGCCAACCCCCTCCCAGGTGCTTGCGTAATATTTGAACGGCCTCTAATGTAAAAATGTCTTGCTGAGACGTGTGAAAATTTTTCAAAATATACTACTAGACTACCTCATAAGCTTCTTAGAGCATCATGAAAATAAATAATTCTTACCTTTGGCAGCAGCAGTTCAAATCTGATAGTGCTTTCTGGTCCTTTCACTAACTCCCTGGAGCTCCACATTCTCAATCGCTCACTCAACAAATTGTCCTCTCGACATGACCTTTGAGGAAAAAAAACTAAAATTAGAGAATGCTACTAAATATGGTAAAATTTGTCGAAGTGGTTAATGTTACGACAGTTGAAGCAATGGCAGTAATAGGATCTTGTTATTACACATTTATAGCCCATGGTCCCCAGTTCGAATCCTGACTGTTACTTTTGTCATTATTAACTTGTAATTTTTCAAAAAATTTAGCGAGATTAGAGTAGAGTTGAATTATTACTTTCATAGCAATTACCAGTGCCTCAATTTGTTAATTGTCCCGTTAAATAATGGCAAGTAGTTTTAGACGAATAGTTATTTCAATGACAACCATAAGAATTTGCCGATATTTGAATGCTTAATTGTCAAAAAAAAAAAGCACTATGCAATATTGAACTGGACAATTAAGGGAATTGAACACAAAATATTATATTTTATTTCTTTAGTGTTGATTCAAACTCGTGGCACTTACACATTTATTATGTTATTTCATAAATTTCTTCCTTTTTCCTTGTGATGGGGATGAATATATATATCGTCGGCTTACAGTCGAAAGGCACTAAGTCACTTTATGCTCAACTACTCTGTACGAGGTTATGCCAAATTTGGCTATCATTTTACCGTTGCCATTCTAGTTATAGTGTATGAAAAATAGAATATTATTCTTTGAAAAATCAAATTATAAAATCTTTAATAATCCCTAAAATAACTCAAATATGATAAAATAATTTCAACTTAATAAATTATTAATCGCGGACCAACATTTAAGCTTTTTACTGTATGAATTCTTTCTGGTTTAAAACAGTTTGAGGAGATTTTAGAGATGAGCCAAGAGTTTGCTCGTTCGTTAGCGACATTCCACCGCTTTCAAAATATCTTCCAACAGTGACTTAGTGCCTTTCGACTGTAAGCCGACGATATGCATTCAGAAAAACTTATTTGCAGTTACCTATATGACTAATTGATTGAATATCTATTTAAAATGTAAACAAAAGTTAAATTTTTGTTTTCCTTAAAAACTTGTCAGATACTTTTTGCAATATCAGTAATAAATGTAAAATTTGTCCCATGCATACCCCTCACCCCTAGATTTAAATGTTTCAGCAGTTTATAATTACTATAAAATTGGGAGTCCTGGTAACAATATATTCAGTACATGAATTATGTATACATTTCCTTTTTCCTTGTGATGGGGATGAATAGATATAAGCATTCATAAAAAACTTATTTGCAATTGTATGACTAATTGATTGAATACATATATTTAAAATGTAAACAAAAGTTAAATTTTTGTTTTTCTTAAAAAAACTTGTCATAGAATTGAGATGTGTAAACTTTTTGCAATATCAGTAATAAATGTGAAATTTGTCCCACTCATGCCCCTCTCCTCTAGAAGTAAATGTTTCAGCAGTATATAATAACTATAACTCAACTATTAAAATGATTGTTATTGATAAGAATCACCATTACCTTTCATATTTACATCACCGAAATCAAATATTTCATCAAGTAATAAATGAAATTTCTAACCGTTTGTTTACAATGAAATAGTATTGTCCTATCTTTAGGTGGTTGAGTCCGAGTGAAAAGGCATCTTTAGTAATCACTAATCACAACATTTAAGTACGCTTTTAAAAATATATGTAGTACATTTTACGACAAATATTGATATGTTCTGATTAGAAGTAAACAGAAAGGATCGGCGATGTTCAAGTTTCAGTTCTGGTTCAATGTTAAAGTTACCAGATTACGTTAACAAAGTATTACTAGATTAAACATGAACTAATATTACAACCCTAAAGTAAAACACAAATTAAAATACATAATAAAATACATAAATAGTTATAAAAAACACTCACCTCACCTCAATTGCTAAAATGGCGAAGAGAATGCGTGAATTCCCGCCGAATATCATTTACATTTTAGTATTAGTACTAGAACGCATGCGCAGTTCAGGAATCTTTGGTTGTTCGACAAAAAATGACCAAATTTAGACGTGTTTAAGTTGGTTTTTTCAAATTTCACTTGATTTTTTTAAGGTTAAGGGAGGATTTTTTTTTGTCAAATGGGTTTTTTAAAAATTACTTGGGCTTTTTCAAAGCTCAGTGGACTGTTAAAAAATTAAAATTCTAACGGAATTCTAATGAAACGGATTCTATTATGTCCGGTGTTTTACCGAAAATCGCCGATAATTCTTGAATAAATCGGTTTATTTTTTTTAAAATGGTTTAAAAGGTGATTGATTCTTAAAATATACATCGAGATACATGTCATATCCGATTTTCATGAATAAATCTTTATAATTTAGTAAGTTATTAGACTTATTAAAAAATATATAGGGTCGTTAAAAAACACAAGTCCACTTTTTGCTTAATAAATCTATAAATATTATTTAAAAATTTTTTTTGATTTTACTTATGAGTAAAGGACTGTTATGGCAAAGTTTTTCCAGAATTACGGGTTTCCATGGTGATTATGACGTAATTGAGAATTTTTGAAAGCAGAATGGAGCGTACTGGTCCTTGACGCGAATGACTATGAAATATTTCCCAGATTTGAGTTCTTGGTTTGTTTACTTTTTAAGTTAGATTTTAATGCTTTACATATTTAGAAAGCTTATAAAAAATGGTCCCAGGAATTGGAAATTTTAAGGAGAATATATACATATTGCGCTTGTAATTTAGGTTCAAAGAATTTTCATTTTACTTTAAATTTTGCCCAAATATGGAGATATATATTTAAGATTTTAAGATGTTGTAGTAGACCTTTAGACGAACAAAACTGTGCATCGCATTAAGGAATTGATGAATTAGTTATGGATTTATAAATTATTCAAGTTTATTACGGTATTTATTTTGTATACGGCCCCCTAATTGAAATTGGACCCTGAAAATTTAATAGATTGTTATGATTCACACCATGAACAACATATTAAAATTTCATGGTCCTAGCTCTATGGGAAGTTCCTTAATTAGCCTAATTACTTGCACATCCGGTGTATTTTAATACTTGAAAAAATTCCATTTCAAAAACCTGCATACCGATTTCGATGATATTTTAGTATGTTGTGCAACTCAAAGAGACACTTCGAACAGGGTATCGCATTAAAGTGGCGTGTGAAATTTTACTGCCTTTTTTCTATATTGAACGGTTTTTAATTTGTATACGACCCCCTAATTGTCCCAGGACCCGAAAAATTTAATAGATTAGGTAAATTCACTGTTATTACAACATTTTAAAATTTCAAGTATGTACCTCAATTAGAAAGGAAGAAACATCCGTTTGAATATTGACACGTGTTGTCAAAAATTGTTAAAAAATTAGTAGGTTTTTTTCAAAACTCCATGGGTTGTTTAAAATTTAAAAATAAGTTGGGATTTCCAAGCTCTGTAGACTGTTTAAAATATAAGGTGGGTATTTTTCAAAGCTCTGAGGAATATTTAAAATTTAAGTTTTTCAAAGCTCCTGGGCTTTTTAAGAATTAAGTGTGTTTTTTTCAAATCTTCATGGGTTGTTTAAAAACTAGTTGAGTTTTTTTAAAAGCTGGGTGGACTGGGGGTCACTAAATGGCAACTGCAATTTTAGATACATTATTTCATTAATAGTTTTGTTTACTTTTGAAAATTGGGCAAAATTATGATTTTTCTTGAAAGAACCCAAAAATGGGTCCAAAAAGTGGGTTTTTTCAAATGTTTGTTTTGAAAAAACCCATTGGGGTCCAACTCTGCCAACCTTGACTTCAATTGTCTTTGTTCAAGTTAAAACATGACGCCGAGAATGCGTGAATCCTCACTGAATAGCAATAGCACTAAAACGCATGCGCATTTAAGGTGACTAAAAATTATCTACTTTATGACGTGTTTAAAAATCACGTCATTTACAGTGACGAAAAAATGACCAAATTTTTCACGTGTTTAAAAACCACATAATTTAAAGTGACGTGAAAATGACCAAATTAGGACGTCTTACAAATCACGTCATTTAAGTGACAAAAAAATTACCATATTTAAGGCGTGTTTGAAAATCACGTCATTTAAAATGACGTGAAAATGACCAAATTTATGACGTATTAAATATCGCGTCATTTTAAATGACGCAAAAATGACCAAATTCATGACGTGTTAAAAATTACGTCACTGAGAGTGACGTAATAATGACCACATTTATGACGTCATACAATTCACGTCATTCCAAGTGACGTAAAAATGACCAAATTATCACTATTCATCAAAATTTGGTCATTCTAGGTGACGTAAAAATGACGTCTAAATGTCGTGTTAAATTGACGTCTTTTTTGTGACTCAAAAAAGACGTCATAGTTGACGTGATTTTTTCCCAATTGACGTCATATGAAAAAATATGACCTGATTTTGACGTCATGAATGACGTCATTCGTGTACTTGGGTTAATATTCTTTATTATAAAGAGTTGGGTGTATTTCATATTCAGTGTTTATCTTTTAAGTGTGAGCACCACTAAAAATTCAACAATTTATTTTGTTCTAGACGAGACAGCTTATTTGAGTTTTACAGTTACTAATAGTGGAATATGTTATTAAGAAACGAAAAATATTATTTCAAAACTTTCCCAAATCAAACTTTTTGAATAGGGTCACTTGGGGTAAGTGGGACCCCTTTTTGGAACAGTACATTTTTGAAGCTTCATAAAATTTTTTTGAAGAGTCTCAATTTGAACTTAATGACATATTTTATTTAAGACACTATTTATGAACAAAAATTTATAATTAGGTTCTAAAATAATGTTCTACATTTTTCTTAACTGGTCTTTTTGTAAAAAGTGAGACGGGTGTCCCACTTACCCCATAGGAAGGGGTAAGTGGGTCCCCCCCCTCTTTATTTTGATTGAAAGCAAGCAAAACTTAAAAGGGAGTAAGTGGGTCTTACTTGATAAAGTATAGAAGTTTTAGGTACAAAATATTTTATTGTAACTTAATTCATGTAGGAGATATCTACTCGCATTTAAATTAATAGGGTTGGTTGGGGTAATAGTCCAGTCAAATTGTGCTCAAATAAGGTCATTTTGGGAAAAACTTGGGGTAGAAGATATTTTTCGCTATCTGTATGTTTTTTGGGGTGCTGAATCCGAATCTGAGGTTTGCCAACAAAATTTCGTGACGGAACATTGTGAAAATTCGAAAAAATGGCAAAAATTCGCCCCTTTTTTTCGTTTTCTGCCCCTAGAACATTACCTTTGCGCTTCTGAGCTAAACAGTCAATACAAAAAATAAAGAACACTAACCAAGCTACAAAAAAGTAAATTACAACTTTTCTCTCAGAAGCGCAGTTTCACCAATAGAGCACGTTGAAAAAGGGGCTATTTTCGTTCGATTGGTAGAAAATCCAAAAAATGTCACTAGTAACGCCAAAAATCTGCATTTTTTGGAACATAATACTGTAAAAACTGCTTTAATAATATTCTTCATTAAATCAACCATCTGAAAACTCCAATGATGATTAACTAAATGCATTCATTTTCGTTGCGAGATTTCTCTTACGAACGAAAGTTCTATAGGAGATTATAGTATTTCGATAACTATGTTGCTTCTTCGAGATTACATACAAAAGTGTTCTTTTGACTGTTTTATATGTTTTTCGGGGTGCTGAATCCGAATATGACGTTTGCCAACAAAATTTCGTGACGGAACTTTGTGAAAATTCGAAAAAATGGCAAGAATTCACCCCTTTTCTTCGTTTTCTGCCCCTAGAACGTAACCTTTGCACTTCTGAGAAAAACAGGCAATACAAAAATAAAGAACACAAACCAAGCCACAAAAAAGGCAATTGAAACTTTTCTCTCAGATGAATTGTTTAGACGCTAGGGAACGCTTATTATTGGGAAGTTTTTGTTCGATTGGCGGGAAAATCCAAAAAATGTCACTCGTATCAACGAAAAGTGGCCTGTTTTGAAACAGGATACTATTAGAACTACTTTAATAATATCCTAAGTACATGCAATTAATCTTCTTCTGATAATTATTTAAATGAACGATTAATTAAATGTTGATATTTTTTACGCTAATTTCAATAAATCCAAAAAAAAGTTTTATCTGATGAAACGTTTTAGAAAAACAACGGCTTAAAAGTGAAAAATTATGTCCAAGTGATTAAATTACTAATATCCATGCACTTTTTTTAACTTCCAGTGTCCTAAAAACTATTTAGAATGTTTTTTTTTACTTAAAACAACTAAAGGTACACTTTAATATGCTGTAGTAAGTAGTGTTGTGTTATAACTCAATGAGTGTTATACTAATCTATTTCTCCTAGAAATGTTGGCTTCATATAATCTGCTCTTACGTTACATAAACGTGGAGTACTAGGTACAATTAGTTATTCCAAAAGTTACATAACATTCAATTTTTTACATATTTTCATTGTTTACATTATAGATATCATTTGGACAAATACCTTAACAATGAGCATATTGCAAAAATATCCACTTCTTGATATAGCTCGTTTTTTATCGTAACTTTAATTAATCGTGCATTTAATTAATTATCATTAGAGTATGAAGAAGATTAATTGCATGTACTTAGGATATTATTGAAGTAGTTCTAATAGTATCCTGTTTCAAAACAGGCCACTTTTCGTTGATACGAGTGACATTTTTTGGTTTTTCCCGCCAATCGAACAATTTCCCAATATAGTCTGGTCTGTTAACCGAAAAAAAGGACACATTGGACAAAGTTACCAAATTTTCAAAATTTGTTCCTTAGAACATAAGAAAAGATTTTACGTGAGGATTCATATGAATTAGCCGCCATCTTGGATTTTATGGGCGCCATCTTTGATTGAAGAATTTTCTTTATCTCAAGATTCATTGAACATATAATCATAAACAAAGTATCAAAATATATGTTTATGGGGTCAACAAAACCGAATATGACATTTTCGAATCATCAAAAGAACAATTAACCATTAAAAAATACACTTTCTACTTTCTGCTACTCGTACATTTAACCATAACAGCTCAGTTCACTTATTTAAAACATTACCAAAATTCCCAAACTTATAAAATATGTTATTGTTACCATAAGAAACAATTTTAGAAGAAGAACCACCGGATTGAAACGGCCATTTTGATTTTTTTGGCCGCCATATTGGATTAAGAGAACCTGCTGTATCTCATGATCCACTGCACATATTATCAAAACCAATGTGTGAAAATGTATGTTTTTTGGATCAAGAAAATCGAAAATGACATTTTCGAACTATTTAGAGAACGATTTAATTGAAAAATTACGCCTTCCATTTCTCCTTGAAATTAAACAGCTCAGTTAATCAATTTATAAGCCAGATAAAAATCCCAAAAATTAGTAATATGTTTGTAACACTATAGGAAATAATTTCAGAAGAATGGTCACCAGATGAAAACGGCCATTTTGAATTTATGACCGCCATATTGAATCATAAATGCTTGCTATATCTCGAGATCCACTGCACATATAGTCATAGAAAAAGTGTCCAAATATATGTTTCTTGAGTCAAGAAAACCGAATATGTCATTTTCGAACTTCTAAGAAAACAATTTAATTAAAAACATTACACCCTCAATGTCCCATTAAACTTGACCAGCTAATTTTAATCACTACCAAGACAGAAAAAATCCCAATATCTCCAAACTCACACAATATGTTCTTTATAAAGTTAAGAACAAATATAGAAGGATAGACACTTGAAAAAACGGCCATTTTTAATTATAGAGCTTCCATTTTGGATTGAAAAGACTAAGTGTAAATCGAGATCCACTACGCATACAACTATAAACAAAATGTCGAAATGTATGTTTCTTGAGTCAAGAAAACCGAATATGACATTTTCGAACTCTAAAAATAAT
Organism: Tetragnatha montana; assembly: GCA_963680715.1. Lineage (NCBI taxonomy): Eukaryota > Metazoa > Arthropoda > Arachnida > Araneae > Tetragnathidae > Tetragnatha > Tetragnatha montana. Next base: position 55,550,956 of record OY796677.1, on the reverse strand, counting down.
AATTAATTGAAAATAAAATTGCGTGATTTTACGTCACAATTACGTATGACAGGTCAATAAAACAACTCCACAACAACTCCCAAGCCAGATAAAAACACCAAACTTGCACAATATGTTTTTTGTAAGGTTAAGAACATGTTAGAAGGGTCTCCATTTGAAAAAAACGGCTATTTCGAATTCTACAGCAGCCATATTCGATTTACAGATCTTTGTGTAACTCGAGTTCCACTGCGCATACAACCAAAAACAAAGTGTCGAAATATATGTATTTTGGGTTAAGAAAACCGAATATGACATTTTCGAGCTCACAAAATAACAATTTAATTAAAAAATCTGCCTCCTAAATTACTATAAACTTGAAATAATCTGCTGCGAGATAAAACCATTACAACAATGATGCATCAGTTGCAGCGTTCATCCATTGTTAGGTTGTTATTGTTTAATTTGATCAACAAGTTTATAGTAACTTAGGAGGCGGATTTATTAATTAAATTGTTATTTTGTGAGCTCGAAAATGTCATATTCGGTTTTCTTAACCCAAAATACATATATTTCGACACTTTGTTTTTGGTTGTATGCGCAGTGGAACAGTTGTATGCGCAGTGGAATAGTATTTAAAATCTTTCGATATTCTTTTACTTTGGATTGAAAGTGTGAAAAGAGGTATTGAAATGCCATCCGGTGCGGTATCGAAAAGAGGAGTATCGATACCATTTGAAAAAAAAATTCTAGCATCGCATCAAGGTATCGAAACAGCACTATTGTTTAATTCTAATATTTACTCTTAGTTTCTTCTGGTATCGAAAATATTTAAATTCTCCACAACTGAAGTATCGATACTGATTCAAGATGTACCTTTTATAAGTAGGGGGTCTAAAGGGTATTGAATATCTTTCGATACTCTTTTGGTATTGAAATTTTATGCGGGGTAGTATCGAAAAAATGAGTATCGATACCACTTCAAAAATTTTCTAGCATCAAGTTATCGAAACAGAATTATTGGTATTATCACTTACATTTCGTCTCTGCTGGTATCGAAAAAATTTAAATTCTAGCCTGGGAAAATTGTAACTGGAGTATCGATACTGATTGAAGATGTACCTTTTATAAGAAAGTATCGAAATGGTATTTAAAATCTTTCGATATTCTTTTACTTTGGATTGAAAGTGTGAAAAGAGGTATTGAAATGCCATCCGGTGCGGTATCGAAAAGAGGAGTATCGATACCATTTGAAAAAAAAATTCTAGCATCAAGGTATCGAAACAGCACTATTGTTTAATTCTAATATTTACTCTTAGTTTCTTCTGGTATCGAAAATATTTAAATTCTCCACAACTGAAGTATCGATACTGATTCAAGATGTACCTTTTATAAGAAGGTGTCTAAAGGGTATTGAATATCTTTCGATACTCTTTCGGTACTGAAAGTATAAAAAGAGGTAATGAAATGCTATGCCGCACGGTATCAAAAAATGGGTATCGAAAGTGGTATCGATACTTTGAGTATCGATACTTCATGACCGATATTTAATGGGATCGATATCATGGATTTCGATCCGGACCGATACCAAGTATCGATACTTTGACCGATTTTGCCCATCCCTACAAACAAACATAGATCAAAATAAAGGTAGTCATTGCCAACTTCTGAAAACTAATCTGTTTGTTTGGAACTGTGAGGCTTCAACGCACGATCAGTAAAGGCTCCTTGGTGGGCGGAGCTTAATCGGAACATGTTATTAGGAAAATAAAAGAAACTAAGCATTAAAAATTAAAATTATAATTTTAGCACGAGGGAATAATAATTAAATAAAATATAATTTTGCATTTAAATTACCAAAATATATTAATTTGTTACAATCTGATTAATTTTTTCTTCATTGTTTACATTTCGGTTGTCAACCAGGTTGGCGATCCGTGACAAAATCATCAACCCGGTTGTCAACCAGATTGATGACCAAGTTGCTCGTCTGTGGGCCAGATCACATATTTATGATTTTAAAAGAAATGGCCCATGCGCAGTAGGTCTCACGGTTACGAAGCAGTCCCAGCCTCCCTGGTCCCAGCGCTTAGTGTGATCTCCAATCAGAACCGTTGCCGTGTAAATAAGAGTAGAGTTTAGTTGTTTATTGTACGTCCAAATAGACAGTGCCTTAAAAGAGCTATAAAAATAGCGTTTTAGCTCATTTTGGGTCCCTTTGGATGATTACACCAAAAGAGAACCTCTCCGTCTGAGTAAGAGAAATTTCAATGGGTTTGGGGGTCTTCCGCCAGAAAGGTTTGGAATTTTTACTCTCAAAAATACTGTTTTTACTCATTTTGAAGCACTAGTGATTCTCATGCCCTCAAGAGCATAAAGGGAGCAGGGGAACACGTCCCAACACCACACACTTTTTTCAAGGCGTATGAACAAAAGGTGTAGCGCGTCAAGCTTTTGGAGTTAAATAGTCGCCATCTTGGATGAAATACTGGTTAATTATGAATACGAGTCATTATAATTATAGTAATGATCTAATGATTACGGTTAGGTAACGTGAATTTGCGTAGGTGAGACGCAAATTTCAGAAACCTACGGTTAATTACGACTTAACCGTTGATTATCATCATTAACTGAAGGTTTGGTGAGATCGGCCGTAAGTGATCTAAAACGTTTAACGTATAAATCACAGAGAACTAGAACAGAGAGTCCACGGCCATAGGCCATAATGGAAATCGAAAATCATGACATCTTGTTACAGGTTGGGAGAATTGTGGCGCTGGGATCGCACTAAACTCACTAGCGTTTGGATCCAGTCTGAATCGTTCGCCGGCTGCCTATGGGAGATCGAAAACACCTTTTTGCGCATGCGCTGAGTTCTAATTTGGCGAGAGATTTAAGCGGCTGGCATACGTTTTAGAATCTAGAGTGGCGCCCTCACACCAGCAACGCATTTGAAAATAGCCTCGTGGACCCTCTGTTAGGATATTTCTCTGTGGTATAAATGTACTCGTTAGTACCTTTAAAATGACGTTGAGTCAACCCCCCCCCCAAAAAAAAAGTCTGATTACGACGTGGCCCAGTTCCACTTAAAAAATCCTTGCCCCCAACCCAAAACTGAAATGAATGGCGCCCCTGTTTGGAAGCTGGAAGGTGTGAACCGCAGCATTTCCAGCTAGCGCCATCGAGGGCGCTGACCTCTGGGCAGCCGCCACCCCCTTCTGGTTTGGGGACTCGTCTGACCCCTTCCAGGAGATCGGAGGTGAAGTGAGTTTGTTTTGGTGAGCAACGGACCGGCAACCTTCTCTCTCTACAAACCTTGCACTCAGGCCCTCCAGTCTTGACCTCGCTCTGCTCGTCTCGTGCTCGGTCTAAACGTGGTTTTGGATATTGTGATTTAATTTTACTATTAAGAAATTGAAAAAGGTAAGAATGTTGTTATACTACTATTTACTTGCTGAGCTATGTATACAAACTTGAAATCTGAGAAACGCGTAAAAGTATATATAGGATAAATCTTTTTCATTGTTCACCTATATTCTCTTTATTTTAAAGTGGTCAAATTATTTTGTAGCTTATTATTTATTTTATAAATTCCAAGTGTTTACTTTTATGAAAGCACACACACGCAATTTTGAAAAACCTGTATTTTTTTATATGTGTTTAAATGTGTTTTATATGTGTGAGCATTGATTCGGTTAGATGAGAAGTGTTAGCGATTATTTTTCGATTTAATTATACACTGCTGTGCAAAAATTAAAACGTTTAAGGACAAAATTAAGGATGTTCTTTCAACATAAAACCCAGTAGAATTATTTTTCATCTATGAAATGAGATGTTCAATGAATGGGAATATTGGGCCCCGATAATAAATTTTCCCTAGCACTAATTTAAGGGGGTAAATTAATGGGCCCTCCATTGATAATGGATTTCCATTACACGGCTATACTTTACTAAGGCCCGATCTCACCAACATTCAGTTAGAGGTAAGCGCCGGTTAAGTCATGTTTAACTGGAACTTTCCTTCTCACCATTGCCAGTTAGCCTTAAGCACCGCTTAAAGTTCCCGTTAAACTAATCGGTACTTTATCTGCCGCTTAGGTGTCCAAAAGTTCCAGTTAGTCGCAAAAACAGTCGTGCTGCCATCTATGAGCTGGTCTGTGAAATACAACCTGATTCAGTTTATGTTTTGAATAAACTTATTTTAACCAGAATTACAGTTTTTTACTGCATGAACTTCTATAAGAATCTTCTAAAAACTAATTTGAACAAGTTTAGACTGCAAATTTATCATTATTACGATCTAAATACTTGTATTAATAATTGGTTAATATTTCATCCAAGATGGCGGCGATTCTACTCCAAAAGGCTGACACAGTACACCTTTTTCGTACCACTGTATTCGTACGCCTTGAAAGAAATAGTTCTAAAAGAAAATAAAGATTATCGTTTCAAGAGTACAAATAATTGAAAGCCCGTGTGCTCTAATGAATGTTTGTGTTATAATTGACAAATAAAAGTAGAAATTCCAGTAAAATGGATCAAAATAGTGGATATGAGCTTTTTACTGGTAGTTTAGTTAATCGACGAAAAGTTAACTGGATGTTTCGTTGGTGAGACGACTGCGATTTTTAAGCTCCAGTTATATTTAAGCACCAGTTAGCTAAGCGGAGATTAGCAAGAAGTTGGTGAGATCGGGCCTTAACGGGTTAACAACCTCCCCAAGCTGTACTGCGATCGCGTCTTCTGTGCGGGTGGTCGCGAGTTATGGAGTTATGTCGGGGGTGCGAATTATGGCAACCCTACCTCTTATCGGTCGGTGGGCAGTCGGAGGGAGTTTTGAAGGGGGGGTTGTTGTCTTCCCTCAATCCACAGCAGGGTTGCCAGTTTGGCTTTTTTAAGGCCAAATTCGAGACATTTGGCTTTTTTCAAACTCGTTTGGCTTTTTGGCTTTTTTTTTGTTAAATCCTGAAAATTTGACTTTTTTTAGCAGTTTTCCCCATTTTCCACAATTTTTTCTGAAGTTCATTGTCATTAGTAGTTCAAAATAACGTTTTTATTAATTTTCTTAGACAAACGTTTTGTTACTTTGGTTCCTACCACAGAGAACTAGAACAGAGAGTCCACGGCCATAGGCCATAATGGAAATCGAAAATCATGACATCTTGTTACAGGTTGGGAGAATTGTGGCGCTGGGATCGCACTAAACTCACTAGCGTCTGGATTCAGTCTGATACGTTCGCCGGCTGCCTATGGGAGATAGAAAACACCTTTTTGCGCAAGCGCTGAGTTCTAATTTGGCGAGAGATTTAAGCGGCCGGCATACGTTCCAGACTCTAGTGTGGCGCCCTCACATCAGTAACGCATTTGAAAATAGCCTCGTGGACCCTCTGTTACGATATTTCTCTGTGGTTCCTACTTCCCTTTGTGAGGGCTTCAAGTGAATTTCAGATTCAGAGCAAGCATGGAAATTATATTATTTTTTAATAAATATTTTCATTTTTGGCGCATACGCAAGTCTGAACTTGCACCAAAAATTGAAATATAGACGTATTTTTAAGCTATTTTTCGCTTGAGAAAAAATTTGGCTTTTTTTGGCCTTTTTCGAACCCGGTTTGGCTTTGAGTGGGCTCTCTCATGGCGGCTTTACACCACCGCGGTTTACGGGACGCGATTTGCGGGGAAAACGGGAAACTCAGCGACCAGAAACTCAGAACTCAGAAGCAGTCTCAGTCGCAGAAACTCAGCGACCGCTCGAAAGAGGGCGCTAGAATCGATTTACGACACTAGCGGCTGCCGCTAATGCCGCCGCGACAGTTTTGGTTCCCGCGCGGCAGCCGCTAGTGTCGTAAATCGATTCTAGCGCCCTCTTTCGAGCGGTCGCTGAGTTTCTGCGGTTCCCGTTTTCGCCGCAAATCGCGTTCCGCAAACCGCGGTGGTAAAAGCCGCCATCACACAACCGCAGTTTGCGGGACACGATTTGCGGCGAAAACGGGAACCGCAGAAACTCAGCGACCGCTCGAAAGAGGGCGCTAGAATCAATTTACGACACTAGCGGCTGCCGCTAATGCCGCCGCGACAGTTTTGGTTCCCGCGCGCAGGGTTGCCAGTTTGGCTTTTTTAAGGCCAAATTCGAGAAATTTGGCTTTTTTCAAACTCGTTTGGCTTCGAAATTTTCGTTTGGCTTTTTGGCTTTTTTTGTTAAATCCTGAAAATTTGACTTTTTTTTAGCAGTTTTCCCCATTTTGCCACAATTTTTGTGTAGTTCATAGGCATTAGTAGTTCAAAATAACGTTTTTATTAATTTTCTGAGACAAATGTTTTGTTACTTTGGCTACTAATTCGCTTTGTGAGGGCTTCAAGTGAATTTCAGATTCAGAACAAGCATGAAAATTTTTATTTTTTAATAAATATTTTAATTTTTGGCGCATACGCAAGTCTGAACTTGCGCCAAAAATTGAAATAGACGTATTTTTAAGCTATTTTTCGCTTGAGAAAAAATTTGGCTTTTTTTGGCCTTTTTTCGAACCCGGTTTGGCTTTGAGTGGGCTCTCTCATGGCGGCTTTACACCACCGCGGTTTACGGGACGCGATTTGCGGGGAAAACGGGAACCGCAGAAACTCAGCGACCGTTCGAAAGAGGGCGCTAGAATCGATTTACGACACTAGCGGCTGCCGCTAATGCCGCCGCGACAGTTTTGGTTCCCGCGCGCAGGGTTGCCAGTTTGGCTTTTTTAAGGCCAAATTCGAGAAATTTGGCTTTTTTCAAACTCGTTTGGCTTCGAAATTTTCGTTTGGCTTTTTTCTGGCTTTTTTTGTTAAATCCTGAAAATTTGACTTTTTTTAGCAGTTTTTCCCATTTTGCCACAATTTTTGTGTAGTTCATAGGCATTAGTAGTTCAAAATAACGTTTTTATTAATTTTCTGAGACAAATGTTTTGTTACTTTGGCTCCTAATTCGCTTTGTGAGGGCTTCAAGTGAATTTCAGATTCAGAACACGCATGAAAATTTTTATTTTTTAGTAAATATTTTCATTTTTTGAGCGCAACTTGCGCCAATTTTACTAATAATTGAAATAAACGTATTTTTAAGCTATTTTTCGCTTCTGAAAAAGTTTGGCTTTTTTCGAACCCGATTTGGCTTTGTGTGGGCTCTCTCACCTGGCAACCCTGCCCGCGCGGCAGCCGCTAGTCATCGTTGGGAATGGAAATAAACAAACCTCCCAACGATGACGCGAATTTCTTTTCAACCAATCATAGTCCTCTAAATTACTCGTTTTTGAGGAGACGAGTGAGCTGGAGTACTCGTTTGAAATTGATCATTTCGATAGATCGTTCTCGGTCTCGTATCGGTTCATAATCGTGTTTAAAGTTTCTGAATATGGCCGATAGCTGTTACGGGCAAAGTCATAAATCGGGTATTATTAATAATGCCCGAAAGCCCCCCCGTAGATCCGCCACTGATTATAACTATCAAGTGTAACAATAAAAGTAAATTTCATAAATCTTCATTATAACCAAAATATCCTTATTTTAAACTTATTTTTTATTTTATTGACTTAAAGGAAAAGCTTCTATTTTTATTTCAATAATATAATTTGTAATTATTTAATTTATGATCATTAAATTTTATCACGCTGGCGCTTATTAATCCACAAGTTGCTGATGAATAGTAAAAAGCTATGCACATTGCACACACTCAAAAATATAACGTCATTTAAAAGAACTTTATAAAAATAGTTAAAATAGAATTATTTTCTGAAATACTGCTAAGAATTATGTTTATAACTAGTATTTGCTTGAATAAGTTTGGTAACAAAATGCTTAAGAAATTTCTCTCTTTTTCTGACTAAAAAATTTCTTTAAATAAAATATTTTTGCTAGTGTGAGGTTCAAAATATCCTAAAAAAATTACCTACTTATCAGAGCTGATTATTTTTTTTTTGTAAGATCATAGTGGAAGAGCCAGAGTTCTAATTAAATTTTATAAATAATTATTTTAAGATTTAGGGTAAAACGTTAACAGCTGCTATAAAGTTGTGCTATGAACGAAAAAAATAATGTAAGATGGTCCTCCACAAAGATTGAATCATCCGTAAATGAATTTAAACATCAATCGTAGTGGCATTAAGAATGATCAGCATTGAGGATAGAACCCACGAACTTCCAATTATGAAGACGTTACTCTAAACACTATACAACGATTTTGAGGCATTATTGTTTGAAAAAAAAACTGTGCCAAATCAGGGATAACCAGCCAAATATATTTCCTTAAATTAGATATTAAAATGATTCTCGCCAATATTTTCCTGCGCCAAATTATGGATAACCAGCCAAATATGTTTCCTTAAATTAGATATTAGAATGGTTCTCGACAATTTTTTCCTATCACAAGAGCGATTCTGCGAATTTATTGAAATTTAAAAACCTCCCCCTCGCTTTATTTGTGGGCCTAGGGCTTCAAAACTTGGTTTCTAGGGATTTAGGGGGTGTGATCTGCCATAATAAAAAACGATCGGGGATGTATCTCATAGGAAAATAAAAGTTGGTGCTTGGTTCAATATGTATACGCCCCCTTAGGGACTTAAGTTTTATCCACTTTTCAAATAGACGTTAAATGATGAAGATTGACGTTTAAAGTATCCTTCTAACCCCAGCCGATCGTTCACAATCGTCACTGTAACGTTTTTTTTTACTCCGACTGTACTTTATCAAAAGCTTTCTGGAAATCTAGGTACTACATGATATCAACCCTACTCTTTTTGTCCAGCTCCTCAGTAATTTTCCCGTAGAACTTTAATAGATTTGTGGCCAGTGGCGGCTCGTCCATAGGGGCTGCGGAGCTGCAGCACCCCCAACCAAAATTTCCCCAAATTCCAATATTTATTAGCTTTAAAATATTTCAAAAAGGATATATTTTTTCCCTTTATTCTTCCTTATTATCCCTTTTCAATTTATAATTCTCTGTTATTAGTCATAATGCTCTAAGCAGTCAAAACACTCCGCCGTCTCGCCAATAATTTCTTTCCGGGTTGAACAGCACCCGGAAATATACCATCAAAACTTCGCTCTATCATATCAAATCAAAATAGCAAGAATTTAGCATGCGAATCTGTTAAGGAGGAAAGGGGCTGTTGTGTCAACAGCCCTGACCCTGGCGCCGAGCAAAATAATGATAGTTTCTTCTTTGCGAGCGTAATGAAAAAGGATGTAAGAAGAAAAATATCCGATTTCTAATAATAATAAATCATATTGGCTTTTTAGCTTTTCTTACTTAAACTTAACACTATTTGCCATTTTTTATTTACAGTTTCTTTTTTTCTTTTCAAACAGCAATAAATAATTCTATTCAGCTAATTTGACACATGTCAGTATTAATATCTTATTTTTTCCTACTTTTTTTATTCACGAATGTTATTCTTCTTTTACTTCAAATTTGATTTTGGATAATGCAATTTTTCAGTCATTCTAGTAGCGTGCGAGAGAGGAACTCATCGCATATGGATGGTATAATGTGTAAGATTTTAATTTTAAAGTTTTATTAAGTAAAAGGGATGTTCTGTTCTTTTAGCGTGTCTGTTTTGAATTTTAATTTCAAAATATAGAAAATAGAGTAATTAAAAGAAAGTGTGATTTTGATCTTCGATCTTGTGAGTGAAGAAGTTAAAAAGAAACGATGGTGCTTGGTGATTACATCTGTAAGCGTCTTTTCGTATGATTTCTGTTACTTCTATCCATGTTTTCCAGAGTTTTATTTGTAATTTTATCGTTTAAAATCTGGTCTAAAATACGGTGTAACTTGATGGATCAGTGCCAGAACAGCACCCCCAATAATTTTAGCTACGAGCCGCCACTGTTTGTGGCACATGACCTTCCCTTCCTAAATCCATACTGATTGTCTGATAGCAGTCCCCCTTCCTCCAAGAATAACATTATATGCTTTTTTAGCGAGGATTCATATATTTTACATATTACCGAGGTTAGACTTACTGGTCTATAGTTGCCCGGTTCACTTTTTATTCCTTTTTTGAATATTGGAGTTATATTGGCTAATTTCCAATCCATTGGTACCCAACCCAAGCTATATGTTGTATTGAATATCATTAGAATTACATCCCCCAACTCTTCCGCGCATTTCACTAGTACTCTTGGATAAATATCATCTGGCCCTGGTGCTTTAGTTGGCTTTATTCTTTTCAATTGATTTACTATGTCTTCCCTATTAAATTTACATTCTTTGATTGTACCTCCTACAAAGGCTCCATCCCTATTATAACACTTTTGACGTTTTTCTTTTAGAAACTGTTGATTTGTTTAAGCTCTGAAATGGACGAAGAAAACAACAATGGTAAGTATCTTATAAACGTTATTTTAGGGTGATCCAGGTAATTATTATGATAATTATACTTAAATATAAATATAACCGAAAAATGATGTTAACTTTAGTTTAAAAAAATTAAATTATTAACTAATCAAAAATTAGAGAAAAATTATTTGATGCATTGACTTTCTTTTCCATTTTCGATTTTAAATTTCAAGGAGTTGTAGCCAGTGGCGGATCTAGAACATGAGCAAGGGGGGGGGGCTAACTTAATCTGATTGAGGATGATAATGAAGTAACAAGCTGTGCTTTTTACAATATTCATTAATGTCTTAAATATTGAGGGCAGTGTTCATTGTAAATGACTAGTATTGTTAAATATAACTAATTAATTAGTAGTTAAATTAGTTAATCATTAAATATATCCAAATAATAAGGGTGTGTCAACCGGGAGGGTTTTTTTTACGATGATTTGAGTCAAATATTTTTTTCCAAGAATATCCCTTTCGGGACTACTGTCTCACGGGTGAGACGCTCGTGTAGTGCTTCCACCGGCCTACCGTCTCACGGGTGAGACGCCTGCTTTGAAAGGACCAGGGGACGGGCGTCTCATATATGATACACGCTTAAAACTTTATATTAGTAATTTTTATTCTCATTAGATATCGCTCTTTATCAGTTACAACGAAATCATTCGAAGGCGAACATCTTGACTTTCATTCCCATAAAGTATTTTATATTTTTGATAATTTGTTTCCGAAAAATGCCGAGATGTATTTATAATCCATTGAGAAGACGAATAATGTGAATTTAGAGTGCTTTCTTTCACCATCTCAGCTAATATAAACCTTACCACGTGTTCTAAAAGCTTGGAAATACTTTTTATTTTCATTTGATGGATAAATGGTAGTTTTGATGTGTTTATTGCGACAGTTGTATAGGTATTTATTTCTTTTAGATTTCGATTGCGTTTAGGTGGAATTATTTATTGCTGAAACATAAATAATCGATATGTTTGGGTATCTAGTTGGAAACGAAGATTGAAATAGATAAATTATTTGGTATATTTCTTTTAATTAACAATGTTCAACGATTTCCGAGCTGTTTGACTAGCTGCGCTCATTGCGCGTTTTCAGTAAAAAAGAAATTAAGTAGTTTTTTCCAAGATATGTTTAATGTATCTTCATGAATGAGTTTCTAGAGATAAAATCTCTTCTTTTTGGAATATTTTTCCCAGTTATATGAATCTCAGGTTTGTGAAAAAGTTTATTGTTTACAAATTACTTGTTTTGAAAAATATGTAAGAAATTAATGGGATAATATTTTATATTTTTTAGCAGTAACGTGTAAGGGGTTCCACTGATCACATGCCGAGGTTCAGTGGCTGAGGCACCCGTCGCGAAAGGGATATAGATTAAATGTGAATTTTCGTGCACTTAATTTCAATGTTTAGTGAATAATACATCCATCCCGAGGCATAAGGGGGGTTTGGGGGAACCTCCCCAAAGAAAATTTTTGAAAATTTAACCCTAAAAAGTTGTGTTTTGACTCATATTTGGTCATTTGGGACTCTTTGAGTGTCACACTAAAAAGATGATTTCTTGTACTCGTTTTCAAAGGAAAAAACTGTAAGATATAAGAATTTCATGGGGGTGGTTTGAACCCCCTAACCCCGTCTCTATTTTAACAGAGTAAATGTTTTGTAAGAGACTTAGCGCATTAGACCCTTTTAAAAAGTGAATCTTATAAAAACCAGGGAGTTAAAGATCTTGCAGAGGGGCTAAAGCTCATAACCTTTAAGATGTGAAACAAATCTATAAAAATGTAAGGGGCTAAGTATTTTGGAGGTTATGCTTTGTAAGGCTTAGAAAGCTCATTGGAATCTACAAGTTCTGAATCGCATTTATATTAAAGTGCTGAAAGCTAAAGATCTTGGAGGGGGCTAACGCTTTTAGGCTAAAGTTCATTAAATTGCGAACTAAATACTATAAAACATCGCAAGGAGGCTAATTCTTTATGGGGGCTAAAACTCATTGGCCCCTTTAAATTGTGAATTTAATCTACAAAAACTCAGGGCTAACAGCCTTGTAGGAGCTAAAGATCATGGAAGGATTCATAAGGGTTAAAGTTCATTAAATAGTGAACCAAATATATTTAAAAACGCAAGAGGGCAAAAAGCTTTGTAAAGGCTATTAAAGAGCATGGAGGGGCTAATTTTTCATAGGGCTAAAGCTCATTAATTTGTGTAACAAACATAAAAACGCAAGGAGGCTAATGCTTTTAGGCTTAATGCTTTAAATTACGAATCAAACCTTCAAACATGCAGGGGGCTTATAATTTGTAAGGGCTAAAACCTCTAGAAATCCTTAAATAGTGAATGGAGTTTATAAAAATGCAGGGGGCTAAAGATCCTGGAGGGGGCTTAATGCTTTGTAGACCCTTTGAATTGTGAAAAAGGCTACAAAAAACTGAAAACAAGTTTAAAATTTTGAAAATTTAAACAAAATTTTCTAAAAACTTAATTTTTTTTTCGAAAAAGTTCAATTTTATGTAGTGTAAACTTAAGTCCCAAGGGGGGGGGGCTATAGCCCCTATAGCCCCCCCCATAGATCCGCCACTGGCTGTAGCTAAAGATATAAGAAGGAAAATTGCAATACAAAATTAGTATTATTTAATTGTTCACAACTCAAAATACAGATAGATAATAAAATTTTTAATTTTATAATAATTAGTAAAATAATTATTGGGGAGTAAAATTTTTAAAGTACATATCAAGTCAATGTTTTAAATAAGTACTAGTATTTTTTATGTGAATCCTATTGAATTGAATATACTTTATTCTAAAAGAATTTTTTAGATAACCAGTAGGCCTGCCCCCTGCTCGCTATCGCTCACCAACCCCCGGAACTGCTTCGCAGTTCTTTTAAGATCGCTTCGCGATCTCAGCGAGCAAAGCTCGCTTGTTCCATCTTACCAATCCAGCACACCCTAATCCAAATCATCCCGAAAAAACCTAATGCTGAAATATTACTTTCCTAACTCAATTTAATCGAAATATTTTCCGCATTTCAAGAAACTTTAAATGTTTAAAGTATGCACGTGTATATTTTGTGAATAGTTTAAAATAAATCAAACACATAGTGAGTATGACGCATAGTGAGCTATCGCTCACCGACCCTCGTAACTGCTTCGCAGTTCTTTTCAGATCGCTTCGCGATCTTAACGAGCAGAGCTCGCTTGTTCATCTCAACAATCCAGCAGAACACTTTTCTCCGCTTAATTAAGCCTCTTGTAATACCGAAAATACCTCTCTCTTGCGTATCAATAATTTAATTGAAATGTTAAAAAAATATTCAGCAAGTCTACTAATAACCATCAACCACTTTGTAGAAAAAAGCATTGTTGAAAATAAAATAAATCAGACTCATCATAAAACACGGCTGTTTTTCTCTAGTAAATGGCCAGAAAGAGAAGAAAAAATTAAAACTTTGAATCTTAATAATTCCAAAACTAATTAGAATTAAAAAAAAAACAAAAAGCCAATCTTTTTATAAAAAATATTTGTATGTGTCTTTAAAATGTCATAGTTCTACTATGATTAGTTTTGCTTTTATAACAAAAAAAAAACCCAGAAAAACCGTCAAAAATTTCGAAACTTTAAAACTTAATTACTCCAAAACTAATTCGAAATTCGAAAAAAGGGCGACGTGGTGCAAAACTGCACATCTAAGAGTATGTGTCTGCAAAAAATCATATTTCTGCTGCCAATAGTTTTTGCTGAGGGCGAACTCGCAGCAGAAAAAAATAATTTTCGACTTTGACATTAAATAACTCTAGAACTAATTATCTCATCTATTAGCTTTTAGAACGAACACGATCCTCATACATTTGTCAACAAATGTTTAAAATTTGATAAATTTCCGTTGAATAGTTTTTGCGTAGTGAGAGTTCAAAGTGTTCAAAAATAAAATTTTCAAAATCAGCGGTGGCGGCAGCAGCGGTCACTGTTACTTTTTTTTAATATAGAGAGACTAAAACATTCAAATTACGAATAGGAAGAATAGGAGCCAATCGCCTAAATCAGGGAAAGATGACACTGACAAAATCTGACTGTATAACAGCACTAGTTAAGACGCAATGCATCCACCACACACATCCAGTTGGTAAAAATGTTTTGTTTTTTTCCAATGGAAGGTAATTAATTGAACAGTTGCAGAGTTGTAACAGAGTTCATTGTTACAGAGTTCATTAACCAACAGACATGCCGTAAAAAAGTAGATTGTAATAAAAATGCTTGTTTGTGAAAAAGGAATTAAGGTAAATGAAAATTTTAAAAAATAATTATAAACTCATGGAACCTGATGGAAAGATACCTCTCAACAGTGGGTTTTGGGTCACTTTTATCAGAATAACTAGCTGATATGCCCGGCCTTGCACGGGTGGAGTCTATCAATTTATTTTTTTAATGTTTTCTCAAGTTACATGTCTAATTTTCTGTAACCGTAATTACCAATCATCCCGGTATTCCCGGTAGTTTTTCATATCCAGGTGTTCCCAGTATTTTTTCATATCTTGGTTCTCCCGGTATTTTTTCATATCCCGGTGTTCCCGGTATTTTTTCATATCCCGGTGTTCCCGGTACCTTTTTCATATCCAGTTGTTCCCGGTGCCTTTTCCCTCCCGGTTCCAACTGTGTAAATCTAACCTAACCCATCCAGTTCCGGTATTGCACATTTAATTCCGACAGTTACCAAATTATCCATTCTTAGTGAAAAAAAAATCAATTAAAATTATTACAGATATTTAAAATCCCAAAATTTGTAAATACCCCCTGTTAAATTTAAAAAAAATCCCGCTCAACTACCCCATAGAAACAAATTATAAGGTTAAATAACAATTGATCTAGTGTTTCTATCATCAACTTTCTAAAAAAAACTTTCCATTATAGAGTATTTTCAATCACATGACTCTGCCTAACAACGGCCTTAGCAACATTGTTTATTCGCCAAGTGACGTCATATGCGAATGCTACTATTGGATACTTCTATGTCCCGCCCCTAACAACAGCCTTAGCAACGTTGATTTTGTCCTCCAAGTGACGTCATGTGCGAATGCTCTATTACTTTAACCAGTCTAATTCTTAATAATTCTTTCTGTTTCAACTTAAAATTTCATGGAAAATGGAGTTTTTAATAAGAAAGTACTGTTATAAAGTTTTTTATAAGGACAGTTTTCAAGTTTTAAAAGTATTTATGACCTTTTTTTAAAAAAAATTAGTCCAGTTTCATCTTTAAATACTTTGTTTTATGTTTAAAATTGTTTTTGTTGTATTATTTGCAACAATGCGAGTTAAACAGATCTTCTTTAGTGGAGAAGTAAGGCGATTTTTACAAAAAGACCTAAAAGGGGGTGAAGGGGTGGTTTTAGAAATTTGGAAATGATGTCTTTGTCTTTCCCCCGTCCCCATACGTATGTGTACCAAGTTTGGTTCGATTCGGACGGGTAGTTTTGGAGAAATTGAGCCAAATCTGTTCCGGACAAACCCAGGAACCCAGGCAGGAACCCAGGAACCCAGGGACACCTTCATTATATATAGAGAGATTGGTTTACGTGAGGTTTTGATGTAGAAAACGGGCAACGAAAGCGGGCGCAGGGTAGGAGTTTGGAGGGAAAACCAACATTACCAGCAGCGCGCTCGCCCACAAAACCCCGGCTCACGTAGGGGGAGGATGGGGTTCACGGAATCTTCCCCCTAGACCCTTACCACACTCCTGAAAAAAAATCTGTGGATCAGAAGGCCTTAGAACCATAAGAAATACTACAAAATAGCATATTTTTGGTAAAAAGTCAAAACTTTAGGCCGAGGTTCAGAACAGAAGATATTATTTGATAGGGCTAAAATTTCACACACGAGTTACTGTTATGGGTAGGCAAGTTTTCCGAACTCTTACGGTTTGGTTCGCGGAAATAAGTGCGGTTCGACGTACCTTAGTAGTATAATTCAAGTTCCTTTTTAAATTAAATATAAATGAATATAAGTTAAGACACACTTGGTGAGTACAGTAGGATTTCTCATAACCGGAACCGGATCCAAACAGTGGTCAAAATTGTTTTAAAGTACAAAGTAAAAGTAAAGTACAAAGTAGTAAGCTTTTCCCCGAAAATAACCCCTTTATTAAAAGCATTCTTCCTAATTGTATGAAAAAAATTGTTATGAGTTAAGATTGTCCTAATAGAGCATTTTCAATCACATGACTCGGACCTAACAACGGCCTTAAAACAGAAGATGTTACAGTTTTTTGCCCTACAGAGGTTAACAGTTACAGAAAATGACTAGACGGGGAATTCTTCTATTGGATCATTTGAAATCACGTGATCCAATACCTAAAAACCACCTTAGCAACAGATAAACAACGGCCTTAGCAACAGTTAAAAGCCCTACAGAAGATACACAGTTAAAAGAAAATAACTGGTTGTGACGTCACCTGAAAACACTCTATTATACGCCTACATCTTGTTCATTTTGTTGCGGTTTCTCGTGTTCATTTTCTTCTTTACTTGAAATTATTTCGTAAGGAACTAGTGATTGGAAAGTACTATCTTTCCACGAAAATACATAGAGCATTCGCATATGACGTCATTTGGAGGACAAAATCAACGTTGCTAAGGCTGTTGTTAGGGCGGGACATAGAAGTATCCAATAGCAGCATTCGCACATGATGTCACTGGAGGAATAAAACAACGTTGCTAAGGCCGTTGTTAGGCAGAGTCATGTGATTGAAAATGCTCCATTCCATATCCTCTTAAGTTTGAAAGCATATACTAGAAGTAAGACAGAATTAAAATATCCTGAGCTTCTACATTTAAGCGTAATAGATATAATATTAAGGTAAAAGTCGTCTGTTCAATCCAATGTCCAGACAACTGACTAATAAATATAAACTCTTTTTTTCACACAGAAGTAGACCCTTCCAAAAATCATCTGCCACTGTTTAGTTTACAAATTTGATTGGATACTATGTTAATTGGACGTTTCTTTCAATAATGAAGGACATTTGTGTTATTGAAAGGTTTCTTCCAAGTTATAGCATCAAATGCAGATTTTTTTTATTCAGCTAGAGAAAACATTATAGTATAGCCATTTTGAATGCTTGGTTTCCTTTGATTATATTTTATTTGACTTTCCCACAGAATGTCGACCCCATTCGATAGGAATATTTGCCATCTAATAAAACTTAATTTATCGTTTTCATCACAAAAACAAAGATAAAATAAATAAAAGACATTAAATTTTTGTACAATTGAATGCAGAATTTAGTCAGCTTTTAGAAAATGATATTAAAAGAGTTTGTAAAACCTTTATTTTAAGCCTTTTTGACCGAGATTTGAGATAAAACGCTTCGCTGTGCCGGCGTCCCTAAGGAAGTCAATGATAAGGCCTGCAGTTATGTCATTTTGCCTTAAGAGGGCGATTTGAGTCGTTTTTTCGCAAAACCGTTTGTGCCAGGTGATCCGGGGTCGAAATTTACGTACAGATTGATGTATAACTCAAAATGTCAGTCATGTCATATTGCACCTTAAGTGACGTGCTATTCATGTTTAGCATAGTTTTTAACTTTTGAGACACATTATAATATAACAAAATATAAAGTACTAGTGTATGTTGAGGAGGAACTATGGCTGAGAAATACACAGCTGTGAAACTGTAGCTGTTTTAGAAGTTTCTGGACCTAGTTTGACAGTGTGAGGATAGAAAAACCTTGATATAAGCAATCGAGCCTTTACCGATTTTATTCCTTAAATTTCTTAGTTTATGGGTCTAACTTGCACACTAAAACTCTGTAATTATTAATCAATATGTTTGTTTCAGAGTTGTAACATTTATAGTTTAGTTCATTTATCTATTCCATTAAAAATCATCTTTGGTAATATTTCTAGGGTTATCCGTTTTAAACAGGGCGAAACAGGAAAATTATAGTTACGTAATTCTACCTATCTTTAAAAAGTAATAGGAGTAAGAAAATAAAATAGTTGGAGTTATGGTGAATAAAATTAAGAACATAATAAAAATTAACAAATTTGAAATTTTTTTTCCTAGTCATTTTTGGACTATCTTCGCCCTGGGTCATTCCACGTCAAAATCAACCAAAAAAATAACAAGGTGTCGTTCTCTTCTGTTTAAAATTATATAAAACATGATAATGTGATGTAAAGTATTTGATTTTATATTTTTATCTGAAATTTTTCTTTCGATAGCAAAAATACTTCCCCCTTCGATTTTTTTTTTAAAAAAATATATGTTATAAAAAAACTATCCAACTACATCTGTGCAAAATTTCAGAAAGGGATGGCCATGGGTTCATATAGAAAAAAAAATATTATCGAATAGTAGACTACGCTTGACTACGGGCTTCACGCCCGCATCTTATAAACCTTTTAAAAAACTTCATCTTTTAATATAGAGCATTTTCAATCACGTGTCTCCGATCACGTGATCAAGCTGGCTTGGAGGATAGACAACTTTTCTTTAACATTAGGTTCCCATAGAGAATACGCGCTGCATTTAGTTTTTATAAAAAAAAGTTCATTTAAAAAGATTCTTTAGGCTCGGTTAGAGACCGGTACGAATGGTACTTGCAATTAGAACACTGGCAGAAATGGTTTCAGCAATTTGAACACTGCTAAATATAAAATGTAGTATTATTGAATGACTTATAATATGCAGAGATGCCATTTTAGAGTAAATAAAGGTTACTTTAAAGTAAACTTTGGAGAAAAACATAAAACATCCTTATTTTTCAAAATTCACATCAAAAGTAAACAAATAAACGATGTGCATCCTATAGTTTTCCATCATACTGTCTGTCATCCAAGCCTCTATGCTCTATTGGTTGGAAACAGACATGACTTTTAATTTAAATCTATTTTTAACTATTAATCTTGTGTTTGGCGCGGAATGTCCGATATAGGGACCTTGCGCCATAAAACCCAAAACAACCAACCAACTAAACAGGGAAAATCGACCAAAATCGATTCAAACCCTTAGATATTTTGTTTAATAATTCAGATAAAATATAAATGATTGAGCCACTTAAATGCTAATATATTTAATTTACATTCTCAATATGAACCACTCAAAATGTGCATTTCCCAATTTCGATAAAAAAAATAATATTTTTTAATTTTATAACTGAATGGTTTTAGCTTTAAAATGACCCTGAGTTTATGAAAAATGCTTCCAGCGATGTAAACCAATATCCTTTAATTGTTTTGAGCAGTGTAGTTAGAATTATAAACTTTTTTTGCCTTTTCATATTTATTTATTTTATCTGTTTCTTTCAGCTTTTGCCCCTTTGAACGACAGATACTTAGATGACAACTCTGACGATGAGTTTTTGTACTGCTCATATCCGGAGGAAAATGATGAAATGATGAAAATGATGTTATCCGATGATGAAACTGATGATGAAGAGAAGATAAACATGTATTCCTTTGTCCAGAATTATATTTTGTCAGAGGAAGGTATTTACCATTTGTCCATTTTTTTCTCTCCTCAAATTTAGTGCCAATAATGAAATAATGATTTGGTACTCGTCTGTTTTTTATCCTGTTATATACACACAAGTTTGATTCCTCAATTTGATTGATTCGAAAGAAAATGGAAATTTTGATTGGAATTAAGAGTAATGTTTACAGAAATGTATTACAGTTTCTATTCAATGCATTTACTTTAGATATTTTTTTATATTTTATCCACACATGAAAATATTTAAGTTGGAAAATGTAAGCTGCAAGTAATAAACTAATTTCACTGTACATCAAAATATTATTTGGTATTTTAGCACGTTTTTTTTACTTAAACAAAAATGTACATGCAAAATTATATTAGTGAACACAGAAGAGTTACACAAAAAAAATGTTAAACTGTATATTCTTATCAACAGTATTACATCCAATACTTTAAAAGTAAAATTTTAACCTTATAATAGCCATATTTTCCATTTTTTTTACCCAAATGGGTTTATTCCAGGGCTCCCAGTAGGTCCCTTTTTTCCCTAAAAGTCCCTTTTTTCAACCCAAGTCCCTAAAAGTCCTTTTTTCACACTTTTGATCCCTTCCCCCCTTTTTTTTTATCAATTTTGGTTTTTACTTGCCCCCCCCCCCAAGGTTTCCACTGTTAAGTGAAAAATTGCTGCAAGTCCCTTGAAAATTCTGTAACTTCCACAAGGAGAATCGGATTTAACTCAAAAAGTCCCAAAAGAAGTTAAAACACTACTTTTGAGGGTCAAATTTCAAAATTTTCTGGGGGAGAACCTCCAAATCCCCTCCTGTGACCTTTGATGCCTGTTATACAATGTTTCTCCCTTGAAAATTCTGCCGCTTACAAGAAGTGGTTTCCTTTCGGAACCAAAGAGTTTGAACACTGGTTTTAAGGGGAATTTTCAAAAATTTCTACTGTGGGAGGATCTCCGCCCCCCCCCTCTGAAAATTTAACGTTTATTTATAACTCTTTTACCTAGAAAATTCGATGCTTTACAAGGAACTGTTCTTTTTGGATGTAACCCAAAGGGCTTCAAAATGAGCTAAAACACTACTTTAAGAGGCAAATTTAATAAAAAATTCTGCGGGAGGACCCCCCAGACCCCCCTTTAAAATTTTAACATATATGTGATATAGTTAAGTAGTGTATTTCCCTTGAAAATTTTGCCGCATACAAGAAGAGGTTCCCTCTGGGTGCTCCCCAGTTGCAATGCAGATAAAACAAAAGTTTAAAGGGAAATTTTCAGAACAAAATTCTGTGGAAGGACTTCCGGCTCCACTTGAAACTTTGACGTTTATTTGTAACTTTTTTTTCTCTAGAAAATTCTGTGGTTTATTGGGAACTGTTCTTTCCGGATGTAACTTTATTGTAGTAAAAATGAGACAATATTTTTCTGGGGGTGACCCCCAGACCCCCCCCCCCCATTTCTACTTAGAGCTCATGACGTTGAGTCAACCCCCAAAGAAAGAACTAGTCTGGTAACAGTGTGGCCCAGCCCAACTTAAAAAAATCCTTGCACCCCCCCCAACCACAAACACTGAAATGACGTCCCTGATGACCAATGCAACTTAAAAAGGAAAGCGATTGAAAGTTTAGGAAAGAAGATAGACAAGAAAAAAGACTCAGTCATAACAAATTTCTTTTCTAAAGGACCTAGACCTTAATTATGTAAAAATAAACCAAAATAGAAAATAAATATTTTTCTATTTTATTTTCATTCATTGGCTAATTTACTTCAGTAACTAATTATTTAATCGTGCTACTCTACCATTTGAGATTAATGTTTTAACTTAATCTTCAAAAAACTGAAATGAGAATAACTTGATTAGATAGTATTTTACTCCATTGAAGTAAACTAGTAACAGTAAGCTGCGTAACGTTAACCTGCTTCCAGATTGATTTTAAGTTTGTTGGTTTTGATAACTTTACTCTTGGATTTCTACGAATTGTAATTTGTCCTTTTAATAGACTTTAAAAAATTTTGGTCCCTTTTTTCTAGACATCAGGTCCCTTTTTTCCCAAAAGGCAAACCAAAAGTCTGCTGGGAGCCCTGGTTTATTCCCATTTGGAAAAAAATGAATTAATGATAATTGATTTATTTTTTTATACAATGAATGTTTTTTTAGTTTATTTAAATATGTGAGCTTAGTGGTTATTCACTTTCTATAAGATATGTGTGCAAAAACCCTTCTGTTAATGCAAACTAAGCATTTTTCCCGGAAAACCGTTTTTTTTCCACCTTCCCAAAATTTCCGAAAATCTCTAATCATTAATAGTTAAATGATAAATATTTTGCTTAACTAATAGTTTATGAATTTTCAGAAACGGATTCTTCATCAAGCGACGAACTACCTTCATCACCTGCATCGCTCCAATCCTTAGCGTGTGACGTGAAGTATCCCGGTGGACACTACTTGATTCATCAGTTGGCGCTCAAGCTCAACAACAATAATTCCGAGCAAAGCTTCATCCGCGCCGCACTACGGTCGATCCCTGCTGATCGAGTGAACGCGAGGACCGACAGTGGATTCACGGCTCTGCATCTGGCTGTGACAAAGCAGGACTATTTCATGGTCAAGATGTTGCTGTCGAGCCTGGCAAAAACCGTCGACGTTAACGCCGTATGTGAGTTAGGATCTGCATTGCATTTAGCAGCTCATGCCAATGGCAATACAACTGTGACTTTGGAAATAGTAAAAGCTTTGTTAGAATATGGGGCTTCTCTGGTTGTTTTAAATCCTGCTGAAGAATCACCCCTTCATATTGCAGTTAAACACAATCGAATCGATATGCTCAAGCTGTTTATCAGCGAAGGGGCAGATTTGAATGCTGAAAGTATGTTCGGATGTACCCCTCTCCGGCAAGCAATTTTCTCTGGGAGCTTGGAAGCAGCCAAAGTTTTACTAGAAAGCGGGGCTGCTTTAGATAAGAATAGTTCCGCAGTCCTTCACGTTGCAATTGAATATAACCGAATCGAAATACTCAAGCTGTTTATCAGCGAAGGTGTACATTTGAATGCCAAAAATTCGTTTGATAGGAGCCCCATTCATACGGCAGTGGTGTATGGGTATTTGGAAGCAGTCAAGGTGTTAGTAGAAAGCGGTGCTGATTTAGATTCGGTCGATATGAATGGTCATACGGCGCTTAGAATCGCAGAAGGACGAAATTACGTTGAAATAGTGGAGTATATAAACTGCAGATTAGCTAATGGGAATGCAGTAGACAGTGAGGACAGAATTTCATTTCCTATAAATGCAGCAAAATTTAATGAACCACAATTTAAAAAAATGCGTAAGAACTAAACTTGAGTTATTCCTGTACACAGTTTCTTAAATAAATAAATAAAATACAAATCTTTTTATTTCCTGTTATAAATGACGTACACAATAAAAACTTCTTAAACTTAAATGAACATGCTTTTTTTGAATGACAACAATAGCAAACTATTTTCCTGAATAAAGTTCATTTATGAAAGTCTGGGATCCTGTATTTTTTTTAAATAAAGTTTAAATATATTGTTAAATATTTTATTGAAGTCTAGGTTATGAAAATAACTTAAATGGCTCAATGTTGACTTATTATACTTATTCATCTGATTATTCATGTTATTTCATTCATAATTCTATGATATAATTTGATTAAATTACTTTTTATAATTTGTATAGGTAATAATACAGTAATTATTTCCTCAACTTTTTTTGGTGAAAAGATGATAAGATATTGCAATAAATTATTGCATGAAAAGATTAATATTCTTTATTTTAAAGAGTTGGGTGTATTTCATATTCAGTGTTTATCTTTTAAGTGTGAGCACCACTAAAAATTCAACAATTTATTTTGTTCTAGACGAGACAGCTTATTTGAGTTTTACAGTTACTAATAGTGGAATATGTTATTAAGAAACGAAAAATATTATTTCAAAACTTTCCCAAATCAAACTTTTTGAATAGGGTCACTTGGGGTAAGTGGGACCCCTTTTTGGAACAGTACATTTTTGAAGCTTCATAAAATTTTTTTGAAGAGTCTCAATTTGAACTTAATGACATATTTTATTTAAGACACTATTTATGAACAAAAATTTATAATTAGGTTCTAAAATAATGTTCTACATTTTTCTTAACTGGTCTTTTTGTAAAAAGTGAGACGGGTGTCCCACTTACCCCATAGGAAGGGGTAAGTGGGTCCCCCCCCCCTCTTTATTTTGATTGAAAGCAAGCAAAACTTAAAAGGGAGTAAGTGGGTCTTACTTGATAAAGTATAGAAGTTTTAGGTACAAAATATTTTATTGTAACTTAATTCATGTAGGAGATATCTACTCGCATTTAAATTAATAGGGTTGGTTGGGGTAATAGTCCAGTCAAATTGTGCTCAAATAAGGTCATTTTGGGAAAAACTTGGGGTAGAAGATATTTTTCGCTATCTGTATGTTTTTTGGGGTGCTGAATCCGAATCTGAGGTTTGCCAACAAAATTTCGTGACGGAACATTGTGAAAATTCGAAAAAATGGCAAAAATTCGCCCCTTTTTTTCGTTTTCTGCCCCTAGAACATTACCTTTGCGCTTCTGAGCTAAACAGTCAATACAAAAAATAAAGAACACTAACCAAGCTACAAAAAAGTAAATTACAACTTTTCTCTCAGAAGCGCAGTTTCACCAATAGAGCACGTTGAAAAAGGGGCTATTTTCGTTCGATTGGTAGAAAATCCAAAAAATGTCACTAGTATCGCCAAAAATCTGCATTTTTTGGAACATAATACTGTAAAAACTGCTTTAATAATATTCTTCATTAAATCAACCATCTGAAAACTCCAATGATGATTAACTAAATGCATTCATTTTCGTTGCGAGATTTCTCTTACGAACGAAAGTTCTATAGGAGATTATAGTATTTCGATAACTATGTTGCTTCTTCGAGATTACATACAAAAGTGTTCTTTTGACTGTTTTATATGTTTTTCGGGGTGCTGAATCCGAATATGACGTTTGCCAACAAAATTTCGTGACGGAACTTTGTGAAAATTCGAAAAAATGGCAAGAATTCACCCCTTTTCTTCGTTTTCTGCCCCTAGAACGTAACCTTTGCACTTCTGAGAAAAACAGGCAATACAAAAATAAAGAACACAAACCAAGCCACAAAAAAGGCAATTGAAACTTTTCTCTCAGATGAATTGTTTAGACGCTAGGGAACGCTTATTATTGGGAAGTTTTTGTTCGATTGGCGGGAAAATCCAAAAAATGTCACTCGTATCAACGAAAAGTGGCCTGTTTTGAAACAGGATACTATTAGAACTACTTTAATAATATCCTAAGTACATGCAATTAATCTTCTTCTGATAATTATTTAAATGAACGATTAATTAAATGTTGATATTTTTTACGCTAATTTCAATAAATCCAAAAAAAAGTTTTATCTGATGAAACGTTTTAGAAAAACAACGGCTTAAAAGTGAAAAATTATGTCCAAGTGATTAAATTACTAATATCCATGCACTTTTCTTAACTTCCAGTGTCCTAAAAACTATTTAGAATGTTTTTTTTTACTTAAAACAACTAAAGGTACACTTTAATATGCTGTAGTAAGTAGTGTTGTGTTATAACTCAATGAGTGTTATACTAATCTATTTCTCCTAGAAATGTTGGCTTCATATAATCTGCTCTTACGTTACATAAACGTGGAGTACTAGGTACAATTAGTTATTCCAAAAGTTACATAACATTCAATTTTTTACATATTTTCATTGTTTACATTATAGATATCATTTGGACAAATACCTTAACAATGAGCATATTGCAAAAATATCCACTTCTTGATATAGCTCGTTTTTTATCGTAACTTTAATTAATCGTGCATTTAATTAATTATCATTAGAGTATGAAGAAGATTAATTGCATGTACTTAGGATATTATTGAAGTAGTTCTAATAGTATCCTGTTTCAAAACAGGCCACTTTTCGTTGATACGAGTGACATTTTTTGGTTTTTCCCGCCAATCGAACAATTTCCCAATATAGTCTGGTCTGTTAACCGAAAAAAAAGGACACATTGGACAAAGTTACCAAATTTTCAAAATTTGTTCCTTAGAACATAAGAAAAGATTTTACGTGAGGATTCATATGAATTAGCCGCCATCTTGGATTTTATGGGCGCCATCTTTGATTGAAGAATTTTCTTTATCTCAAGATTCATTGAACATATAATCATAAACAAAGTATCAAAATATATGTTTATGGGGTCAACAAAACCGAATATGACATTTTCGAATCATCAAAAGAACAATTAACCATTAAAAAATACACTTTCTACTTTCTGCTACTCGTACATTTAACCATAACAGCTCAGTTCACTTATTTAAAACATTACCAAAATTCCCAAACTTATAAAATATGTTATTGTTACCATAAGAAACAATTTTAGAAGAAGAACCACCGGATTGAAACGGCCATTTTGATTTTTTTGGCCGCCATATTGGATTAAGAGAACCTGCTGTATCTCATGATCCACTGCACATATTATCAAAACCAATGTGTGAAAATGTATGTTTTTTGGATCAAGAAAATCGAAAATGACATTTTCGAACTATTTAGAGAACGATTTAATTGAAAAATTACGCCTTCCATTTCTCCTTGAAATTAAACAGCTCAGTTAATCAATTTATAAGCCAGATAAAAATCCCAAAAATTAGTAATATGTTTGTAACACTATAGGAAATAATTTCAGAAGAATGGTCACCAGATGAAAACGGCCATTTTGAATTTATGACCGCCATATTGAATCATAAATGCTTGCTATATCTCGAGATCCACTGCACATATAGTCATAGAAAAAGTGTCCAAATATATGTTTCTTGAGTCAAGAAAACCGAATATGTCATTTTCGAACTTCTAAGAAAACAATTTAATTAAAAACATTACACCCTCAATGTCCCATTAAACTTGACCAGCTAATTTTAATCACTACCAAGACAGAAAAAATCCCAATATCTCCAAACTCACACAATATGTTCTTTATAAAGTTAAGAACAAATATAGAAGGATAGACACTTGAAAAAACGGCCATTTTTAATTATAGAGCTTCCATTTTGGATTGAAAAGACTAAGTGTAAATCGAGATCCACTACGCATACAACTATAAACAAAATGTCGAAATGTATGTTTCTTGAGTCAAGAAAACCGAATATGACATTTTCGAACTCTAAAAATAATAATTAATTGAAAATAAAATTGCGTGATTTTACGTCACAATTACGTATGACAGGTCAATAAAACAACTCCACAACAACTCCCAAGCCAGATAAAAACACCAAACTTGCACAATATGTTTTTTGTAAGGTTAAGAACATGTTAGAAGGGTCTCCATTTGAAAAAAACGGCTATTTCGAATTCTACAGCAGCCATATTCGATTTACAGATCTTTGTGTAACTCGAGTTCCACTGCGCATACAACCAAAAACAAAGTGTCGAAATATATGTATTTTGGGTTAAGAAAACCGAATATGACATTTTCGAGCTCACAAAATAACAATTTAATTAATAAATCCGCCTCCTAAATTACTATAAACTTGAAATAATCTGCTGCGAGATAAAACCATTACAACAATGATGCATCAGTTGCAGCGTTCATCCATTGTTAGGTTGTTATTGTTTAATTTGATCAACAAGTTTATAGTAACTTAGGAGGCGGATTTATTAATTAAATTGTTATTTTGTGAGCTCGAAAATGTCATATTCGGTTTTCTTAACCCAAAATACATATATTTCGACACTTTGTTTTTGGTTGTATGCGCAGTGGAACAGTTGTATGCGCAGTGGAATAGTATTTAAAATCTTTCGATATTCTTTTACTTTGGATTGAAAGTGTGAAAAGAGGTATTGAAATGCCATCCGGTGCGGTATCGAAAAGAGGAGTATCGATACCATTTGAAAAAAAAATTCTAGCATCGCATCAAGGTATCGAAACAGCACTATTGTTTAATTCTAATATTTACTCTTAGTTTCTTCTGGTATCGAAAATATTTAAATTCTCCACAACTGAAGTATCGATACTGATTCAAGATGTACCTTTTATAAGTAGGGGTCTAAAGGGTATTGAATATCTTTCGATACTCTTTTGGTATTGAAATTTTATGCGGGGTTAGTATCGAAAAAATGAGTATCGATACCACTTCAAAAATTTTCTAGCATCAAGTTATCGAAACAGAATTATTGGTATTATCACTTACATTTCGTCTCTGCTGGTATCGAAAAAATTTAAATTCTAGCCTGGGAAAATTGTAACTGGAGTATCGATACTGATTGAAGATGTACCTTTTATAAGAAAGTATCGAAATGGTATTTAAAATCTTTCGATATTCTTTTACTTTGGATTGAAAGTGTGAAAAGAGGTATTGAAATGCCATCCGGTGCGGTATCGAAAAGAGGAGTATCGATACCATTTGAAAAAAAAATTCTAGCATCAAGGTATCGAAACAGCACTATTGTTTAATTCTAATATTTACTCTTAGTTTCTTCTGGTATCGAAAATATTTAAATTCTCCACAACTGAAGTATCGATACTGATTCAAGATGTACCTTTTATAAGAAGGTGTCTAAAGGGTATTGAATATCTTTCGATACTCTTTCGGTACTGAAAGTATAAAAAGAGGTAATGAAATGCTATGCCGCACGGTATCAAAAAATGGGTATCGAAAGTGGTATCGATACTTTGAGTATCGATACTTCATGACCGATATTTAATGGGATCGATATCATGGATTTCGATCCGGACCGATACCAAGTATCGATACTTTGACCGATTTTGCCCATCCCTACAAACAAACATAGATCAAAATAAAGGTAGTCATTGCCAACTTCTGAAAACTAATCTGTTTGTTTGGAACTGTGAGGCTTCAACGCACGATCAGTAAAGGCTCCTTGGTGGGCGGAGCTTAATCGGAACATGTTATTAGGAAAATAAAAGAAACTAAGCATTAAAAATTAAAATTATAATTTTAGCACGAGGGAATAATAATTAAATAAAATATAATTTTGCATTTAAATTACCAAAATATATTAATTTGTTACAATCTGATTAATTTTTTCTTCATTGTTTACATTTCGGTTGTCAACCAGGTTGGCGATCCGTGACAAAATCATCAACCCGGTTGTCAACCAGATTGATGACCAAGTTGCTCGTCTGTGGGCCAGATCACATATTTATGATTTTAAAAGAAATGGCCCATGCGCAGTAGGTCTCACGGGCTCACGGTTACGAAGCAGTTCCAGCCTCCCTGGTCCCAGCGCTTAGTGTGATCTCCAATCAGAACCGTTGCCGTGTAAATAAGAGTAGAGTTTAGTTGTTTATTGTACGTCCAAATAGACAGTGCCTTAAAAGAGCTATAAAAATAGCGTTTTAGCTCATTTTGGGTCCCTTTGGATGATTACACCAAAAGAGAACCTCTCCGTCTGAGTAAGAGAAATTTCAATGGGTTTGGGGGTCTTCCGCCAGAAAGGTTTGGAATTTTTACTCTCAAAAATACTGTTTTTACTCATTTTGAAGCACTAGTGATTCTCATGCCCTCAAGAGCATAAAGGGAGCAGGGGAACACGTCCCAACACCACACACTTTTTTCAAGGCGTATGAACAAAAGGTGTAGCGCGTCAAGCTTTTGGAGTTAAATAGTCGCCATCTTGGATGAAATACTGGTTAATTATGAATACGAGTCATTATAATTATAGTAATGATCTAATGATTACGGTTAGGTAACGTGAATTTGCGTAGGTGAGACGCAAATTTCAGAAACCTACGGTTAATTACGACTTAACCGTAAGGTTTGGTGAGATCGGCCGTAAGTGATCTAAAACGTTTAACGTATAAATCACAGAGAACTAGAACAGAGAGTCCACGGCCATAGGCCATAATGGAAATCGAAAATCATGACATCTTGTTACAGGTTGGGAGAATTGTGGCGCTGGGATCGCACTAAACTCACTAGCGTTTGGATCCAGTCTGAATCGTTCGCCGGCTGCCTATGGGAGATCGAAAACACCTTTTTGCGCATGCGCTGAGTTCTAATTTTTCGAGAGATTTAAGCGGCTGGCATACGTTTTAGAATCTAGAGTGGCGCCCTCACACCAGCAACGCATTTGAAAATAGCCTCGTGGACCCTCTGTTAGGATATTTCTCTGTGGTATAAATGTACTCGTTAGTACCTTTAAAATGACGTTGAGTCAACCCCCCCCCCAAAAAAAAAGTCTGATTACGACGTGGCCCAGTTCCACTTAAAAAATCCTTGCCCCCAACCCAAAACTGAAATGAATGGCGCCCCTGTTTGGAAGCTGGAAGGTGTGAACCGCAGCATTTCTAGCTAGCGCCATCGAGGGCGCTGACCTCTGGGCAGCCGCCACCCCCTTCTGGTTTGGGGACTCGTCTGACCCCTTCCAGGAGATCGGAGGTGAAGTGAGTTTGTTTTGGTGAGCAACGGACCGGCAACCTTCTCTCTCTACAAACCTTGCACTCAGGCCCTCCAGTCTTGACCTCGCTCTGCTCGTCTCGTGCTCGGTCTAAACGTGGTTTTGGATATTGTGATTTAATTTTACTATTAAGAAATTGAAAAAGGTAAGAATGTTGTTATACTACTATTTACTTGCTGAGCTATGTATACAAACTTGAAATCTGAGAAACGCGTAAAAGTATATATAGGATAAATCTTTTTCATTGTTCACCTATATTCTCTTTATTTTAAAGTGGTCAAATTATTTTGTAGCTTATTATTTATTTTATAAATTCCAAGTGTTTACTTTTATGAAAGCACACACACGCAATTTTGAAAAACCTGTATTTTTTTATATGTGTTTAAATGTGTTTTATATGTGTGAGCATTGATTCGGTTAGATGAGAAGTGTTAGCGATTATTTTTCGATTTAATTATACACTGCTGTGCAAAAATTAAAACGTTTAAGGACAAAATTAAGGATGTTCTTTCAACATAAAACCCAGTAGAATTATTTTTCATCTATGAAATGAGATGTTCAATGAATGGGAATATTGGGCCCCGATAATAAATTTTCCCTAGCACTAATTTAAGGGGGTAAATTAATGGGCCCTCCATTGATAATGGATTTCCATTACACGGCTATACTTTACTAAGGCCCGATCTCACCAACATTCAGTTAGAGGTAAGCGCCGGTTAAGTCATGTTTAACTGGAACTTTCCTTCTCACCATTGCCAGTTAGCCTTAAGCACCGCTTAAAGTTCCCGTTAAACTAATCGGTACTTTATCTGCCGCTTAGGTGTCCAAAAGTTCCAGTTAGTCGCAAAAACAGTCGTGCTGCCATCTATGAGCTGGTCTGTGAAATACAACCTGATTCAGTTTATGTTTTGAATAAACTTATTTTAACCAGAATTACAGTTTTTTACTGCATGAACTTCTATAAGAATCTTCTAAAAACTAATTTGAACAAGTTTAGACTGCAAATTTATCATTATTACGATCTAAATACTTGTATTAATAATTGGTTAATATTTCATCCAAGATGGCGGCGATTCTACTCCAAAAGGCTGACACAGTACACCTTTTTCGTACCACTGTATTCGTACGCCTTGAAAGAAATAGTTCTAAAAGAAAATAAAGATTATCGTTTCAAGAGTACAAATAATTGAAAGCCCGTGTGCTCTAATGAATGTTTGTGTTATAATTGACAAATAAAAGTAGAAATTCCAGTAAAATGGATCAAAATAGTGGATATGAGCTTTTTAACTGGTAGTTTAGTTAATCGACGAAAAGTTAACTGGATGTTTCGTTGGTGAGACGACTGCGATTTTTAAGCTCCAGTTATATTTAAGCACCAGTTAGCTAAGCGGAGATTAGCAAGAAGTTGGTGAGATCGGGCCTTAACGGGTTAACAACCTCCCCAAGCTGTACTGCGATCGCGTCTTCTGTGCGGGTGGTCGCGAGTTATGGAGTTATGTCGGGGGTGCGAATTATGGCAACCCTACCTCTTATCGGTCGGTGGGCAGTCGGAGGGAGTTTTGAAGGGGGGGTTGTTGTCTTCCCTCAATCCACAGCAGGGTTGCCAGTTTGGCTTTTTTAAGGCCAAATTCGAGACATTTGGCTTTTTTCAAACTCGTTTGGCTTTTTGGCTTTTTTTTTGTTAAATCCTGAAAATTTGACTTTTTTTAGCAGTTTTCCCCATTTTCCACAATTTTTTCTGAAGTTCATTGTCATTAGTAGTTCAAAATAACGTTTTTATTAATTTTCTTAGACAAACGTTTTGTTACTTTGGTTCCTACCACAGAGAACTAGAACAGAGAGTCCACGGCCATAGGCCATAATGGAAATCGAAAATCATGACATCTTGTTACAGGTTGGGAGAATTGTGGCGCTGGGATCGCACTAAACTCACTAGCGTCTGGATTCAGTCTGATACGTTCGCCGGCTGCCTATGGGAGATAGAAAACACCTTTTTGCGCAAGCGCTGAGTTCTAATTTGGCGAGAGATTTAAGCGGCCGGCATACGTTCCAGACTCTAGTGTGGCGCCCTCACATCAGTAACGCATTTGAAAATAGCCTCGTGGACCCTCTGTTACGATATTTCTCTGTGGTTCCTACTTCCCTTTGTGAGGGCTTCAAGTGAATTTCAGATTCAGAGCAAGCATGGAAATTATATTATTTTTTAATAAATATTTTCATTTTTGGCGCATACGCAAGTCTGAACTTGCGCCAAAAATTGAAATATAGACGTATTTTTAAGCTATTTTTCGCTTGAGAAAAAATTTGGCTTTTTTTGGCCTTTTTCGAACCCGGTTTGGCTTTGAGTGGGCTCTCTCATGGCGGCTTTACACCACCGCGGTTTACGGGACGCGATTTGCGGGGAAAACGGGAACCGCAGAAACTCAGCGACCGCTCGAAAGAGGGCGCTAGAATCGATTTACGACACTAGCGGCTGCCGCTAATGCCGCCGCGACAGTTTTGGTTCCCGCGCGGCAGCCGCTAGTGTCGTAAATCGATTCTAGCGCCCTCTTTCGAGCGGTCGCTGAGTTTCTGCGGTTCCCGTTTTCGCCGCAAATCGCGTTCCGCAAACCGCGGTGGTAAAAGCCGCCATCACACAACCGCAGTTTGCGGGACACGATTTGCGGCGAAAACGGGAACCGCAGAAACTCAGCGACCGCTCGAAAGAGGGCGCTAGAATCAATTTACGACACTAGCGGCTGCCGCTAATGCCGCCGCGACAGTTTTGGTTCCCGCGCGCAGGGTTGCCAGTTTGGCTTTTTTAAGGCCAAATTCGAGAAATTTGGCTTTTTTCAAACTCGTTTGGCTTCGAAATTTTCGTTTGGCTTTTTGGCTTTTTTTGTTAAATCCTGAAAATTTGACTTTTTTTTAGCAGTTTTCCCCATTTTGCCACAATTTTTGTGTAGTTCATAGGCATTAGTAGTTCAAAATAACGTTTTTATTAATTTTCTGAGACAAATGTTTTGTTACTTTGGCTCCTAATTCGCTTTGTGAGGGCTTCAAGTGAATTTCAGATTCAGAACAAGCATGAAAATTTTTATTTTTTAATAAATATTTTCATTTTTGGCGCATACGCAAGTCTGAACTTGCGCCAAAAATTGAAATAGACGTATTTTTAAGCTATTTTTCGCTTGAGAAAAAATTTGGCTTTTTTTGGCCTTTTTTCGAACCCGGTTTGGCTTTGAGTGGGCTCTCTCATGGCGGCTTTACACCACCGCGGTTTACGGGACGCGATTTGCGGGGAAAACGGGAACCGCAGAAACTCAGCGACCGTTCGAAAGAGGGCGCTAGAATCGATTTACGACACTAGCGGCTGCCGCTAATGCCGCCGCGACAGTTTTGGTTCCCGCGCGCAGGGTTGCCAGTTTGGCTTTTTTAAGGCCAAATTCGAGAAATTTGGCTTTTTTCAAACTCGTTTGGCTTCGAAATTTTCGTTTGGCTTTTTTCTGGCTTTTTTTGTTAAATCCTGAAAATTTGACTTTTTTTAGCAGTTTTTCCCATTTTGCCACAATTTTTGTGTAGTTCATAGGCATTAGTAGTTCAAAATAACGTTTTTATTAATTTTCTGAGACAAATGTTTTGTTACTTTGGCTCCTAATTCGCTTTGTGAGGGCTTCAAGTGAATTTCAGATTCAGAACACGCATGAAAATTTTTATTTTTTAGTAAATATTTTCATTTTTTGAGCGCAACTTGCGCCAATTTTACTAATAATTGAAATAAACGTATTTTTAAGCTATTTTTCGCTTCTGAAAAAGTTTGGCTTTTTTCGAACCCGATTTGGCTTTGTGTGGGCTCTCTCACCTGGCAACCCTGCCCGCGCGGCAGCCGCTAGTCATCGTTGGGAATGGAAATAAACAAACCTCCCAACGATGACGCGAATTTCTTTTCAACCAATCAGAGTCCTCTAAATTACTCGTTTTTGAGGAGACGAGTGAGCTGGAGTACTCGTTTGAAATTGATCATTTCGATAGATCGTTCTCGGTCTCGTATCGGTTCATAATCGTGTTTAAAGTTTCTGAATATGGCCGATAGCTGTTACGGGCAAAGTCATAAATCGGGTATTATTAATAATGCCCGAAAGCCCCCCCGTAGATCCGCCACTGATTATAACTATCAAGTGTAACAATAAAAGTAAATTTCATAAATCTTCATTATAACCAAAATATCCTTATTTTAAACTTATTTTTTATTTTATTGACTTAAAGGAAAAGCTTCTATTTTTATTTCAATAATATAATTTGTAATTATTTAATTTATGATCATTAAATTTTATCACGCTGGCGCTTATTAATCCACAAGTTGCTGATGAATAGTAAAAAGCTATGCACATTGCACACACTCAAAAATATAACGTCATTTAAAAGAACTTTATAAAAATAGTTAAAATAGAATTATTTTCTGAAATACTGCTAAGAATTATGTTTATAACTAGTATTTGCTTGAATAAGTTTGGTAACAAAATGCTTAAGAAATTTCTCTCTTTTTCTGACTAAAAAATTTCTTTAAATAAAATATTTTTGCTAGTGTGAGGTTCAAAATATCCTAAAAAAATTACCTACTTATCAGAGCTGATTATTTTTTTTTTGTAAGATCATAGTGGAAGAGCCAGAGTTCTAATTAAATTTTATAAATAATTATTTTAAGATTTAGGGTAAAACGTTAACAGCTGCTATAAAGTTGTGCTATGAACGAAAAAAATAATGTAAGATGGTCCTCCACAAAGATTGAATCATCCGTAAATGAATTTAAACATCAATCGTAGTGGCATTAAGAATGATCAGCATTGAGGATAGAACCCACGAACTTCCAATTATGAAGACGTTACTCTAAACACTATACAACGATTTTGAGGCATTATTGTTTGAAAAAAAAACTGTGCCAAATCAGGGATAACCAGCCAAATATATTTCCTTAAATTAGATATTAAAATGATTCTCGCCAATATTTTCCTGCGCCAAATTATGGATAACCAGCCAAATATGTTTCCTTAAATTAGATATTAGAATGGTTCTCGACAATTTTTTCCTATCACAAGAGCGATTCTGCGAATTTATTGAAATTTAAAAACCTCCCCCTCGCTTTATTTGTGGGCCTAGGGCTTCAAAACTTGGTTTCTAGGGATTTAGGGGGTGTGATCTGCCATAATAAAAAACGATCGGGGATGTATCTCATAGGAAAATAAAAGTTGGTGCTTGGTTCAATATGTATACGCCCCCTTAGGGACTTAAGTTTTATCCACTTTTCAAATAGACGTTAAATGATGAAGATTGACGTTTAAAGTATCCTTCTAACCCCAGCCGATCGTTCACAATCGTCACTGTAACGTTTTTTTTTACTCCGACTGTACTTTATCAAAAGCTTTCTGGAAATCTAGGTACTACATGATATCAACCCTACTCTTTTTGTCCAGCTCCTCAGTAATTTTCCCGTAGAACTTTAATAGATTTGTGGCCAGTGGCGGCTCGTCCATAGGGGCTGCGGAGCTGCAGCACCCCCAACCAAAATTTCCCCAAATTCCAATATTTATTAGCTTTAAAATATTTCAAAAAGGATATATTTTTTCCCTTTATTCTTCCTTATTATCCCTTTTCAATTTATAATTCTCTGTTATTAGTCATAATGCTCTAAGCAGTCAAAACACTCCGCCGTCTCGCCAATAATTTCTTTCCGGGTTGAACAGCACCCGGAAATATACCATCAAAACTTCGCTCTATCATATCAAATCAAAATAGCAAGAATTTAGCATGCGAATCTGTTAAGGAGGAAAGGGGCTGTTGTGTCAACAGCCCTGACCCTGGCGCCGAGCAAAATAATGATAGTTTCTTCTTTGCGAGCGTAATGAAAAAGGATGTAAGAAGAAAAATATCCGATTTCTAATAATAATAAATCATATTGGCTTTTTAGCTTTTCTTACTTAAACTTAACACTATTTGCCATTTTTTATTTACAGTTTCTTTTTTTCTTTTCAAACAGCAATAAATAATTCTATTCAGCTAATTTGACACATGTCAGTATTAATATCTTATTTTTTCCTACTTTTTTTATTCACGAATGTTATTCTTCTTTTACTTCAAATTTGATTTTGGATAATGCAATTTTTCAGTCATTCTAGTAGCGTGCGAGAGAGGAACTCATCGCATATGGATGGTATAATGTGTAAGATTTTAATTTTAAAGTTTTATTAAGTAAAAGGGATGTTCTGTTCTTTTAGCGTGTCTGTTTTGAATTTTAATTTCAAAATATAGAAAATAGAGTAATTAAAAGAAAGTGTGATTTTGATCTTCGATCTTGTGAGTGAAGAAGTTAAAAAGAAACGATGGTGCTTGGTGATTACATCTGTAAGCGTCTTTTCGTATGATTTCTGTTACTTCTATCCATGTTTTCCAGAGTTTTATTTGTAATTTTATCGTTTAAAATCTGGTCTAAAATACGGTGTAACTTGATGGATCAGTGCCAGAACAGCACCCCCAATAATTTTAGCTACGAGCCGCCACTGTTTGTGGCACATGACCTTCCCTTCCTAAATCCATACTGATTGTCTGATAGCAGTCCCCCTTCCTCCAAGAATAACATTATATGCTTTTTTAGCGAGGATTCATATATTTTACATATTACCGAGGTTAGACTTACTGGTCTATAGTTGCCCGGTTCACTTTTTATTCCTTTTTTGAATATTGGAGTTATATTGGCTAATTTCCAATCCATTGGTACCCAACCCAAGCTATATGTTGTATTGAATATCATTAGAATTACATCCCCCAACTCTTCCGCGCATTTCACTAGTACTCTTGGATAAATATCATCTGGCCCTGGTGCTTTAGTTGGCTTTATTCTTTTCAATTGATTTACTATGTCTTCCCTATTAAATTTACATTCTTTGATTGTACCTCCTACAAAGGCTCCATCCCTATTATAACACTTTTGACGTTTTTCTTTTAGAAACTGTTGATTTGTTTAAGCTCTGAAATGGACGAAGAAAACAACAATGGTAAGTATCTTATAAACGTTATTTTAGGGTGATCCAGGTAATTATTATGATAATTATACTTAAATATAAATATAACCGAAAAATGATGTTAACTTTAGTTTAAAAAAATTAAATTATTAACTAATCAAAAATTAGAGAAAAATTATTTGATGCATTGACTTTCTTTTCCATTTTCGATTTTAAATTTCAAGGAGTTGTAGCCAGTGGCGGATCTAGAACATGAGCAAGGGGGGGGGCTAACTTAATCTGATTGAGGATGATAATGAAGTAACAAGCTGTGCTTTTTACAATATTCATTAATGTCTTAAATATTGAGGGCAGTGTTCATTGTAAATGACTAGTATTGTTAAATATAACTAATTAATTAGTAGTTAAATTAGTTAATCATTAAATATATCCAAATAATAAGGGTGTGTCAACCGGGAGGGTTTTTTTTACGATGATTTGAGTCAAATATTTTTTTCCAAGAATATCCCTTTCGGGACTACTGTCTCACGGGTGAGACGCTCGTGTAGTGCTTCCACCGGCCTACCGTCTCACGGGTGAGACGCCTGCTTTGAAAGGACCAGGGGACGGGCGTCTCATATATGATACACGCTTAAAACTTTATATTAGTAATTTTTATTCTCATTAGATATCGCTCTTTATCAGTTACAACGAAATCATTCGAAGGCGAACATCTTGACTTTCATTCCCATAAAGTATTTTATATTTTTGATAATTTGTTTCCGAAAAATGCCGAGATGTATTTATAATCCATTGAGAAGACGAATAATGTGAATTTAGAGTGCTTTCTTTCACCATCTCAGCTAATATAAACCTTACCACGTGTTCTAAAAGCTTGGAAATACTTTTTATTTTCATTTGATGGATAAATGGTAGTTTTGATGTGTTTATTGCGACAGTTGTATAGGTATTTATTTCTTTTAGATTTCGATTGCGTTTAGGTGGAATTATTTATTGCTGAAACATAAATAATCGATATGTTTGGGTATCTAGTTGGAAACGAAGATTGAAATAGATAAATTATTTGGTATATTTCTTTTAATTAACAATGTTCAACGATTTCCGAGCTGTTTGACTAGCTGCGCTCATTGCGCGTTTTCAGTAAAAAAGAAATTAAGTAGTTTTTTCCAAGATATGTTTAATGTATCTTCATGAATGAGTTTCTAGAGATAAAATCTCTTCTTTTTGGAATATTTTTCCCAGTTATATGAATCTCAGGTTTGTGAAAAAGTTTATTGTTTACAAATTACTTGTTTTGAAAAATATGTAAGAAATTAATGGGATAATATTTTATATTTTTTAGCAGTAACGTGTAAGGGGTTCCACTGATCACATGCCGAGGTTCAGTGGCTGAGGCACCCGTCGCGAAAGGGATATAGATTAAATGTGAATTTTCGTGCACTTAATTTCAATGTTTAGTGAATAATACATCCATCCCGAGGCATAAGGGGGGTTTGGGGGAACCTCCCCAAAGAAAATTTTTGAAAATTTAACCCTAAAAAGTTGTGTTTTGACTCATATTTGGTCATTTGGGACTCTTTGAGTGTCACACTAAAAAGATGATTTCTTGTACTCGTTTTCAAAGGAAAAAACTGTAAGATATAAGAATTTCATGGGGGTGGTTTGAACCCCCTAACCCCGTCTCTATTTTAACAGAGTAAATGTTTTGTAAGAGACTTAGCGCATTAGACCCTTTTAAAAAGTGAATCTTATAAAAACCAGGGAGTTAAAGATCTTGCAGAGGGGCTAAAGCTCATAACCTTTAAGATGTGAAACAAATCTATAAAAATGTAAGGGGCTAAGTATTTTGGAGGTTATGCTTTGTAAGGCTTAGAAAGCTCATTGGAATCTACAAGTTCTGAATCGCATTTATATTAAAGTGCTGAAAGCTAAAGATCTTGGAGGGGGCTAACGCTTTTAGGCTAAAGTTCATTAAATTGCGAACTAAATACTATAAAACATCGCAAGGAGGCTAATTCTTTATGGGGGCTAAAACTCATTGGCCCCTTTAAATTGTGAATTTAATCTACAAAAACTCAGGGCTAACAGCCTTGTAGGAGCTAAAGATCATGGAAGGATTCATAAGGGTTAAAGTTCATTAAATAGTGAACCAAATATATTTAAAAACGCAAGAGGGCAAAAAGCTTTGTAAAGGCTATTAAAGAGCATGGAGGGGCTAATTTTTCATAGGGCTAAAGCTCATTAATTTGTGTAACAAACATAAAAACGCAAGGAGGCTAATGCTTTTAGGCTTAATGCTTTAAATTACGAATCAAACCTTCAAACATGCAGGGGGCTTATAATTTGTAAGGGCTAAAACCTCTAGAAATCCTTAAATAGTGAATGGAGTTTATAAAAATGCAGGGGGCTAAAGATCCTGGAGGGGGCTTAATGCTTTGTAGACCCTTTGAATTGTGAAAAAGGCTACAAAAAACTGAAAACAAGTTTAAAATTTTGAAAATTTAAACAAAATTTTCTAAAAACTTAATTTTTTTTTCGAAAAAGTTCAATTTTATGTAGTGTAAACTTAAGTCCCAAGGGGGGGGGGCTATAGCCCCTATAGCCCCCCCATAGATCCGCCACTGGTTGTAGCTAAAGATATAAGAAGGAAAATTGCAATACAAAATTAGTATTATTTAATTGTTCACAACTCAAAATACAGATAGATAATAAAATTTTTAATTTTATAATAATTAGTAAAATAATTATTGGGGAGTAAAATTTTTAAAGTACATATCAAGTCAATGTTTTAAATAAGTACTAGTATTTTTTATGTGAATCCTATTGAATTGAATATACTTTATTCTAAAAGAATTTTTTAGATAACCAGTAGGCCTGCCCCCTGCTCGCTATCGCTCACCAACCCCCGGAACTGCTTCGCAGTTCTTTTAAGATCGCTTCGCGATCTCAGCGAGCAAAGCTCGCTTGTTCCATCTTACCAATCCAGCACACCCTAATCCAAATCATCCCGAAAAAACCTAATGCTGAAATATTACTTTCCTAACTCAATTTAATCGAAATATTTTCCGCATTTCAAGAAACTTTAAATGTTTAAAGTATGCACGTGTATATTTTGTGAATAGTTTAAAATAAATCAAACACATAGTGAGTATGACGCATAGTGAGCTATCGCTCACCGACCCTCGTAACTGCTTCGCAGTTCTTTTCAGATCGCTTCGCGATCTTAACGAGCAGAGCTCGCTTGTTCATCTCAACAATCCAGCAGAACACTTTTCTCCGCTTAATTAAGCCTCTTGTAATACCGAAAATACCTCTCTCTTGCGTATCAATAATTTAATTGAAATGTTAAAAAAATATTCAGCAAGTCTACTAATAACCATCAACCACTTTGTAGAAAAAAGCATTGTTGAAAATAAAATAAATCAGACTCATCATAAAACACGGCTGTTTTTCTCTAGTAAATGGCCAGAAAGAGAAGAAAAAATTAAAACTTTGAATCTTAATAATTCCAAAACTAATTAGAATTAAAAAAAAAAACAAAAAGCCAATCTTTTTATAAAAAATATTTGTATGTGTCTTTAAAATGTCATAGTTCTACTATGATTAGTTTTGCTTTTATAACAAAAAAAAACCCAGAAAAACCGTCAAAAATTTCGAAACTTTAAAACTTAATTACTCCAAAACTAATTCGAAATTCGAAAAAAGGGCGACGTGGTGCAAAACTGCACATCTAAGAGTATGTGTCTGCAAAAAATCATATTTCTGCTGCCAATAGTTTTTGCTGAGGGCGAACTCGCAGCAGAAAAAAATAATTTTCGACTTTGACATTAAATAACTCTAGAACTAATTATCTCATCTATTAGCTTTTAGAACGAACACGATCCTCATACATTTGTCAACAAAGTTTTAAAATTTGATAAAGTTCCGTTGAATAGTTTTTGCGTAGTGAGAGTTCAAAGTGTTCAAAAATAAAATTTTCAAAATCAGCGGTGGCGGCAGCAGCGGTCACTGTTACTTTTTTTTAATATAGAGAGACTAAAACATTCAAATTACGAATAGGAAGAATAGGAGCCAATCGCCTAAATCAGGGAAAGATGACACTGACAAAATCTGACTGTATAACAGCACTAGTTAAGACGCAATGCATCCACCACACACATCCAGTTGGTAAAAATGTTTTGTTTTTTTCCAATGGAAGGTAATTAATTGAACAGTTGCAGAGTTGTAACAGAGTTCATTGTTACAGAGTTCATTAACCAACAGACATGCCGTAAAAAAGTAGATTGTAATAAAAATGCTTGTTTGTGAAAAAGGAATTAAGGTAAATGAAAATTTTAAAAAATAATTATAAACTCATGGAACCTGATGGAAAGATACCTCTCAACAGTGGGTTTTGGGTCACTTTTATCAGAATAATTGGTTTACGTGAGGTTTTGATGTAGAAAACGGGCAACGAAAGCGGGCGCAGGGTAGGAGTTTGGAGGGAAAACCAACATTACCAGCAGCGCGCTCGCCCACAAAACCCCGGCTCACGTAGGGGGAGGATGGGGTTCACGGAATCTTCCCCCTAGACCCTTACCACACTCCTGAAAAAAAATCTGTGGATCAGAAGGCCTTAGAACCATAAGAAATACTACAAAATAGCATATTTTTGGTAAAAAGTCAAAACTTTAGGCCGAGGTTCAGAACAGAAGATATTATTTGATAGGGCTAAAATTTCACACACGAGTTACTGTTATGGGTAGGCAAGTTTTCCGAACTCTTACGGTTTGGTTCGCGGAAATAAGTACGGTTCGACGTACCTTAGTAGTATAATTCAAGTTCCTTTTTAAATTAAATATAAATGAATATAAGTTAAGACACACTTGGTGAGTACAGTAGGATTTCTCATAACCGGAACCGGATCCAAACAGTGGTCAAAATTGTTTTAAAGTACAAAGTAAAAGTAAAGTACAAAGTAGTAAGCTTTTCCCCGAAAATAACCCCTTTATTAAAAGCATTCTTCCTAATTGTATGAAAAAAATTGTTATGAGTTAAGATTGTCCTAATAGAGCATTTTCAATCACATGACTCGGACCTAACAACGGCCTTAAAACAGAAGATGTTACAGTTTTTTGCCCTACAGAGGTTAACAGTTACAGAAAATGACTAGACGGGGAATTCTTCTATTGGAGCATTTGAAATCACGTGATCCAATACCTAAAAACCACCTTAGCAACAGATAAACAACGGCCTTAG
This sequence comes from Tetragnatha montana, assembly GCA_963680715.1. Lineage (NCBI taxonomy): Eukaryota > Metazoa > Arthropoda > Arachnida > Araneae > Tetragnathidae > Tetragnatha > Tetragnatha montana. The sequence continues at coordinate 55,508,438 of OY796677.1, read as the reverse complement.
CAACAGTTAAAAGCCCTACAGAAGATACACAGTTAAAAGAAAATAACTGGTTGTGACGTCACCTGAAAACACTCTATTATACGCCTACATCTTGTTCATTTTGTTGCGGTTTCTCGTGTTCATTTTCTTCTTTACTTGAAATTATTTCGTAAGGAACTAGTGATTGGAAAGTACTATCTTTCCACGAAAATACATAGAGCATTCGCATATGACGTCATTTGGAGGACAAAATCAACGTTGCTAAGGCTGTTGTTAGGGCGGGACATAGAAGTATCCAATAGCAGCATTCGCACATGATGTCACTGGAGGAATAAAACAACGTTGCTAAGGCCGTTGTTAGGCAGAGTCATGTGATTGAAAATGCTCCATTCCATATCCTCTTAAGTTTGAAAGCATATACTAGAAGTAAGACAGAATTAAAATATCCTGAGCTTCTACATTTAAGCGTAATAGATATAATATTAAAGGTAAAAGTCGTCTGTTCAATCCAATGTCCAGACAACTGACTAATAAATATAAACTCTTTTTTTCACACAGAAGTAGACCCTTCCAAAAATCATCTGCCACTGTTTAGTTTACAAATTTGATTGGATACTATGTTAATTGGACGTTTCTTTCAATAATGAAGGACATTTGTGTTATTGAAAGGTTTCTTCCAAGTTATAGCATCAAATGCAGATTTTTTTTATTCAGCTAGAGAAAACATTATAGTATAGCCATTTTGAATGCTTGGTTTCCTTTGATTATATTTTATTTGACTTTCCCACAGAATGTCGACCCCATTCGATAGGAATATTTGCCATCTAATAAAACTTAATTTATCGTTTTCATCACAAAAACAAAGATAAAATAAATAAAAGACATTAAATTTTTGTACAATTGAATGCAGAATTTAGTCAGCTTTTAGAAAATGATATTAAAAGAGTTTGTAAAACCTTTATTTTAAGCCTTTTTGACCGAGATTTGAGATAAAACGCTTCGCTGTGCCGGCGTCCCTAAGGAAGTCAATGATAAGGCCTGCAGTTATGTCATTTTGCCTTAAGAGGGCGATTTGAGTCGTTTTTTCGCAAAACCGTTTGTGCCAGGTGATCCAGGGTCGAAATTTACGTACAGATTGATGTATAACTCAAAATGTCAGTCATGTCATATTGCACCTTAAGTGACGTGCTATTCATGTTTAGCATAGTTTTTAACTTTTGAGACACATTATAATATAACAAAATATAAAGTACTAGTGTATGTTGAGGAGGAACTATGGCTGAGAAATACACAGCTGTGAAACTGTAGCTGTTTTAGAAGTTTCTGGACCTAGTTTGACAGTGTGAGGATAGAAAAACCTTGATATAAGCAATCGAGCCTTTACCGATTTTATTCCTTAAATTTCTTAGTTTATGGGTCTAACTTGCACACTAAAACTCTGTAATTATTAATCAATATGTTTGTTTCAGAGTTGTAACATTTATAGTTTAGTTCATTTATCTATTCCATTAAAAATCATCTTTGGTAATATTTCTAGGGTTATGCGTTTTAAACAGGGCGAAACAGGAAAATTATAGTTACGTAATTCTACCTATCTTTAAAAAGTAATAGGAGTAAGAAAATAAAATAGTTGGAGTTATGGTGAATAAAATTAAGAACATAATAAAAATTAACAAATTTGAAATTTTTTTTCCTAGTCATTTTTGGACTATCTTCGCCCTGGGTCATTCCACGTCAAAATCAACCAAAAAAATAACAAGGTGTCGTTCTCTTCTGTTTAAAATTATATAAAACATGATAATGTGATGTAAAGTATTTGATTTTATATTTTTATCTGAAATTTTTCTTTCGATAGCAAAAATACTTCCCCTTCGATTTTTTTTTTAAAAAAATATATGTTATAAAAAAACTATCCAACTACATCTGTGCAAAATTTCAGAAAGGGATGGCCATGGGTTCATATAGAAAAAAAAATATTATCGAATAGTAGACTACGCTTGACTACGGGCTTCACGCCCGCATCTTATAAACCTTTTAAAAAACTTCATCTTTTAATATAGAGCATTTTCAATCACGTGTCTCCGATCACGTGATCAAGCTGGCTTGGAGGATAGACAACTTTTCTTTAACATTAGGTTCCCATAGAGAATACGCGCTGCATTTAGTTTTTATAAAAAAAAGTTCATTTAAAAAGATTCTTTAGGCTCGGTTAGAGACCGGTACGAATGGTACTTGCAATTAGAACACTGGCAGAAATGGTTTCAGCAATTAGAACACTGCTAAATATAAAATGTAGTATTATTGAATGACTTATAATATGCAGAGATGCCATTTTAGAGTAAATAAAGGTTACTTTAAAGTAAACTTTGGAGAAAAACATAAAACATCCTTATTTTTCAAAATTCACATCAAAAGTAAACAAATAAACGATGTGCATCCTATAGTTTTCCATCATACTGTCTGTCATCCAAGCCTCTATGCTCTATTGGTTGGAAACAGACATGACTTTTAATTTAAATCTATTTTTAACTATTAATCTTGTGTTTGGCGCGGAATGTCCGATATAGGGACCTTGCGCCATAAAACCCAAAACAACCAACCAACTAACCAGGGAAAATCGACCAAAATCGATTCAAACCCTTAGATATTTTGTTTAATAATTCAGATAAAATATAAATGATTGAGCCACTTAAATGCTAATATATTTAATTTACATTCTCAATATGAACCACTCAAAATGTGCATTTCCCAATTTCGATAAAAAAAATAATATTTTTTAATTTTATAACTGAATGGTTTTAGCTTTAAAATGACCCTGAGTTTATGAAAAATGCTTCCAGCGATGTAAACCAATATCCTTTAATTGTTTTGAGCAGTGTAGTTAGAATTATAAACTTTTTTTGCCTTTTCATATTTATTTATTTTATCTGTTTCTTTCAGCTTTTGCCCCTTTGAACGAGATACTTAGATGACAACTCTGACGATGAGTTTTTGTACTGCTCATATCCGGAGGAAAATGATGAAATGATGAAAATGATGTTATCCGATGATGAAACTGATGATGAAGAGAAGATAAACATGTATTCCTTTGTCCAGAATTATATTTTGTCAGAGGAAGGTATTTACCATTTGTCCATTTTTTTCTCTCCTCAAATTTAGTGCCAATAATGAAATAATGATTTGGTACTCGTCTGTTTTTTATCCTGTTATATACACACAAGTTTGATTCCTCAATTTGATTGATTCGAAAGAAAATGGAAATTTTGATTGGAATTAAGAGTAATGTTTACAGAAATGTATTACAGTTTCTATTCAATGCATTTACTTTAGATATTTTTTTATATTTTATCCACACATGAAAATATTTAAGTTGGAAAATGTAAGCTGCAAGTAATAAACTAATTTCACTGTACATCAAAATATTATTTGGTATTTTAGCACGTTTTTTTTACTTAAACAAAAATGTACATGCAAAATTATATTAGTGAACACAGAAGAGTTACACAAAAAAAATGTTAAACTGTATATTCTTATCAACAGTATTACATCCAATACTTTAAAAGTAAAATTTTAACCTTATAATAGCCATATTTTCCATTTTTTTTACCCAAATGGGTTTATTCCAGGGCTCCCAGTAGGTCCCTTTTTTCCCTAAAAGTCCCTTTTTTCAACCCAAGTCCCTAAAAGTCCTTTTTTCACACTTTTGATCCCTTCCCCCCTTTTTTTTTATCAATTTTGATTTTTACTTGCCCCCCCCCCAAGGTTTCCACTGTTAAGTGAAAAATTGCTGCAAGTCCCTTGAAAATTCTGTAACTTCCACAAGGAGAATCGGATTTAACTCAAAAAGTCCCAAAAGAAGTTAAAACACTACTTTTGAGGGTCAAATTTCAAAATTTTCTGGGGGAGAACCTCCAAATCCCCTCCTGTGACCTTTGATGCCTGTTATACAATGTTTCTCCCTTGAAAATTCTGCCGCTTACAAGAAGTGGTTTCCTTTCGGAACCCAAAGAGTTTGAACACTGGTTTTAAGGGAAATTTTCAAAAATTTCTACTGTGGGAGGATCTCCGCCCCCCCCCCCCTCTGAAAATTTAACGTTTATTTATAACTCTTTTACCTAGAAAATTCGATGCTTTACAAGGAACTGTTCTTTTTGGATGTAACCCAAAGGGCTTCAAAATGAGCTAAAACACTACTTTAAGAGGCAAATTTAATAAAAAATTCTGCGGGAGGACCCCCCAGACCCCCCTTTAAAATTTTAACATATATGTGATATAGTTAAGTAGTGTATTTCCCTTGAAAATTTTGCCGCATACAAGAAGAGGTTCCCTCTGGGTGCTCCCCAGTTGCAATGCAGATAAAACAAAAGTTTAAAGGGAAATTTTCAGAACAAAATTCTGTGGAAGGACTTCCGGCTCCACTTGAAACTTTGACGTTTATTTGTAACTTTTTTTTCTCTAGAAAATTCTGTGGTTTATTGGGAACTGTTCTTTCCGGATGTAACTTTATTGTAGTAAAAATGAGACAATATTTTTCTGGGGGTGACCCCCAGACCCCCCCCCCATTTCTACTTAGAGCTCATGACGTTGAGTCAACCCCCAAAGAAAGAACTAGTCTGGTAACAGTGTGGCCCAGCCCAACTTAAAAAAATCCTTGCACCCCCCCAACCACAAACACTGAAATGACGTCCCTGATGACCAATGCAACTTAAAAAGGAAAGCGATTGAAAGTTTAGGAAAGAAGATAGACAAGAAAAAAGACTCAGTCATAACAAATTTCTTTTCTAAAGGACCTAGACCTTAATTATGTAAAAATAAACCAAAATAGAAAATAAATATTTTTCTATTTTATTTTCATTCATTGGCTAATTTACTTCAGTAACTAATTATTTAATCGTGCTACTCTACCATTTGAGATTAATGTTTTAACTTAATCTTCAAAAAACTGAAATGAGAATAACTTGATTAGATAGTATTTTACTCCATTGAAGTAAACTAGTAACAGTAAGCTGCGTAACGTTAACCTGCTTCCAGATTGATTTTAAGTTTGTTGGTTTTGATAACTTTACTCTTGGATTTCTACGAATTGTAATTTGTCCTTTTAATAGACTTTAAAAAATTTTGGTCCCTTTTTTCTAGACATCAGGTCCCTTTTTTCCCAAAAGGCAAACCAAAAGTCTGCTGGGAGCCCTGGTTTATTCCCATTTGGAAAAAAATGAATTAATGATAATTGATTTATTTTTTTATACAATGAATGGTTTTTTAGTTTATTTAAATATGTGAGCTTAGTGGTTATTCACTTTCTATAAGATATGTGTGCAAAAACCCTTCTGTTAATGCAAACTAAGCATTTTTCCCGGAAAACCGTTTTTTTTCCACCTTCCCAAAATTTCCGAAAATCTCTAATCATTAATAGTTAAATGATAAATATTTTGCTTAACTAATAGTTTATGAATTTTCAGAAACGGATTCTTCATCAAGCGACGAACTACCTTCATCACCTGCATCGCTCCAATCCTTAGCGTGTGACGTGAAGTATCCCGGTGGACACTACTTGATTCATCAGTTGGCGCTCAAGCTCAACAACAATAATTCCGAGCAAAGCTTCATCCGCGCCGCACTACGGTCGATCCCTGCTGATCGAGTGAACGCGAGGACCGACAGTGGATTCACGGCTCTGCATCTGGCTGTGACAAAGCAGGACTATTTCATGGTCAAGATGTTGCTGTCGAGCCTGGCAAAAACCGTCGACGTTAACGCCGTATGTGAGTTAGGATCTGCATTGCATTTAGCAGCTCATGCCAATGGCAATACAACTGTGACTTTGGAAATAGTAAAAGCTTTGTTAGAATATGGGGCTTCTCTGGTTGTTTTAAATCCTGCTGAAGAATCACCCCTTCATATTGCAGTTAAACACAATCGAATCGATATGCTCAAGCTGTTTATCAGCGAAGGGGCAGATTTGAATGCTGAAAGTATGTTCGGATGTACCCCTCTCCGGCAAGCAATTTTCTCTGGGAGCTTGGAAGCAGCCAAAGTTTTACTAGAAAGCGGGGCTGCTTTAGATAAGAATAGTTCCGCAGTCCTTCACGTTGCAATTGAATATAACCGAATCGAAATACTCAAGCTGTTTATCAGCGAAGGTGTACATTTGAATGCCAAAAATTCGTTTGATAGGAGCCCCATTCATACGGCAGTGGTGTATGGGTATTTGGAAGCAGTCAAGGTGTTAGTAGAAAGCGGTGCTGATTTAGATTCGGTCGATATGAATGGTCATACGGCGCTTAGAATCGCAGAAGGACGAAATTACGTTGAAATAGTGGAGTATATAAACTGCAGATTAGCTAATGGGAATGCAGTAGACAGTGAGGACAGAATTTCATTTCCTATAAATGCAGCAAAATTTAATGAACCACAATTTAAAAAAATGCGTAAGAACTAAACTTGAGTTATTCCTGTACACAGTTTCTTAAATAAATAAATAAAATACAAATCTTTTTATTTCCTGTTATAAATGACGTACACAATAAAAACTTCTTAAACTTAAATCAACATGCTTTTTTTGAATGACAACAATAGCAAACTATTTTCCTGAATAAAGTTCTTTTATGAAAGTCTGGGATCCTGTATTTTTTTTAAATAAAGTTTAAATATATTGTTAAATATTTTATTGAAGTCTAGGTTATGAAAATAACTTAAATGGCTCAATGTTGACTTATTATACTTATTCATCTGATTATTCATGTTATTTCATTCATAATTCTATGATATAATTTGATTAAATTACTTTTTATAATTTGTATAGGTAATAATACAGTAATTATTTCCTCAACTTTTTTTGGTGAAAAGATGATAAGATATTGCAATAAATTATTGCATGAAAAGATTAATATTCTTTATTTTAAAGAGTTGGGTGTATTTCATATTCAGTGTTTATCTTTTAAGTGTGAGCACCACTAAAAATTCAACAATTTATTTTGTTCTAGACGAGACAGCTTATTTGAGTTTTACAGTTACTAATAGTGGAATATGTTATTAAGAAACGAAAAATATTATTTCAAAACTTTCCCAAATCAAACTTTTTGAATAGGGTCACTTGGGGTAAGTGGGACCCCTTTTTGGAACAGTACATTTTTGAAGCTTCATAAAATTTTTTTGAAGAGTCTCAATTTGAACTTAATGACATATTTTATTTAAGACACTATTTATGAACAAAAATTTATAATTAGGTTCTAAAATAATGTTCTACATTTTTCTTAACTGGTCTTTTTGTAAAAAGTGAGACGGGTGTCCCACTTACCCCATAGGAAGGGGTAAGTGGGTCCCCCCCCCTCTTTATTTTGATTGAAAGCAAGCAAAACTTAAAAGGGAGTAAGTGGGTCTTACTTGATAAAGTATAGAAGTTTTAGGTACAAAATATTTTATTGTAACTTAATTCATGTAGGAGATATCTACTCGCATTTAAATTAATAGGGTTGGTTGGGGTAATAGTCCAGTCAAATTGTGCTCAAATAAGGTCATTTTGGGAAAAACTTGGGGTAGAAGATATTTTTCGCTATCTGTATGTTTTTTGGGGTGCTGAATCCGAATCTGAGGTTTGCCAACAAAATTTCGTGACGGAACATTGTGAAAATTCGAAAAAATGGCAAAAATTCGTCCCTTTTTTTCGTTTTCTGCCCCTAGAACATTACCTTTGCGCTTCTGAGCTAAACAGTCAATACAAAAAATAAAGAACACTAACCAAGCTACAAAAAAGTAAATTACAACTTTTCTCTCAGAAGCGCAGTTTCACCAATAGAGCACGTTGAAAAAGGGGCTATTTTCGTTCGATTGGTAGAAAATCCAAAAAATGTCACTAGTATCGCCAAAAATCTGCATTTTTTGGAACATAATACTGTAAAAACTGCTTTAATAATATTCTTCATTAAATCAACCATCTGAAAACTCCAATGATGATTAACTAAATGCATTCATTTTCGTTGCGAGATTTCTCTTACGAACGAAAGTTCTATAGGAGATTATAGTATTTCGATAACTATGTTGCTTCTTCGAGATTACATACAAAAGTGTTCTTTTGACTGTTTTATATGTTTTTCGGGGTGCTGAATCCGAATATGACGTTTGCCAACAAAATTTCGTGACGGAACTTTGTGAAAATTCGAAAAAATGGCAAGAATTCACCCCTTTTCTTCGTTTTCTGCCCCTAGAACGTAACCTTTGCACTTCTGAGAAAAACAGGCAATACAAAAATAAAGAACACAAACCAAGCCACAAAAAAGGCAATTGAAACTTTTCTCTCAGATGAATTGTTTAGACGCTAGGGAACGCTTATTATTGGGAAGTTTTTGTTCGATTGGCGGGAAAATCCAAAAAATGTCACTCGTATCAACGAAAAGTGGCCTGTTTTGAAACAGGATACTATTAGAACTACTTTAATAATATCCTAAGTACATGCAATTAATCTTCTTCTGATAATTATTTAAATGAACGATTAATTAAATGTTGATATTTTTTACGCTAATTTCAATAAATCCAAAAAAAAGTTTTATCTGATGAAACGTTTTAGAAAAACAACGGCTTAAAAGTGAAAAATTATGTCCAAGTGATTAAATTACTAATATCCATGCACTTTTCTTAACTTCCAGTGTCCTAAAAACTATTTAGAATGTTTTTTTTTACTTAAAACAACTAAAGGTACACTTTAATATGCTGTAGTAAGTAGTGTTGTGTTATAACTCAATGAGTGTTATACTAATCTATTTCTCCTAGAAATGTTGGCTTCATATAATCTGCTCTTACGTTACATAAACGTGGAGTACTAGGTACAATTAGTTATTCCAAAAGTTACATAACATTCAATTTTTTACATATTTTCATTGTTTACATTATAGATATCATTTGGACAAATACCTTAACAATGAGCATATTGCAAAAATATCCACTTCTTGATATAGCTCGTTTTTTATCGTAACTTTAATTAATCGTGCATTTAATTAATTATCATTAGAGTATGAAGAAGATTAATTGCATGTACTTAGGATATTATTGAAGTAGTTCTAATAGTATCCTGTTTCAAAACAGGCCACTTTTCGTTGATACGAGTGACATTTTTTGGTTTTTCCCGCCAATCGAACAATTTCCCAATATAGTCTGGTCTGTTAACCGAAAAAAAGGACACATTGGACAAAGTTACCAAATTTTCAAAATTTGTTCCTTAGAACATAAGAAAAGATTTTACGTGAGGATTCATATGAATTAGCCGCCATCTTGGATTTTATGGGCGCCATCTTTGATTGAAGAATTTTCTTTATCTCAAGATTCATTGAACATATAATCATAAACAAAGTATCAAAATATATGTTTATGGGGTCAACAAAACCGAATATGACATTTTCGAATCATCAAAAGAACAATTAACCATTAAAAAATACACTTTCTACTTTCTGCTACTCGTACATTTAACCATAACAGCTCAGTTCACTTATTTAAAACATTACCAAAATTCCCAAACTTATAAAATATGTTATTGTTACCATAAGAAACAATTTTAGAAGAAGAACCACCGGATTGAAACGGCCATTTTGATTTTTTTGGCCGCCATATTGGATTAAGAGAACCTGCTGTATCTCATGATCCACTGCACATATTATCAAAACCAATGTGTGAAAATGTATGTTTTTTGGATCAAGAAAATCGAAAATGACATTTTCGAACTATTTAGAGAACGATTTAATTGAAAAATTACGCCTTCTATTTCTCCTTGAAATTAAACAGCTCAGTTAATCAATTTATAAGCCAGATAAAAATCCCAAAAATTAGTAATATGTTTGTAACACTATAGGAAATAATTTCAGAAGAATGGTCACCAGATGAAAACGGCCATTTTGAATTTATGACCGCCATATTGAATCATAAATGCTTGCTATATCTCGAGATCCACTGCACATATAGTCATAGAAAAAGTGTCCAAATATATGTTTCTTGAGTCAAGAAAACCGAATATGTCATTTTCGAACTTCTAAGAAAACAATTTAATTAAAAACATTACACCCTCAATGTCCCATTAAACTTGACCAGCTAATTTTAATCACTACCAAGACAGAAAAAATCCCAATATCTCCAAACTCACACAATATGTTCTTTATAAAGTTAAGAACAAATATAGAAGGATAGACACTTGAAAAAACGGCCATTTTTAATTATAGAGCTTCCATTTTGGATTGAAAAGACTAAGTGTAAATCGAGATCCACTACGCATACAACTATAAACAAAATGTCGAAATGTATGTTTCTTGAGTCAAGAAAACCGAATATGACATTTTCGAACTCTAAAAATAATAATTAATTGAAAATAAAATTGCGTGATTTTACGTCACAATTACGTATGACAGGTCAATAAAACAACTCCACAACAACTCCCAAGCCAGATAAAAACACCAAACTTGCACAATATGTTTTTTGTAAGGTTAAGAACATGTTAGAAGGGTCTCCATTTGAAAAAAACGGCTATTTCGAATTCTACAGCAGCCATATTCGATTTACAGATCTTTGTGTAACTCGAGTTCCACTGCGCATACAACCAAAAACAAAGTGTCGAAATATATGTATTTTGGGTTAAGAAAACCGAATATGACATTTTCGAGCTCACAAAATAACAATTTAATTAATAAATCCGCCTCCTAAATTACTATAAACTTGAAATAATCTGCTGCGAGATAAAACCATTACAACAATGACGCATCAGTTGCAGCGTTCATCCATTGTTAGGTTGTTATTGTTTAATTTGATCAACAAGTTTATAGTAACTTAGGAGGCGGATTTATTAATTAAATTGTTATTTTGTGAGCTCGAAAATGTCATATTCGGTTTTCTTAACCCAAAATACATATATTTCGACACTTTGTTTTTGGTTGTATGCGCAGTGGAACAGTTGTATGCGCAGTGGAATAGTATTTAAAATCTTTCGATATTCTTTTACTTTGGATTGAAAGTGTGAAAAGAGGTATTGAAATGCCATCCGGTGCGGTATCGAAAAGAGGAGTATCGATACCATTTGAAAAAAAAATTCTAGCATCGCATCAAGGTATCGAAACAGCACTATTGTTTAATTCTAATATTTACTCTTAGTTTCTTCTGGTATCGAAAATATTTAAATTCTCCACAACTGAAGTATCGATACTGATTCAAGATGTACCTTTTATAAGTAGGGGTCTAAAGGGTATTGAATATCTTTCGATACTCTTTTGGTATTGAAATTTTATGCGGGGTAGTATCGAAAAAATGAGTATCGATACCACTTCAAAAATTTTCTAGCATCAAGTTATCGAAACAGAATTATTGGTACTATCACTTACATTTCGTCTCTGCTGGTATCGAAAAAATTTAAATTCTAGCCTGGGAAAATTGTAACTGGAGTATCGATACTGATTGAAGATGTACCTTTTATAAGAAAGTATCGAAATGGTATTTAAAATCTTTCGATATTCTTTTACTTTGGATTGAAAGTGTGAAAAGAGGTATTGAAATGCCATCCGGTGCGGTATCGAAAAGAGGAGTATCGATACCATTTGAAAAAAAAATTCTAGCATCAAGGTATCGAAACAGCACTATTGTTTAATTCTAATATTTACTCTTAGTTTCTTCTGGTATCGAAAATATTTAAATTCTCCACAACTGAAGTATCGATACTGATTCAAGATGTACCTTTTATAAGAAGGTGTCTAAAGGGTATTGAATATCTTTCGATACTCTTTCGGTACTGAAAGTATAAAAAGAGGTAATGAAATGCTATGCCGCACGGTATCAAAAAATGGGTATCGAAAGTGGTATCGATACTTTGAGTATCGATACTTCATGACCGATATTTAATGGGATCGATATCATGGATTTCGATCCGGACCGATACCAAGTATCGATACTTTGACCGATTTTGCCCATCCCTACAAACAAACATAGATCAAAATAAAGGTAGTCATTGCCAACTTCTGAAAACTAATCTGTTTGTTTGGAACTGTGAGGCTTCAACGCACGATCAGTAAAGGCTCCTTGGTGGGCGGAGCTTAATCGGAACATGTTATTAAGCATTAAAAATTAAAATTATAATTTTAGCACGAGGGAATAATAATTAAATAAAATATAATTTTGCATTTAAATTACCAAAATATATTAATTTGTTACAATCTGATTAATTTTTTCTTCATTGTTTACATTTCGGTTGTCAACCAGGTTGGCGATCCGTGACAAAATCATCAACCCGGTTGTCAACCAGATTGATGACCAAGTTGCTCGTCTGTGGGCCAGATCACATATTTATGATTTTAAAAGAAATGGCCCATGCGCAGTAGGTCTCACGGGCTCACGGTTACGAAGCAGTCCCAGCCTCCCTGGTCCCAGCGCTTAGTGTGATCTCCAATCAGAACCGTTGCCGTGTAAATAAGAGTAGAGTTTAGTTGTTTATTGTACGTCCAAATAGACAGTGCCTTAAAAGAGCTATAAAAATAGCGTTTTAGCTCATTTTGGGTCCCTTTGGATGATTACACCAAAAGAGAACCTCTCCGTCTGAGTAAGAGAAATTTCAATGGGTTTGGGGGTCTTCCGCCAGAAAGGTTTGGAATTTTTACTCTCAAAAATACTGTTTTTACTCATTTTGAAGCACTAGTGATTCTCATGCCCTCAAGAGCATAAAGGGAGCAGGGGAACACGTCCCAACACCACACACTTTTTTCAAGGCGTATGAACAAAAGGTGTAGCGCGTCAAGCTTTTGGAGTTAAATAGTCGCCATCTTGGATGAAATACTGGTTAATTATGAATACGAGTCATTTAGTAATGATCTAATGATTACGGTTAGGTAACGTGAATTTGCGTAGGTGAGACACAAATTTCAGAAACCTACGGTTAATTACGACTTAACCGTTGATTATCATCATTAACTGAAGGTTTGGTGAGATCGGCCGTAAGTGATCTAAAACGTTTAACGTATAAATCACAGAGAACTAGAACAGAGAGTCCACGGCCATAGGCCATAATGGAAATCGAAAATCATGACATCTTGTTACAGGTTGGGAGAATTGTGGCGCTGGGATCGCACTAAACTCACTAGCGTTTGGATCCAGTCTGAATCGTTTGCCGGCTGCCTATGGGAGATCGAAAACACCTTTTTGCGCATGCGCTGAGTTCTAATTTGGCGAGAGATTTAAGCGGCTGGCATACGTTTTAGAATCTAGAGTGGCGCCCTCACACCAGCAACGCATTTGAAAATAGCCTCGTGGACCCTCTGTTAGGATATTTCTCTGTGGTATAAATGTACTCGTTAGTACCTTTAAAATGACGTTGAGTCAACCCCCCCCCCAAAAAAAAAAGTCTGATTACGACGTGGCCCAGTTCCACTTAAAAAATCCTTGCCCCCAACCCAAAACTGAAATGAATGGCGCCCCTGTTTGGAAGCTGGAAGGTGTGAACCGCAGCATTTCCAGCTAGCGCCATCGAGGGCGCTGACCTCTGGGCAGCCGCCACCCCCTTCTGGTTTGGGGACTCGTCTGACCCCTTCCAGGAGATCGGAGGTGAAGTGAGTTTGTTTTGGTGAGCAACGGACCGGCAACCTTCTCTCTCTACAAACCTTGCACTCAGGCCCTCCAGTCTTGACCTCGCTCTGCTCGTCTCGTGCTCGGTCTAAACGTGGTTTTGGATATTGTGATTTAATTTTACTATTAAGAAATTGAAAAAGGTAAGAATGTTGTTATACTACTATTTACTTGCTGAGCTATGTATACAAACTTGAAATCTGAGAAACGCGTAAAAGTATATATAGGATAAATCTTTTTCATTGTTCACCTATATTCTCTTTATTTTAAAGTGGTCAAATTATTTTGTAGCTTATTATTTATTTTATAAATTCCAAGTGTTTACTTTTATGAAAGCACACACACGCAATTTTGAAAAACCTGTATTTTTTTATATGTGTTTAAATGTGTTTTATATGTGTGAGCATTGATTCGGTTAGATGAGAAGTGTTAGCGATTATTTTTCGATTTAATTATACACTGCTGTGCAAAAATTAAAACGTTTAAGGACAAAATTAAGGATGTTCTTTCAACATAAAACCCAGTAGAATTATTTTTCATCTATGAAATGAGATGTTCAATGAATGGGAATATTGGGCCCCGATAATAAATTTTCCCTAGCACTAATTTAAGGGGGTAAATTAATGGGCCCTCCATTGATAATGGATTTCCATTACACGGCTATACTTTACTAAGGCCCGATCTCACCAACATTCAGTTAGAGGTAAGCGCCGGTTAAGTCATGTTTAACTGGAACTTTCCTTCTCACCATTGCCAGTTAGCCTTAAGCACCGCTTAAAGTTCCCGTTAAACTAATCGGTACTTTATCTGCCGCTTAGGTGTCCAAAAGTTCCAGTTAGTCGCAAAAACAGTCGTGCTGCCATCTATGAGCTGGTCTGTGAAATACAACCTGATTCAGTTTATGTTTTGAATAAACTTATTTTAACCAGAATTACAGTTTTTTACTGCATGAACTTCTATAAGAATCTTCTAAAAACTAATTTGAACAAGTTTAGACTGCAAATTTATCATTATTACGATCTAAATACTTGTATTAATAATTGGTTAATATTTCATCCAAGATGGCGGCGATTCTACTCCAAAAGGCTGACACAGTACACCTTTTTCGTACCACTGTATTCGTACGCCTTGAAAGAAATAGTTCTAAAAGAAAATAAAGATTATCGTTTCAAGAGTACAAATAATTGAAAGCCCGTGTGCTCTAATGAATGTTTGTGTTATAATTGACAAATAAAAGTAGAAATTCCAGTAAAATGGATCAAAATAGTGGATATGAGCTTTTTACTGGTAGTTTAGTTAATCGACGAAAAGTTAACTGGATGTTTCGTTGGTGAGACGACTGCGATTTTTAAGCTCCAGTTATATTTAAGCACCAGTTAGCTAAGCGGAGATTAGCAAGAAGTTGGTGAGATCGGGCCTTAACGGGTTAACAACCTCCCCAAGCTGTACTGCGATCGCGTCTTCTGTGCGGGTGGTCGCGAGTTATGGAGTTATGTCGGGGGTGCGAATTATGGCAACCCTACCTCTTATCGGTCGGTGGGCAGTCGGAGGGAGTTTTGAAGGGGGGGTTGTTGTCTTCCCTCAATCCACAGCAGGGTTGCCAGTTTGGCTTTTTTAAGGCCAAATTCGAGACATTTGGCTTTTTTCAAACTCGTTTGGCTTTTTGGCTTTTTTTTTGTTAAATCCTGAAAATTTGACTTTTTTTAGCAGTTTTCCCCATTTTCCACAATTTTTTCTGAAGTTCATTGTCATTAGTAGTTCAAAATAACGTTTTTATTAATTTTCTTAGACAAACGTTTTGTTACTTTGGTTCCTACCACAGAGAACTAGAACAGAGAGTCCACGGCCATAGGCCATAATGGAAATCGAAAATCATGACATCTTGTTACAGGTTGGGAGAATTGTGGCGCTGGGATCGCACTAAACTCACTAGCGTCTGGATTCAGTCTGATACGTTCGCCGGCTGCCTATGGGAGATAGAAAACACCTTTTTGCGCAAGCGCTGAGTTCTAATTTGGCGAGAGATTTAAGCGGCCGGCATACGTTCCAGACTCTAGTGTGGCGCCCTCACATCAGTAACGCATTTGAAAATAGCCTCGTGGACCCTCTGTTACGATATTTCTCTGTGGTTCCTACTTCCCTTTGTGAGGGCTTCAAGTGAATTTCAGATTCAGAGCAAGCATGGAAATTATATTATTTTTTAATAAATATTTTCATTTTTGGCGCATACGCAAGTCTGAACTTGCGCCAAAAATTGAAATATAGACGTATTTTTAAGCTATTTTTCGCTTGAGAAAAAATTTGGCTTTTTTTGGCCTTTTTCGAACCCGGTTTGGCTTTGAGTGGGCTCTCTCATGGCGGCTTTACACCACCGCGGTTTACGGGACGCGATTTGCGGGGAAAACGGGAACCGCAGAAACTCAGCGACCGCTCGAAAGAGGGCGCTAGAATCGATTTACGACACTAGCGGCTGCCGCTAATGCCGCCGCGACAGTTTTGGTTCCCGCGCGCAGGGTTGCCAGTTTGG
This sequence comes from Tetragnatha montana, assembly GCA_963680715.1. Lineage (NCBI taxonomy): Eukaryota > Metazoa > Arthropoda > Arachnida > Araneae > Tetragnathidae > Tetragnatha > Tetragnatha montana. Next base: position 55,492,354 of record OY796677.1, on the reverse strand, counting down.
CTTTTTTAAGGCCAAATTCGAGAAATTTGGCTTTTTTCAAACTCGTTTGGCTTCGAAATTTTCGTTTGGCTTTTTGGCTTTTTTTGTTAAATCCTGAAAATTTGACTTTTTTTTAGCAGTTTTCCCCATTTTGCCACAATTTTTGTGTAGTTCATAGGCATTAGTAGTTCAAAATAACGTTTTTATTAATTTTCTGAGACAAATGTTTTGTTACTTTGGCTCCTAATTCGCTTTGTGAGGGCTTCAAGTGAATTTCAGATTCAGAACAAGCATGAAAATTTTTATTTTTTAATAAATATTTTCATTTTTGGCGCATACGCAAGTCTGAACTTGCGCCAAAAATTGAAATAGACGTATTTTTAAGCTATTTTTCGCTTGAGAAAAAATTTGGCTTTTTTTGGCCTTTTTTCGAACCCGGTTTGGCTTTGAGTGGGCTCTCTCATGGCGGCTTTACACCACCGCGGTTTACGGGACGCGATTTGCGGGGAAAACGGGAACCGCAGAAACTCAGCGACCGTTCGAAAGAGGGCGCTAGAATCGATTTACGACACTAGCGGCTGCCGCTAATGCCGCCGCGACAGTTTTGGTTCCCGCGCGCAGGGTTGCCAGTTTGGCTTTTTTAAGGCCAAATTCGAGAAATTTGGCTTTTTTCAAACTCGTTTGGCTTCGAAATTTTCGTTTGGCTTTTTTCTGGCTTTTTTTGTTAAATCCTGAAAATTTGACTTTTTTTAGCAGTTTTTCCCATTTTGCCACAATTTTTGTGTAGTTCATAGGCATTAGTAGTTCAAAATAACGTTTTTATTAATTTTCTGAGACAAATGTTTTGTTACTTTGGCTCCTAATTCGCTTTGTGAGGGCTTCAAGTGAATTTCAGATTCAGAACAAGCATGAAAATTTTTATTTTTTAGTAAATATTTTCATTTTTTGAGCGCAACTTGCGCCAATTTTACTAATAATTGAAATAAACGTATTTTTAAGCTATTTTTCGCTTCTGAAAAAGTTTGGCTTTTTTCGAACCCGATTTGGCTTTGTGTGGGCTCTCTCACCTGGCAACCCTGCCCGCGCGGCAGCCGCTAGTCATCGTTGGGAATGGAAATAAACAAACCTCCCAACGATGACGCGAATTTCTTTTCAACCAATCAGAGTCCTCTAAATTACTCGTTTTTGAGGAGACGAGTGAGCTGGAGTACTCGTTTGAAATTGATCATTTCGATAGATCGTTCTCGGTCTCGTATCGGTTCATAATCGTGTTTAAAGTTTCTGAATATGGCCGATAGCTGTTACGGGCAAAGTCATAAATCGGGTATTATTAATAATGCCCGAAAGCCCCCCCGTAGATCCGCCACTGATTATAACTATCAAGTGTAACAATAAAAGTAAATTTCATAAATCTTCATTATAACCAAAATATCCTTATTTTAAACTTATTTTTTATTTTATTGACTTAAAGGAAAAGCTTCTATTTTTATTTCAATAATATAATTTGTAATTATTTAATTTATGATCATTAAATTTTATCACGCTGGCGCTTATTAATCCACAAGTTGCTGATGAATAGTAAAAAGCTATGCACATTGCACACACTCAAAAATATAACGTCATTTAAAAGAACTTTATAAAAATAGTTAAAATAGAATTATTTTCTGAAATACTGCTAAGAATTATGTTTATAACTAGTATTTGCTTGAATAAGTTTGGTAACAAAATGCTTAAGAAATTTCTCTCTTTTTCTGACTAAAAAATTTCTTTAAATAAAATATTTTTGCTAGTGTGAGGTTCAAAATATCCTAAAAAAATTACCTACTTATCAGAGCTGATTATTTTTTTTTTGTAAGATCATAGTGGAAGAGCCAGAGTTCTAATTAAATTTTATAAATAATTATTTTAAGATTTAGGGTAAAACGTTAACAGCTGCTATAAAGTTGTGCTATGAACGAAAAAAATAATGTAAGATGGTCCTCCACAAAGATTGAATCATCCGTAAATGAATTTAAACATCAATCGTAGTGGCATTAAGAATGATCAGCATTGAGGATAGAACCCACGAACTTCCAATTATGAAGACGTTACTCTAAACACTATACAACGATTTTGAGGCATTATTGTTTGAAAAAAAAACTGTGCCAAATCAGGGATAACCAGCCAAATATATTTCCTTAAATTAGATATTAAAATGATTCTCGCCAATATTTTCCTGCGCCAAATTATGGATAACCAGCCAAATATGTTTCCTTAAATTAGATATTAGAATGGTTCTCGACAATTTTTTCCTATCACAAGAGCGATTCTGCGAATTTATTGAAATTTAAAAACCTCCCCCTCGCTTTATTTGTGGGCCTAGGGCTTCAAAACTTGGTTTCTAGGGATTTAGGGGGTGTGATCTGCCATAATAAAAAACGATCGGGGATGTATCTCATAGGAAAATAAAAGTTGGTGCTTGGTTCAATATGTATACGCCCCCTTAGGGACTTAAGTTTTATCAACTTTTCAAATAGACGTTAAATGATGAAGATTGACGTTTAAAGTATCCTTCTAACCCCAGCCGATCGTTCACAATCGTCACTGTAACGTTTTTTTTTACTCCGACTGTACTTTATCAAAAGCTTTCTGGAAATCTAGGTACTACATGATATCAACCCTACTCTTTTTGTCCAGCTCCTCAGTAATTTTCCCGTAGAACTTTAATAGATTTGTGGCCAGTGGCGGCTCGTCCATAGGGGCTGCGGAGCTGCAGCACCCCCAACCAAAATTTCCCCAAATTCCAATATTTATTAGCTTTAAAATATTTCAAAAAGGATATATTTTTTCCCTTTATTCTTCCTTATTATCCCTTTTCAATTTATAATTCTCTGTTATTAGTCATAATGCTCTAAGCAGTCAAAACACTCCGCCGTCTCGCCAATAATTTCTTTCCGGGTTGAACAGCACCCGGAAATATACCATCAAAACTTCGCTCTATCATATCAAATCAAAATAGCAAGAATTTAGCATGCGAATCTGTTAAGGAGGAAAGGGGCTGTTGTGTCAACAGCCCTGACCCTGGCGCCGAGCAAAATAATGATAGTTTCTTCTTTGCGAGCGTAATGAAAAAGGATGTAAGAAGAAAAATATCCGATTTCTAATAATAATAAATCATATTGGCTTTTTAGCTTTTCTTACTTAAACTTAACACTATTTGCCATTTTTTATTTACAGTTTCTTTTTTTCTTTTCAAACAGCAATAAATAATTCTATTCAGCTAATTTGACACATGTCAGTATTAATATCTTATTTTTTCCTACTTTTTTTATTCACGAATGTTATTCTTCTTTTACTTCAAATTTGATTTTGGATAATGCAATTTTTCAGTCATTCTAGTAGCGTGCGAGAGAGGAACTCATCGCATATGGATGGTATAATGTGTAAGATTTTAATTTTAAAGTTTTATTAAGTAAAAGGGATGTTCTGTTCTTTTAGCGTGTCTGTTTTGAATTTTAATTTCAAAATATAGAAAATAGAGTAATTAAAAGAAAGTGTGATTTTGATCTTCGATCTTGTGAGTGAAGAAGTTAAAAAGAAACGATGGTGCTTGGTGATTACATCTGTAAGCGTCTTTTCGTATGATTTCTGTTACTTCTATCCATGTTTTCCAGAGTTTTATTTGTAATTTTATCGTTTAAAATCTGGTCTAAAATACGGTGTAACTTGATGGATCAGTGCCAGAACAGCACCCCCAATAATTTTAGCTACGAGCCGCCACTGTTTGTGGCACATGACCTTCCCTTCCTAAATCCATACTGATTGTCTGATAGCAGTCCCCCTTCCTCCAAGAATAACATTATATGCTTTTTTAGCGAGGATTCATATATTTTACATATTACCGAGGTTAGACTTACTGGTCTATAGTTGCCCGGTTCACTTTTTATTCCTTTTTTGAATATTGGAGTTATATTGGCTAATTTCCAATCCATTGGTACCCAACCCAAGCTATATGTTGTATTGAATATCATTAGAATTACATCCCCCAACTCTTCCGCGCATTTCACTAGTACTCTTGGATAAATATCATCTGGCCCTGGTGCTTTAGTTGGCTTTATTCTTTTCAATTGATTTACTATGTCTTCCCTATTAAATTTACATTCTTTGATTGTACCTCCTACAAAGGCTCCATCCCTATTATAACACTTTTGACGTTTTTCTTTTAGAAACTGTTGATTTGTTTAAGCTCTGAAATGGACGAAGAAAACAACAATGGTAAGTATCTTATAAACGTTATTTTAGGGTGATCCAGGTAATTATTATGATAATTATACTTAAATATAAATATAACCGAAAAATGATGTTAACTTTAGTTTAAAAAAATTAAATTATTAACTAATCAAAAATTAGAGAAAAATTATTTGATGCATTGACTTTCTTTTCCATTTTCGATTTTAAATTTCAAGGAGTTGTAGCCAGTGGCGGATCTAGAACATGAGCAAGGGGGGGGGGCTAACTTAATCTGATTGAGGATGATAATGAAGTAACAAGCTGTGCTTTTTACAATATTCATTAATGTCTTAAATATTGAGGGCAGTGTTCATTGTAAATGACTAGTATTGTTAAATATAACTAATTAATTAGTAGTTAAATTAGTTAATCATTAAATATATCCAAATAATAAGGGTGTGTCAACCGGGAGGGTTTTTTTTACGATGATTTGAGTCAAATATTTTTTTCCAAGAATATCCCTTTCGGGACTACTGTCTCACGGGTGAGACGCTCGTGTAGTGCTTCCACCGGCCTACCGTCTCACGGGTGAGACGCCTGCTTTGAAAGGACCAGGGGACGGGCGTCTCATATATGATACACGCTTAAAACTTTATATTAGTAATTTTTATTCTCATTAGATATCGCTCTTTATCAGTTACAACGAAATCATTCGAAGGCGAACATCTTGACTTTCATTCCCATAAAGTATTTTATATTTTTGATAATTTGTTTCCGAAAAATGCCGAGATGTATTTATAATCCATTGAGAAGACGAATAATGTGAATTTAGAGTGCTTTCTTTCACCATCTCAGCTAATATAAACCTTACCACGTGTTCTAAAAGCTTGGAAATACTTTTTATTTTCATTTGATGGATAAATGGTAGTTTTGATGTGTTTATTGCGACAGTTGTATAGGTATTTATTTCTTTTAGATTTCGATTGCGTTTAGGTGGAATTATTTATTGCTGAAACATAAATAATCGATATGTTTGGGTATCTAGTTGGAAACGAAGATTGAAATAGATAAATTATTTGGTATATTTCTTTTAATTAACAATGTTCAACGATTTCCGAGCTGTTTGACTAGCTGCGCTCATTGCGCGTTTTCAGTAAAAAAGAAATTAAGTAGTTTTTTCCAAGATATGTTTAATGTATCTTCATGAATGAGTTTCTAGAGATAAAATCTCTTCTTTTTGGAATATTTTTCCCAGTTATATGAATCTCAGGTTTGTGAAAAAGTTTATTGTTTACAAATTACTTGTTTTGAAAAATATGTAAGAAATTAATGGGATAATATTTTATATTTTTTAGCAGTAACGTGTAAGGGGTTCCACTGATCACATGCCGAGGTTCAGTGGCTGAGGCACCCGTCGCGAAAGGGATATAGATTAAATGTGAATTTTCGTGCACTTAATTTCAATGTTTAGTGAATAATACATCCATCCCGAGGCATAAGGGGGGTTTGGGGGAACCTCCCCAAAGAAAATTTTTGAAAATTTAACCCTAAAAAGTTGTGTTTTGACTCATATTTGGTCATTTGGGACTCTTTGAGTGTCACACTAAAAAGATGATTTCTTGTACTCGTTTTCAAAGGAAAAAACTGTAAGATATAAGAATTTCATGGGGGTGGTTTGAACCCCCTAACCCCGTCTCTATTTTAACAGAGTAAATGTTTTGTAAGAGACTTAGCGCATTAGACCCTTTTAAAAAGTGAATCTTATAAAAACCAGGGAGTTAAAGATCTTGCAGAGGGGCTAAAGCTCATAACCTTTAAGATGTGAAACAAATCTATAAAAATGTAAGGGGCTAAGTATTTTGGAGGTTATGCTTTGTAAGGCTTAGAAAGCTCATTGGAATCTACAAGTTCTGAATCGCATTTATATTAAAGTGCTGAAAGCTAAAGATCTTGGAGGGGGCTAACGCTTTTAGGCTAAAGTTCATTAAATTGCGAACTAAATACTATAAAACATCGCAAGGAGGCTAATTCTTTATGGGGGCTAAAACTCATTGGCCCCTTTAAATTGTGAATTTAATCTACAAAAACTCAGGGCTAACAGCCTTGTAGGAGCTAAAGATCATGGAAGGATTCATAAGGGTTAAAGTTCATTAAATAGTGAACCAAATATATTTAAAAACGCAAGAGGGCAAAAAGCTTTGTAAAGGCTATTAAAGAGCATGGAGGGGCTAATTTTTCATAGGGCTAAAGCTCATTAATTTGTGTAACAAACATAAAAACGCAAGGAGGCTAATGCTTTTAGGCTTAATGCTTTAAATTACGAATCAAACCTTCAAACATGCAGGGGGCTTATAATTTGTAAGGGCTAAAACCTCTAGAAATCCTTAAATAGTGAATGGAGTTTATAAAAATGCAGGGGGCTAAAGATCCTGGAGGGGGCTTAATGCTTTGTAGACCCTTTGAATTGTGAAAAAGGCTACAAAAAACTGAAAACAAGTTTAAAATTTTGAAAATTTAAACAAAATTTTCTAAAAACTTAATTTTTTTTTCGAAAAAGTTCAATTTTATGTAGTGTAAACTTAAGTCCCAAGGGGGGGGGCTATAGCCCCTATAGCCCCCCCATAGATCCGCCACTGGTTGTAGCTAAAGATATAAGAAGGAAAATTGCAATACAAAATTAGTATTATTTAATTGTTCACAACTCAAAATACAGATAGATAATAAAATTTTTAATTTTATAATAATTAGTAAAATAATTATTGGGGAGTAAAATTTTTAAAGTACATATCAAGTCAATGTTTTAAATAAGTACTAGTATTTTTTATGTGAATCCTATTGAATTGAATATACTTTATTCTAAAAGAATTTTTTAGATAACCAGTAGGCCTGCCCCCTGCTCGCTATCGCTCACCAACCCCCGGAACTGCTTCGCAGTTCTTTTAAGATCGCTTCGCGATCTCAGCGAGCAAAGCTCGCTTGTTCCATCTTACCAATCCAGCACACCCTAATCCAAATCATCCCGAAAAAACCTAATGCTGAAATATTACTTTCCTAACTCAATTTAATCGAAATATTTTCCGCATTTCAAGAAACTTTAAATGTTTAAAGTATGCACGTGTATATTTTGTGAATAGTTTAAAATAAATCAAACACATAGTGAGTATGACGCATAGTGAGCTATCGCTCACCGACCCTCGTAACTGCTTCGCAGTTCTTTTCAGATCGCTTCGCGATCTTAACGAGCAGAGCTCGCTTGTTCATCTCAACAATCCAGCAGAACACTTTTCTCCGCTTAATTAAGCCTCTTGTAATACCGAAAATACCTCTCTCTTGCGTATCAATAATTTAATTGAAATGTTAAAAAAATATTCAGCAAGTCTACTAATAACCATCAACCACTTTGTAGAAAAAAGCATTGTTGAAAATAAAATAAATCAGACTCATCATAAAACACGGCTGTTTTTCTCTAGTAAATGGCCAGAAAGAGAAGAAAAAATTAAAACTTTGAATCTTAATAATTCCAAAACTAATTAGAATTAAAAAAAAAACAAAAAGCCAATCTTTTTATAAAAAATATTTGTATGTGTCTTTAAAATGTCATAGTTCTACTATGATTAGTTTTGCTTTTATAACAAAAAAAAACCCAGAAAAACCGTCAAAAATTTCGAAACTTTAAAACTTAATTACTCCAAAACTAATTCGAAATTCGAAAAAAGGGCGACGTGGTGCAAAACTGCACATCTAAGAGTATGTGTCTGCAAAAAATCATATTTCTGCTGCCAATAGTTTTTGCTGAGGGCGAACTCGCAGCAGAAAAAAATAATTTTCGACTTTGACATTAAATAACTCTAGAACTAATTATCTCATCTATTAGCTTTTAGAACGAACACGATCCTCATACATTTGTCAACAAATGTTTAAAATTTGATAAATTTCCGTTGAATAGTTTTTGCGTAGTGAGAGTTCAAAGTGTTCAAAAATAAAATTTTCAAAATCAGCGGTGGCGGCAGCAGCGGTCACTGTTACTTTTTTTTAATATAGAGAGACTAAAACATTCAAATTACGAATAGGAAGAATAGGAGCCAATCGCCTAAATCAGGGAAAGATGACACTGACAAAATCTGACTGTATAACAGCACTAGTTAAGACGCAATGCATCCACCACACACATCCAGTTGGTAAAAATGTTTTGTTTTTTTCCAATGGAAGGTAATTAATTGAACAGTTGCAGAGTTGTAACAGAGTTCATTGTTACAGAGTTCATTAACCAACAGACATGCCGTAAAAAAGTAGATTGTAATAAAAATGCTTGTTTGTGAAAAAGGAATTAAGGTAAATGAAAATTTTAAAAAATAATTATAAACTCATGGAACCTGATGGAAAGATACCTCTCAACAGTGGGTTTTGGGTCACTTTTATCAGAATAATTGGTTTACGTGAGGTTTTGATGTAGAAAACGGGCAACGAAAGCGGGCGCAGGGTAGGAGTTTGGAGGGAAAACCAACATTACCAGCAGCGCGCTCGCCCACAAAACCCCGGCTCACGTAGGGGGAGGATGGGGTTCACGGAATCTTCCCCCTAGACCCTTACCACACTCCTGAAAAAAAATCTGTGGATCAGAAGGCCTTAGAACCATAAGAAATACTACAAAATAGCATATTTTTGGTAAAAAGTCAAAACTTTAGGCCGAGGTTCAGAACAGAAGATATTATTTGATAGGGCTAAAATTTCACACACGAGTTACTGTTATGGGTAGGCAAGTTTTCCGAACTCTTACGGTTTGGTTCGCGGAAATAAGTACGGTTCGACGTACCTTAGTAGTATAATTCAAGTTCCTTTTTAAATTAAATATAAATGAATATAAGTTAAGACACACTTGGTGAGTACAGTAGGATTTCTCATAACCGGAACCGGATCCAAACAGTGGTCAAAATTGTTTTAAAGTACAAAGTAAAAGTAAAGTACAAAGTAGTAAGCTTTTCCCCGAAAATAACCCCTTTATTAAAAGCATTCTTCCTAATTGTATGAAAAAAATTGTTATGAGTTAAGATTGTCCTAATAGAGCATTTTCAATCACATGACTCGGACCTAACAACGGCCTTAAAACAGAAGATGTTACAGTTTTTTGCCCTACAGAGGTTAACAGTTACAGAAAATGACTAGACGGGGAATTCTTCTATTGGAGCATTTGAAATCACGTGATCCAATACCTAAAAACCACCTTAGCAACAGATAAACAACGGCCTTAGCAACAGTTAAAAGCCCTACAGAAGATACACAGTTAAAAGAAAATAACTGGTTGTGACGTCACCTGAAAACACTCTATTATACGCCTACATCTTGTTCATTTTGTTGCGGTTTCTCGTGTTCATTTTCTTCTTTACTTGAAATTATTTCGTAAGGAACTAGTGATTGGAAAGTACTATCTTTCCACGAAAATACATAGAGCATTCGCATATGACGTCATTTGGAGGACAAAATCAACGTTGCTAAGGCTGTTGTTAGGGCGGGACATAGAAGTATCCAATAGCAGCATTCGCACATGATGTCACTGGAGGAATAAAACAACGTTGCTAAGGCCGTTGTTAGGCAGAGTCATGTGATTGAAAATGCTCCATTCCATATCCTCTTAAGTTTGAAAGCATATACTAGAAGTAAGACAGAATTAAAATATCCTGAGCTTCTACATTTAAGCGTAATAGATATAATATTAAAGGTAAAAGTCGTCTGTTCAATCCAATGTCCAGACAACTGACTAATAAATATAAACTCTTTTTTTCACACAGAAGTAGACCCTTCCAAAAATCATCTGCCACTGTTTAGTTTACAAATTTGATTGGATACTATGTTAATTGGACGTTTCTTTCAATAATGAAGGACATTTGTGTTATTGAAAGGTTTCTTCCAAGTTATAGCATCAAATGCAGATTTTTTTTATTCAGCTAGAGAAAACATTATAGTATAGCCATTTTGAATGCTTGGTTTCCTTTGATTATATTTTATTTGACTTTCCCACAGAATGTCGACCCCATTCGATAGGAATATTTGCCATCTAATAAAACTTAATTTATCGTTTTCATCACAAAAACAAAGATAAAATAAATAAAAGACATTAAATTTTTGTACAATTGAATGCAGAATTTAGTCAGCTTTTAGAAAATGATATTAAAAGAGTTTGTAAAACCTTTATTTTAAGCCTTTTTGACCGAGATTTGAGATAAAACGCTTCGCTGTGCCGGCGTCCCTAAGGAAGTCAATGATAAGGCCTGCAGTTATGTCATTTTGCCTTAAGAGGGCGATTTGAGTCGTTTTTTCGCAAAACCGTTTGTGCCAGGTGATCCGGGGTCGAAATTTACGTACAGATTGATGTATAACTCAAAATGTCAGTCATGTCATATTGCACCTTAAGTGACGTGCTATTCATGTTTAGCATAGTTTTTAACTTTTGAGACACATTATAATATAACAAAATATAAAGTACTAGTGTATGTTGAGGAGGAACTATGGCTGAGAAATACACAGCTGTGAAACTGTAGCTGTTTTAGAAGTTTCTGGACCTAGTTTGACAGTGTGAGGATAGAAAAACCTTGATATAAGCAATCGAGCCTTTACCGATTTTATTCCTTAAATTTCTTAGTTTATGGGTCTAACTTGCACACTAAAACTCTGTAATTATTAATCAATATGTTTGTTTCAGAGTTGTAACATTTATAGTTTAGTTCATTTATCTATTCCATTAAAAATCATCTTTGGTAATATTTCTAGGGTTATGCGTTTTAAACAGGGCGAAACAGGAAAATTATAGTTACGTAATTCTACCTATCTTTAAAAAGTAATAGGAGTAAGAAAATAAAATAGTTGGAGTTATGGTGAATAAAATTAAGAACATAATAAAAATTAACAAATTTGAAATTTTTTTTCCTAGTCATTTTTGGACTATCTTCGCCCTGGGTCATTCCACGTCAAAATCAACCAAAAAAATAACAAGGTGTCGTTCTCTTCTGTTTAAAATTATATAAAACATGATAATGTGATGTAAAGTATTTGATTTTATATTTTTATCTGAAATTTTTCTTTCGATAGCAAAAATACTTCCCCCTTCGATTTTTTTTTTAAAAAAATATATGTTATAAAAAAACTATCCAACTACATCTGTGCAAAATTTCAGAAAGGGATGGCCATGGGTTCATATAGAAAAAAAAATATTATCGAATAGTAGACTACGCTTGACTACGGGCTTCACGCCCGCATCTTATAAACCTTTTAAAAAACTTCATCTTTTAATATAGAGCATTTTCAATCACGTGTCTCCGATCACGTGATCAAGCTGGCTTGGAGGATAGACAACTTTTCTTTAACATTAGGTTCCCATAGAGAATACGCGCTGCATTTAGTTTTTATAAAAAAAAGTTCATTTAAAAAGATTCTTTAGGCTCGGTTAGAGACCGGTACGAATGGTACTTGCAATTAGAACACTGGCAGAAATGGTTTCAGCAATTTGAACACTGCTAAATATAAAATGTAGTATTATTGAATGACTTATAATATGCAGAGATGCCATTTTAGAGTAAATAAAGGTTACTTTAAAGTAAACTTTGGAGAAAAACATAAAACATCCTTATTTTTCAAAATTCACATCAAAAGTAAACAAATAAACGATGTGCATCCTATAGTTTTCCATCATACTGTCTGTCATCCAAGCCTCTATGCTCTATTGGTTGGAAACAGACATGACTTTTAATTTAAATCTATTTTTAACTATTAATCTTGTGTTTGGCGCGGAATGTCCGATATAGGGACCTTGCGCCATAAAACCCAAAACAACCAACCAACTAAACAGGGAAAATCGACCAAAATCGATTCAAACCCTTAGATATTTTGTTTAATAATTCAGATAAAATATAAATGATTGAGCCACTTAAATGCTAATATATTTAATTTACATTCTCAATATGAACCACTCAAAATGTGCATTTCCCAATTTCGATAAAAAAAATAATATTTTTTAATTTTATAACTGAATGGTTTTAGCTTTAAAATGACCCTGAGTTTATGAAAAATGCTTCCAGCGATGTAAACCAATATCCTTTAATTGTTTTGAGCAGTGTAGTTAGAATTATAAACTTTTTTTGCCTTTTCATATTTATTTATTTTATCTGTTTCTTTCAGCTTTTGCCCCTTTGAACGACAGATACTTAGATGACAACTCTGACGATGAGTTTTTGTACTGCTCATATCCGGAGGAAAATGATGAAATGATGAAAATGATGTTATCCGATGATGAAACTGATGATGAAGAGAAGATAAACATGTATTCCTTTGTCCAGAATTATATTTTGTCAGAGGAAGGTATTTACCATTTGTCCATTTTTTTCTCTCCTCAAATTTAGTGCCAATAATGAAATAATGATTTGGTACTCGTCTGTTTTTTATCCTGTTATATACACACAAGTTTGATTCCTCAATTTGATTGATTCGAAAGAAAATGGAAATTTTGATTGGAATTAAGAGTAATGTTTACAGAAATGTATTACAGTTTCTATTCAATGCATTTACTTTAGATATTTTTTTATATTTTATCCACACATGAAAATATTTAAGTTGGAAAATGTAAGCTGCAAGTAATAAACTAATTTCACTGTACATCAAAATATTATTTGGTATTTTAGCACGTTTTTTTTACTTAAACAAAAATGTACATGCAAAATTATATTAGTGAACACAGAAGAGTTACACAAAAAAAATGTTAAACTGTATATTCTTATCAACAGTATTACATCCAATACTTTAAAAGTAAAATTTTAACCTTATAATAGCCATATTTTCCATTTTTTTTACCCAAATGGGTTTATTCCAGGGCTCCCAGTAGGTCCCTTTTTTCCCTAAAAGTCCCTTTTTTCAACCCAAGTCCCTAAAAGTCCTTTTTTCACACTTTTGATCCCTTCCCCCCTTTTTTTTTATCAATTTTGGTTTTTACTTGCCCCCCCCCCCCAAGGTTTCCACTGTTAAGTGAAAAATTGCTGCAAGTCCCTTGAAAATTCTGTAACTTCCACAAGGAGAATCGGATTTAACTCAAAAAGTCCCAAAAGAAGTTAAAACACTACTTTTGAGGGTCAAATTTCAAAATTTTCTGGGGGAGAACCTCCAAATCCCCTCCTGTGACCTTTGATGCCTGTTATACAATGTTTCTCCCTTGAAAATTCTGCCGCTTACAAGAAGTGGTTTCCTTTCGGAACCAAAGAGTTTGAACACTGGTTTTAAGGGGAATTTTCAAAAATTTCTACTGTGGGAGGATCTCCGCCCACCCCCCTCTGAAAATTTAACGTTTATTTATAACTCTTTTACCTAGAAAATTCGATGCTTTACAAGGAACTGTTCTTTTTGGATGTAACCCAAAGGGCTTCAAAATGAGCTAAAACACTACTTTAAGAGGCAAATTTAATAAAAAATTCTGCGGGAGGACCCCCCAGACCCCCCTTTAAAATTTTAACATATATGTGATATAGTTAAGTAGTGTATTTCCCTTGAAAATTTTGCCGCATACAAGAAGAGGTTCCCTCTGGGTGCTCCCCAGTTGCAATGCAGATAAAACAAAAGTTTAAAGGGAAATTTTCAGAACAAAATTCTGTGGAAGGACTTCCGGCTCCACTTGAAACTTTGACGTTTATTTGTAACTTTTTTTTCTCTAGAAAATTCTGTGGTTTATTGGGAACTGTTCTTTCCGGATGTAACTTTATTGTAGTAAAAATGAGACAATATTTTTCTGGGGGTGACCCCCAGACCCCCCCCCATTTCTACTTAGAGCTCATGACGTTGAGTCAACCCCCAAAGAAAGAACTAGTCTGGTAACAGTGTGGCCCAGCCCAACTTAAAAAAATCCTTGCACCCCCCCCAACCACAAACACTGAAATGACGTCCCTGATGACCAATGCAACTTAAAAAGGAAAGCGATTGAAAGTTTAGGAAAGAAGATAGACAAGAAAAAAGACTCAGTCATAACAAATTTCTTTTCTAAAGGACCTAGACCTTAATTATGTAAAAATAAACCAAAATAGAAAATAAATATTTTTCTATTTTATTTTCATTCATTGGCTAATTTACTTCAGTAACTAATTATTTAATCGTGCTACTCTACCATTTGAGATTAATGTTTTAACTTAATCTTCAAAAAACTGAAATGAGAATAACTTGATTAGATAGTATTTTACTCCATTGAAGTAAACTAGTAACAGTAAGCTGCGTAACGTTAACCTGCTTCCAGATTGATTTTAAGTTTGTTGGTTTTGATAACTTTACTCTTGGATTTCTACGAATTGTAATTTGTCCTTTTAATAGACTTTAAAAAATTTTGGTCCCTTTTTTCTAGACATCAGGTCCCTTTTTTCCCAAAAGGCAAACCAAAAGTCTGCTGGGAGCCCTGGTTTATTCCCATTTGGAAAAAAATGAATTAATGATAATTGATTTATTTTTTTATACAATGAATGGTTTTTTAGTTTATTTAAATATGTGAGCTTAGTGGTTATTCACTTTCTATAAGATATGTGTGCAAAAACCCTTCTGTTAATGCAAACTAAGCATTTTTCCCGGAAAACCGTTTTTTTTCCACCTTCCCAAAATTTCCGAAAATCTCTAATCATTAATAGTTAAATGATAAATATTTTGCTTAACTAATAGTTTATGAATTTTCAGAAACGGATTCTTCATCAAGCGACGAACTACCTTCATCACCTGCATCGCTCCAATCCTTAGCGTGTGACGTGAAGTATCCCGGTGGACACTACTTGATTCATCAGTTGGCGCTCAAGCTCAACAACAATAATTCCGAGCAAAGCTTCATCCGCGCCGCACTACGGTCGATCCCTGCTGATCGAGTGAACGCGAGGACCGACAGTGGATTCACGGCTCTGCATCTGGCTGTGACAAAGCAGGACTATTTCATGGTCAAGATGTTGCTGTCGAGCCTGGCAAAAACCGTCGACGTTAACGCCGTATGTGAGTTAGGATCTGCATTGCATTTAGCAGCTCATGCCAATGGCAATACAACTGTGACTTTGGAAATAGTAAAAGCTTTGTTAGAATATGGGGCTTCTCTGGTTGTTTTAAATCCTGCTGAAGAATCACCCCTTCATATTGCAGTTAAACACAATCGAATCGATATGCTCAAGCTGTTTATCAGCGAAGGGGCAGATTTGAATGCTGAAAGTATGTTCGGATGTACCCCTCTCCGGCAAGCAATTTTCTCTGGGAGCTTGGAAGCAGCCAAAGTTTTACTAGAAAGCGGGGCTGCTTTAGATAAGAATAGTTCCGCAGTCCTTCACGTTGCAATTGAATATAACCGAATCGAAATACTCAAGCTGTTTATCAGCGAAGGTGTACATTTGAATGCCAAAAATTCGTTTGATAGGAGCCCCATTCATACGGCAGTGGTGTATGGGTATTTGGAAGCAGTCAAGGTGTTAGTAGAAAGCGGTGCTGATTTAGATTCGGTCGATATGAATGGTCATACGGCGCTTAGAATCGCAGAAGGACGAAATTACGTTGAAATAGTGGAGTATATAAACTGCAGATTAGCTAATGGGAATGCAGTAGACAGTGAGGACAGAATTTCATTTCCTATAAATGCAGCAAAATTTAATGAACCACAATTTTAAAAAATGCGTAAGAACTAAACTTGAGTTATTCCTGTACACAGTTTCTTAAATAAATAAATAAAATACAAATCTTTTTATTTCCTGTTATAAATGACGTACACAATAAAAACTTCTTAAACTTAAATCAACATGCTTTTTTTGAATGACAACAATAGCAAACTATTTTCCTGAATAAAGTTCTTTTATGAAAGTCTGGGATCCTGTATTTTTTTTAAATAAAGTTTAAATATATTGTTAAATATTTTATTGAAGTCTAGGTTATGAAAATAACTTAAATGGCTCAATGTTGACTTATTATACTTATTCATCTGATTATTCATGTTATTTCATTCATAATTCTATGATATAATTTGATTAAATTACTTTTTATAATTTGTATAGGTAATAATACAGTAATTATTTCCTCAACTTTTTTTGGTGAAAAGATGATAAGATATTGCAATAAATTATTGCATGAAAAGATTAATATTCTTTATTTTAAAGAGTTGGGTGTATTTCATATTCAGTGTTTATCTTTTAAGTGTGAGCACCACTAAAAATTCAACAATTTATTTTGTTCTAGACGAGACAGCTTATTTGAGTTTTACAGTTACTAATAGTGGAATATGTTATTAAGAAACGAAAAATATTATTTCAAAACTTTCCCAAATCAAACTTTTTGAATAGGGTCACTTGGGGTAAGTGGGACCCCTTTTTGGAACAGTACATTTTTGAAGCTTCATAAAATTTTTTTGAAGAGTCTCAATTTGAACTTAATGACATATTTTATTTAAGACACTATTTATGAACAAAAATTTATAATTAGGTTC
The DNA here is from genome assembly GCA_963680715.1 of Tetragnatha montana. NCBI lineage: Eukaryota > Metazoa > Arthropoda > Arachnida > Araneae > Tetragnathidae > Tetragnatha > Tetragnatha montana. The sequence goes on along the minus strand of OY796677.1, from coordinate 55,475,706 downwards.
TAAAATAATGTTCTACATTTTTCTTAACTGGTCTTTTGGTAAAAAGTGAGACGGGTGTCCCACTTACCCCATAGGAAGGGGTAAGTGGGTCCCCCCCCCCTCTTTATTTTGATTGAAAGCAAGCAAAACTTAAAAGGGAGTAAGTGGGTCTTACTTGATAAAGTATAGAAGTTTTAGGTACAAAATATTTTATTGTAACTTAATTCATGTAGGAGATATCTACTCGCATTTAAATTAATAGGGTTGGTTGGGGTAATAGTCCAGTCAAATTGTGCTCAAATAAGGTCATTTTGGGAAAAACTTGGGGTAGAAGATATTTTTCGCTATCTGTATGTTTTTTGGGGTGCTGAATCCGAATCTGAGGTTTGCCAACAAAATTTCGTGACGGAACATTGTGAAAATTCGAAAAAATGGCAAAAATTCGCCCCTTTTTTTCGTTTTCTGCCCCTAGAACATTACCTTTGCGCTTCTGAGCTAAACAGTCAATACAAAAAATAAAGAACACTAACCAAGCTACAAAAAAGTAAATTACAACTTTTCTCTCAGAAGCGCAGTTTCACCAATAGAGCACGTTGAAAAAGGGGCTATTTTCGTTCGATTGGTAGAAAATCCAAAAAATGTCACTAGTATCGCCAAAAATCTGCATTTTTTGGAACATAATACTGTAAAAACTGCTTTAATAATATTCTTCATTAAATCAACCATCTGAAAACTCCAATGATGATTAACTAAATGCATTCATTTTCGTTGCGAGATTTCTCTTACGAACGAAAGTTCTATAGGAGATTATAGTATTTCGATAACTATGTTGCTTCTTCGAGATTACATACAAAAGTGTTCTTTTGACTGTTTTATATGTTTTTCGGGGTGCTGAATCCGAATATGACGTTTGCCAACAAAATTTCGTGACGGAACTTTGTGAAAATTCGAAAAAATGGCAAGAATTCACCCCTTTTCTTCGTTTTCTGCCCCTAGAACGTAACCTTTGCACTTCTGAGAAAAACAGGCAATACAAAAATAAAGAACACAAACCAAGCCACAAAAAAGGCAATTGAAACTTTTCTCTCAGATGAATTGTTTAGACGCTAGGGAACGCTTATTATTGGGAAGTTTTTGTTCGATTGGCGGGAAAATCCAAAAAATGTCACTCGTATCAACGAAAAGTGGCCTGTTTTGAAACAGGATACTATTAGAACTACTTTAATAATATCCTAAGTACATGCAATTAATCTTCTTCTGATAATTATTTAAATGAACGATTAATTAAATGTTGATATTTTTTACGCTAATTTCAATAAATCCAAAAAAAAGTTTTATCTGATGAAACGTTTTAGAAAAACAACGGCTTAAAAGTGAAAAATTATGTCCAAGTGATTAAATTACTAATATCCATGCACTTTTCTTAACTTCCAGTGTCCTAAAAACTATTTAGAATGTTTTTTTTTACTTAAAACAACTAAAGGTACACTTTAATATGCTGTAGTAAGTAGTGTTGTGTTATAACTCAATGAGTGTTATACTAATCTATTTCTCCTAGAAATGTTGGCTTCATATAATCTGCTCTTACGTTACATAAACGTGGAGTACTAGGTACAATTAGTTATTCCAAAAGTTACATAACATTCAATTTTTTACATATTTTCATTGTTTACATTATAGATATCATTTGGACAAATACCTTAACAATGAGCATATTGCAAAAATATCCACTTCTTGATATAGCTCGTTTTTTATCGTAACTTTAATTAATCGTGCATTTAATTAATTATCATTAGAGTATGAAGAAGATTAATTGCATGTACTTAGGATATTATTGAAGTAGTTCTAATAGTATCCTGTTTCAAAACAGGCCACTTTTCGTTGATACGAGTGACATTTTTTGGTTTTTCCCGCCAATCGAACAATTTCCCAATATATTCTGGTCTGTTAACCGAAAAAAAGGACACATTGGACAAAGTTACCAAATTTTCAAAATTTGTTCCTTAGAACATAAGAAAAGATTTTACGTGAGGATTCATATGAATTAGCCGCCATCTTGGATTTTATGGGCGCCATCTTTGATTGAAGAATTTTCTTTATCTCAAGATTCATTGAACATATAATCATAAACAAAGTATCAAAATATATGTTTATGGGGTCAACAAAACCGAATATGACATTTTCGAATCATCAAAAGAACAATTAACCATTAAAAAATACACTTTCTACTTTCTGCTACTCGTACATTTAACCATAACAGCTCAGTTCACTTATTTAAAACATTACCAAAATTCCCAAACTTATAAAATATGTTATTGTTACCATAAGAAACAATTTTAGAAGAAGAACCACCGGATTGAAACGGCCATTTTGATTTTTTTGGCCGCCATATTGGATTAAGAGAACCTGCTGTATCTCATGATCCACTGCACATATTATCAAAACCAATGTGTGAAAATGTATGTTTTTTGGATCAAGAAAATCGAAAATGACATTTTCGAACTATTTAGAGAACGATTTAATTGAAAAATTACGCCTTCCATTTCTCCTTGAAATTAAACAGCTCAGTTAATCAATTTATAAGCCAGATAAAAATCCCAAAAATTAGTAATATGTTTGTAACACTATAGGAAATAATTTCAGAAGAATGGTCACCAGATGAAAACGGCCATTTTGAATTTATGACCGCCATATTGAATCATAAATGCTTGCTATATCTCGAGATCCACTGCACATATAGTCATAGAAAAAGTGTCCAAATATATGTTTCTTGAGTCAAGAAAACCGAATATGTCATTTTCGAACTTCTAAGAAAACAATTTAATTAAAAACATTACACCCTCAATGTCCCATTAAACTTGACCAGCTAATTTTAATCACTACCAAGACAGAAAAAATCCCAATATCTCCAAACTCACACAATATGTTCTTTATAAAGTTAAGAACAAATATAGAAGGATAGACACTTGAAAAAACGGCCATTTTTAATTATAGAGCTTCCATTTTGGATTGAAAAGACTAAGTGTAAATCGAGATCCACTACGCATACAACTATAAACAAAATGTCGAAATGTATGTTTCTTGAGTCAAGAAAACCGAATATGACATTTTCGAACTCTAAAAATAATAATTAATTGAAAATAAAATTGCGTGATTTTACGTCACAATTACGTATGACAGGTCAATAAAACAACTCCACAACAACTCCCAAGCCAGATAAAAACACCAAACTTGCACAATATGTTTTTTGTAAGGTTAAGAACATGTTAGAAGGGTCTCCATTTGAAAAAAACGGCTATTTCGAATTCTACAGCAGCCATATTCGATTTACAGATCTTTGTGTAACTCGAGTTCCACTGCGCATACAACCAAAAACAAAGTGTCGAAATATATGTATTTTGGGTTAAGAAAACCGAATATGACATTTTCGAGCTCACAAAATAACAATTTAATTAATAAATCCGCCTCCTAAATTACTATAAACTTGAAATAATCTGCTGCGAGATAAAACCATTACAACAATGATGCATCAGTTGCAGCGTTCATCCATTGTTAGGTTGTTATTGTTTAATTTGATCAACAAGTTTATAGTAACTTAGGAGGCGGATTTATTAATTAAATTGTTATTTTGTGAGCTCGAAAATGTCATATTCGGTTTTCTTAACCCAAAATACATATATTTCGACACTTTGTTTTTGGTTGTATGCGCAGTGGAACAGTTGTATGCGCAGTGGAATAGTATTTAAAATCTTTCGATATTCTTTTACTTTGGATTGAAAGTGTGAAAAGAGGTATTGAAATGCCATCCGGTGCGGTATCGAAAAGAGGAGTATCGATACCATTTGAAAAAAAAATTCTAGCATCGCATCAAGGTATCGAAACAGCACTATTGTTTAATTCTAATATTTACTCTTAGTTTCTTCTGGTATCGAAAATATTTAAATTCTCCACAACTGAAGTATCGATACTGATTCAAGATGTACCTTTTATAAGTAGGGGTCTAAAGGGTATTGAATATCTTTCGATACTCTTTTGGTATTGAAATTTTATGCGGGGTAGTATCGAAAAAATGAGTATCGATACCACTTCAAAAATTTTCTAGCATCAAGTTATCGAAACAGAATTATTGGTATTATCACTTACATTTCGTCTCTGCTGGTATCGAAAAAATTTAAATTCTAGCCTGGGAAAATTGTAACTGGAGTATCGATACTGATTGAAGATGTACCTTTTATAAGAAAGTATCGAAATGGTATTTAAAATCTTTCGATATTCTTTTACTTTGGATTGAAAGTGTGAAAAGAGGTATTGAAATGCCATCCGGTGCGGTATCGAAAAGAGGAGTATCGATACCAATTGAAAAAAAAATTCTAGCATCAAGGTATCGAAACAGCACTATTGTTTAATTCTAATATTTACTCTTAGTTTCTTCTGGTATCGAAAATATTTAAATTCTCCACAACTGAAGTATCGATACTGATTCAAGATGTACCTTTTATAAGAAGGTGTCTAAAGGGTATTGAATATCTTTCGATACTCTTTCGGTACTGAAAGTATAAAAAGAGGTAATGAAATGCTATGCCGCACGGTATCAAAAAATGGGTATCGAAAGTGGTATCGATACTTTGAGTATCGATACTTCATGACCGATATTTAATGGGATCGATATCATGGATTTCGATCCGGACCGATACCAAGTATCGATACTTTGACCGATTTTGCCCATCCCTACAAACAAACATAGATCAAAATAAAGGTAGTCATTGCCAACTTCTGAAAACTAATCTGTTTGTTTGGAACTGTGAGGCTTCAACGCACGATCAGTAAAGGCTCCTTGGTGGGCGGAGCTTAATCGGAACATGTTATTAGGAAAATAAAAGAAACTAAGCATTAAAAATTAAAATTATAATTTTAGCACGAGGGAATAATAATTAAATAAAATATAATTTTGCATTTAAATTACCAAAATATATTAATTTGTTACAATCTGATTAATTTTTTCTTCATTGTTTACATTTCGGTTGTCAACCAGGTTGGCGATCCGTGACAAAATCATCAACCCGGTTGTCAACCAGATTGATGACCAAGTTGCTCGTCTGTGGGCCAGATCACATATTTATGATTTTAAAAGAAATGGCCCATGCGCAGTAGGTCTCACGGGCTCACGGTTACGAAGCAGTTCCAGCCTCCCTGGTCCCAGCGCTTAGTGTGATCTCCAATCAGAACCGTTGCCGTGTAAATAAGAGTAGAGTTTAGTTGTTTATTGTACGTCCAAATAGACAGTGCCTTAAAAGAGCTATAAAAATAGCGTTTTAGCTCATTTTGGGTCCCTTTGGATGATTACACCAAAAGAGAACCTCTCCGTCTGAGTAAGAGAAATTTCAATGGGTTTGGGGGTCTTCCGCCAGAAAGGTTTGGAATTTTTACTCTCAAAAATACTGTTTTTACTCATTTTGAAGCACTAGTGATTCTCATGCCCTCAAGAGCATAAAGGGAGCAGGGGAACACGTCCCAACACCACACACTTTTTTCAAGGCGTATGAACAAAAGGTGTAGCGCGTCAAGCTTTTGGAGTTAAATAGTCGCCATCTTGGATGAAATACTGGTTAATTATGAATACGAGTCATTATAATTATAGTAATGATCTAATGATTACGGTTAGGTAACGTGAATTTGCGTAGGTGAGACGCAAATTTCAGAAACCTACGGTTAATTACGACTTAACCGTAAGGTTTGGTGAGATCGGCCGTAAGTGATCTAAAACGTTTAACGTATAAATCACAGAGAACTAGAACAGAGAGTCCACGGCCATAGGCCATAATGGAAATCGAAAATCATGACATCTTGTTACAGGTTGGGAGAATTGTGGCGCTGGGATCGCACTAAACTCACTAGCGTTTGGATCCAGTCTGAATCGTTCGCCGGCTGCCTATGGGAGATCGAAAACACCTTTTTGCGCATGCGCTGAGTTCTAATTTGGCGAGAGATTTAAGCGGCTGGCATACGTTTTAGAATCTAGAGTGGCGCCCTCACACCAGCAACGCATTTGAAAATAGCCTCGTGGACCCTCTGTTAGGATATTTCTCTGTGGTATAAATGTACTCGTTAGTACCTTTAAAATGACGTTGAGTCAACCCCCCCCCAAAAAAAAAGTCTGATTACGACGTGGCCCAGTTCCACTTAAAAAATCCTTGCCCCCAACCCAAAACTGAAATGAATGGCGCCCCTGTTTGGAAGCTGGAAGGTGTGAACCGCAGCATTTCTAGCTAGCGCCATCGAGGGCGCTGACCTCTGGGCAGCCGCCACCCCCTTCTGGTTTGGGGACTCGTCTGACCCCTTCCAGGAGATCGGAGGTGAAGTGAGTTTGTTTTGGTGAGCAACGGACCGGCAACCTTCTCTCTCTACAAACCTTGCACTCAGGCCCTCCAGTCTTGACCTCGCTCTGCTCGTCTCGTGCTCGGTCTAAACGTGGTTTTGGATATTGTGATTTAATTTTACTATTAAGAAATTGAAAAAGGTAAGAATGTTGTTATACTTCTATTTACTTGCTGAGCTATGTATACAAACTTGAAATCTGAGAAACGCGTAAAAGTATATATAGGATAAATCTTTTTCATTGTTCACCTATATTCTCTTTATTTTAAAGTGGTCAAATTATTTTGTAGCTTATTATTTATTTTATAAATTCCAAGTGTTTACTTTTATGAAAGCACACACACGCAATTTTGAAAAACCTGTATTTTTTTATATGTGTTTAAATGTGTTTTATATGTGTGAGCATTGATTCGGTTAGATGAGAAGTGTTAGCGATTATTTTTCGATTTAATTATACACTGCTGTGCAAAAATTAAAACGTTTAAGGACAAAATTAAGGATGTTCTTTCAACATAAAACCCAGTAGAATTATTTTTCATCTATGAAATGAGATGTTCAATGAATGGGAATATTGGGCCCCGATAATAAATTTTCCCTAGCACTAATTTAAGGGGGTAAATTAATGGGCCCTCCATTGATAATGGATTTCCATTACACGGCTATACTTTACTAAGGCCCGATCTCACCAACATTCAGTTAGAGGTAAGCGCCGGTTAAGTCATGTTTAACTGGAACTTTCCTTCTCACCATTGCCAGTTAGCCTTAAGCACCGCTTAAAGTTCCCGTTAAACTAATCGGTACTTTATCTGCCGCTTAGGTGTCCAAAAGTTCCAGTTAGTCGCAAAAACAGTCGTGCTGCCATCTATGAGCTGGTCTGTGAAATACAACCTGATTCAGTTTATGTTTTGAATAAACTTATTTTAACCAGAATTACAGTTTTTTACTGCATGAACTTCTATAAGAATCTTCTAAAAACTAATTTGAACAAGTTTAGACTGCAAATTTATCATTATTACGATCTAAATACTTGTATTAATAATTGGTTAATATTTCATCCAAGATGGCGGCGATTCTACTCCAAAAGGCTGACACAGTACACCTTTTTCGTACCACTGTATTCGTACGCCTTGAAAGAAATAGTTCTAAAAGAAAATAAAGATTATCGTTTCAAGAGTACAAATAATTGAAAGCCCGTGTGCTCTAATGAATGTTTGTGTTATAATTGACAAATAAAAGTAGAAATTCCAGTAAAATGGATCAAAATAGTGGATATGAGCTTTTTAACTGGTAGTTTAGTTAATCGACGAAAAGTTAACTGGATGTTTCGTTGGTGAGACGACTGCGATTTTTAAGCTCCAGTTATATTTAAGCACCAGTTAGCTAAGCGGAGATTAGCAAGAAGTTGGTGAGATCGGGCCTTACACAGAAGAGTTCGGTCAGTTGCAGCGTTCATCCATTGTTAGGTTGTTATTGTTTAATTTGATCAACAAGTTTATAGTAACTTAGGAGGCGGATTTATTAATTAAATTGTTATTTTGTGAGCTCGAAAATGTCATATTCGGTTTTCTTAACCCAAAATACATATATTTCGACACTTTGTTTTTGGTTGTATGCGCAGTGGAACTCGAGTTACACAAAGATCTGTAAATCGAATATGGCTGCTGTAGAATTCGAAATAGCCGTTTTTTTCAAATGGAGACCCTTCTAACATGTTCTTAACCTTACAAAAAACATATTGTGCAAGTTTGGTGTTTTTATCTGGCTTGGGAGTTGTTGTGGAGTTGTTTTATTGACCTGTCATACGTAATTGTGACGTAAAATCACGCAATTTTATTTTCAATTAATTATTATTTTTAGAGTTCGAAAATGTCATATTCGGTTTTCTTGACTCAAGAAACATACATTTCGACATTTTGTTTATAGTTGTATGCGTAGTGGATCTCGATTTACACTTAGTCTTTTCAATCCAAAATGGAAGCTCTATAATTAAAAATGGCCGTTTTTTCAAGTGTCTATCCTTCTATATTTGTTCTTAACTTTATAAAGAACATATTGTGTGAGTTTGGAGATATTGGGATTTTTTCTGTCTTGGTAGTGATTAAAATTAGCTGGTCAAGTTTAATGGGACATTGAGGGTGTAATGTTTTTAATTAAATTGTTTTCTTAGAAGTTCGAAAATGACATATTCGGTTTTCTTGACTCAAGAAACATATATTTGGACACTTTTTCTATGACTATATGTGCAGTGGATCTCGAGATATAGCAAGCATTTATGATTCAATATGGCGGTCATAAATTCAAAATGGCCGTTTTCATCTGGTGACCATTCTTCTGAAATTATTTCCTATAGTGTTACAAACATATTACTAATTTTTGGGATTTTTATCTGGCTTATAAATTGATTAACTGAGCTGTTTAATTTCAAGGAGAAATGGAAGGCGTAATTTTTCAATTAAATCGTTCTCTAAATAGTTCGAAAATGTCATTTTCGATTTTCTTGATCCAAAAAACATACATTTTCACACATTGGTTTTGATAATATGTGCAGTGGATCATGAGATACAGCAGGTTCTCTTAATCCAATATGGCGGCCAAAAAAATCAAAATGGCCGTTTCAATCCGGTGGTTCTTCTTCTAAAATTGTTTCTTATGGTAACAATAACATATTTTATAAGTTTGGGAATTTTGGTAATGTTTTAAATAAGTGAACTGAGCTGTTATGGTTAAATGTACGAGTAGCAGAAAGTAGAAAGTGTATTTTTTAATGGTTAATTGTTCTTTTGATGATTCGAAAATGTCATATTCGGTTTTGTTGACCCCATAAACATATATTTTGATACTTTGTTTATGATTATATGTTCAATGAATCTTGAGATAAAGAAAATTCTTCAATCAAAGATGGCGCCCATAAAATCCAAGATGGCGGCTAATTCATATGAATCCTCACGTAAAATCTTTTCTTATGTTCTAAGGAACAAATTTTGAAAATTTGGTAACTTTGTCCAATGTGTCCTTTTTTTCGGTTAACAGACCAGACTATATTGGGAAATTGTTCGATTGGCGGGAAAAACCAAAAAATGTCACTCGTATCAACGAAAAGTGGCCTGTTTTGAAACAGGATACTATTAGAACTACTTCAATAATATCCTAAGTACATGCAATTAATCTTCTTCATACTCTAATGATAATTAATTAAATGCACGATTAATTAAAGTTACGATAAAAAACGAGCTATATCAAGAAGTGGATATTTTTGCAATATGCTCATTGTTAAGGTATTTGTCCAAATGATATCTATAATGTAAACAATGAAAATATGTAAAAAATTGAATGTTATGTAACTTTTGGAATAACTAATTGTACCTAGTACTCCACGTTTATGCAACGTAAGAGCACATTATATGAAGCCAACATTTCTAGGAGAAATAGATTAGTATAACACTCATTGAGTTATAACACAACACTACTTACTACAGCATATTAAAGTGTACCTTTAGTTGTTTTAAGTAAAAAAAAACATTCTAAATAGTTTTTAGGACACTGGAAGTTAAGAAAAGTGCATGGATATTAGTAATTTAATCACTTGGACATAATTTTTCACTTTTAAGCCGTTGTTTTTCTAAAACGTTTCATCAGATAAAACTTTTTTTTGGATTTATTGAAATTAGCGTAAAAAATATCAACATTTAATTAATCGTTCATTTAAATAATTATCAGAAGAAGATTAATTGCATGTACTTAGGATATTATTAAAGTAGTTCTAATAGTATCCTGTTTCAAAACAGGCCACTTTTCGTTGATACGAGTGACATTTTTTGGATTTTCCCGCCAATCGAACAAAAACTTCCCAATAATAAGCGTTCCCTAGCGTCTAAACAATTCATCTGAGAGAAAAGTTTCAATTGCCTTTTTTGTGGCTTGGTTTGTGTTCTTTATTTTTGTATTGCCTGTTTTTCTCAGAAGTGCAAAGGTTACGTTCTAGGGGCAGAAAACGAAGAAAAGGGGTGAATTCTTGCCATTTTTTCGAATTTTCACAAAGTTCCGTCACGAAATTTTGTTGGCAAACGTCATATTCGGATTCAGCACCCCGAAAATCATATAAAACAGTCAAAAGAACACTTTTGTATGTAATCTCGAAGAAGCAACATAGTTATCGAAATACTATAATCTCCTATAGAACTTTCGTTCGTAAGAGAAATCTCGCAACGAAAATGAATGCATTTAGTTAATCATCATTGGAGTTTTCAGATGGTTGATTTAATGAAGAATATTATTAAAGCAGTTTTTACAGTATTATGTTCCAAAAAATGCAGATTTTTGGCGATACTAGTGACATTTTTTGGATTTTCTACCAATCGAACGAAAATAGCCCCTTTTTCAACGTGCTCTATTGGTGAAACTGCGCTTCTGAGAGAAAAGTTGTAATTTACTTTTTTGTAGCTTGGTTAGTGTTCTTTATTTTTTGTATTGACTGTTTAGCTCAGAAGCGCAAAGGTAATGTTCTAGGGGCAGAAAACGAAAAAAAGGGGCGAATTTTTGCCATTTTTTCGAATTTTCACAATGTTCCGTCACGAAATTTTGTTGGCAAACCTCAGATTCGGATTCAGCACCCCAAAAAACATACAGATAGCGAAAAATATCTTCTACCCCAAGTTTTTCCCAAAATGACCTTATTTGAGCACAATTTGACTGGACTATTACCCCAACCAACCCTATTAATTTAAATGCGAGTAGATATCTCCTACATGAATTAAGTTACAATAAAATATTTTGTACCTAAAACTTCTATACTTTATCAAGTAAGACCCACTTACTCCCTTTTAAGTTTTGCTTGCTTTCAATCAAAATAAAGAGGGGGGGGGACCCACTTACCCCTTCCTATGGGGTAAGTGGGACACCCGTCTCACTTTTTACAAAAAGACCAGTTAAGAAAAATGTAGAACATTATTTTAGAACCTAATTATAAATTTTTGTTCATAAATAGTGTCTTAAATAAAATATGTCATTAAGTTCAAATTGAGACTCTTCAAAAAAATTTTATGAAGCTTCAAAAATGTACTGTTCCAAAAAGGGGTCCCACTTACCCCAAGTGACCCTATTCAAAAAGTTTGATTTGGGAAAGTTTTGAAATAATATTTTTCGTTTCTTAATAACATATTCCACTATTAGTAACTGTAAAACTCAAATAAGCTGTCTCGTCTAGAACAAAATAAATTGTTGAATTTTTAGTGGTGCTCACACTTAAAAGATAAACACTGAATATGAAATACACCCAACTCTTTAAAATAAAGAATATTAATCTTTTCATGCAATAATTTATTGCAATATCTTATCATCTTTTCACCAAAAAAAGTTGAGGAAATAATTACTGTATTATTACCTATACAAATTATAAAAAGTAATTTAATCAAATTATATCATAGAATTATGAATGAAATAACATGAATAATCAGATGAATAAGTATAATAAGTCAACATTGAGCCATTTAAGTTATTTTCATAACCTAGACTTCAATAAAATATTTAACAATATATTTAAACTTTATTTAAAAAAAATACAGGATCCCAGACTTTCATAAAAGAACTTTATTCAGGAAAATAGTTTGCTATTGTTGTCATTCAAAAAAAGCATGTTGATTTAAGTTTAAGAAGTTTTTATTGTGTACGTCATTTATAACAGGAAATAAAAAGATTTGTATTTTATTTATTTATTTAAGAAACTGTGTACAGGAATAACTCAAGTTTAGTTCTTACGCATTTTTTTAAATTGTGGTTCATTAAATTTTGCTGCATTTATAGGAAATGAAATTCTGTCCTCACTGTCTACTGCATTCCCATTAGCTAATCTGCAGTTTATATACTCCACTATTTCAACGTAATTTCGTCCTTCTGCGATTCTAAGCGCCGTATGACCATTCATATCGACCGAATCTAAATCAGCACCGCTTTCTACTAACACCTTGACTGCTTCCAAATACCCATACACCACTGCCGTATGAATGGGGCTCCTATCAAACGAATTTTTGGCATTCAAATGTACACCTTCGCTGATAAACAGCTTGAGTATTTCGATTCGGTTATATTCAATTGCAACGTGAAGGACTGCGGAACTATTCTTATCTAAAGCAGCCCCGCTTTCTAGTAAAACTTTGGCTGCTTCCAAGCTCCCAGAGAAAATTGCTTGCCGGAGAGGGGTACATCCGAACATACTTTCAGCATTCAAATCTGCCCCTTCGCTGATAAACAGCTTGAGCATATCGATTCGATTGTGTTTAACTGCAATATGAAGGGGTGATTCTTCAGCAGGATTTAAAACAACCAGAGAAGCCCCATATTCTAACAAAGCTTTTACTATTTCCAAAGTCACAGTTGTATTGCCATTGGCATGAGCTGCTAAATGCAATGCAGATCCTAACTCACATTCGGTTTTCTTGACTCAAGAAACATATATTTGGACACTTTTTTTATGACTATATGTGCAGTGGATCTCGAGATATAGCAAGTATTTATGATTCAATATGGCGGTCATAAATTCAAAATGGCCGTTTTCATCTGGTGACCATTCTTCTGAAATTATTTCCTATAGTGTTACAAACATATTACTAATTTTTGGGATTTTTATCTGGCTTATAAATTGATTAACTGAGCTGTTTAATTTCAAGGAGAAATGGAAGGCGTAATTTTTCAATTAAATTGTTCTCAAAATAGTTCGAAAATGTCATTTTCGATTTTCTTGATCCAAAAAACATACATTTTCACACATTGGTTTTGATAATATGTGCAGCGGATCTTGAGATACAGCAGGTTCTCTTAATCCAATATGGCGGCCAAAAAAATTAAAATGGCCGTTTCAATCCGGTGGTTCTTCTTCTAAAATTGTTTCTTATGGTAACAATAACATATTTTATAAGTTTGGGAATTTTGGTAATGTTTTAAATAAGTGAACTGAGCTGTTATGGTTAAATGTACGAGTAGCAGAAAATAGAAAGTGTATTTTTTAATGGTTAATTGTTCTTTTGACGATTCGAAAATGTCATATTCGGTTTTGTTGACCCCATAAACATATATTTTGATACTTTGTTTATGATTATATGTTCAATGAATCTTGAGATAAAGAAAATTCTTCAATCAAAGATGGCGCCCATAAAATCCAAGATGGCGGCTAATTCATATGAATCCTCACGTAAAATCTTTTCATTTTGTTCTAAGGAACAAATTTTGAAAATTTGGTAACTTTGTCCAATGTGTCCTTTTTTTCGGTTAACAGACCAGACTAATAATAAGCGTTCCCTAGTGTCTAAACACTTCATCTGAGAGAAAAGTTTCAATTGCAATTTTTGTTGCTTGGTTTGTGTTCCTTATTTTTGTATTGCCTGTTTTTCTCAGAAGTGCAAAGGTTACGTTCTAGGGGCAGAAAACGAAGAAAAGGGGTGAATTCTTGCCATTTTTTCGAATTTTTACAAAGTTCCGTCACGAAATTTTGTTGGCAAACGTCATATTCGGATTCAGCACCCCGAAAAACATATAAAACAGTCAAAAGAACACTTTTGTATGTAATCTCGAAGAAGCAACATAGTTATCGAAATACTATAATCTCCTATAGAACTTTCGTTCGTAAGAGAAATCTCGCAACGAAAATGCATTTAGTTAATCATCATTGGAGTTTTCAGATGCACTGTTAGAAAAAAAGTTCAACCTTTCACCTAAAAGTGGTTCAAAAAAAGCTGCAACCGAAATGTGGCGAAAAGTTGCACCAGGTTTTCGGTGCCCATCCTAGCACCGCGGAATAGGTAGAAGTATGAACCGAAATCGGCGATACGGAAAGAACCGAGTCCGCGGTGACAGGTTGAACCGAGATAAGCGATATGGGAAGCACCGGGAATACGGTGACAGTTTGAACCGAGATAGGCGATATGGGAAGCACCGGGAGTACGGTGAAAGTTTGAACCGAGATGGGCGATATCGGAAGCACCGGCTCTACATTGACAGAAAATAAGGTGTTTTTATTAGTATTATATTAGGATGCATTTACCTACTAGTTTTTTTAAATTATTTTGTTCATATTCCTTAACACTCATTTTTTTTTACACAAAATTTCATTTATTTTCAATATGGTAATTCATATAAGCTGAAAAAGAGTTTTGTGCCAAATATCTGTAAGGTAATCATTAAGGTTTGAAGTTTTGAAATTTTTTTTTCAGGCAGTCAGACTATGTCTAATGTAGATTTATATTATAAAATTGAACTTTTTTCTTTAAATTATGTGTATAAGTATAACCTTATTATCTCTAAACCAAAGGAACCCTATTTTTTTCTCTAAGATAACTAGGAATAATATAAAAATAATCAATTTCAGTAAATTTTTTTATGTACTATAAAAAGGTTTTTTGAGATAACAAGGTTATACTGTAATTAAAAAATACAATTTGTGTGTATAACAGAAAATTTATTTTACCAACTTCTCAAACTTATAAAATGAATATAAAACATGAACAATATCAACAATTTTTTGGAAGAAATTAGATTTATTTAAAAAAATCCATATCAAAATACCAATAATGTAAAGAGATTTTACCATTTTAACTATTTCAGATTCTTATAAGGAGTAACTTGAGTTCTGTACTCACTTTGAATTACAGAACATTCCTAAATTATTGCTACAACAACAAGATAGGTTTTAAAATATACATAAACAACTATTAATTAGCAAGAATTAGCAATTTATTCATGGGATGGAATCAGAAATGTTTGAATTTCCAACAGTTACATACATAAGATAAATATATACACTAATAGACAGTATATACACTAAGAAATTAATGATCCAAGATCATATATTTAGGGATTAAAACAGAATATCCCTTAAACTTGTAAACTGATAATCTATGGATACTTGTCTAGAAAATCAGTAAATGACAATATATTTATGACTTTAGGTTTCAAACAACTGGTAGCCTAAAATGTGAAACACTGTGTGAGAGTGGTATGTTCGACACTCAAAACGTAGTTCTTCCCCTTTACACAATAACAGGACAATTTTCGAAAAAACAGGCACATCCTTTTACAAAATTAACTAGCACATACAAGTTGGGTTTGTACTTAAAGCCATTGAATACTGCATTTGATAAAAATAGAGAAACTCTTTCAATGCTTCACTTAAATCATCTTACTTAAATAACGAGTGAAAATATTTTACATACTTCATTAGTTCCTAATGCCAGAGAAAGATGAAATTCTAATTTAAATGCTACTAATTAGTTAAAGGATATGTTTAAACTTATAAATGATAAGGGAGATGTTTTTATTGTAGTGATCCAAACAACAAACCAAATCAAATCAGAATTCTATAAATAAAATTTCATGTTTACTTTAATATCATATTTTTAGAGATGAAAAAGAAAAATTCAATAATTTCCTTACATAACATTCTATCTTTCCAACATAATTAAATATTTTTGAATTGGTAACAAATTTTTTGAATAACAAATTAATTTACAATTAATCAAATCAAATAGAACAAGAAAAATATCTATATCACCTGGGATTGCAACGATCCATGTTAGGTGAACGAAACATGAATAGATATATTTACAAAAACTAAAGCGTGATGAAGTTATAAACTAAAGTGAACAATACATGAAAATAATATAAGAAAATATAAATCGATAAGCAGCATATATGTTTATGAATTAGTTGGGTCTAAAATAATCAAAATTGACATTCAGAACATCCTAACATAAGCAAATGCATTCAAAAACTTTTATTTCTACAATATAATCAGAACAACAGTTTTAATGCATCTTTAAGAATAATTGTTTTATTTTTTATTAATTCCATAATTAGAATAAAATTTAAGCCAACAACAAAAACATAAAAATCCTACTTCAATAGTAGTACTCAACACACAGCAATCCAATTTCCACGAGTCACGACAACAAATCATGTCCGTCAAGTTGTACGGGGAACTTTAGCCTAATCATACGAAAATAGTGCCAATCGTTTGTGCTTCGTTTGTGCTCGTTTGTGCTCTAAAAATTTTCGTTTGTGCTCGTGCGCAAATTCGATTTTTTTTAAAAACAAAAATCCCCCGTACAACTTGACGTTTACGGGGAACTTTCACCAAATTAAACAAATGTGGTATCATTCGTTTGTGCTTCGTTTGTGCTCGTTTGTGCCCTAAAAATTTTCGTTTGTGCTCAAAAATTTCTATGAGATTTTTGACAAAAACATTTGCGCGGGAAATTCAAATCTTACGAGGAACTTTCACTAAATTGAAAATGAGTGGTATCATTCGAAAGAGCTTCGTTTGTGCTCGTTTGTGCCCTAAAAATTTTCGTTTGTGCTCAAAAATTAGTGCCGAAAATTTTCAAAAAACCGTTTCCGGATAATAGAACACTAAACTTCCCACCATCCTAATCGAACAGCACCGGTCTCATTCGAAAGAGCTTCGTTTGTGCTCGTTTGTGCCGCAAAAATTTTCGTTTGTGCTCGTGCGCAAGTTCGATTTTTTTTGTATTAACCGAGATCCCCCGTACAAACTTGACGTTTTCGAAATTATTGACACTTTCACCGAATTGAACGAACGTGGTATCATTCGAAAGAGCTTCGCTTGTGCTCGTTTGTGCCCTAAAAATTTTCGTTTGTGCTCAAAAATTAGTGCCGAAAATTTTCAAAAAACCGTTTCCGGATAATAGAACACTAAACTTCCCACCATCCTAATCGAACAGCACCGGTCTCATTCGAAAGAGCTTCGTTTGTGCTCGTTTGTGCCGCAAAAATTTTCGTTTGTGCTCGTGCGCAAGTTCGATTTTTTTTAAAAACAAAAATCCCCCGTACAACTTGACGTTTTCGAAATTATTGACACTTTCACCGAATTGAACGAACGTGGTATCATTCGAAAGAGCTTCGTTTGTGCCCTAAAAATTTTCGTTTGTGCTCAAAAATAAGGGCCGAAAATTTTCAAAAAACCGTTTCCGGATAATAGAACACTAAACTTCCCACCATCCTAATCGAACAGCACCGGTCTCATTCGAAAGAGCTTCGTTTGTGCTCGTTTGTGCCGCAAAAATTTTCGTTTGTGCTCGTGCGCAAGTTCGATTTTTTTTAAAAACAAAAATCCCCCGTGCAACTTGACGTTTTCGAAATTATTGACACTTTCACCGAATTGAACGAACGTGGTATCATTCGAAAGAGCTTCGTTTGTGCTCGTTTGTGCCCTAAAAATTTTCGTTTGTGCTCAAAAATTAGTGCCGAAAATTTTCAAAAAACCGTTTCCGGATAATAGAACACTAAACTTCCCACCATCCTAATCGAACAGCACCCGTCTCATTCGAAAGAGCTTCGTTTGTGCCGCAAAAATTTTCGTTTGTGCTCATGCGCAAGTTCGATTTTTTTTAAAAACAAAAATCCCCCGTACAACTTGACGTTTTCGAAATTATTGACACTTTCACCGAATTGAACGAACGTGGTATCATTCGAAAGAGCTTCGTTTGTGCTCGTTTGTGCCCTAAAAATTTTCGTTTGTGCTCAAAAATTAGTGCCGAAAATTTTCAAAAAACCGTTTCCGGATAATAGAATACTAAACTTCCTACCATCCTAATCGAACAGCACCGGTCTCATTCGAAAGAGCTTCGTTTGTGCTCGTTTGTGCCGCAAAAATTTTCGTTTGTGCTCGTGCGCAAGTTCGATTTTTTTTGTATTAACCGAATTCCCCCGTACAACTTGACGTTTTCGAAATTATTGACACTTTCACCGAATTGAACGAACGTGGTACCATTCGAAAGAGCTTCGTTTGTGCTCGTTTGTGCCCTAAAAATTTTCGTTTGTGCTCAAAAATTAGTGCCGAAAATTTTCAAAAAACCGTTTCCGGATAATAGAACACTAAACTTCCCACCATCCTAATCGAACAGCACTGGTCTCATTCGAAAGAGCTTCGTTTGTGCTCGTTTGTGCCGCAAAAATTTTCGTTTGTGCTCGTGCGCAAGTTCGATTTTTTTTAAAAACAAAAATCCCCCGTACAACTTGACGTTTTCGAAATTATTGACACTTTCACCGAATTGAACGAACGTGGTATCATTCGAAAGAGCTTCGTTTGTGCTCGTTTGTGCCCTAAAAATTTTCGTTTGTGCTCAAAAATTAGTGCCGAAAATTTTCAAAAAACCGTTTCCGGATAATAGAACACTAAACTTCCCACCATCCTAATCGAACAGCACTGGTCTCATTCGAAAGAGCTTCGTTTGTGCTCGTTTGTGCCGCAAAAATTTTCGTTTGTGCTCGTGCGCAAGTTCGATTTTTTTTAAAAACAAAAATCCCCCGTACAACTTGACGTTTTCGAAATTATTGACACTTTCACCGAATTGAACGAACGTGGTATCATTCGAAAGAGCTTCGTTTGTGCTCGTTTGTGCCCTAAAAATTTTCGTTTGTGCTCAAAAATAAGTGCCGAAAATTTTCAAAAAACCGTTTCCGGATAATAGAACACTAAACTTCCCACCATCCTAATCGAACAGCACCGGTCTCATTCGAAAGAGCTTCGTTTGTGCTCGTTTGTGCCGCAAAAATTTTCGTTTGTGCTCGTGCGCAAGTTCGATTTTTTTTAAAAACAAAAATCCCCCGTGCAACTTGACGTTTTCGAAATTATTGACACTTTCACCGAATTGAACGAACGTGGTATCATTCGAAAGAGCTTCGTTTGTGCCCTAAAAATTTTCGTTTGTGCTCAAAAATTAGTGCCGAAAATTTTCAAAAAACCGTTTCCGGATAATAGAACACTAAACTTCCCACCATCCTAATCGAACAGCACCCGTCTCATTCGAAAGAGCTTCGTTTGTGCCGCAAAAATTTTCGTTTGTGCTCGTGCGCAAGTTCGATTTTTTTTAAAAACAAAAATCCCCCGTACAACTTGACGTTTTCGAAATTATTGACACTTTCACCGAATTGAAC
The DNA here is from genome assembly GCA_963680715.1 of Tetragnatha montana. Lineage (NCBI taxonomy): Eukaryota > Metazoa > Arthropoda > Arachnida > Araneae > Tetragnathidae > Tetragnatha > Tetragnatha montana. The sequence goes on along the minus strand of OY796677.1, from coordinate 55,456,410 downwards.
GAACGTGGTATCATTCGAAAGAGCTTCGTTTGTGCTCGTTTGTGCCCTAAAAATTTTCGTTTATGCTCAAAAATTAGTGCCGAAAATTTTCAAAAAACCGTTTCCGGATAATAGAATACTAAACTTCCTACCATCCTAATCGAACAGCACCGGTCTCATTCGAAAGAGCTTCGTTTGTGCTCGTTTGTGCCGCAAAAATTTTCGTTTGTGCTCGTGCTCAAGTTCGATTTTTTTTGTATTAACCGAATTCCCCCGTACAACTTGACGTTTTCGAAATTATTGACACTTTCACCGAATTGAACGAACGTGGTACCATTCGAAAGAGCTTCGTTTGTGCTCGTTTGTGCCCTAAAAATTTTCGTTTGTGCTCAAAAATTAGTGCCGAAAATTTTCAAAAAACCGTTTCCGGATAATAGAACACTAAATTTCCCACCATCCTAATCGAACAGCACCGGTCTCATTCGAAAGAGCTTCGTTTGTGCTCGTTTGTGCCGCAAAAATTTTCGTTTGTGCTCGTGCGCAAGTTCGATTTTTTTTAAAAACAAAAATCCCCCGTACAACTTGACGTTTTCGAAATTATTGACACTTTCACCGAATTGAACAAACGTGGTATCATTCGAAAGATCATCGTTTGTGCACGCAAAAGTTTCGTTTGTGCATGTGAGTGAGTGCGATTTTTTTGAGTTCAGGACATTTTTCGGTAAAATATCCGTTATGGAATAACTTTTTTTATATTTGTTGATTAACTTTGAAATTTGAATGTGTTGTGTGCCTTTTTTAGGCAATTAAAACGGCGTACTGCATTAAGATTTCGCTTGATAAGAAAGACCTCAAATTGCGTCCGAAGGTTGTCCGTAATATCCTTAAAAAACCTTATAATATATAATAAATCAATCGATAGTTGACAGTTTATTTTAGTATACTACCAGTTGTACAACATATTGGAATTTGGTAAAAATCGCGCAGTAATTTATATACTTTTTAAGAGTTTGAAAAAAAAGTCCGGTTTACTGGAAGAAAACACAAGTGCACAAATTGATAATATATCGATAATTATTATTTAATTTTTTTTTTGAATTTACTAATGAGTAAAGGACACTTGTGGCAAGGTTTTTCCAGAATTATTGGTTTCCATGGTGATTCTGATGTCATCCAGGATTTTTTGAAGTAAAATGGAGTTTACTGGTCCTTAACGGAAACGACCCGGAATTATTTGCCAGATTTGAGTTCTTGGTTTGTTTACTTTTTGACTGACAGTAAAGTGCTTTATATCGTTGAAAAGCTTATCGTAAGCGGTTTCAAGAATTGGAAATTTTTAGGGGACCGTCTCCATATTGCGTTCAGAATTTAGGGTCAAAGTATTTTTGTTTTACTTCAAATTTTTCGCAAAAGCAATGGCAGTCATTTGAGATTTTAATATGTTTTAGGATACGATTGAGCAAAGAATTTTATGTATCGCATTAAGGATTCAGATAATTAGTTCTCGATTTATAAATTATTCTAGTTTCTTTACATGTTTCAATACTTTACGGCCCCCTAAATGTCCCAGGACCTTGAAATTTTAATATGTTATATAGAAGGACTATAGTTACAACACATTAAAATTTTAAATCAATAAGTCTACAGAAAGTCATCATTTAAGCCCACAAAATTGGATATTTCGATTTTTTGAAATTTTTTTTAAAAAATTCGGTATTAATTTATGTGCACAAACGAAACTTTTTGGTGCATATTTGAACACATTCAAAGTTCTTTTGAACAACACCAGTTTTGTTTGATTCTGCTTGATAGAAGTCCGGCAAGGGGGGTCATATAAAAAATGTCCTTAACTAAAAAAATCGTTCTAGCGCACGTGCACAAACGAAACTTTTGTGTGCACAAACATGCACAAACGATGATCTTTCGAATGAGACCAGTTGTGTGTGAACGGGCTGATAAAAAATTTGATTTTTCGATAATTGTTTTTTAAAAATTCGGCACTAAATTCAGTGCAGAAACGAAAACTTTTGGTTCACATTTAAACACATTCAAATGTCTTTGGAACGACACTAGTTATGTTTATGTTTATTATGGTTGCAGGGATGTATGGCATGGTTGGTTAAAGAACTGTCATCTCATCCAGAAGGTTGCGGGTTCGATCCTCGGAAATTTTTTATTAAGGGGATAACACATCTGGATTATAATGAACGTTTGAGCAGGCTCAATATGTATTCATTGGAAAAAAGAAGAGAGAGGGGGGGGATTTGATTCAGCTATTCAAGTTGGTAAAGCAAGGGGATACGGAGGGCTTAAGTTTCAGCAAGGATAACAGAACAAGGGGCCATGGGTATAAACTAAATAAGACACAGGTCAATCGGGATTTAAGGAAGTACTACTACTTCAATAGGGTAATTGACATATGGAACGCGTTGCCAGAAAATATAGTTTATTCAAAGGGAGTGTTTGAGTTTAAGAGGCAATTGGATAGGCTGTGGGAATTGGGGAATTCATAATCATAGGACCAGCCTTGTTGGGCTTTCAGCCTGTAGCTGGTCGTCAGTCTTTGTATTTGTATTCTGCTGGTTAGGGGTCCGGCACGGGGGCAGCTAGTCTTAAAAGCTCGAGAAACCTTGCATTAATCCATTTTGCAAAATATTACTCACCACTATTTTCATGAAAACAATTTATTGATATAATAATATATATAAATTTAAGTTTTAGAATTAAAGTGGTGAGTATTAATATTTTCTAAAATTCTTTTTATCAGGAATTGCGATTAATTTGCTAATTAAATTTTTGAGCACGAACGAAAAGTTTGTGTGCACAAACGTGGACAAACGAAGATGTTTCGAATGAGATAGGTTCCGTTTGAACGGGCTGATGAGAAGTTGGATTTTTCGATTTTTGGAAATTTTAAAAAAATAAATTCGGTGTTTCGAGCGACACCAGTTTGGTTTGATTCTGCTGGTTAGAAGTCTGGCCAGGGGGTCACATAAAAAATGTCCGTAACTCAAAAAAAATCGAACTTGCGCACGAGCACAAACGAAAATTTTTGCGGCACAAACGAGCACAAACGAAGCTCTTTCGAATGAGACCGGTGCTGTTCGATTAGGATGGTGGGAAGTTTAGTGTTCTATTATCCGGAAACGGTTTTTGAAAATTTTCGGCACTATTTTTGAGCACAAACGAAAATTTTTAGGGCACAAACGAGCACAAACGAAGCTCTTTCGAATGATACCACGTTCGTTCAATTCGGTGAAAGTGTCAATAATTTCGAAAACGTCAAGTTGTACGGGGGATTTCGGTTAATACAAAAAAAATCGAACTTGCGCACGAGCACAAACGAAAATTTTTGCGGCACAAACGAGCACAAACGAAGCTCTTTCGAATGAGACCGGTGCTGTTCGATTAGGATGGTGGGAAGTTTAGTGTTCTATTATCCGGAAACGGTTTTTGAAAATTTTCGGCACTATTTTTTGAGCACAAACGAAAATTTTTAGGGCACAAACGAGCACAAACGAAGCTCTTTCGAATGATACCACGTTCGTTCAATTCGGTGAAAGTGTCAATAATTTCGAAAACGTCAAGTTGTACGGGGGATTTCGGTTAATACAAAAAAAATCGAACTTGCGCACGAGCACAAACGAAAATTTTTGCGGCACAAACGAGCACAAACGAAGCTCTTTCGAATGAGACCGGTGCTGTTCGATTAGGATGGTGGGAAGTTTAGTGTTCTATTATCCGGAAACGGTTTTTGAAAATTTTCGGCACTATTTTTTGAGCACAAACGAAAATTTTTAGGGCACAAACGAGCACAAACGAAGCTCTTTCGAATGATACCACGTTCGTTCAATTCGGTGAAAGTGTCAATAATTTCGAAAACGTCAAGTTGTACGGGGGATTTCGGTTAATACAAAAAAAATCGAACTTGCGCACGAGCACAAACGAAAATTTTTGCGGCACAAACGAGCACAAACGAAGCTCTTTCGAATGAGACCGGTGCTGTTCGATTAGGATGGTGGGAAGTTTAGTGTTCTATTATCCGGAAACGGTTTTTTGAAAATTTTTAGCACTAATTTTTGAGCACAAACGAAAATTTTTAGGGCACAAACGAGCACAAACGAAGCTCTTTCGAATGATACCACGTTCGTTCAATTCGGTGAAAGTGTCAATAATTTCGAAAACGTCAAGTTGTACGGGGGATTTCGGTTAATACAAAAAAAATCGAACTTGCGCACGAGCACAAACGAAAATTTTTGCGGCACAAACGAGCACAAACGAAGCTCTTTCGAATGAGACCGGTGCTGTTCGATTAGGATGGTGGGAAGTTTAGTGTTCTATTATCCGGAAACGGTTTTTTGAAAATTTTCGGCACTAATTTTTGAGCACACACGAAAATTTTTAGGGCACAAACGAGCACAACGAAGCTCTTTCGAATGATACCACTCATTTTCAATTTAGTGAAAGTTCCCCGTAAGGTTTGAATTTCCCGCGCAAATGTTTTTGTCAAAAATCTCATAGAAATTTTTGAGCACAAACGAAAATTTTGAGGGCACAAACGAGCACAAAAGAAGCACAAACGAATGATACCACATTTGTTTAATTTGGTGAAAGTTCCCCGTAAACGTCAAGTTGTACGGGGAATTTTTGTTTTTAAAAAAAATCGAATTTGCGCACGAGCACAAACGAAAATTTTTAGAGCACAAACGAGCACAAACGAAGCACAAACGATTGGCACTATTTTCGTATGATTAGGCTAAAGTTCCCCGTACAACTTGACGGACATCAACAAATCGACAAAATGGCTGATGGAGGATCAAGAATCTCGATTCTCGGTTCAATCAGGTCGCACCGAAACCCTTGATATCTTTCACAGTAATTTCGGTGAAACCATATTTTCTTCGGTGGCAACGATTTTGCATAGCACCGAAATTCTGGTGCAAGCCTTAAAATCTCAAACATTTCACCAGAATTCTGGTGAAATATTGAACTGGTTTTTTTAACAGTGTGGTTGATTTAATGAAGAATATTATTAAAGCAGTTTTTACAGTATTATGTTCCAAAAAATGCAGATTTTTGGCGATACTAGTGACATTTTTTGGATTTCCTACCAATGGAACGAAAATAGCCCCTTTTTCAACGTGCTCTATTGGTGAAACTGCGCTTCTGAGAGAAAAGTTGTAATTTACTTTTTTGTAGCTTGGTTAGTGTTCTTTATTTTTTGTGTAGACTGTTTAGCTCAGAAGCGCAAAGGTAATGTTCTAGGGGCAGAAAACGAAAAAAAGGGGCGAATTTTTGCCATTTTTTCGAATTTTCACAATGTTCCGTCACGAAATTTTGTTGGCAAACCTCAGATTCGGATTCAGCACCCCAAAAAACATACAGATAGCTAAAAATATCTTCTACCCCAAGTTTTTCCCAAAATAAATACTATTTGACTGGACTATAAGTGGGACCCCTTTTTGGAACACTACAAGTACAGAATGTTTTTTTCAGGTTCGAATGGTTCGGGAGACTTATAAAGAAACCCTCGAAACTACTCCCCCACCTCACTGTGTGTTTTAATTAATTTCTCGGCAACGTGAATAAAAAAAACACAACTTAATAGTTTACTTTACTTACCACAGCCTTATATTAAAACGCAAAATTAATATAAAATTTCAATAAATTACTTATAAATGTTTCAATAAACATTAAAATGGTGAGTCTAGGGTGTCCCACTTACCCCATAATGAGGGGACCCACTTACCCCTACTATGCTTAAATTACGGGGTAAGTGGGACCCCCCTCTTAAAAAATTTTAAATAAGAGATTTTGTCAAAATTCAAATTGCAGTATGTATTTTAAGTCAAACCTGGCACAACAGTTGAAAAAACATTAAAATATAGTGAAAACTTTCCTGGAAACACTTCTTGGAAAAATGCATCTTGAACTCTCCAAAAAAAAAATTATGGAAATTTGTTTACAATAGTTCTATAATCTTAAAAAAAAATAACACAAAACTCTAATATATGCAAAACCCATCAGTGTGACAAAATGTAACATGATCAATGTGAATAAGTGTGAAATGTCCCTTACATAGTTTAGTTTGAGGGGGGTGACCCACTTACCCCAAGTGACCCTATATGAAAATAAAAAAGCAATTTTATTTAAGAAATTTGCGTTGACTAAATTTCATTAGCTGTTAAGTTAATTGTTTTGTCTCGCGCACTTTTTTTATTCCTTCGGGTGAGGTGTCTTTTATATTGGTTTTATACCTTTTAAAACCTAACTCTCTTTTTGGAAAGCTCCGATCTAAAAGTGTATCATTGCAAGCTTCTACTTCAATCATGGATTCTAAAACACAGGTGTATTATTATTGAAATATAAGTATTTCTTCCGTTTTTAAAGTAGGGGAGAGTGGGGCACCTTGGGACAATTTTTACTTAACTATTTTTCTAATTTATTTATACCGTTATATTCATTCAATCAAAGCTAAGATATGAAATATAGTCCTTTGCGCATCTAATAAAATTTTTTCCGACCAATTATCTCTTTTAGGGAATTCATAATAACAATTTTAAAAAACCTCTTTTAATGTCCCAAGGTGCCCCACTAGTGACCCACCTTGGGACACTTCCAATAATAACATAAAAACTTATGTTATTTTAAAAAATAAAAAAATAACACATTAAATTATGATAAAGCTATGCTTAAGAATCTTAAATTGGCTATCAATAATAAGTTACATTCAAAATTTTCACTGATTTCCTCATTTTTGTCAAGACGTATAAATCACTGACTTTTTTTGTTTCCTTCCGCAAACTTTTTTGCACCGATTTCTAAATTATAATCCTCTAACTTCTTAAATTATTTAATTTTTTAATAAAAAACATTTTTTTTTATTCTTGAAAATTTTTTGGTATCTTTTAACATGTCCCAAGGTGCCCCACTTGACACTTTGGATATTAAACTTAATTACTCTTTTAGTTTTAGCAAAAAAACATATTTTAATCTTAAGATAATTATAATGACATAAATAAACTTCTTTTGTTAAAAAAAATATTTTGAAACTACAAGTGATTGTAACTTCGCATCACGAAAAACAAGAAAACTGATATAAATAACGACCCAGATGCACCAAAGATTCCTAAACACGTTGAAGAATAGATTTCGGAATCATATATTAGTACCTATATATACCTATATATATAAGCACGAGTTCATAACTATAAAATTGCGTCTGAAAAATGGAGTGTCCCAAGGTGGGCCATGTCCCAAGGTGCCCCACTCTCCCCTAGTGTTTGTTGAAAACTCAAATCAAACTACCATAAAATTTGTCGCAAAATTTTCCTCTTTTTAAATATTTTTTTTATCTAATAATATATTTTGTCTTATTAGACATTTTCTCACTTTTTAATCCAAACAAAAGCAGGTTACTTTTAATTGCCTTGTATCCTTGAAAATTAGCATTTTGATTTGAATTTCTAAAAATTTAGATAATTGGATTTTTGGGCAATATTTTTTTTGGTAAAATACTTTTATAATTTATTTGTATGGTTATTTTGTTTTAATCAACGGGGCTCAAAAATAAATAAAGTTTTTCAATTTCAATTTTTAAGCTTCTGATTACATAAATCTTAGTTCAATTAAAATTACTGATATAAGTAAATTACGAATGTGTACAAAATTTTGTAAAGGGGACAGTGTTTCCAAGAACTATTGGGAACATGTGATTCTATATTGGAATTCTGTTGCTTTATTCTTCCAAATTATTATCTGTAAACATACTCTAATTGAGGAAAAAGAGTCCAGTGTAAATACTGCTGAAGTTTTTCCCGAAGATGTCAATGATCTTTAAAAGTATTCTAAGGGCATACTATGCTGAATTGTATGTATCAAATAGTCTATCCTTTTATTCAGTTGAGCCTCATTTTTAAAAGCTTCGATAATTTTTTTTGTTTCGATATTAAAATTCAAGGAAAGTTACTTAAATTTGTTTTATGAGACGAGTAAACGTAGAACTCACAAAGATCATCGGTTATAAGAGAGTATTTCCTTAATTAGCTACTAATTGATATAAACGATATTGATATTGAACGTGGAGAATAAGGTTTTGTACGAACCCTTTTACTTTGATGAACAAATGAAATGGATACTGTGAAAAGTTATTTTACTTCGTAAGTTAATTTATATTTTTCAAGTTACATTACTTTACCTTTACATTACGCTTATTAAGGGCGTAGCTAGGGGCAAGGGAGGAGCAGTTTCCTTCCTTGGTTAAAAAAAATAACATTCGGTTCACGATTTTGCTTTATCTTACGTTATAACTATCATGACGTTGTAGGGGGCGTAAGGAGGGGCAATTGCCCTTCCCATGTTCAGTACGGAATTCTGAATGTAAAGTTTTGTTGTTTCTAAAATTCAGTTGGGATTCATTTTTAAGGATTTAATGTTTAATAATATTGAATACAAATTTATTTACTAATTTATTAATCCAAATGGTATTTTAAAAAATGGGCATGAATGTTTCTGCTTCTGTTATTAATAAATCCTAGCTATAGGTATAAGTAAGTTTTGTCAAGTAGTCTTTTAAAATATCCAATTTAGCATTTTTATGTATTTCATTTTGGTCAATGTTAAAAGATGAAACATTTTCATAAAAATGTAAACACGTCTCAAAAGTCATGAATTCCTAAGAAAAATTTTATTCTGCAATGACAGTGACTATAATTGAGAATACTACTGAGAAAAAATACCCTTATTTGTTTCAATAAAAATTTATAGTATTATCCAAAAATTATTATTCTCTGAATTTTTTTCGTCTTTGTTGATTTTTGAGGTGTTTTCACATTTACCCTTCACCTTATACCAGTAATTTTTTTTGCTATTTTTGTGACATTTTGTCCCATCGAAACTATTTTATTAGAATTAGCTACATTTATTATTATATGTATCTGTCTCTTGGGAGATAATAGATTTACGTTATTTTTTTTTCTTCAATATCAGAATTATTCAACCCTCGGTGGATATATCGGATGGGAACATCTGGTTGCAATGGTTATTTCCAGGTAATTAATGAATTTTCTTATTCATTATAGGACACATAAAAAACCTCATTTAAGTGCACGACTTTATATATGGGCTTAAAAAGATAATTTTTCATCTATCCCATGTTTAACAGGCATCTCAAAAGTACCAAAATTATAAAGTTGAATTTTTCGACTTTTAAAACTGCATTTGTGTAGTATAAAATTCATATGGAATTTATCAAATAAATGCTTTAAGTTGAAAATATCACTTATATTCGCTGAAGTATTTGCGATTGAAATTACCCTAAATTTGGGTCTTAATAAAAAAGGATAGTTCCCAAGTTTCTCTAAGTTTTTTCCGGTGAATGTTATCCTGCAGTTTGTTTTATAAAAAACGAAGAATTTAAACTTAAGAAATAGAGAAGCTTGTAAATTTGACCGAACAAGTAAAAATTTTAATTTATAATATCTACTCAAATATTAAAGATATTTCCAAGAAATTCTTTTTATGCTTTTACCGTCGCACAGATTTTTCAGCCTAAATTCCGTCTCCTCTGCATTTTGATTAAATTTTTAACTTTTTAATTTGCAGCCAAAAGCGTTGTAAACCGTTTCAATAAATTCAGTATTTCTCTATAGATATTACAGGTACTACACCGAACTTACATGACTCTACGAGACGTTGCAATCAAGATAGTTTAAAAAATTACCAACAAGATTTCTGATTATGAAAATGAAATTTCATCAGTGATTGCATCTAGCAAAGAGCAATCAATTATTAATATTACATATTGCACCGGCGGATTTACGGGGGTCAAGAGGGAGCAAATGCCCCTGTAAACTTTTTTAGGGTTTTTCATTTTTTGATAGTAAAATATGTTTTGAATGCATCAGGGACAGCAAGCCCCTCCTAAAGTCTAGTGTTCCTTTAGGTTTCTCCTCCTAAATCCATCAACACATTAGCTATTTTCCATTTTTCTTTTTACAAGAAAAAAAACCTTGCTGGAAGTTCTCCGTCCTATTAAACACAAAAATGAATGTCATGTATTTCAAAGAATAGTCCCTTTTTATTTCATTCATTCATTTATTTAAAGTTAAAGAGTAAACCAGCCATTTAACTAGCTTCAGAAGGAAGCAAGGAAGGTTTTAAATTACGTTCGATTCATTGAATCAACCTATCAACCTTGATGTCAGATGGCATTCCTTGAAGTGTTAACGACAACCAGGTGCATTTTCAATCCTAACTGACCGACAGATATAAATGCAAATGAAAGGGGGAATGTATGAAAGTAAATTTGACGTTCTTGACTAGTATTAAACTCGTTATTTTTAATGATGATAGTTCTTGTTATAATTCTTAGTAAATATCATCAGAAGATATTTGTATGTTACTAGGCCAAGGCTACTTTTAGAAATTTTGTTCCCTAACTACATCCCAACTATTTCATTTCAAAATTATGACCCCTATAACAGTAACTCACTCTTCATTTGCCAATTTTCTGGCTTCTTTCCTTCAATAACTTTTTTAAGTCTGCATAACATGGTCCACCAGCTCTTAAAATGGGGCCTCCGATAGCTAACTGGATTCCCCCAGACTCTGAACAACTTTTTATTTTTGGGATAACAATTTTTGTAATCCTTTTATTTTACTAAACTTACAGTCAGCCTCCAATGTCAATGAAAAAACAGATGTAAAATTCTATAGAGTCATTAACTAATAAGATTTATAAAAATTAAGCACAGAACATCAGAATTTCAAAACGAAAATGCGCTTTTAGTGCATGACTGAACTTTGTTCGTATGATGAGATCAGGGCCTGATTTCTGGGAGGGCATTCGGAGTACTTGCCCAGGGACCCCATTTCAATGGGGTCCCCAAAATGCTTAAAAAGCTAAGAAAATGTGAAAAAAGTGTAAAATAAACTTACTAAGCTTATGAAGCTTTTTAACAAGCAATTTTTACGCAGTGTTTACAGATGATTGATTTTGTTATTTTGAGTCAAATAAATTTAAGTTTTATTTTAAAACATCTCGGGGAGGTTCCAAATGGGTCTTTTGCCCTGGGCCCCCAAACTTGTAAGTCGGGCCCTGGATGAGATAACTGTCTGTATAGCCCTTGGGTTTTAAAAGTGAGTCCATTGTGACGCATTGAGCTGGAGAGAAGTAACAAATGTGGCCCTTGGTTTATCAATTAGGTGGCTCAATAATTAGGAATGGAAAAAATACAGAAAACAGAACAGAGGTATAGGTATACCAGCAGGCAAATTAATAATGTGTGGATATCGTGAAATAATGAATAAATTTCATTGTTCATCATGTATGATTTTACTTCGAGTTTTAGAGGTTCAAATGAAATCATCCAAAAAATGAACCTTAAAAACCATTTTCCAATCTATCAAATTCAAACAATTTCGTTCACCTAAACGTTTTTCAGGTTTTTATAGAAACTTATCGATATTCTTGAATAATAACAATGGAGAATCCAAGGGAAAATCCCATAAGAGTGCCAGCACTCCTTTCTAAACTAAATAACAGAATTTAAATAACAGAAACTAAATAACAGAATACCAAATATTTTGTTAAGAGTAAGACTAATTTTAATTTATAAACACTGATTTGTTTTTGTTTTTATGTTATAAATTCACCTTTTTATATGGCCATCAACATGGACCGTGAGATCCCTGTGATGGTTATAGCTAAATTCTTGTTTATTTTTTTATTTTATTAGTCTGTGAGTTTGTATTGTTTCGTTGTTCATACTGTTTTGAATTGTCGATGAATATATTGTATGTCTATTGATGACTTGACTAGAAGAAGGAACAGTCAGTCTTTTATGGCTAAAAAGTTGAATGAATGCCCAATAATACTGGACTCCAAGTTACTCTTAGATACCTAAAAGTTACCGTGGGTACGGGATAGTAAATGGGGAAACTTAGCAGGCATAACTTTTTCAGGATATTCCATTATTTTTTATGTTGTAAGCGATGTCTCCATAGCCTCTACGAACATCGCATGACCCCTTCTAAGTATCCGTAGCGTTAAGGGATTCTATAAAAAGTATTCGATAAAAGTATCAATTCTGTCTATCCCTAATAGAGCCTATCACTATTAACACATATCCTTCAACCTTGAAAAAAATCACCATTTAATGCTCTTTAACTCTTTTGGGATAATTTAAACTTTCCAAGCAAATCACATTCAAAACACGATAAATAACATTGAACTCTTCTAGAACAAAATGAAATAAACCTCAAAAACGTTATTTGCAAAACATGTTTTTATGAGATGAAAAAGGTCTATTGTCGTTATCTTCTGCGGTCAAACCTCAACCACTTCGGAAAAACCTCAGCGGTCAAGTTGAAACCCACAATTCCTCCAGCATATTCCATTCATTGATGGCACACCATTAATTTTTCACCTTTCACTTTCCCTTGGAAGTATTCACAACCCTTTCTGAATGGCGTCGAATACCAATTAGACGACGGGGATCCTCAAAAAACTTGACAGCATGCCTCAGAACCTCAGACAACCACCATCAATAAAAAAAAAGTTCGGACCTACGTCTTTTATTCCCAAAAAGAATCAGAGGGGAAAGGAAATTCCCTTGTTGTTGAACAACTTTCGGACGTCACTACAAGAAGACTGGTTACGGCCGAATATGCGGCAAGGTTAATAAGCAAGTTTTATTTCATTACACAATCACGTGACCGACTAACTTCCACAAGATCTCAGAAGCCACTTATCTTCAGATAGTGATGAATGAATATTCTTGAAGAGGGGACTCTAGTAGATTCTGTTACTGGGGAAGTTTTTTCTTACCTCAGTTGCCTCACAGGTTGTTTAAATCGGGTACCGTTTGTTCCTGGATTTTCTTTGTTCCGAAGACGTCAAAGAAAGTTCTTCGATCTCTTCCTATTGTGATAGTCTTGGGATTAATATCTACTGTTAAGGTGAGTTGAGTGGTATTTTACTGCTGACCATTTGCTTATTTTACTTAGTGATTCATCTGAAGATATGAATTTATGTTAAATAGGATTGAAAACCGTTTGTGGTTTTTAGTTCTTTTACTTATTCTTACCTTTTTAGCCTGGGGTCCGTGGGTCACATGGGGCATCGGTAAATGTTTATAAATTGTATGTTGGTTGTTTTACTATATTTTTAATAAACATTTTGGTTAAAATATCAGGAGAAACAAACTAATTACTTTCATTCTTGGGTCTTCATTTTTTTAATGATTGAGTCAAATTGTTTTTTTACTTGGTGATAAATGAGAAATGTTTTTTGTCATGGAAAAATTCAATGGTGTTTTTAAATGACGGCTCAGAAAAAAATAATTGATATTAAGATTCTGTTGTTTGGATGGCCCTAAATTGTGCTCATATTTTAAGTCATTTCTGTCTGTTATTGGACGCCTTTAAACCCAAATCAACCAACCAGCCAATTTAAATTCAGCTCTACTTAAGTTGCTTAAATACTGTGGCTAACAAAAATAATTTTATTTCAAATGCTGCATATAAATAGTCCGACCGCCTCGAGAAAAACTTTTATACAAAAACAAAACTTTGAAAAGAAGTTCAAATCTAAATGATAATCAGAGTGTATGAATTACCATCCCCCTTAAAATTGAGTGGAATAACCCGTTTCCATTACAATCGCCACAATATTGTACGACGTCAAAAGTTTCTCTCGTGGCGGTCAGCTCTACTTAAGTTGCTTAAATACTGTGGCTAACAAAAATAATTTTATTTCAAATGCTGCATATAAATAGTCCGACCGCCTCGAGAAAAACTTTTATACAAAAACAAAACTTTGAAAAGAAGTTCAAATCTAAATGATAATCAGAGTGTATGAATTACCATCCCCCTTAAAATTGAGTGGAATAACCCGTTTCCATTACAATCGCCACAATATTGTACGACGTCAAAAGTTTCTCTCGTGGCGGTCAGCTCTACTTAAGTTGCTTAAATACTGTGGCTAACAAAAATAATTTTATTTCAAATGCTGCATATAAATAGTCCGACCGCCTCGAGAAAAACTTTTATACAAAAACAAAACTTTGAAAAGAAGTTCAAATCTAAATGATAATCAGAGTGTATGAATTACCATCCCCCTTAAAATTGAGTGGAATAACCCGTTTCCATTACAATCGCCACAATATTGTACGACGTCAAAAGTTTCTCTCGTGGCGGTCAGCTCTACTTAAGTTGCTTAAATACTGTGGCTAACAAAAATAATTTTATTTCAAATGCTGCATATAAATAGTCCGACCGCCTCGAGAAAAACTTTTATACAAAAACAAAACTTTGAAAAGAAGTTCAAATCTAAATGATAATCAGAGTGTATGAATTACCATCCCCCTTAAAATTGAGTGGAATAACCCGTTTCCATTACAATCGCCACAATATTGTTTCTCTCGTGGCGGTCGGACTATACAAAAATTTCAATCCATGGTTTACACTTACAGCACTCTTGTTAAGACCTGAAGGGATTTCGAAACCACTGAACCATAGAATATTCTGAATATATCGCGATCTATAAAATGGAGATTTTTCTATTAAAACAAACAAAAACTCCCCATGTGCCATAAAAATATACATTAATACTGTTTTTTTTGTGATTTTTCTAAAAACATAGTATATGAAAGTAAACATAAAGTGTTATGTTTTCTTATTTTTTTTTCTTAATATATGGTAACTCTTTTTTTTTTTACCCTACATAGTTAAGAAACACCAGAGTAGTACACCAGAAACGCCTTTCATTATTTTTTCTTTACGATCGCTCTACTTAGCAATTCAAGTTATTTCTCACTACTGAATTAACAATAAATACACATATATTTTATCCAAAAATGGTTATAGTCACATAAATTTACTTTTAGAAAATTATTTTCAAACTGCACACTATGATAGTAACTTTGGACAACATAAAACAAAGAAATTGATGAAATTAAGTACCTAGACACAGCTAAATTTCCAAAATGGGGATCATATGGTTATGGGGTTTTTTGGTTACCTGAACGGGACTGTTTCCCCTTGGTAACTCATATTATTTTATATATTTATTTGTAATTTCCATAGTGTTAAATAAAGATTATTATTATTATTATTATTATTATTATTATATCTCACCCAATCTCCTATACATAGTTCAAAAACATATCTTGGACCGTATTCAAGTATGAAATACCAGTTTTAGTAAAATAAGAAGCTAAAAATCTAGAAACTTTATCCAGTTCATGACCTCCAGAGAGTATTTTTTTAATTAAATCGTTTTAAAACTTTCTTTTAACTGGAGTTTTAATTTCGGTCCCCTAGGTATTAAATTTCACGTCAACCTCTTATCCAATCCATCTCAATCAAACCTAAAGCATATTTTCCCCTACAGACATTTAAGTGTAGTATTTAAATTTTTTTTGATATGATGAAATAAGTGACCTGGAAACAAGTAAAAACCAAACGAATTCGCACAGAAAAGATCGAGTCCAATGTAAAACGCATTGCCCTTCCTGCAGCCATGTTGGTGTCAAGGCTAGGTGTGGAAACATTTATATATTAACTTTCACATCTTCTTACGCAAATGAGAATGCAAAGTTACACTAATTATGTGTGGCTCCGTCTTTTTGTGAGATTATTCGGAATTGTGTCGTGACTTTATCTGCCCACTTGAGCTCAATTAGAGATTTGTGGTATCATTTTTCATAGCTTGACGATAGCGGTTTAGTTCGCCAATGATCGTTGGCCCTAGTAAGTCTTGAACAGTAGCTACCTTCACAATGTTCAAAAATGCCGATAAAAGGTCACCTGTCATTAATTATACAATAAAGAGTATTTGACAAGAAATGTAAGATTTTTTTTTTCAATTTAATCTACACTACATCATGTGTGCATTTCACTATGGCGCAGTGGCATTAATTTATTTCGAAAAGATGCAAATATTCTCTAAAAGATTCAGCATTTACATCACCTATTTCTAAGATACACAATATGTTAAATGTAGTGTTTTACTAGATTTATTCTGAAGATTTGAATCTTTGAACATTTATGTAATACAATGAGTTCCAAGCACAAAAGGAGAATCTTGGGGCCCTCCCCCAGAAAATTGATGTAAATTTAAAACAAAATGGTTTTTCGGCCCCATCAAGTGACACCTGGGGTAGACGAGTTAATGAAGCTAGTAGGCTTGGTCATTTTCTTTTTGCGGAAAGTTTTGGTGGATTTTCATTAGCTCCATACTGAAAAGGAGGCCTGGGGGTGTCTTCTAAAAAAAGTTTTGGAAATTTAACCTTTAAAAATAGTGTATTATTTACTCACCTATTGACTTTCTAGAAATAAAAATTAATTTCCAAAATATTCAAAATAAAAAAAAACAATTGAAGAACCTAGTCTGAACTTCGGGGAGAGGGGCGCGGGTCTCTGTATATAAGTGAGGCTAAAATGAGTTAAAACACTGCTTTTTAAGGGTCAAATTTCCAAATATATTTCTGTGGGAGGACCCCTAGACCACCTTTTGTGCTTGGAACTCTATTATTCACAATTTTTTAAAATACACACTTTATCAAGATGAAAATCAAGACTAAAAGTGTATTAAAAACTACATCGAATCTATTAAGGCTTAGGAATATTTTTGGGTCCAAAAATCCATCTTTGGGCCTTATAATGCAATGGCTAAATTTTTTAGAGGATATTTGGGCCCCTCCCGAAATAAATTTCTATATACGCCACTGCCCACCCCATGCTGCCACTGCCCACCAAAAACCCCATGGCTTTTTGATCAAAACGTTAAAATAATAATTATTAATTAAAATATTAAATAATAATTTGCCTTTTTGGTATCACATAAATAATAATAATTATTTTTTATTTGTCTTTTTATGTTTTATGTTTTCTTTTGTGTTGTCATTTCATTGTATTTTATGTAATACTGTGTTTGTGACAATAAATTCAATTCAATTCAATTCAATTCAATTAACACTCGGGTTTTAAATTTCAATGAAATTATCTAATTATCAGACGTGTTAAGCAAAAACCTTGACTCTTAACTCATAATAAACTGCCATAGATAATTAACTTTCCTAACTTCATGGAAACATTTTTTTGTTTTTTCAATATTACCTCAAACATTATTTTTACTTCGTTGGAAAAATCGCATGAGTAAAAACTTTGGCGTATAAGGAATTGATTGAATTTTAACTTTTTTTGAATGTATGTGTTACGGGCAAAGTGGTTAATCGGGTTAAATTCAATGGATTATATCAATGAAATTTATCACTTTGACCGCCTCCACTTCGGGCATTATTAATAATGCCCGAGTAACCACTTTTCTCGTAATATATGCACCAAAACCAAATATCTTTATTGATGAAGATACACCCTGAGGCTCAGTTCAGTCGTAAAATTTTTCACCGAGTACAAAATAAAATACAATATAACTCCATTTTGTACAATTTTTAATAAAGGTTTCTTTCATATTGTGAATATAACTACAGTTTATTGGAGAAAATAAAAAAAAAACTTCAAGGATATATATAGATATATATATTTTATAGATAATGTATTTTGTTTACAGACATTTTTGAACAAAAAGTAAGTAAACATAAATCAAAGCAGTCTGCCTAAGGAAGTTGTGCAAAAATCTATTTCTAATTGTTACTAAGTGAGATTATGAAGGACGGAACTAGGTCGTACAGCATACACTCATACGAGGAAATCACGAAATCGAAAAAACCTTGTTTTGCTTCAAATCGGAAAATTGGCTGAATTTTGCTTCGAAGCAGGTATAATTTGCTGCTTTAAGAAGTACAAAGCTCTTAGGTAAAATTATGTAACAAGAAAGATAATCAGAAAACTATTAAGGGAAGGTCAGCGGGTCCAAGAAATTTGGGACCTCCAGTGTAAATGAATCGTCATTAGTTTTTGGAGGTCATACAAATTCAAGGTCCTTTATTTCATTGCACACACATAACGTCTAACGATATTTTTAATTACGAAGTTAAATTACCCACTTTTTTAGTCAGGGTTAAGTAAATTTTCAATTAATACTACTTACTTATTCATTTCTTCCAATGGCGGTACTTGATATTAATATTCATGATAATAAGAAACTTTTATTTGCTGCTTTGGTAATGCTCTAAAAATATAAAAAAAAATCAAAGAATATCTTTAAAAATTGTATCGTCAGCACAATCACCTACCTAAATTCATGCTTTTTCATATGTTTCATTTATCTTGTTTTTGCAATTAAATTATCATGGAATTTTTTAGTGAACTTTTTTAGAGGTAGAAAAAGGGCAATATAACTTTTTGTTCTTTAGTTTAGGGTTATTCTGATAAGTGCCCTGTTTCTTATTACCCCATTTAAGCAAAACTATGGGGTAGTAAGAGCAGTTTATGCCTAAAAATTTATTTATCCTATTTTTCACCTTATTATTTCAATATTTATTGTTTGTATTTAATTTGTCAAAATCCGTTTTAATAACTTACTTTATCCTAGAATCTGAGATAAAAAATACTTTTATCCAGCAATTTAATGCTCATTGAAAAATCTATAAGTGAATCTAGTAACATTTTATATCAATTTTGTGTTTTAGCTTAAGTTATGGTGAGTAAGGTAGACTATTAAGTTGGGTTTTTATATTCACGTTGCCGAGAATTTAAGTAAAAACAATGAATGAAGAAGTGAAGAGAGAACTGTATGAAATTGACTTAATATTGCGTGCTATTAGAAAACTGTCTAACTTGCTTTTGCTTTCAATGGTCATGGTTTGACTTGAAGTAATAATATTTTACAACTAATGAACGATTTTGTTCAAACTTTTACATACTGAAACGCAGTGGGGAGAACGATAGTTATATTTATAGAATAGTATCTCTAGGGTTTCTTCATAAACATTCTGACTCATCCGAACCTGAAGGAAAGGGACAGCGCTGAGTTTTTAAAGAGGAAGAGAATCCGACCTTAAAAAAACTGAGTCTGCAGAAAAAATGGAGTTCTTTTTTAGGGGAGGGGAATATTAAGTCTCACAAAATGAAAAAAGTGAAACATCATTTTATTTGTTTTGTCATGATTTTCAAGTGTTATAAATTTAAAATTACAGAGTTGTGTAAAACTTTCAGCTTGTAATTTTTCAGCCAAATTTTTATCTGAGCACATTTCGAAAGATTTTCAATGAAAATTTCGTTATAAAATACCCTTTAAAGATTATATTAATACTTTAATTTGGTTTTTAATTGTTTTAATTGGTAAAATAACTGGCTTGTTTCTTATCACCCCTCTTGGGGTAAAGTGAAGTTTCGCAAGGTAAGTGAAACCTTCACTGTAATTGAATCCTCACAGGTTTTAGGTCATAGAAGTTCGAACCCTCTAGTATAAAACAGCCTCCCAAGATCCTCCAATTTTACTTAAAATTCAAATTGTTTATGAAATTTTAAAATTAAGTTCACCAAAATTAATTTTTTTTTTTGATGGCAGGTAATTAGAACATTGTTCATTAACCCAGGTCATGCCGGTATCAGTACTTTCTTCCTGTTACCCAGTGGGCACCTGTGGACCGAAGCCACGGAGGTGAAGTATTGTTCGCCCACGCCACACACATTCAAACAGGCACAGCCCCTTTTTACAGGGGGGCCACATTCATTCTTCACACACAAGGACGGAAACTAACATAATATGTGCAAGTCATGTAAAGACGTAAAAAAGTACCTACTCGTAAGGTGGAAACCTCATAAAAAATTTTTGGTCAAAACCCCTCCCGAAACAAACGTCTATTTACGGCCCTGAGGTCTACTGAAACTTTAATTAATTAACTCTCACTCATTGCGATAGGTCATTTTTCAACAAAGATGACCAGAGAAGCTTCATTATTCACCGACATCTCAAAGAGTCACTATTAATGAACCTCAGGTCCTTCAACTGGAGGTCATATTATCTCAGAGTCGCAGTCTCGAGATCATGACCCAGAGAAAGCTCACTTTCTCCTAGAGCAGAGCAGGTTTTTTCGCAAGGTAATCAACAACTTGAAAAAGCGCACAGTAACGAAATTAATGTTTAGACTGTTAACTTTAAGTAGGAGAGGAATGGGAGAAAGTTGGGAAAGGGAAGACTGGGTTTATGCAAATAGAAGTAAAATTATCATTAAGGTCAGCGGAACGAATAAATGCCTACCAATTTGTCGCGGTAAGTTGAATAATTTCTGTCATTTGCTGAAAATTGGCAGTTTTAGACTTCTAAATTACGAAGAGATCGAAGAAATGATAGTTATAAGTTGGAATCTTGCATGCATAAGAAAGCGCAGTTAATTTTTTTCAGTATAGTGTCTTTTTTGTGTTACATAACTTAATGTTCTCTTAACAGTGATGGGATGTATATTAATTTTTCGGGACCCCGATTATCAATGACCCTCAAAGTTGTTTACTCGAGAAAAGAGGGATAGGAAAATCGTGAAATTTTGTGTAGAATAGAAAAGAATGGAGACACAGTTTTTGAAAATATAATACCAGTGTGTCTAAATTTGTCACAAGTTTCTACGTTAAATTGGAAAATATATGTAAGACACTTTAAGAGCATTTTTACACTCATTCTTATAATTTATGTTAGATTCAAATAATAATTCTCTTCAGAGAGCCATTTTAGCTAGTAATTTTTATTTTTAGCTAATTTATTTATTTAGTAAGCATTTTTGTATAAATTATAGTATCTTTTATAAATTTCATCTAAATTTCCATACATGGATCCCTGGGACGAAGCCAAGGAAGGGAGGATTTGGGAATATATCCTTCCAAACTCCAAAATTTTTTTTTGGTAAAAATCATTGTTATGCAGATTTTGCCTCTCGGTTCAGTTTGTCACACCCAAAATGTTTAAAAATTCTTATTAAAATTTTCTCACATTTTCATTTTTTAGAGCTCGAAAAAATTTCACTTAATACTTTGAAAATACATTGTTGTTACATTCCGTTTTCAGCTCGTCTGTCTTCGTCATTACCTAAATTTCTTTCTTTTCTTCCTTTGTTTTAATTTCCTTGCTCTCTCACAAATTGTTTTGCTCTCACGCAGTTTTCGCTCAAAGTTTGTAAAACTATAATCACCAGTATACTAGCAAATAATTTTTTAATATGTCCGATATTCTAATTTCTATTTGTCTACCATTGTGAAAATCCTCAATCAAATTAATCCTCGGATATCATGAGTGTCTGAGGATGTTAGTATCAAAATCGTGTTCTACGAAATGTTAATTTTTCTCGAGTCACAGCTTGTCCGTCTACTTAAAAAATCTTGCTCGGTTGTTTACCGGATTTGATCGCAATTCGGTGCTTCTTTTTTTAGTCGTATTTAATCAGACTTAAACAAGGGGATGCTGAACCGTCGCAAAAAAACATTGTTAATAAAATCTCCTAAGATTTATTTTTTCTAAATTTAGACTGTCATTAAAGATTATTCAAAAAAGTAATGGACACAGTTTTAAACAAAAAAAAGTTCGCCAATATTTCATTAACAAATCGTGTTTGTATGACCAGTTTGCTGTCTCGGCTCTTAGATTTAAAAAAAAAAAATGTAATGTAATGTGGCACTTGGGCTATAAAATTATGGAGACTCCTACTGAATAGTAGTGTAGTATATTTCGCTTCTAACATTCTTAAACTTTCAAAAGCATTTTTCTTCTTCGGGAACGTCAAAATATAACGTAAGCACTCAAGCTGTACTTTGTACAAGCTGTAAGGAAGAGGTTTGCTGATATACTTTTGGTTACCTGGTTATTTTTTTCAGCAGTTAGCTATTTTTCAAGTTAAGCCCTAAATTTTTAAAATTAAATTATTACTAATCAGCTACTACCCAGGTAACACAGCTCATACCAAATATGTCAAGTTTACGTAACTACAACTAGAAGTAAACTAAATTTGCCAGTAAATGACCAAAATTGGACGAATCTTGAACGTTTGTGCTGCTTGGGTATTGAACGTTTCGGATAAAAAAGGTGGAAGGTAGAGGAGTTAGGTTACAACTTACATAATTGTATAAAGGGAATGTTTTTGCTAATAAGGGGCCATTCATTAATTACGTAAGGGTCTCGAGGAGGAGGGAGGTTTGGAAAAATCTCTACATACCCTTACTTGGGGGGTGGGGGGTCAAACCCATTCTTACGTAAGATTTTCCAAGTTAATGTAAACAAATTCCAATTATTCTAATCAAATTGCTATTGAATAGCCCCAGAAAAACTTAAAAATGCTGACAATCTCGGTATATTATCGAAGATTTAAATTTAAAAAAAATGAAAGTATATCAGATGCACAGAGTACTAGAACAGAGAGTCCACGGCCATAGGCCATAATGGAAATCGAAAATCATGACATCTTGTTACAGGTTGGGAGAATTGTGGCGCTGGGATCGCACTAAACTCACTAGCGTCTGGATCCAGTCTGAATCGTTCGCCGGCTGCCTATGGGAGATCGAAAACACCTTTTTGCGCATGCGCTGAGTTCTAATTTGGCGAGAGATTTAAGCGGCCGGCATACGTTCCAGAATCTAGTGGGGCGCCCTCACATCAGTAACGCATTTGAAAATAGCCTCGTGGACCCTCTGTTAGGATATTTCTCTGTGATCAGATGTATCTTTTTTATTGTAGTAGCATTAGGTTAAGATAAAAAATAAAACTGGAAATGGAATCTTAGGTAAGAATAGGGGGAGGGGTTTGAAAAATCTTACGTACCCTTACATAGGGGTAAGGGGGGATCAAAAATTGCCAAAATTATCCTTACGTAATTAATGAATGGTCCCTAAGAGAATATTCGAAGAAAAGTGCTTTCGGACGAATATTTGGACGGCCCCTTTTCAGGTCTACTAAAACCTCTCTGACTTTAAAAAGTATTAAGAACACTTCTATGAACGAATTGAGAGACAATAACATAACAATCTGAAGGCTAAAATAATATAAGTTAAGGGAAGGGAACTGCGAAACTACCTATAGTATAGTGATGTTCGAAACGAAAACTGAAACTTAAATACATCCCTCCGGAGGAAAAAAATCCCCTCGCATCATCTGAGAGAAACATCTGTGCGGTATGCTTTTGTCCGCCCCCCACATTGTAAGCAAGCGTGGAGCTAAATATAGTTCTCTCTTAAGAATTTACGTAACATAACTCCTGCAAAGCCACACTAGAACTCACGCGCGGTGATGTATTTGTTCATCAAAATAAAGACAGATTTCGTAAAGCTAAGGTGTGAAATCCTACCGCGATTGAAAAATTAAGATTTGGATCTTATTTGTAAATTAATTCGCTTTCAGTTTTTCTTTTCTATAAAGTTGTTTTTATCATGGTTCACTGTGGTGATAATTCAGGTAATAAATTTGGTTTTACTCCTCAACTATGTCTAGTAAATTCGTAAATAATAAAATAAAATAAATTGTTTAATAAATCTTTATTTTCATGAACATAAAATAATATAATATAGAAATATATATATTTTTCTTTTTTATAATTGATAATGTCTTTTCCACTCAATATTCCTACTCCCTGGCTACTTTCTTGTGACAAGGGAGAAGCCAGGATTTTCCTTTGGGGAGGTCCAATGGAAAAAATGTATTATTGAAAGTAAATTAATTTCTATAATTACATAAACATTAATTTATAATTGTGTCATTATTTTTAATTATTTTTCTATGTTAATTAATAGTTAATTTTTTGTATGATAATTAAGATTAAGTTCTTTTTAATTTGATTCAACAACAAATAAATGTTTCTCAAGTAAAAGGTCCAGAAAAAAAATAAGTTTTTATGTCACAAATTCTGGAATCTAGATACATTTCTCTTAAACTTATTAAGAAATCTGCCCTTTACTACTTTATATCATAAAATGTGACTCTGTGTAAGCAATTTAAATATTTGATATTGAATATTATGTAAATCAAACTAGGAAAATATTGAAAAATCTTAGTATCAAGTTTTAATATTGCGTCCAATTTTCAAACAATTGTTTTGTTTTTTTAAGCTTAACTTCCTTAAACAAATAGGTTTTTCGGCGCAAGTTCAGAATTGCTGATGGTTGGCGAAATTCGGCTTTTTAACGGCACATTTGGCTTATTAACGGCACTTATACCATTGTATTAGGGTTGCTTTTATCGCTAAAAATTGGCGCATCAGCAGTTGTGAACTTGCGCCGATATTTCTTCATGTATGTGAAAAAAAAGTTATTTAATTTTCCTATCTAATAGAATTGCGTGAAAATATTTTCTTTTTGAGCAACTCTACTTAAAACATTATTATTTGACAAACTCAACCATCACCAACTTCGCTGAAAGAGTGGAGAAGAGTGATTTTCTGGATAGTTACTAATACAAGATAGGACGGTACAAGGACCACTGAATTGATTAATTGATTATGCAAAATCTATAGGAAACAGATAATTGCTTTAAAAAAAAATATTTCTTTTTTAACTAGAACTCGACAATTTTCTTTACAGCAATGTCAGCTGGAAAAGGAGAGCAAGGTGATGGAACGAAGACTCCAGAGAAAGTTCAAAAACCATCAAAAGAAAGTAAAGCAAAGAACAAAAAATCTTCAAACGGCGTACAAGAAGAGCCTCAACAATTAAAGGGGGTTAAACTGACCCGACCCCTCAAACCTCCGGAGGGTTTCTTGCCTTTTGACCACAGTGTAATCACGCCGGAAATGGAAGAGTATGCTGCTAAGAACCTGAATGAGACTCCAGAAACCAGAGAAAAGGGCTTGCAGGAATTACGAGAAATTCTAAGGAGTGAGTTGAAAATAATTGCAATCTTAATCACGTTTTTGATGTTGTGTTTTGTATGGTTATAATGATTAGCGTACGTTCCTCTGAAATCTCTAGAATAGTGGTATAAAAAACTTTCTGGGGGCTAAAACAGCTAAGAGAAAACGAGTTATTTTCCTAAAAGTGATCATATAAATCCAAATCATTTTTTTTTATTTATTTATTTGTTTGTTTATTTTAGATGTACACAACAGAAGTGAGTCCAATAACAGTGTTACATCGATATAAAGTAAATACAAATACATCAAAAAAGACACACACAGCAATGAATTAAAAGAGAAAAGTAAATACAAATACATTAAATGGGGACTAACAATGAATTAAAAGAGAACATTTAGATTTGAATTCATTTAAAGACATATTAAAAATATCCAACTGATCAGACATTTCGTTAAAAATTCTATAAAATTTATAAAGACAAAAATTTTCGATATAATTAAATTTAATAAGAGAAGTTTTAAACAAAAGATTATTTCGAAAAGATCTCGCAGGCACAGATATCTGTATGGTACTGGTAATGAAGTTACAGTCTATCAAATTGTTAAAAAAAATAAATTGTTAAAAAAATAACACAGAAAAGTTTACGTCTAGATTTCAAACTGATCATATTAAAAGTATCCAGAAGTTGAACAGACGAAACACCACAAGAACCAGAACCAAAACATCTATAATACAAAAATTTCCAAAAAAATTTTGTACCTGTTCAATAATATTGGCTTGATTAACATAGTAAGGATCCCATATGATACTGCAGTATTCCAGGTTTGAACGAACCAAACAAAAGTATAAAGTTTTTAAAGATTGTTGATTACTAAAATTACAAGTTTTACGTTTTAGAATACCAAGAACTTTATAAAGACAAGGAGGTAATATTATTTATATGTTCAGAAAAATCCAAATTACTTTTAAAAGTTACACCAAGATCTTTTGTAAAATTTACTGCATAAAATTACACATATTATGTTAAAAATATAAACTCGTTCATAATTGAATCGTCAGTTTCAAAAAGAGAATAACTATCAATGGAGTCAAATATTCACTGGATAAAGAAAAGGTGAAAAAATTAAGTTTTATTTTAACTTAGCTTACTGTAAAAATGAGACAAATTAACTTAAATTTCAAATTTAATAATTAAAAAGTAAATTAAAAAAATACAGTGAATGGACGTCGATTTTTGCCAATTTCAAGGGGCTGTATCTGCCGATAGGGAGTAGTTATTTTTTCCTCTTTGCACTCATGTGGAGAGCGAAGCTTGGAGATTTTTTTGCCCACAAAAAGTCAATTTGCCATTTTTTAGACTTGTTCCCTTTTCTAAACTGGCGATTCAATTGTGAAAAAAACATTATTTAAAAAATTTAAATGCATCCTGCATAGCTCTGAATTTACAAAAAGTATAGCCCTACATATACAATACTATCAAAGTAAACTTTTCCTCTCAAAATTTCTCCCTATATGCAGAACTCTAAAATTTCTTACTTGTTATAATTTGAATACGATTCTGGTATGATATAAAAGTAAGGTAAAGTCAGTCAAAACCAGGATCCAATGGGGTTTTATTATTCCTTGTACAGCTTTACATGAATTAATTAAGTTTAACTTTTGTATGATAAATTGGTTCATTAGTTTACTTACTCGTTGTAAAGAAAATAGCTTTGGAAAAGGTCATAACTTGACTAATATGTTTAAGCTTAACAAACTTTTTGTTTGTTTGGGTGGAGTATAAATTCAAGTAAATATTCTTCGAAAAGTATCGAATAAATTCTTTCTCTATATAACACTAATAATATTCATAATCACAATCACTGTCGGTGTTAACCAGCAGCTAAAGAAAAATTATCTTTTCGCTGACACTGATTGGTTGAATCCTTTTTTGACCAAGAATTTATAACACAGAAAAAACTGTTTTCAAAAGCTTAACTAATGCTGAATTTCCATTTAGGCGACCATGACTTGGTATTCACAGATGAAGATTTCTTCTTACTCGTCTTTCTGAGGTCTAGAAAATTTGATGCCAAGAGAGCAGCCGAGTTCTTCAAACTAGGCCTGAGCTACGTGGACTCCTATCGCTATTTATTAGAAAGAAAAGACCCCTCTATCCTCAGAAGAGTCA
Source organism: Tetragnatha montana (assembly GCA_963680715.1). Taxonomy (NCBI): domain Eukaryota; kingdom Metazoa; phylum Arthropoda; class Arachnida; order Araneae; family Tetragnathidae; genus Tetragnatha; species Tetragnatha montana. The sequence continues at coordinate 55,429,529 of OY796677.1, read as the reverse complement.
TCGACAGCAAAATGATCGGCTTCTTGCCCTACAGAGATCCAAGAGGCAGGGCCATTATTTATGCTAGAGCTGGTAAGAAATTTAGATTTTTTTAGACCAAAGGCAATGAATAAGCTGGTGAAGCAGCGAGAAATAGTCTGGTATTTCTGTTAGTGCAAAATTAATATTTTTCCTAAACTCATGGAGGTTTAATGCTCGAAAAAAATGCTGTTCTATTTCATTTTTCTTTTGAAGTAAGATGAACTCTGAAATAGGTATTTGCCACCATAGAAACATAGAAAGAACTAAAAACATTTGCATTTAAGATTGATTCATTTAAAAACTTTTTTAAAATGCGTGGTATAATGTAATAATACAAGGTGTTTCAAAAGACCGTTTCACTGCTTTTATTTGGAACCAACGTCTCTTAAGGTCATGGAAGTAAGGTGTACCCCGAGGTAAGTGACCGCATGCTGAAACTATTGATATCAGCACCCCTCACGGCAAAATAAGAAAGTTTTAAAACTTTTATGAAAAACTAAAGGAAATAGAAATTTACAAAATATTATTAGTCAAATAATAGTTTTATTTAAGACCAGTGAAAAAGACCATTACGAACGGGAGTTCAATGTTCAATACATACAAAGTAGTACATACTTCGCTACCCTCCCAGGCACAAACACCTGTCTTGAACAGTTCCGTTACTCTTCCAGATAAGTGGGACGCCAGCGAGATCCCCTCTGCAGACACCATCTTCGCGGGGGTGATAGCGGTGCAGTCTGCAGGCCACAGCCCCGTCAACCAGATCAACGGTTTCATGGTGGTGCTCGACCTGAAAGGCTTGACCCTGCAACAGGTCTTTGCCATGAGCAGGTGGATGATATTCGGCACCATCACTCTGCAGGTGAGTTCGAGCCAAAGACGAGAAGAATCAATTTTGAAACTGAAAAAATACCAACTTAAATAAAAAATAGTTCAGATAGTTTTTCTCTAATATACAAGCTTCTTATCAATTATCTTCAACGTCATCTTAATATCAATTACATACTATCACCGTTCGGCAAACTTCGGGAATTGGATCCTTGGCGATCGGATCGTTAGAGAAGCTCATTTAATTGGTATTGATCTTTCCAGCTCGATGATGTCAGAGCTTAGGAACCAATCAAATGAGCTTCCGATGATGATCCGATTGCTCGGGATTTCCGAAGTTTCCCGAACGGAGATGATAGTGTTTGATATGAAGATGACGACAGGTTAGATCAGGGATTTCCAACCGGTAGCTCTCGGGGTTCTTTTGTTTTGCATTATAGTTTTTTTTTTTCAGGGTGCATTATAGTTAAAGATAAACTGTGACTGAAGCGTGTTGCGACTACTGATAGAAAATAACCATGCTTAAGGTTAACGATATTTTATTACAACTGCTGAAACATAATTTAGAAACCTAAAAATCATTTCAAATAGACATTCAATCGCGAGGCATGCATGTGGCTTTATCAGACATTGTGGGCTTTATCAGACATGCATGCTACATCTCCCCTTCAAATAGTTATAAACTTTTAAGTATACTTCAGTCGGTCCGGCGGTCTTATAGATCTTCCGTATCTGGTCCTCACAGGAGTTGGTACAGTCTTTGTAGGACGTCTTAGGGGACATAGGTGCTGGACGTTGAGGTGACAGCATCGTAGGTGGTGGTGATGGGTGTACCTCTCTAGTCTCAGGTGATTGCGGTATAGCTGGAATAGTTGGTACGTTGTCAGGTGGTATATCTGCAGTAGTTGGTACTACTTGCACTGTGTTCCTTCGGGACACCTTATCACCACTTCTCAATAGTGCTGACCGGGGATTAATCATTCGCTCCACCTCTCCTCCTAACACCATGAAGCGTGTTGCGACTACTGATAGAAAATAACCATGCTTAAGGCTGGGCGCGCACGAGTGACTAAAGTCACGGCGACCAGGATTACTAGTATCAAAAATATCACAAGAAAACAATAGAGCATTTTCAATCACATGACTTTACCTAACAACGGCCTTAGCAACGTTGTTTTTATCCTCCAGTGATGTCATGTGCGAATGCTTCTATTGGATGCTTATATATCCCGCCCCTAACAACAGCCTTAGCAACGTTGTTTTTGTCTTTGTCACCGTGACAAAAGTCGCCCGTGCGCGCTCGCCCTAAGGCTGGGCGTGCACGAGTGACTAAAGTCACGGCGACCAGGATTACTAGTATCAAAAATATCACTGGAAAACAATGGATCTCTATGAAGAAATTCTTGGATATCGGCCAAGTGTCACGTCGCCTAGTGCGCGTACTCTACCAATACTTGAACTTGTTTCAATAGCCAAGGCAACAATTTTGTCTTTGTCACCGTGACAAAAGTCGCTCGTGCGCGATCAGCCTAAGGTTAACGATATTTTATTACAACTGCTGAAACATAATTTAGAAACATAACAAATCATTTCAAATAGACATTCAATCGCGAGGCATGCATGTGGCTTTATCAGACATTGTGGGCTTTATTAGACATGCATGCTACAATGACATAACAAGGTAAGGGGGTGAATTTTCAACATGCCCAAACAAGTTATGACTGAAAGTGTGAGGGTGGACGAGGTGCTCCTCTTTTTACACGCTAAAAATAAAGTTTCTCTGATTTTAAGGCAATTTTTTGTTCAACGCGAATCGCAAAATTGTAAGGCCGCAGCAGCCGTAATTTTTATTGGGCCCTTAATTAAACACGCTGAAATTGCTAGGGTGGGGCGTTGATAATAGGTAGTTTCTTGTCTAATGGACACCCTTAGTAAAATACCTTTGAGAGTGTTTCGTCGCTGGGTGGTGTTTTTTGCACTTGTGACGCACTTAACAAAAAAAGTAATACATATCATGATAGTGCGGTGTTTTTAGAGCGTCCTTCTTTATGCAAGCTATCGCAAAATTTTAAAAACTTCGCTTGGCCAATTATATACACACGCAAAGGGAACTGAGGTTTTTTCTCAATGTGCCCTTTGTTTAACACCTCGAATTCGTAAGGGTAGGACGATGTTTTTCAGGGGCCCCTCTTCAGAAGAGAGTCATGCACGCATCAGAAATTGCAAGGGCGGGGCGTTAATTTTTTAGGGTGCTCTTGAACAGGCAATTCCTTGACTAAGAAAATGATGCTATGGGTTAAAATTGTATAAAATGAGTGTAAGTTTGGCTGAATCTTACAAAAATTTGGGGTTTTTTACCCTAACCTTGGGTAGTTGGTGATTGTATCATCAAACCGCATTTACATGTTGATAGCCTCTTACACGCCCGACTGAGGGATGTAATTTAAAAAAATGGCCTAGATCCAATTTGTCAACTACAAATACGACAAATGATTAGGTACATATTTCAGTATTTTTTATATTTCGACTGGTGAGCTTTAAGTTAAAGGAGTCGGGATAAACCCTGAATAACAGCAGTAAATCAGTTAGATTTAGGTGGGTATCAGGAGACTATTAGAATATTTGATGTGACATCTTCTAATTTGTCAAATAAATAATAAAAATATTGGAATAAATTTCCCCTTTTTTTTAATTCCCTGTGATTTTGGTGATACTGTATTACAAAAATAGAATATTAAAATTAAAACAATCAAAACAGCTCAACTAGTAGTATTGCTTCAAATTGTTTTTCATTTAGAAAAAAATTTAAAATGACGCAAATAATGTCTTATCAGAAAATTAAGGTTTTTTTTTAGGTTTACTATAATAATTATTTTGGCGGCACCCTTTCGCCCTTAGTCCACCGCCCTCTGAAGGTATCCAGCACGGGTCTGGTTATTTTTTTTTCATTTGAATTGAGTTCATAAAATGTGGAGTGATAATCAGGGGTTTCGAACTTGTGGTCCTTGACAGTCTTATGTGTGGTCCATGGGAGGATTCAACAGCATGTGTTTGACATTATTCTATTGTCTATATGATAGCTATTAACATTATAATAAGTTGTTTTCCTTTTACAGCGTGCTTGTCCGTGCTTCATGAAAGCCTTTCACGTCATAAATATTCCTTCATTTTACAAACTTGGCTGGAAATTGGTCAAACCTCTGCTGAGCGAAAAAATCAGAAAACGAGTAAGTGGACACAATACTTTCAATACTTTTGAGAAAATTTTTTGAATATTTGCCCAAAAACATTCCTGTAAAGAGTAACTTTCCGTTCCAAGTACTAAAAAAATCAAGCTCATTTCAACACTAGTGTTACTATGTACGAAAACTAGTTAATCTATTACACAGGTCTGCTTTTTTCGAGTTGTTTGGGTTATTCCACCTGAATTTTATTATTTTTGATATGCTGAATCTAAAATTGACCTCTGTTTTATCATAGAACTTTACCTTTCTTGACAATTTAGGTAAACAAGGCAATTTTTCGAGAAACATGACTGTTATTACGGTTATTACTACATGACTGTTTCTTTATTTTTCAGTTCATCTTCCACAAGAGCAGTGATTTATCTAGTCTGTATGAGCACATCCCAAAAGAGATTCTACCGGTTGAACTGGGCGGACCCTACGAGTTCACGAATGAACATTGGTCTTGGGACCTCGACAACATTGAAAAGGAGTACTACAACCAACTGAACAAAAACTACTTCATATCCAAAAGAAAGAACGCTTCATCCTGATGACGTTTTTCTATATGAATCTTTCTTTTGCTTGAATGAATCCACAGTTTGTGCCTATTTCGTTTGTCAGGGACTAATATAACTTGATATGTCGCTGAAAAATCTACTTTTGAATTGTCATCATATGTTTATACCTTATTTATAAATAAAATATTTTTGCTTTGATGGATGTATCTTCTTGTAACTACTATTTTAGGTCTCATGAACAGGGTTTATCAGAATCTACATGCAGTTGTAGATCAAGAACACGATAGCAAGCAAGAATACTAGAACAAATAATGGTAGTAAACGTAATCTTAGAGTTAGAACAGAAAAGTTCTCAGTTCTTTCACGTTTTTTAACATTGCTAAAAAGTTTGGGTAATAATTTTCTATTTAAAATGTAATGAAAAACATTCTAGGAAGTATAAAATGTTATTTCTACTACAATTTTTTTTTAACTTTTTAAAATTAGGGGCCCCCAAATTGTGGAGCCCCTGGGGCCTAATGGTAAATCAGGGGCTGGATACAATTTTCAAACTTGAGTAAATTTGATTCGGAGCCAGTTTGTGCTCTTGATATAAAAAATTAAATTATTATTAATTATCACTTTCAAAATGTAGCTCAACCTAAAAAATGAAACAAATTCTCAAAAGAAACTGTCAAAACTGACTGAATTGTAAAACTATTGGACATTCATAAGGGATTTTTGCTAAGCTTTTTCAATTTTGTGGGGAAAATACCTAGTTTTCTACTTGGGGATACTCTCCCAGAAAATATTTAGGGATTTTAATTTTAAAATATTGTTTCAACTCTACCCCATGATTTCAGAAAGTTCCTATTAAACCTTTAAAAAGCCAATTTCAACTACAACATGTCATAAACCCTAGATAAATGGGGGAAAGGGGGTCCTCCCCCAGAAAAATTTTGAATTATACCATGCCAAAAAGTATTACGGTACTTTTTGTGGGACTAAATGGCTTTCCCCTACCTGGAACCGTCATTAAGTTTTCATATTGCTTGCGGAACCCTAGTTGGAAAACGCTGCATTAGCCTGTCTTAGAATATAATAACGGCATTCTATACCTACAAAATCAGTGGGTCCCAATCGGTGGTCCACGAAAGACCACTTTTGTTGAACGAAACTTTGACATTTGCAATTCTCAATAACAAGAAATACATACTTGAAATTTCACAATGCAGTTTATTTATTCGCTACTTGATGGCAGTCAACTAATTAATTTCCAAATTTCCGTTAGCATTGTTTTACTTATTTACAACTAAATGGCAGCACCACCGTATTTTAGCGGATACAATAGAGATGTTCCGAAACTGTTTTGGGACCATGCCCCCTTTTCAAGAAAAAAATTTTACAAAAATTTTTGACCCTAACAATGTCATAGAGTATGGTTTTATGTCATAGAGTTATATGTCAACTGTAATTTACGTAACTTTTTAATCAAATAATTAAAGCTAAAGAGAAATGGACAAAATCCAAAAATTAAGTCCTTTATGTATGCCTTGAAAATTTATTTTGAAATAATTAGGATGACAATTGTACTTTTCCTTGTTGAGTCATGCCTCTGGCCCTGAGCAAATCTAGTATAGGAGGGGAAACTTCCTCTGTTGCAACATCTTATGATACAGTTCTAGGAGACGAGTATCAATGGAAATGTCGAATTTGTCCTTGAAAAGAACAAAGAGAATTTATAGTCAAAAATACACAATACACTGCACCAGTAATTATAGGTCCACCTAAATATTTCTTAAAATTTAGCATAAACGACATTGTTTGATGCTTTGACGTCAAAACTTAACAAAAATTTACATGCATTAGTTTTGTAGCATGAAATCCAAATATAACTTTGGTACAAGAAGTTATGAAATTTTAAAATCATGAGGCGTTTAATACACCCTGATTTGTATTTTCACATTATCTTATTTTTATAAAACCTGAGATTCCGATTGAAAAATTCTAGACTAACTAGTTAAAATACAGTCATAGTTCATATGGGATGAAATGTAAAATGTAATTTTCAATAGCTCTTTCCCTCATAAAACTGGGAACTTTCTATTTGACAACGGCTAAAGAGGTGTTCAAGAGAGATGCTGAAGAGAAAAGGATGCCGAAGAACCTTTCGCGCTTTCCAAAGAGCAATCTACAGCATTGGAAATTAAGCTGTGATTTTTTTGTTGAAAATAATTTAAAATTGAGTTAAAATGCAGTTATCGAAATTAATGAATACGAAAACATCACAATTTTGTAAAATAGAATTTAAAATGGTAAATAAACTCCTTTGAATTCGTCTCTGTAAACAGTTAAAAAAGAAGATATACGAATTATCAACTATACTACTATAGAATAGGGAAAAAGAAATATTTTCCCCTGCAGTATGAAATTTAAATTATTTTTCCAAATTTTTCAATAATTTGGCTGTGGCATTGTTTAAACTCCGCCGTGCCATACTGTGCCGCGGGTTGGCCATTTCTGTGGTTGATCCAGTGTTTATAGTAGTGTTCGGCCCTAGTTAACTAGAACTAGTTGCAACTAGTAGTTAACTACTGATCAACTAGTAGTTAACTTGTAGTTTAACTACTTTTGGTTTAAACTAGTTTAACTAGTAGTTGAACTACTTTTTTTAATAACTACTAGTTGAAACTACTTTCAAATTTTCAACTACTTTAAAAAAAATTTGTTTAAAATTTCAAAAATATTTAAAATTTTTATCAAAATATACAAAAATTACACTGCTATTTATAACTACAATGTCATGGTAGAGTACTTAAATACCATAACCAGAAATAAAGCGCCGTTTTGAGCGAAGCATAAAGTTTTTTGTGATATAGATAAGAAAGATGTATTAGAATTTGGGCAAAAAATAGGTTATGAAATTAAACAGACTAGTCAAGTCAAGTCAAGTCAAATCCAATGGAATGGAGACTTTTGCTCACTCCGAAGAGCCGCTTCGTCTTCTTCCTTATTTTCTTCTTTGTTCTTATTTATTTAGTTATTATTCTTCTTTTTTATTTATTTACTCCTTTTTCATATTTCTATGGAGTTCAGAAAGGAGGATAGTGCTACGATTTTCCTGTTTTTGTTATTTTTTGTTATTTCTAATATTTCTGAGAAGTCGGAAGATGTTGAATTGATGTCTTTCATTAATTTGTTTCTTTGAGAAGTGTATTTTTTACATGTTAATAATAAATGGTCATTTGAGTCATATTCTTTGCATATCGGACATAATGGGTCTGGTGAAATGTTAATTTTGAAAAGTGTTGCTTTTGTGGGTAGGGTCTTTGTACGTAGTCTGGCTATTAGGACATCTGATTTTCTATTTGGGACTAAAAGTTTATCTTTTTGAGTCAATCCATTCATGTGTCGAAAACTATTGCAATATTTGCTTGACTCCCAAGTTCCTTCATTTTCTTTTAAAATTTTCTTAGTTATCTCTTTTACGAGGTCTTCTGGAGAAATAACATCTCTGATTATGTCTATGGGAGCGCTACAAGCTGCTTGGTCTGCCTCTTCATTTTCTTGTATGCCTTTGTGGCTTGGTGTCCATATAATGTCGATTTTTTTATTATTTTCTTTTAGAGAGTCATTTATGATATTATCGAGTTGGATTATAATTTTAGATGATTTTGGATTTACGGATTTTAGAGATTTTAAAACAGATAGACTATCCGTCAGTATTATGTAGTGGAGATCAGTAACAGACTAGTTAACTAGTAGTTAACTACTTTGGGAAACAGTTAACTACTAGTTGTAACTAGTCCCAGGAAAAAATAGTTAACTACTAGTTGCAACTAGATTTTCCCAGACTAGTTAGTAGTTGGTAGTTAACTACTTTTTGACCACTAGTTGCCGAACACTAGTTTATAGTGGTCCGTGAAGGATCGTATTTCAGGCAAAGTGGTCCGCACAGCACTTCTTTGAATTGGGAACCACAGATTTAGATGTAAACAGTAACCCTCTGTGACGCAAACTTGTTGTTAACCTGCACCAGTTTCTAGAAGTTCTATAACTGGGTCTGAAGACAGAAGGCGGAAAATAATCCGCGTCTTCCAACAAAAAACCACAAAGGAAACTACCAGAGGTATCAGACTGGTTGTTTGTCAAGGTTAAAAAGCAAGTTTGATTTTACTTTTTATTTTGACCCGATGACCAACTGCCACTTTCTTTAGAGTGTGATAAACGGTTTCAGGATAGAGTGGCTTGCATTAGTGTGTGCTGTCGATCCTTTATTAGCGGTCTTTGGATTAAGTCTCTGTTAGGTGAGTTTAATGATTTATTTTACCAAGTTGAATGAAAAGTACAAACATATTCACTGTATTCGCTGTATTAATTAATATTTAATTAATTAAGAAATTAGATAAGCATTTTTGTTTGAAGCCAAGATAGTTTTTTTCCTCGCATACATAAGTTCAAAATTTTTAAAATTAGAATTCATGATTTTTGCAGCCACCTACTCTAAAATGTAAATTTTAGCACCTCGGTGACCTTTTCCAAATTTCGAATTAGTTTTGTAGTGAATAAATTTTAGGGTTTCAAAATTGTTGACGCTTTTTTTTCTTTATAAAAGAAAACTAATCACATTAGAACTATGATATTTTAAACATACCTAATTTTTTTTATAAAAAGATTGGCGCTTTTTTTTTAATTTCGAACTAGTTTTGAAGTTATTAAAATTCAAAGTTCTAATTTTTTTCTTCTCTTTCTGACCGTTTACTAAGGACACAGACAAGTTTTATAATATGTAATTTGTTTTATTTTGGAAGGTTCACTAGATACACACATGATGCTTGTTTTAAATTTTAAAGTATCTATATAAGTGTATAAGTAATTGGTTGACAATAATTTTATTTGTAGACTTATGCTGGATAAATTTTCCCAAGCAATTCAATTAAACTATATTGGTGAGTTAAGAAAGGAATATTTCAGCAAATCAGTTTTATTTGGGGGAATGATTTGGTATAAATTATTTATAGCAATGTTCCTTTTTTAAAGGAGCATTAATTAAGCTGACCAGCGGGGTGTGCTATCCACCAATCGACCAATGAGATTGCGGCTTTAGCTCCTCCCTTCAACTACGCCATACAACGTAAAAAAAAAGAACCAAAACAAGAACGCATGTTGCGTATTCTTATTCTTTAAAAAATATTTAATAATCCTTTTTGTCACGGAAAAGATCACCAAAGGCCAACGAAGATATATAACTCGATTATTTTTAAAAATACTGAAGAGAACCGCCTATCCTCGAAAAATTTTGGTGAGATGTGAGTGAACGATATGTTTTGGCGCTGTTTGAGTTTTATTTTCTGATAGAAACATTTTTTTATCTTGAATAATGTTTATTATCTGAGTAAAACCGTATCGCTTGTAAGTAAGATCATGCTTATCGAAACTAATTCCGATCAAAATCCTGTCCGATTTTTAAAACATAATTCAAAATTTAATCATTAGCGATCAAGCGTGATCATAATATTCAAAACAACTCCTCCATAATATATTATGAAATACATACCCATTCTATATGTTTCATTGTTGGTATGTACCCACCTGCCGTAATGCAATTCTGTGATCGGCTGTGTATGTTTCGGAAGCAACATTTAAATTCCTTTTACTGATTGCTCATCAATGTAGACGTCTTCTCCTTTTATTGAACACTTCGCAAAGTGAAGTCAGTCATTCAGAAGCGATTTTTGGCTTGAGATCCTGAAGATGCAGCATCCCTATGGACTAAGAATCGGCCTCTTGTTTCTGAACTCTTGGCACTGAAAGAAAGAAAAGAAAACTGAAAGCATGTAAAATATGGGTATGCAGTACTTCATATAACGTTTTCTTGAGGATTCTTCCTGGAAATTAATTTTCTTAATATAACACGCTAATTCTTTGTTAGAATTTTATTTAGATAGTTCAATTACTCAGTAATGTTTTAAAATATTTTTTCTTTAAATACGAGCCTTAAACCTCTTTATTTTTTACTGTCCTAAAATAAAAATATTTTAACTAATAAAATAGGAAAATTGTAAGTTCTATTTTTTAAAGTTAATGCTGTGGTAATAAGCTACACATAATTAAAAAAGCAATTACCAATATAAAATTTTTGTTAATTTTTCTACGTAATTGAAATCCAGACCACCTATGAGAATTTTTAAAACTAAATATACTTATGAAAAATTTAAAATATTTTCCTGAGGAAAAGGGAAATTCCCTTTAAAAGTTATACAGGCAAAATTAAGCCATCCCACACAATTTGCATCATCTATTTGATTATTCAGCGAGTGAGTGTTAATTTCTTTTCATATTGGAATGCCCATGGATGATAGAACAGAACAATAATTTTTTTTTTCATTTTATTTAATTTATAAATAGGGAATTGGAACACTGAAACTGAAGAGAAACAAAAATATATTTACTTATAATCCAGAATAATGTACGGGTATCGGAGAGTTGGTGGGGGAAGACGGCCGTTGCCTTGACTAGGTGCAAACTCTTCTCGGAGACAGAGAATAGCGTGTTAGCGGGGAACATAGCCCACACGTCCGTGAGCGAGATCCCCGACTCCCTCTGTCCCCATGGCCCTGTAAGAGAAAAAGAAAGGGAGGGATGGTTGGGGTGGGGTGGGGAGACGGCCGTTGTCTTGACTCGGTGCAAACTCTTCTCGGAGACAGAAAGTAGCGTGTTAGCGGGGAACATAGCCCACACGTCCGTGAGCGAGATCCCCGACTCCCTCTGTCCCCATGGCCCTGAAAGAGAAAAAGAAAGGGAGGGATGGTTGGGGTGAGGAGACGGCCGTTGTCTTGACTCGGTGCAAACTCTTCTCGGAGACAGAAAGTAGCGTGTTAGCGGGGAACATAGCCCACACGTCCGTGAGCGAGATCCCCGACTCCCTCTGTCCCCATGGCCCTGTAAGAGAAAAAGAAAGGGAGGGATGGTTGGGGTGGGGTGGGGAGACGGCCGTTGTCTTGACTCGGTGCAAACTCTTCTCGGAGACAGAAAGTAGCGTGTTAGCGGGGAACATAGCCCACACGTCCGTGAGCGAGATCCCCGACTCCCTCTGTCCCCATGGCCCTGAAAGAGAAAAAGAAAGGGAGGGATGGTTGGGGTGGGGAGACGGCCGTTGTCTTGACTCGGTGCAAACTCTTCTCGGAGACAGAGAGTAGCGTGTTAGCGGGGAACATAGCCCACACGTCCGTGAGCGAGATCCCCGACTCTCTCTGTCCCCATGGCCCTGAAAGAGAAAAAGAAAGGGTGGGATGGTTGGGTTGGGGAGACGGCCGTTGTCTTGACTCGGTGAAAACTCTTCTCGGAGACAGAAAGTAGCGTGTTAGCGGGGAACATAGCCCACACGTCCGTGAGCGAGATCCCCGACTCCCTCTGTCCCCATGGCCCTGAAAGAGAAAAAGAAAGGGAGGGATGGTTGGGGTGAGGAGACGGCCGTTGTCTTGACTCGGTGCAAACTCTTCTCGGAGACAGAGAGTAGCGGGGAACATAGCCCACACGTCCGTGAGCGAGATCCCCGACTCTCTCTGTCCCCATGGCCCTGAAAGAGAAAAAGAAAGGGAGGGATGGTTGGGGTGGGGAGACAGCCGTTGTCTTGTCTCGGTGCAAACTCTTCATTGAGACAGAGAGTAGCGTGTTAGCGGGGAACATAGCCCACACGTCCGTGAGCGAGATCCCCGACTCTCTCTGTCCCCATGGCCCTGAAAGAGAAAAAGAAAGGGAGGGATGGTTGGGGTGGGGAGACGGCCGTTGTCTTGACTCGGTGCAAACTCTTCTCGGAGACAGAAAGTAGCGTGTTAGCGGGGAACATAGCCCACACGTCCGTGAGCGAGATCCCCGACTCCCTCTGTCCCCATGGCCCTGAAAGAGAAAAAGAAAGGGAGGGATGGTTGGGGTGGGGAGACGGCCGTTGTCTTGACTCGGTGAAAACTCTTCTCGGAGACAGAAAGTAGCGTGTTAGCGGGGAACATAGCCCACACGTCCGTGAGCGAGATCCCCGACTCCCTCTGTCCCCAAGGCCCTGAAAGAGAAAAAGAAAGGGAGGGATGGTTGGGGTGGGGAGACGGCCGTTGTCTTGTCTCGGTGAAAACTCTTCTCGGAGACAGAAAGTAGCGTGTTAGCGGGGAACATAGCCCACACGTCCGTGAGCGAGATCCCCGACTCCCTCTGTCCCCATGGCCCTGAAAGAGAAAAAGAAAGGGTGGGATGGTTGGGTTGGGGAGACGGCCGTTGTCTTGACTCGGTGAAAACTCTTCTCGGAGACAGAAAGTAGCGTGTTAACGGGGAACATAGCCCACACGTCCGTGAGCGAGATCCCCGACTCCCTCTGTCCCCATGGCCCTGAAAGAGAAAAAGAAAGGGAGGGATGGTTGGGGTGAGGAGACGGCCGTTGTCTTGACTCGGTGCAAACTCTTCTCGGAGACAGAGAGTAGCGGGGAACATAGCCCACACGTCCGTGAGCGAGATCCCCGACTCTCTCTGTCCCCATGGCCCAGAAAGAGAAAAAGAAAGGGAGGGATGGTTGGGGTGGGGAGACGGCCGTTGTCTTGACTCGGTGCTAACTCTTCTCGGAGACAGAAAGTAGCGTGTTAGCGGGGAACATAGCCCACACGTCCGTGAGCGAGATCCCCGACTCCCTCTGTCCCCATGGCCCTGAAAGAGAAAAAGAAAGGGAGGGATGGTTGGGGTGGGGAGACGGCCGTTGTCTTGACTCGGTGAAAACTCTTCTCGGAGAAAGAAAGTAGCGTGTTAGCGGGGAACATAGCCCACACGTCCGTGAGCGAGATCCCCGACTCCCTCTGTCCCCATGGCCCTGAAAGAGAAAAAGAAAGGGAGGGATGGTTGGGGTGGGGAGACGGCCGTTGTCTTGACTCGGTGAAAACTCTTCTTGGAGACAGAAAGTAGCGTGTTAGCGGGGAACATAGCCCACACGTCCGTGAGCGAGATCCCCGACTCCCTCTGTCCCCATGGCCCTGAAAGAGAAAAAGAAAGGGAGGGATGGTTGGGGTGGGGAGACGGCCGTTGTCTTGACTCGGTGAAAACTCTTCTCGGAGAAAGAAAGTAGCGTGTTAGCGGGGAACATAGCCCACACGTCCGTGAGCGAGATCCCCGACTCCCTCTGTCCCCATGGCCCTGAAAGAGAAAAAGAAAGGGAGGGATGGTTGGGGTGGGGAGACGGCCGTTGTCTTGACTCGGTGAAAACTCTTCTTGGAGACAGAAAGTAGCGTGTTAGCGGGGATCATAGCCCACACGTCCGTGAGCGAGATCCCCGACTCCCTCTGTCCCCATGGCCCTGAAAGAGAAAAAGAAAGGGAGGGATGGTTGGGGTGGGGAGACGGCCGTTGTCTTGACTCGGTGCTAACTCTTCTCGGAGACAGAAAGTAGCGTGTTAGCGGGGAACATAGCCCACACGTCCGTGAGCGAGATCCCCGACTCCCTCTGTCCCCATGGCCCTGAAAGAGAAAAAGAAAGGGAGGGATGGTTGGGGTGGGGAGACGGCCGTTGTCTTGTCTCGGTGAAAACTCTTCTCGGAGACAGAAAGTAGCGTGTTAGCGGGGAACATAGCCCACACGTCCGTGAGCGAGATCCCCGACTCCCTCTGTCCCCATGGCCCTGAAAGAGAAAAAGAAAGGGAGGAATGGTTGGGGTGGGGAGACGGCCGTTGTCTTGACTCGGTGCAAACTCTTCTCGGAGACAGAAAGTAGCGTGTTAGCGGGGAACATAGCCCACACGTCCGTGAGCGAGATCCCCGACTCCCTCTGTCCCCATGGCCCTGAAAGAGAAAAAGAAAGGGAGGGATGGTTGGGGTGGGGAGACGGCCGTTGTCTTGACTCGGTGAAAACTCTTCTCGGAGACAGAAAGTAGCGTGTTAGCGGGGAACATAGCCCACACGTCCGTGAGCGAGATCCCCGACTCCCTCTGTCCCCATGGCCCTGAAAGAGAAAAAGAAAGGGAGGAATGGTTGGGGTGGGGAGACGGCCGTTGTCTTGACTCGGTGCAAACTCTTCATTGAGACAGAGAGTAGCGTGTTAGCGGGGAACATAGCCCACACGTCCGTGAGCGAGATCCCCGACTCTCTCTGTCCCCATGGCCCTGAAAGAGAAAAAGAAAGGGAGGAATGGTTGGGGTGGGGAGATGGCCGTTGTCTTGACTCGGTGCAAACTCTTCATTGAGACAGAGAGTAGCGTGTTAGCGGGGAACATAGCCCACACGTCCGTGAGCGAGATCCCCGACTCCCTCTGTCCCCATGGCCCTGAAAGAGAAAAAGAAAGGGAGGGATGGTTGGGGTGGGGAGACGGCCGTTGTCTTGTCTCGGTGCAAACTCTTCATTGAGACAGAGAGTAGCGTGTTAGCGGGGAACATAGCCCACACGTCCGTGAGCGAGATCCCCGACTCCCTCTGTCCCCATGGCCCTGTAAGAGAAAAAGAAAGGGAGGAATGGTTGGGGTGGGGAGACGGCCGTTGTCTTGACTCGGTGCAAACTCTTCATTGAGACAGAGAGTAGCGTGTTAGCGGGGAACATAGCCCACACGTCCGTGAGCGAGATCCCCGACTCCCTCTGTCCCCATGGCCCTGAAAGAGAAAAAGAAAGGGAGGGATGGTTGGGGTGGGGAGACGGCCGTTGTCTTGTCTCGGTGCAAACTCTTCATTGAGACAGAGAGTAGCGTGTTAGCGGGGAACATAGCCCACACGTCCGTGAGCGAGATCCCCGACTCTCTCTGTCCCCATGGCCCTGAAAGAGAAAAAGAAAGGGAGGGATGGTTGGGATGGGGAGACGGCCGTTGTCTTGACTCGGTGCAAACTCTTCTCGGAGACAGAAAGTAGCGTGTTAGCGGGGAACATAGCCCACACGTCCGTGAGCGAGATCCCCGACTCCCTCTGTCCCCATGGCCCTGAAAGAGAAAAAGAAAGGGAGGGATGGTTGGGGTGGGGAGACGGCCGTTGTCTTGACTCGGTGAAAACTCTTCTCGGAGACAGAAAGTAGCGTGTTAGCGGGGAACATAGCCCACACGTCCGTGAGCGAGATCCCCGACTCCCTCTGTCCCCATGGCCCTGAAAGAGAAAAAGAAAGGGAGGGATGGTTGGGGTGGGGAGACGGCCGTTGTCTTGACTCGGTGAAAACTCTTCTCGGAGACAGAAAGTAGCGTGTTAGCGGGGAACATAGCCCACACGTCCGTGAGCGAGATCCCCGACTCCCTCTGTCCCCATGGCCCTGAAAGAGAAAAAGAAAGGGAGGAATGGTTGGGGTGGGGAGACGGCCGTTGTCTTGACTCGGTGCAAACTCTTCATTGAGACAGAGAGTAGCGTGTTAGCGGGGAACATAGCCCACACGTCCGTGAGCGAGATCCCCGACTCTCTCTGTCCCCATGGCCCTGAAAGAGAAAAAGAAAGGGAGGGATGGTTGGGGTGGGGAGACGGCCGTTGTCTTGACTCGGTGCAAACTCTTCTCGGAGACAGAAAGTAGCGTGTTAGCGGGGAACATAGCCCACACGTCCGTGAGAGAGATCCCCGACTCCCTCTGTCCCCATGGCCCTGAAAGAGAAAAAGAAAGGGAGGGATGGTTGGGGTGGGGAGACGGCCGTTGTCTTGACTCGGTGAAAACTCTTCTCGGAGACAGAAAGTAGCGTGTTAGCGGGGAACATAGCCCACACGTCCGTGAGCGAGATCCCCGACTCCCTCTGTCCCCATGGCCCTGAAAGAGAAAAAGAAAGGGAGGATTGGTTGGGGTGGGGAGACGGCCGTTGTCTTGACTCGGTGCAAACTCTTCATTGAGACAGAGAGTAGCGTGTTAGCGGGGAACATAGCCCACACGTCCGTGAGCGAGATCCCCGACCCTCTCTGTCCCCTTGGCCCTGAAAGAGAAAAAGAAAGGGAGGGATGGTTGGGGTGGGGAGACGGCCGTTGTCTTGACTCGGTGCTAACTCTTCTCGGAGACAGAAAGTAGCGTGTTAGCGGGGAACATAGCCCACACGTCCGTGAGCGAGATCCCCGACTCTCTCTGTCCCCATGGCCCTGAAAGAGAAAAAGAAAGGGAGGAATGGTTGGGGTGGGGAGACGGCCGTTGTCTTGACTCGGTGCAAACTCTTCATTGAGACAGAGAGTAGCGTGTTAGCGGGGAACATAGCCCACACGTCCGTGAGCGAGATCCCCGACTCTCTCTGTCCCCATGGCCCTGAAAGAGAAAAAGAAAGGGAGGGATGGTTGGGGTGGGGAGACGGCCGTTGTCTTGACTCGGTGCAAACTCTTCTCGGAGACAGAAAGTAGCGTGTTAGCGGGGAACATAGCCCACACGTCCGTGAGCGAGATCCCCGACTCCCTCTGTCCCCATGGCCCTGAAAGAGAAAAAGAAAGGGAGGGATGGTTGGGGTGGGGAGACGGCCGTTGTCTTGACTCGGTGAAAACTCTTCTCGGAGACAGAAAGTAGCGTGTTAGCGGGGAACATAGCCCACACGTCCGTGAGCGAGATCCCCGACTCCCTCTGTCCCCATGGCCCTGAAAGAGAAAAAGAAAGGGAGGATTGGTTGGGGTGGGGAGACGGCCGTTGTCTTGACTCGGTGCAAACTCTTCATTGAGACAGAGAGTAGCGTGTTAGCGGGGAACATAGCCCACACGTCCGTGAGCGAGATCCCCGACCCTCTCTGTCCCCTTGGCCCTGAAAGAGAAAAAGAAAGGGAGGGATGGTTGGGGTGGGGAGACGGCCGTTGTCTTGACTCGGTGAAAACTCTTCTCGGAGACAGAAAGTAGCGTGTTAGCGGGGAACATAGCCCACACGTCCGTGAGCGAGATCCCCGACTCTCTCTGTCCCCATGGCCCTGAAAGAGAAAAAGAAAGGGAGGGATGGTTGGGGTGGGGAGACGGCCGTTGTCTTGTCTCGGTGCAAACTCTTCATTGAGACAGAGAGTAGCGTGTTAGCGGGGAACATAGCCCACACGTCCGTGAGCGAGATCCCCGACTCTCTCTGTCCCCATGGCCCTGAAAGAGAAAAAGAAAGGGAGGGATGGTTGGGGTGGGGAGACGGCCGTTGTCTTGACTCGGTGCAAACTCTTCTCGGAGACAGAAAGTAGCGTGTTAGCGGGGAACATAGCCCACACGTCCGTGAGCGAGATCCCCGACTCCCTCTGTCCCCATGGCCCTGAAAGAGAAAAAGAAAGGGAGGGATGGTTGGGGTGGGGAGACGGCCGTTGTCTTGACTCGGTGAAAACTCTTCTCGGAGACAGAAAGTAGCGTGTTAGCGGGGAACATAGCCCACACGTCCGTGAGCGAGATCCCCGACTCCCTCTGTCCCCATGGCCCTGAAAGAGAAAAAGAAAGGGAGGAATGGTTTGGGTGGGGAGACGGCCGTTGTCTTGACTCGGTGCAAACTCTTCATTGAGACAGAGAGTAGCGTGTTAGCGGGGAACATAGCCCACACGTCCGTGAGCGAGATCCCCGACTCTCTCTGTCCCCATGGCCCTGAAAGAGAAAAAGAAAGGGAGGGATGGTTGGGGTGGGGAGACGGCCGTTGTCTTGACTCGGTGAAAACTCTTCTCGGAGACAGAAAGTAGCGTGTTAGCGGGGAACATAGCCCACACGTCCGTGAGCGAGATCCCCGACTCTCTCTGTCCCCATGGCCCTGAAAGAAAAAAGGAAAGGGAGGGATGGTTGGGGTGGGGAGACGGCCGTTGTCTTGACTCGGTGAAAACTCTTCTCGGAGACAGAAAGTAGCGTGTTAGCGGGGAACATAGCCCACACGTCCGTGAGCGAGATCCCCGACTCCCTCTGTCCCCATGGCCCTGAAAGAGAAAAAGAAAGGGAGGGATGGTTTGGGTGGGGAGACGGCCGTTGTCTTGACTCGGTGCAAACACTGGACCGATTAACTGAATTTTTGATTTTGCGGATTTCATTGTGACCCCTTTAGTACATGAATTAACTACTAGGTTCTTCTGTTATGTTATTCTGAAGAAACTTAAATTTTCTATGAATGAGAAGTTTTTATGTAAATAGTTTTGATAATTCAACATTAAATTTTCATTGCTTTGTTTGTTTAATACTATTTGAGATCTTTTCAAGGTTGTATGCAATTTACCTCTCTTAATAAAATAAATTTTTCCCTCTAATTAAAGTTATACAGTATAACTATTTTTCATATGAGAAAATTTATCTTTCTACTTATAGTCTTTTCTTGTTTTCGA
Organism: Tetragnatha montana; assembly: GCA_963680715.1. Lineage (NCBI taxonomy): Eukaryota > Metazoa > Arthropoda > Arachnida > Araneae > Tetragnathidae > Tetragnatha > Tetragnatha montana. Next base: position 55,410,746 of record OY796677.1, on the reverse strand, counting down.
TATTTATTTTATTTCAACGATTATAAATTTCTTACTTGCAGATAATTTATTTTTGCTAGTATTAAGTTTGTCTCGGGATATATTTTAGTGGACTAGTCTAGTGTATATAACTAATACCATTTTATTTGATTTGAGCCGAAATATTCTCTCGTGTTTAACAAAAACAATAATTTGAAATGAGCTAAGGGCCCTAAGTGCCCTTGGCTCCTTAGTGGGCATTATGAGTGTATATATGTTTTTTTATACTTTTCTCTACTTTCTTTTGTGTATTTTTTGTCGTTGTTAATAAATTCTTAAATTCTTAAAAAAAAATTAAAATTACTATGATTGGTTTGATTTACAGAAAATAATTTCGGGACAGATTCCATAATCGAGGTTTTCGCCAAATTTGGCGAAATCGGATCTCGCCAAGCTATTAATAACACTACATCTAAATCCCTGGTTATCGCCCAAATTTGGCGACATTTGGCGAAAACCTCGATTACGGAATATTACCCATAATTTCAGTCCTAAATTAAGAATTTTTTATTAAATTCTGTAAACTTTTGATTAAGTAGAGGAAAATTAGGTACAACTACGTTAGAGTTCCCGCTTAATATCGCCATTCTTTTAGACAACATAGAATTTAGAAATATTCATAAATAATTTCAAACTCCTGAATTAAAATGTTTAATTAGATCAATAACTATTCAGTTTATTAATAAAAGTCAGAAAAATTTGTTGATATTTGGATATAGGGCGTCCAAAAGAACCGGGTGATATTTAGTGGGATGGGATCTCTAACGGAATTGAACCGAAAAGTAAATTGAATTTATCGTATTCTTGTTCATTGGTTATATGTTAATAATAATATCTATATGTTCCTCATATAGATATGGCTATTTCAAACTACTTTTCAACTAAAGTAATCTACATTTTCCTAGTTCTATGTTTATTGTAGTGTGTAATTTTATGTTTCTAAGTCCAAAATAAATTTAATAAATTGAAGATATTTTTTGCCTAAGATGGGAATTCATCTTTAAATAAGATTGGTTCAATTTATATCCAAAATATAATGTTATTTTATATTAGAATTAACAACATATTAGTAAGAGAGTACCATATTTAATTGGTAATTATTTTAATGCTGCTAAATCAAATCTCAAAGTTTCTTCAACGGAATACCAGATTAAAACCGAGAAAATTCACTTTTAAATCTGTTTCGATTAATTTCTAACCTTATGATTTTTCACCTAAATAATTCTTAATAACTAAAAAATTTACTCACAATTACGTTTTTCCATCTTTTCTTCACGCTGATACACACATATCCACCAATTTTTGACCAAGGAAACAGATTTTTTGGAGATGATGTCGCGAGCTGTTTTACTTTTGAAAGCAGAGTCAGAACTGACGAAAACTTTTGTTGTCTGCTTAAAATATTTTTAAATGCATTGTTGTAGTATAAATTTAATTGTTATGTCTGTAACAATAACGTGGAATTGTATTGTTGAAAAACTTAAGTCCTAAATGGATCATTAATATGCAGATTTTATTTTTCCGTTTGTTAATTCGTTGATTCAGATGGCTTTGGATTTTTTAAATAAAAGTATGTGAAAATTTAAAGAATAAAAATTTTTAAATACTTTGTTTACAAACTTAACATTTAGTTAATTAAATCAAGTTCCGAAAACAAAAAGCTACAACTTGCTTAAATACAGTAGGGGGAGTGGGGCACCTTGGGACACTTTAAAATTATTTTTATAATTTATTTATACAGTTATATTTGTTCAGATATAGCAATTATATAAAATATAGTCCTCTGGGCATCTAATAAAAAATTTTCCGACAAATTATCTCTTTTAGGGAATTTATAATAACAAATTTAAAAAACCTCTTTTGATGTCCCAAGGTGCCCCACTAGTGGCCCACCTTGGGACACTTCCAATAACAACATAAAAACTTATGTTATTTTGAAAAATATAAAAATAAACACATTAAATTATGATAAAGCTATGCTTATAAGAATCTTAAATTTGCCATCAATAATGTTTTACATTCAAAATTTTTCACTGATTTCCTCATTTTTGTCATGACGTAAATCCCTGATTTTATTTTTGTTTCCTTCCAGAAATTTTTTTTGCACCAATTTCTAAATTATAATTCTCTAAATTCTTTAATTTTTTTAATAAAAAACAATAGTAAAATTTGTTTTATTCTGGAAAATTTTGGGGTATCTTTTGACATGTCCCAAGGTGCCCCACTTGACGCTTTGAATGTTAAACTTAATTACTCTTTTAGGTTTAGCAAACAATTTTCTTTTTCTTTTCTAAAATACTAATAGATACACATATTTTAATCTCAACATAATTATAATGACCATAAATAAACCTCTTTAATTAAAAAAATTCTTTTGAAACTACAAGTGATTGTAACTTTGCATCACGAAAAACAAGAAAACTGATGTAAATAATGACACAGACACCAAAGATTCCAAAACACGTTGAAAAGTAGATTTTAGTATCATTTATTAGTACCTATAACCACTAGTTCATAACTATAAAATTGCTTCAGAAAAGTGGAGTGTCCCAAGGTGCCCCACTCTCCCCTTCTTTTAATCTTACGTATTTTCTTTAGTCAGTTGAGGTGAATTCATGGGGACTAATTTCCTATTATAAATAAATACCACTTTATCAATTTAAACTTCATATCTTTCCTTTCCGGGGGGAAGGTTATAAAAAGAAATTTACTATTTTAATATAGAAGAATACGATTTTTTACCCCTTTTAAAATGTAAAAAGCCTTGGTACAAACCTTTCTATCTACAATAAATTTATAAACAAATCTATGTCCGCCAATGTTTTCGATCCAATTCGGTTTCAATTTTTTATGTCCGCCGTGTTTTCCGCCAATAGATATAGTATATATTCAAGAGTTGAAGAATAGAAATCAAAATATCGTAGGAAAATCTTTAAACTGCAGTATCAGATCAACTTGCTCTATAATTTATGGAGTATACTGATTTTTTTATGCTTAGTAGGAATTTATTAATCTAAATAAACATAGGATTCAAATTTTTTTGTAAATAATTTTTTGAAAACATATTTATTTTTGCTAATTTAATGTTTTATTTGAATATTTTATTTTCAGTTATGTTAGGAGGCAGTAGTGGAATACTAGCGAACGGAGAAACTTCTCGTGAAAAGTTAACTAAAAATGCTAGCATAGTTGAGAATGGCCACAGCAACGGAACTAAAGCTTCCAAGGCTGTCTCGCCACCGAAAGGTTACTTGCCATTCAGTCACAATATCATCACACCAGAAATGGCAGAATATGCTAGAAAAAATCTCAACGAGACTGAAGAAAACAGAAAAAAAGGTCTTCAAGAATTGAGAGAAATTCTCAGAAGTAAGTGTCAAAATGTTTTTAATAGAATAACAAGTCATTTTCTCTGACAACTGTATTTTCGTGTGTCAGTTTTTCAACCTACTTCCCTAAGGAAGAATGTAGTCAATCTGTGTCTGGGAAATATAACCTTGACATAGAGGTAAAAACAATCGCAACAAGAAAATTTTTACCCAGCATTTATCACGTTCGGGCAACCTGTTGCCCGCCCGCGGCTTTTGATAGTGCCCGTGAAACATTTGTAATCAAGCAGTGAATTTAACTTAACACTGTACTGGGGGTTCCAGGGAGGGGGCTATGAGAACCATGGCAAACGCACACCTTATGGTGCAAATAGCACGCCTGCAAGAAAAAGGGCAGGTAACCACAAACAAATAAAAGCTCGGGGAACTCTTTGTGTGGTTTGAGGTTTTCCCCAAACACACACACAGGCGTGTTTTTACGTAGTAAAATCTAGTGTTTTTAAACTCTAAACCGACCCTAAAGAAGTATTTTGAAATTATCCCATTTAGGTGACCCTGATTTGGTATTCTCCGACGAGGAATTCCTCTTGCTTTGTTACCTGAGGAGCAGAAAGTTTGATGCCAAGAGAGCAGCCGATTTTTTCAAATTGGGGGTGAGCTACGTAGACTCCTATAGACAATCATTAGAAAGGAGAGATCCACATCTTATAAGGCGAGTTATACAAACCAATATCGTTGGCTTCTTACCATATAGAGATGCGAAAAACAGGACTATACTCTATATAAAAGCAGGTAAGACACGTCCATTTATTTGCTTGCCATTAGAATTCTATCTAAAGAAAAACTGATGTATCATTTTAAATTAATAGTTTTGTGTAATAATGTGTTTATTTTGTTAGGTAGATTTTTTTCGGTGGGGGGGGGGGTTCTGGTACTTGTGTGTGCTAGAGAGAGATGAACATTTCATAGGATAACCCTCAAAGTTCCTTAAAAAATACATTTTTAAGTTGTTTACAATGTTTTGAAGCATTATTTAAAACACAAAAATAGAGTCGGCCCAGCTTTGTTGCTCAGTAATTTTTTTCTTTTTAGATTCTAAGGACGAGCCTTGTGCTCTTTTGGTGTCACATAATTATTTTCCCTTCGGATTTTTTTGTGTTTTTTTTCTATTTGTGTATGGTGTTTGTGGAATTGTGTGTGTTGTGAGTTTTTTTGTTGTTGTTTGTTTTGTTCTAATAAATTTTCTTCTTCTTCATTTTTCAGAGAGGTGGAACCCGGACGAAATACCAGCGGTCGACACCATTTTTGCCAGTGTGATATCACTGCAGTCTGTGGCTCGCAATCCTGTGGCACAAGTGAACGGTTTCTTGGTGCTCTTTGACCTGACAAACCTGACCGTACACCAAGTGCTCAAATTTAGCAAATATCTGATTATAGGAACCATGGTTTTACAGGTAAGTAATGAGTTTTTCTCTTCTTGATTTACTTATCAGCACAAAATTATACTATACAGGTGTTTCAAAAGTCACTTTTACGGCATTTATTTGGAAACAATGTCTTCTAGGATCATGTAAGTAAGGTCTATCCCGAGGTAAGTGGCCATGAAGAATCCATTGAGATAACTTACAGCGCCCCTAGTGGCGAAATAAAAAAAGGTTAAAAAAATAACTAAAAAACTAAAGGAGATAAAGCAAAAACTTCGATACGAATATTGATGCCAATATTATGAAACACTTTATTATGAGTTTTGTGTGGGGGGTTAGTTTGATAAAGACAAAATTTAATCAAAGAATAAAAAACATCTTGCAAATTTTTTTGAGGCTTGAAAAAGTGCTGTTTTCACATGCTAATATCTCCGCTAATATTCACGATATTTTCATGAAATTTTTTCACTGAGTTACTTATAACAGTGGCAACAATACTCTCACTGAGGTGTTTGCTCTATCTCCCTTAGTTTCTAAATTAATGTTTTAACTTTTTTATTTCGCCGCTAGGGGCGCTGAAAGTCTTCTCAATGGATTCTCCAAGGTCACCTACCTAGGGGTAGACCTTACTTCCAGGACCCTAGGAGACGTTGGTTCCAAATAAAAGCCGTGAAACGGACTTTTGAAACACCCTGTATTTGGGTCATTCCCAAAAAAAAACGTACATTTGATGGTTCAAACTTTTAAAAAAAATTTTTGAATTTCCACTAAAATTTTATGCCTATATTACAGCTAAGACTCTAAGCTTTTCAATGGTAAATATTATTAATTAGTTAAAATAATAATTTTATGGGTTTTGTAATGGGAAGTGAAAGATTTTTTCCACTCTGTTACATGAATAAGTTTCGATTTTTTTCAAATATTATTAAAAAATAAAAAAGTTTAAGTTTACTTAAATATCTGGGAAAATGCAGTGTTTTTTTAGTACACTAACATTTTCCCCCCAAAAAAATTTTATTTTGTACTTTTTTTAGATTTAGTGTCAAAATTTTGAAAATTATGTAATATACCTGGATAAAAGTTTATTTTATGGCTTATATACTTATTGAAAAAATATTATTCTTATTTCTGTAAGAATTAGGGTTGTTCCAAATAGTAGGGAGCACTTTTAATAGATTTAAAAAAATTATTTTACACTGGAAGGCAGAAAAAGTGTCATGTAACAGAGTAGAAATTCATGTAACAGAGTGGAAATTCTGGTAACAGCGTGGACATTTTTGTAACAAAATGGACAATCCTACACAATCTTGGGAAAATAGAAACAGGATTTGGGTAGTCTAAATAAATTTATTAACTTTACACACAATTAATATTTTATTTGCTTAAATTTAAGGATATTAAACAAACTTTATGACTTCTAAAAACATCTACACTTATTGGAAATACATTGTAAAGGCGGCTACCCTGCAGAGTTTATACTTAGATTCAGGGATAATTTTTATAATTTGCAATTATTATCGAATAAATGAGATGTCGGTTTTATCAGCCCTAAATAATTTATTGCAGTTATTAATAGATTTTAAGCCAACGACTTTAACTTTTTTGGTCACCCCCTATGCAAATCGTGGTCAACTACAACTTACATGTAGGTAAATGGAAATTAAAATAATACTGAAGCTTATACGTTCAAATGAAATCAATGTATATGGCATTCTATGTATAACTCTGTCTCCCTAGAACTCAATTTTAAAAAGTAAAACTGCCTACCCTCTTCAGAGAAAAGAAATCTCAACTTCTCTTCTGTTTACAATGGACTCAATTTCCTTTCAAAAAGTTTTCAATTAGATAAAATAAATAATTTTTTTTTTAGATTTTAATTTAATTAAAACAAATGTTTACAATAAAACAGTCAAATAAAATAATGCTTAAATTGGGGCAAACAAATATAACACCTGGAATAAATTTGTAATGCTTTAATGATCCGACCAATATATTCGCATTGCACAAGCTCAATGTTAAAAAAAATCTTAAGTGTAATGGATGTTAGTGAATCTTCATAGTCGAAATATGTGTTCCAAGCTGAACTTGGGATCTCACCTTCTTATACTAATGTTTGATTAGCCCTCGGGTATCTAAAGGTTGTACCACACTGGTTTAAATGATACCCACACTGTTACACCTTTTTTATAAAAATTTAATCGCTACTTTTTATAAAATTATTAACCATTTACAATAATATTACAAAAAACTCTTAAATACAGCTTAGTATTTTCTTTGAGTTGAAAATTTAAGCCACAATTCTGGTTTTAACCTTTGTTGTCTACCCTGTTATATTGAGTGTACAGTTCCACTCTGTTACGTAACAGAGTGGAAAATTAAGCTTAAAGAGGGAATTCTGCCTTAAAATTTTAAATCCAAGAAAAAAGTAAAACAGCATTTAAAAACTATTGGTAATGTTCTCCTTAATGATGATTTATTTTATAAAAAGTAGCGATTAGATTTTTATAAAAGTGTGTAACAGAGTGGAAAGGCTTTACGCGATCCTAGACAAAATTCATGTCTTACACTGTGCTAAAAAATTTAATTGAATATTACTTTCGGACAATGATCAAACATCAATTCATAGATATCAGAACCACGGTCAACTTCAATATTACTTTAATTTTTATAGTAAAACTCTATGTAACAGAGTGGAAAAAATGTGGAGACAAAATATTTGGGACACACACATAAAAATCTGTAAGTCTAAAATAAAAAAATTAATTAAAAATTTGTTTTGACAGTTTTCTTTAAAATAACGAATTTAATTATCTTTTATCATGGTTATCATCATAACTAACAACCGAATTACTACAAGTCACTTTGAATGTAGTAAATTTTAAAGTGGGACATGCTGCTTTCGGTGTTTCCGTTAAAAACAATGGCTTTTTAGAGGGTCATAATATTTTATTTTTATCTTCGCAAAAAATTCGGTACTTACGTATTATCTCGTCGACCGTGACGCTTAATCCGAAAACTTATCAAATCCCATTGACTTTACTATTACTGTGCGCCGCTGAATCAGACGGCCGCTGAACAGTCGACGGGATAATACGTAAGTACCAAAATTCTCAACTAACCAAAATAAGAGGAAGATCCTGAAGCAAAAAAGTTTATTTTCCCAAAAAATATTTTTTATTATTAAAAAAAATATCAACTTCCTGGACGCACTTTGTACGTTTTTTTGGGGGAATGAACCATAGAGCATTTTCAATCACATGACTCGGACCTAACAACGACCTTAGCAACAGAAGATGTTAGCCGTGGAATTCTTCTATTGGAGAATTTGCAATCACGTGACCCCATACCTAAAAACCGCCTTAGCAACAGATAAACAACGGCCTTAGAAACAGTTAAAAGCCCTCCAGAAGGTACACATTTAAAAGAAAATAACCGGTTGTGACGTCACCTGAAAACACTCTATTTGTTTTTATTAATAGGGGAGCTATCGCACCCTGCTCACCAGTAAATCTATTAAATTTTTATTAGCTGGATATGTTCGACATGAGTACGCTACAAATCGGATTTCTTAACCTCGGAATTTGAGAAACAAGTTCCTTGAGGATTGCATAAATGAACAGTAGATAATCTTTAAACAAGGGTTGTTTCAAAGCTTTTCTTGTTTGCCAGAGCTGGCTAACTGATTCCGTTCCTGTTCGCTGACAGGCTTTTACCGGTGTTCGGGCCACCTATTTATGCAGAATTCAAGGAAATATTTCAGTTCTATAAGTTGAGCCAATAAAAGAGAAGATTTTAATTTTTTTTAATACTAGGGATCGCCACGAATACTCAAGATATTTTATTTTCATGAAATTTACACAGCACGTCTAGCAACAAAAAAGTTGAAAAATTAATTAAAAACTAAACTGTGTGAAATATCATAAGAAATGCTCAATACTCCATGAAAAGTTCCATGAAAATATGAGGAGCCCTAATATTATGACGACAGACTACTAAGAAATGAAATTCAAATATCAAAGAAATCAGATCGTAAATTTGGGGAAAATTTCTAAATCTATGCCAGGGGCCTCCTCCAACAGCTAGGTAACATTGGTTTTCGTTGTTTCTGCATGCCCCTCAGTTCCCTAGTAATAAAAATAGCGGAATAAAATTTGAATTCTTAAATACAGCTAAATTTTGAAAATGTGACTTCATAAAAGGTGGAGGGGTGACTGAAATGTGACAAGGGGAGAGAAAGATGTAAAATCCCTTGAAAATTGTGTGACGTAATTTTAATGGTCCCTTTTGATCAAATATTTATGAAAACTTAGAAACTTGCTAATAGCTGATAGAAAATGAATGCTATCCTTGTTCGTTTTTTAACCGTTCTTTTTCCGCAGCGTTCTCTGCCGGTCTTTATGAAGGCGTTTCACCTCATCAACATACCTCCGACTTACAAACTTGGTTGGAAGCTGGTTAAGCCTCTACTGAGCGAAAAAATCAAAAAGCGAGTGAGTAGACGCGTTAGTATGAGATTATTTCGTTTGATTAGCAACGTTGATTGTTTTAATAAGTTATTGTTATTGAGAATAAATCTAAGGAGAAATGCTTAGGTTTTTATCTACATCTTTATTAGAAATGAGGGTGTATACTGTATACCGTTATAAATATGAATTATTTAAAGAAATAAATACTATTGGAAAACAACAAAAAATAGAAATCTTGTTGCTAAATTGTTGTTGCTTAAAATATTTGTGTAGTTTTTCTTTTTAAAGTACCAGATTTAAATCATCAAATAATTTAACTGTTCTTTGAATCACTGGTATCTCTAAGTTCACAAGTCCACCAAAATTACTTCATTTTGAAAGCTGTGTAAATAAAATGAAGGAGCGTTGTGTATCATCATTACTAATAATGTTTTAGTGTATTATTTGTTTCTTTATCTACATCAAAGTTTTCAGTTGCTCTTATAAAAATCTATTAAAACTACAACCATTCCTTGCAGTTCATATTCCACAACAGCAGTGATCTGTCTAGTTTGTACGAGCACGTCCCAAAAGAGATTCTACCGGTTGATCTTGGAGGACCTTACGAATTCTCGAATGAACATTGGTCTCAGGACCTCGACAACATTGAAAGAGAGTACTACAACGAACTGAACAAAAACTACTACAAATCAAAAAGAAAGAACACTGCATCGGGAAAATGACAAAGATGTGTGGCTATCGCGGTTTCTTCTGTCTTTCAGAATATGAACAAAAATAAGAATCATTCCTCCACATGACTTCCAATCAACAAACTAATTTAAGACTGTAAGAAATTGTTATATCTCTGCAGGTAATAGCTTTCATTGTGTATCTTATCTATGCATAGTATCTTTTATGTTGTTGTGTTTAAAGTGTCTTTAATAAATATTTAAAAACAGAGTAAGAATTACTTGAGTACAACTTCTAAGTTTTTACACTAAAGGAAGATTATTCCATTGCCTAATAAAAATTAAAATAAAATTGATCACAACTGATTTTAGTTATGCGGTTTTCTTTTGTATTTATTCAGAAGTAATATTACGGGTGAGTTGTTTTCTATTTAATAACACATATTCACACGTATTCGTATTATCAATGTAGTTCTTTACTAAATGGTAACTCACCAATTAGTTTAGGTCGTCAGTTTACCTTTAAGTACAGTTCTTTGTCTTCTACTATCCACTTGAGGGTTTAATTTGATAAATTTATATTTTTTCCATGATTTTTTAAGAATTTCTTCATATTTTTAGTAATTTTTCTCATACAGAGAGGAATTGTTTTTCGAATATTTTTCTTGTGAATATCGAAGAATAGATAAAAAAATAATTTAAATGGTTAACATTTGTTTGTCTTCACGAGTTTATAAAATAAAAGATTAACAAAACATTTTTTTTTTCGAAAATCAATCACCAAAAATATTTTTTCCTATTACTATTACTTTTAGATACATTTTTCTATCATCCAATGTTACTAATTTTAAATTAATGGGGAATTTCTTGGAAAAATGTTTAGAGCTAGTAAAATTAGACTTGTTATTTCACATTGTTAGAAAAGAGACCTAGTTAAGTTGGATATTTTTATTTATTTCTAAAACAAACTTTTATGAATTTACCATTTATGAATTAAATCATATAATATCAACTTTTAACCAGAATGTACAGCATACAATAGTTCCTAAAATTCTTCACTTCAATGTTATAATAAATAAAACCGTATTAGTGGTAGTACCAAGTGATTGTATTTGTACTTGGATTTACTCAATCCTTCAATATCTGCACTCTGCAGTTATAGATACATCGTTTTTAGGTTTAAGGAATTCATTCTAGAAAAATTATAAAATGTGATAAAAATTATTATAAGTGATGTAAAATACTCTTAAAATCCAATTTTTTTTAATACTTACAAATTTGTTAAATAGTTTAAAAATAAGTTTTAATTCCTAAGTTTTTTTGTATAGTATAAATTCTAGAAATAGTAGTTTAGGGGCCGTCCATAAATGACGTCACGCTCAGAGGGGGGGGAGGGGGTTAATCAATTTGTGACAGTTTGTGACAAGGGGGAGGAGGGGGGTTTCAAAATTTGTGACATCACATCCTCAAAAACTGAAAATCAACCAAAAATAACAAAAACAGAATTTTTTTCTAAGATTTCTATCCAAAAAAATTAATTTTTGATCGATTGAAAGCGTGACATGTGACATAGGGGGGGGGAGGGGGTATGGGGAAGTGTGACAGTTTGTGACATAGGGGGGGAGGGGGTCAAAAATGGGCAAAAAAAGTGTGACATCATTTATGGACGGCCCCTTAGATCAGTTAACTGGAAAACGTAGACTTAAAAACACCATCCCAATTTAATTTGATATTTGTAATTCAATTTTGTTTATTTCAATATTGTTTTTGTATTTTGTGCTACACAGACGTATATTAAAAAAACAAATTGGAACAAATTTAATTAGAATACTTAAGACAATATTCTAAACGCACAGACACATTTTGTACTATTACATTTCCTCTTTATATAAATCAATAATGAAAGGTACTACACTTTGAATTTTGTCTTCGATAAATTAATAATTTCTCGCGTAATACATCAAAACCACTTAAATATCAAGTTAATAAATATCATAAAAATGTTTAGTCTGTGATGCACTTTTAACAAGATAAATCCACCAGCAAAACTTCCTAGAATTTAGTTATTTTTATAGAAGTCTCTAGTCTGTGTACCCGTACTTGAGTTGGTCGAGCACCATTTCTGTACTGTCATCTAGAATCTGTGTCCAGCTGCTGTTTTCGAACGGGGGAGCATCTCCCCCGTACTCTACCGGCAGCACAGAGGGGTGGATGATTTCTAGAAGAGGACTCAGGTCCTTGCTGTGCATCTTAATCTAAAATGAAAAGAAAGTAAGACTTTTATATTTGTAACAAATCGATTATTTTTAATAGGTATCCAAAAATAAGGGGTAACGCCCCCTGTTCACTATCACTGCTCACCAACCCCAGTAGCAATTCTTTACAGATCGCTTTTAACATTTCACCAACTCCGATTGCAACCCTCACCCGCATGAATTAGGAATGCCTTTATAAAACCTAAAATATCTGATTTCTCATTTAGGTAGGTAATTTATTAGAAATCCTTTCCCAAATATCTGTCTAGGAAATATATTGGTAAGGGCAAGTATTGAATTTCAAAGAATACACCAACTGACTTCATGAAAATATATAGTAATAACCAAAGGAACCTAAAAACTTATTTACTTATTATAATAATGATTAACCAGCTAATCTTTACCAAAGAAAACCAACTTTCCGAAAAACCTCCACCGCTCATCTGCACAAATTAACACTCTCGTTTGAAAGCTAAATAGAGCATTTTCAATCACATGACTCGGACTTAACAACGGCCTTAGCAACAGAAGTTGTTACAGTTTTTTGCCCTACAGAGGTTAACAGTTACAGAAAATGACTAGCCGTGGAATTTTTCTATTGGAGCATTTGCAATCACGTGACCCCATACCTAAAAACCGTCTTAGCAACAGATAAACAAAGGCCTTAGCAACAGTTAAAAGCCCTACAGTAGATACACAGTTAAAAGAAAATAACCGGTTGTGACGTCACCTGAAAACACTCTATTGCTTATTTCTCTAGTAGTTCAAAATATTTATCGAAATACCCAGAAATACCGCAAAAAAATTATCAAGCAAGTCTACTAATATCGTCAACAAACTTGGGAATCTTGTATTGTGGAAGGCACGTTTTAAGATAGGATTACACTACACTAACCGCCTTCCAAAAAAAGACAAGCTATATTGTCATTCGAAAGAAAAATACAGAGCAAAAAAAAAAAAATCAAATACCCTTCTCTTCACTTTCGATGGAAACAGGTGCTGTATCATCGCCCAGGTCAAGTTGAACAGCTTATTTTCAGTCAGCACATGGAACTCCTTGAACCGCGCAGGGAAACAATACTAAATACAGAAAAAAAATCCTTATAAAACAAAACTCTAACCAAGAAATCAGGGGAAATCTTTCAGAAATGGCCATTACTTGCGTGGAATGGACCAAGAGCAGAATATTGCTAGGTGTGCACATTTTGACTTGGCTCCAGCTCAGCTCTCTGACGTCAAAGATGATCCTGTAGCCTGCGATCTGAGAGGCCTCGTACTGGATGGAGTGGATCAAACAGGCGGTTACAGCTCGGCAGAGGTCATCGAAGAGGTCGACATCTGGATCCCAATTCCCTTTGTCATGAAATAAGAACACTAATTAATCTACAGGATCTAAATAGGTCTATGAGAGAGAATTGGTATAAGAATATATTCAATCGTCACAATTTTTATAGCCTTGAATGAAATAGCGCTATATGAACGTATATTTCCTTATTACACAATGTAACATGTGAGCTCCATGATTGGTTTACCAGATAATTGCCTTTCATAATATGGGATTTCTTTGATTGGTCCATAAGTGGAGGTGAAAATCTTATTAAGTGTACTGATGATAGTATTTTCAAGTGTAGTATTTTATGTAATTTCGTAGTATGCAGTATCTGGAAAAATTCTACTTGAAAAATGCATTGGTTACTACTCAGATTTGAAGTATGGAAAAAATATTTTAGCAAAAAGCAAAAATTCATTTTAAAAGAGTTTTGGCATGAAAGAATTTTTAAGTTCCAATTAGCATCTAAAATTTAATGAAAGCTGAGTTTTCAACAGCTAAAATGCATTAAAGAACACAAAATATTTAAAAACTTACTTTCTTTAAAATACAGAACTATTAGTTTTTAAGAATCATAATCACTTATATCAAGAAAGTAAATGGGAAAATATTCTGTATTAAAATGTTTCAATATCAATTCATGATGAAGAAGAGGGAGTATTTCACCAGTAACAGCTGGTTAGCCGAACTATATGTGTAAACTCCGACTCTCAAGCGTCACCTCCAGCCATGGACTCCATTTACCCCTATAGTTCGGCTAACCAGCTGTTACTGGTGAAATACGCCCTCTTCATCAATGCCTTTTGGAAATTAAATCTGTTCTAGGAATTCCAAGTAATTCCAGCAAATAGTGGAGGACTAATCATTGGTCACCACTTTTTCCATTATAGTCAGCTAGACTAGTTCTTGCCCTCCGCTCTCTTGCGTGATCTTCCTTGCCGTGCTGATGAGTCCTAACAAGGACGAAACCGACCTTTAAACCCTCCCTTTAAAATTATTTAATGCGTGTGAAAAGTATTTAATGCGATGGCTAACAAGGTTCTACCATTGAAACGGATTTTACTTTCCGAATGGCCTTCATATTTAAAATTAATTAGATTTTCCTACACCAGGGGGATGAGTAACAACAACAACATGAATTATAGATTCTCGAGTGAGTCCCAAGCAGTATTGTCTAGGATTTTAGATTAGAACATTTATAAAAATTAAATTAAGAGCACAGACGTGAAAGACAGGAAAGAAAAATTTGAGTCGAGCTCTCACCTACTTTGAGTATCATCACTATACATCCTTCCCGGTCTCTTTTCGTCAGGAAGCCGAGAAAGTTTTTGAGGATGAGCTTTTTGACCACATCTCCATCCGAATTGTCGTACATCTCCTTGTGGTCTTTGCGAAAGCGCCAGTAGTTCTGCACGTTCTTGAATGCCTTCTTCACATTGTGTTTTCTGGCTCGCAAGAAAGCCAGGAGGTAGTTGTCGTCCATGGGACAGACCAGGTTTGGCTCGTCTGCAATTGAACAGAAATTTTTTACTCTGTTTCGTTTAGGAGGTATGGATGCCAGGATAGTGACTTTTATAAAAGGATACGCTCTGTTATGAACAGTTCAAAGTCAAAATTTTCTAAGTAAAACACTTTATAATTGCACTAAAAGTAAATATACCCTTATTCTGATTGTAATGAATTAATAAAAAGAAGAATTTCTTTATTCTGTCATTTTTATATGCCTCATAATGAACCATAACGTTCATGTCAGGAGAATAACGCCATTTCCTGGGACAACATAATAAATAATAATAATAATAATAATAATAATAAGTTTATTGGCAAAAAAGGCCAGCTGGCCCATACACCAAAATACAAAAATATCAGAGCATACAAATAAATGCAAGACAAAAACAAAGCATATAAATAGAATAAATAGAACTAAAATACAATTACCAAAAAAAGAGAAAAAAAACCCTCAGGAGTCTAAAGAACAATTTGCCAACAGGAACTGGTTCAACTTTTGAGCTGATTTAATAAAATTTACTATTGCAAAAAAATTCTTATGATTGTAAGTGAGGAAATCATTAAAGTTATTTTGATACCCAATAAAAGGGGAAAGATACTTTAATCTGTAAAAACAATACATAGGACAATATAAAAATACGTGTTCCCATGATTCTGGTTCATCCATATTACAGTATTTGCATTTGTCTTTGGGGTTTATTTTAAAGAGTTTTCCCTCGAAAAAAATGGTCTCCTGATTTAATCTCAGCTGGAAAAGAATTATCTTCATTGAAACATCAATTCTTGAGGTAATATAGTCTTCTATGAAAGGGGTTAGTTTTATAAATTTATAGTGAGGGTAATGTTGACTTTTTTCCATACTTATCATATCTAACTGTTTGTATTGATCAATGTAGCTTAGAAGGATTTGGGGCAGAAACTTCATTGCAACTTCTGGATCTTGTGATAGCCAAACATAAGAAAAGCCGGAGCTTTCGATTATAGATTTAATTTTTAAAGTCCAATTAAATTTTATTGGGCTCGAACGGCCATAAAAACAATGTTTGTATGCAATTTTGGTAAACCTACGGTCATCCATCTCTAATATTCTAATCCAGAATCTCAAAATTAATTTTATGAATATAATGGAAATATTAGTTTGACCCAGTTCAAGTCTGAGAATATAACCTGGAGTATATTTTGAAAGATTGAATAATTTTTTAATAAAGAAGTTCTGGATATGTTCTAACTCACTGATATAGGAAATAGACCAGACAGGACTGCCATAACTGAGAACCGATAATACAAGGGAATTAAAAATTCTGAACCAGCTACCTGGAGAATTGATCTTTGCTCCTGTTACAATGGGCCACATTGCATGAATGGCAGAAAGAGCTTTAGCACTGAAATGTTTCTTTGCTGTAGAAAAAGACCCCGAAGAAGAAAAAGGGACACCTAGATAAATGTAGATGCTTACAATTTCCAGTTTGCTATTTTTGTAATAGAATTTGTCATGTTTCGATAGTTTACCTCCTTTTCTGAATATCATTACTTTTGTCTTATTTATATTTACCATAAGTCTGTGATCTGAGCAAAATTGTTCCAATATTCGAAGTTTTTTATTCAAGTTAATAGGGGAGTCTGCTAAAATAATAGCGTCATCGGCATAAAGTAATATGTCAACAGGGGTTCCATCTCGAAAACTGATATCCGAAATTCCAGATGTGTTTAGGCGGATAATAAGATCGTTCAAGAAAAGTGAGAATAGAATTGGGCTTAGTACTTCTCCTTGTAAAACTCCCGAATTAATTTTAAATGGTTCAGTAAAATCAGAGGATGAGCGAACTTTCGCATATGCATTATTGTAAATATTGTGAAGGATTCTGATGAATTTCGGGCTAACTTTATTTTTTTGTAGTTCAGAAAAAAGTATTCCATGGTTAACGTTGTCGAAAGCTCCTTTAAAATCTATAAAGACAGAGTAAAGTTTACCACGCTTTTTCTTTAATTTATCATTTATTAAACAATTTAATATAAAAATTTGGTCTAAGCAACTGTAATTCTTCCTGAAACCTGCCTGTTCCTCCAAAAGTATATCATGAGAGTTCAAATAATTCAGTAGCCTTTTATTCAGAATTGATGTAAAAATTTTTGTGACTACCGGAATTAATGAAATGGGTCTATAGTTGGAGGGATCAGAAACATCTCCTTTCTTGTAAATTGGATTGATTATAGTCAAGATCCAGGATGAGGGCATTTGTCCGGTTTCATATATACGGTTAAATATGTTGCTAATTGCAATCAATGAAAATTTACCTAGGTATTTAAAAAACTCAGGTTTCAATGAGTCACATCCAGGTGCCTTACCACACTTCAGATCCTTTATAACACATTGGAGTTCCTGAGTTGTAATATCTCTATCCAATAGTGGATCAGAAAAGGAAGAAAAAATGCCAGATGTGACCAGTGAAACAGAGTCTTCCCCCGGAGCACAATTTGATTTAAAAATGTGAGAGAAATAGTTAAACCATTCACATGATTCTATAGAGTTTTGAATGTATTTACTCTTTCTAAAGTTCTTGATTATATTCCAAAATGTTTGAGAATTATTGCAAGAAGAAAGCTCAAAATTTAATTCTCTGAAATAACTGGCCTTTTTCAAGGTGCACAGCTTTTTATATTCCCGTAGACATATTTTGTAGGAGTCAAAGTTAATTTTATTACTATATTTTTTAAGAATTTTCAACTTTTCCTTCAGCCTAAATCTTGATTCTCGACAATCCTTATCGAACCATTTAGCCTTTGAGTGAGAGAGAGGTTGGGATGTTTTGGAGTTATTTCTAGTCCTAAGTAAATTGTGTCCTGGGACAACATGTTTCAATTCTAAAATGATGTTTAAAATTTTCAAAAAAGATTTTCATTCACAAATACATATACTACTATAAGGTAGGATTAATAATATTAGGTAAAAAAAATCTGGAAATAATAAGCTTTTAGTTTACTAAAAAGCCCTTAATTTGACCATATGTCAGTGGGATAAGCCAAAATGATGAAATTTTGAAATTTAAAGTTTTTAATCCTTAATTTTTGCTTTTAAAAATTGTTATAACTATGTTCAATACTTATCTTAAGGCTATTTATCAGAATCTTGGAAAGAAAAATTAATTTTATGGCAAAACACCAAAGAACCAAAAGGCAAAACACCAATGTCCAAACACTATAACACATTTTCTCTTTTGAGTCTTTTGACTCTAAAATGTTTTAATATAAAACTTCTACACCACTATCTTTTTCTTACACAACACATTCGCAACATAATCGCAATACCATCAAAATATTTTCTTTTGATTAGAAATACTCATTATTGTGTTTACTTAGCGTTGCAATTAAGGTTTTTTCACGCATTTGCAACTCCTACGAAGTGTAATTGGAAAATATGTTCTATGATCTCGCGTTATACGGATATCTTCTGAACTTCACAAAAGTGAGTGTAAGAGTTTTCAAAGAAACTTACTTCTTATGAGCTCTTTGAGAAGTTCTAAATTTTGCTGTTTAGTTTCTTCTGTCTCGTTTAGGTCCGTCCTTGCCTCTTCGAGCAACTCAGGAGTGAGGTAGTCCATTGCATAGTCCAGTATAACTTCATCTTCGTGGATATTTCTTCGATTTCCATTTTCAATGAATTCTTCCTCTTTGCACTCGATGCCTGTCTCCAACCCGTGTATGCCATTTTTGAACTTTTCTATCACTTTCGTAGAAGGCAGCACGTCACTTTATAAGAGAAATGCAAAGATAAGGGGTAATAAAGAATAATATGTTGAACATGGTATCTTTATTAAAGATACTATGTTCAACATATTATTTTGCAATTAGGAAAAGTTTGATTCATGCAGGAAGAAATTTAACTACTTTATTGAAATTCAAATATGTTTAGGTTATTTCTGTACATCTTAATAATTGTGTTGGCTTTTCTTTTGTAAAATTTTATTGTGGCAGAAAATTAAGCAATATCATTCAATCTTATCCCCTTTCCAAAAATATTCTTAAGATAAAGATAAAAACTTATTTCTGTTTCAAAAGGTTTTTAAAGTTTTGTTCTGAAATAATGTGGCCATAAATTTTTACTCTTTTATCTCGTCAACAGCTATCGAGACATAAGCATATATAAGCGAGACATAGCTATCGAGACGTAGGTTTAGCTTTTAAGGAATTCGTATAACATATATGTGCGATACATAGTACTATATAGAAAGTGCAAATATACACTTTCTTAACTAGATTTAACCTTGAAAAACTCGATGTATGTAGGGTTTATTTTAATTAGTAGAACACCTTTAACTCACTGAAATGGACTCTAACCGCCTATCTGGTTCGAGACTTCACACGGAACCAACACGTGACCTACTGAGCTTGCAATTGGTTACCACAGATACTACACTAGTAGATCTACTAGTGTAGTATCTGTGGTAACCAATGGACTCTAACCGCCTATCTAGTTCGAGACTTCACGGAACCAACACGTGACCTACAACTGAGCTTGCAATTGGTTACCACAGATACTACACTAGTAGATCTACTAGTGTAGTATCTGTGGTAACCAATCGCAAGCTCAGTAGGTCACGTGTTGGTTCCGTGTGACGTCAGAGGGTTAGAGTCCATTACATTAAACTGATAACCAATGGCAAACTAGGTAAACCAAAAACACACTGGGCTCCCCTACTATAATTTTATAATTTTTTGATACGTTATGGTTTAAAACTCCCAAATTTCTGATTTTTAAGTTCAAAAATGTGTTTTAAATAATTTAAAATTCAATTTCATTTTTGCCAATACGCTAAGAAAGTCACATGATCAGAAAACGGGCTTTAATTGGATGTGACGTCACAGCGCACAATTTGTCATTTGAAAGTGTTTTCGCGCCCAAACAAAAAAAAACGAAATTTCAAAAATTTATGTATCAGACACTAGGCTACGAAAATATTTGATGTAAACGTCATTCTTCATGGTTTTTTTATCTACTATTTTATAAAATGTAATCTCAAAAAGTGAAAATACCTCATAGAGCATTCGCACATGACGTCACTTGGACGAATAACAACGTTGCTAAGGCCGTTGTTAGGTCAGAGTCATGTGATTGAAAATGCTCTATTATAAAACCGCTGATGTACTAGTATACCGTTCGCATGCAACAACAACGTGAAGCGATTTCTTTCGTTTGAATTCTAAATAAACTCCAAAAAGTGACCATAGATGGTCTAGCAAGCATCTCCCAACAGCATCAATAATACCAAAATAAAAACCCAAATCTCATTTTACAAATTATCATAAGTAAATCCCAAGATCCAGTTCTATGTAAGAGCTCAAAACGATTATTTTTGGAAAAAATCTTATTTTCAGCAAGACTTTACTTTATAAATTTCCATAGTTTTTAAGATGCCGAACATTTACGCCAATAGAGAGAAAAAAAGACGCAACCAAATCAAGTACGCGTCGGAAGCATCCTTCAAACGCTACATTCGGGAAGTTCTTCATATGATCGACCAGAATGGTCGTGCTAGCATATCTGAGCAATCTTTGGAGATTATTAATACCTTGATACACGTAAGATTTATGAAAATATTTATATATGTAAACACGAATTCTTTAATTTAATTTAAAATAGGTGGTTGAAATCAGTGTCTAAATTATTGGTTTTGGAAAAAATAATTAATATTGAAGTTCAGTTTCATAATAATTTTGAATTTTATTTGTGTCTTTCTATTTCTCACTTTTGTGCGGTGTATTAAGCATAATTATAATTTAGTTGTCAATTTAAGTAGTTTTTAAGATTTTTTTTCAGCTGAAATTTCATAAGGTTGAAAAGGGGAATAAGTCCATCTACTTTTTTAACAGTAGGTGTAAGGGTTGTAAACGTGCTTATTTTTAGATTGCGTTACTAGTCATAACTTTATTAAATTCATCCTTTTGATATTTGGAAGTTTATTGATATTTTATTAAGTAGAAGACACTGAATATTGAATTCACATATTCAAGTATTTTTTTTTAATTATGAATTCTATGGGTAATATTCCGTAATCGAGGTTTTCTCCAAATGTCGCCAAATTTAGGCGATAACCAGGGATTTAGATGTAGTGTTAAAGTCTGTCTGCCCTAGCAAGGCACGAGTGGCAAACCTAAAATCAGTACCCACAGCAGAAAAAGCAGTGGCGAGTGCAGGGTATCGGGTATCTAATAGAAGTGAGATAACCATCTTTATGGCTTTTTCGCCACTGTTTTTTCTGCTGTGGGTACTGATTTTAGGTTTGCCACTCGTGCCTTGCTAGGACAGACAGACTTTAGAAATAGCTTGGCGAGATCCGATCTCGCCAAATTTGGCGAAAACCTCGATTATGGAATCTGTCCCCTTGGGGCACTAAAGAGGTTTTTTAATGTTTGATTGAATGAGTAATTTCCATGTATCTCCCTCGCACAGGACATGTTCACGAACCTGGCAACGCAAGCGAAGCACATGATGGTGTCCACTGGGAAACGCACTCTGTCCGCTTGGGACATGCAAGCCGCGGTTCTAGAATGCCTGAATGGCGAAGTGGCCAAGCATGCCATCTGCGAGGGGCAGAAAGCCATGACTCAGTTCAACGACATGACGAAGAAAAGGACCAGAAAGAAATAGTTGAAAGGAGTGCTGTATTTAGCAGTGGTTCATCAGAATTCTAAATTTCAGCTTGCTTATGGTATAATAAAGGGTTGTGTGTGAACAAGTCGCTTGATGCATTTGTTGGAAAAGAATAGCAAATGCTGAAACACTCGCCATTCACAGGGCAGTTTTCATTATTCAGGGTATTTCATATTCAAATATATCACAGGGGAAGAATGTTTTTTTTTTCATTTCGGTACATTTTTAACATAGGTTGTCCGGCCGCCATTCCTATAAAAAATTAAACCTACTATCTAAATTAGCAGTATTGCATCTAATTTTTTCTATATTTTATGTGTAATTTATAAAATGTCCCTAATTAAGTCCTATTAGCAAGATTTGCGCCCGGCTAATCCTAAAGTACCGTTATTTTTCTTAAATAAAATGAAAAATGTTTGGGAAGAGCATTACGTATCTTTCAAATTCACAGGTATGATTTGAAAAAAAGAACCTTTGTTTTACCGATGGAGGATTATTTTTTAGAATTTTATTATCGTCTGAAACTTTAAAACAAAATAACGAACCCTTTCATTTTTGAACGACCCAAACGCCTGGTGTTGGCTTGTTATTTCAAGAAGAATAGTTTATGGAGATTTATTTTTTAACTTTTAATTATTCTTGAAGCAAATTAATTTTAAGGGAATCACAGGTAAACAGTTAAGTATCTGGAGATTTTTTTTTTTAACTTTTCATTATTCTTAGTAAAGAAGCAAATTAATTTTAAGGGAATCACAGGTAAACAGTTAAGTTTCTTACATTATCATGTACGTTTCTGAAATAGTATCCTCTTAAGAATGTAACGATCAATATTTCTAGGGTTGCGAAGGTTTAAGGTAAGTAATATTGTAAAAATTCTCCCTAAAAAAACTAATCAGTATGCAATACAGCTATAGCTAAACAAACGAACACAGCTTATTCATGAACTATGAATGAATTTTTGTTTTTAAATTGTTATACCCCATGCTCGCTTTTCAAATTTTAATTTATCTAGAATGAAAATTTTTGAGCTTAGTGACCGTTAGCGAGCAGGGGGCGATAGCTCCCTAGGTCCCTAGTACCCTAAAAATAAAAAGACGTATAGGAACGCGGATTCAAGGGAGGAGCACTCCGGAAAATGCCCCCACCTTGGGCCGAAAAAAAAAGTGAAAAAGAGAGGAAAGGCCTAAAAAGGTAGAAAGAAGGTAGAAGATTCTGAAAGTCCACAAATTTTACAATCATTTAGGTCACTTTTTCGTTCATTAGGTGCTTGTGCTGATCAAAAATGAGTTAATTAGGTTCAAAATTCCTACAATTTTGTGGGGGGAGAAAAAATATCATGGGGGATCAAGATATCGTTATAGAACAAAAGTAAAATTTTGTCTATTTGCGTCCAAAGGTAGAGTGATCCTCAAAAAGTGCCCCCCCCCTTTGGAGTCCAGCTGGACCCACGCTTGACAGGAACAGGGAACATCTAATCAGTTTCCGCGGGCCAAACTTTTGAGAGCCCTGGCTTAAGTCAATTGTTCAATAATATTGGCACTGGACATCCATACAGAACTACAGTAATACTTAGAAATTAACGTGGTTTTACCAATGTTATTATGTGCAGCAGTAAAAAAAACCTCAGAATATATTTTAGGTTGTAAAAGGTTTATGGTCAAAAAGTATAGATAAGGTATTTTGTATTGTCTTTAATTTCGTCTTATTTTTTTACTCGAAAATGTTACTGTTATATAGATTGAACTAAAGCTTCCCTACTTGCCGCTAGATAGCACCACTACATAAAAAACGGACCCGCTGAAATGAAATGGAGTAGTTTTTTCTTAGTTTTGAAGATATAGAAAGAGATAGAAATTCGTTACATCTAAGCTAATTTCTCAAAGACAGCTTCATTTTCTTTATGTTAATTATAAATTCATGAATATTATCTCTAATCTGAAGGATACATTGTACTATATGTATTTATGAATGGGATAAGAAAACAAGTCTCCGCTAATAAAATAAAAAGAAACTATTGTAAAAGTTTGATCCAATTAAAAAACACAGTTTGTAAATAAATAATTTGTTTTGGTATAAAACGCATATCCATAGTACACTCGAATTATCAAAGGGTATTCATAAAGTCGTTATCTGAATAATTTTCACAAAAATAAACACAGTCAAATTCAATTGTCACTCTTATTTTCATTTACCTAATTTCATTTTATTAATTAAGTGAAGAAAGGGAATACTTATTCTTGACATTATAAGACGTCTATAGTACTAAAAATTATACTATAATTTAATTAGTAATGTGTACACGTGAAAAAATCAAGTCTATGACTGTCCAATTTTAACATTTTTTTATTTCAAGTATATGTAAAGACAAAACTAAAAACTTTTTAACTTTACACGCTGTGACTATTTGTGTTTCGCAAGGAAAGACACATTCAGATTCCAAACTACACATGCAATGTACAGTTTATCCGTTAGATGGCAGCACCACAATTACACGTATGACATGCCTATTTCTTCATTGTAGTGCTGCTATCTAACGGCTGAATTTAAAGCTATAAATTTGTTTTTAAATATTGACTACCAAGGTTAACTACATAATATAAAAATGTTAGATTTGGAGAATCGAAAAAAAAAAACTTCATCAAAATTATTGAAGGGGGTCAAGTTTGGTTCCCAAATGTTTAAAAAAATTTTTAATGGCTTCAAAAAATTATTTTTTTTTAGAAAAGTTAATGATGAAAGTAGATTCGAATACTATAGCCGTGAAAAATTATGTCTATGACTGACCAATTTTAGCTGATTTCAGGTATATATATAAAGACAAAAATACAAATGTTTATATTATAACTTTACAACGTGTGACTATTAAAAAATCTCTAGTACCTATAAATAAAATTAAAATTAGAGTTTAGCCATTAGATGGCAGCACCACAATTACACGTACGACATGCTTATTTGTTAATTATAGTGCTGCTATCTAACTTCTGAATTTAAAGCTATATATTTTTTAAATTATTGACTATCTAAAAATGTTTAGATTTGGAAAGTGGAGAAAGACTATATTAAAATGAGAGAAGGGGGTAAAGTTTAGTTCCAAAGTGTCAATGAACTTTTTGTTGGCTTCAAAAATTTAATTTTTTTTTAGAAAAGTTTCTCCGCTTTTTATGTAATGAAAATTAATAACTTTAAATTTAGTTACCTAGTACTTGTGAGTTAAATTAATTTCAAGAACCTTAATGAAATCAATCTTTGAAATTTTGTCTCAACTTTTTTTAAAAAGATTTTTTACATAACTTCTCTATAGAACAATGTTTTTTTTATGGAAGTCTTGGATGTCGACTTCATTGTTAAAGGACTATGAAGTGTGAAGTTATAAAAAAAGAAAAACATTGAAACTCAAGTTTAAATATCAATTGAATCTTGAATCGTCAGTTTTAAAAAGGGATAACTCCAAAAAATGACAAATTGACTTTTTGTGCTCAAAGCAATCTCCAAGCTTTGCTCTAAGAGTGAAAAGAGGGGGAAATAACTACCCCCTATAGTGAGTTATATGGCCCCTTTAAGTTGCAAAATCGATGTCCATTCATTGCATTTTTTCAGTTAATTTGAAATTAAAGTTAAATGGTCTTTCTGTTCATATTCTTTGTGCTGCATGCAAACTTAGTCAAAATAAAATTTAAAAGTGCTTTTAATTTTTTTTTATCAAAGGAATGTTTGATTTCATGCATATTCATCTACTCCCATTGAAACTGCCTTAATAATGACCCAGTTTCATAATAATTTTAAATTTTATTTGTCTTGGTCTATCTATTTCTTACTTTTGTGCTGTGAACTAAACAGAACTATAATTTAAACGATGAATGTAAGAGGTTTTTAAGATTTTCCTTCACAAGGTTGAAAAAGTCCATCAACTTTTTTCAACTTAAAATACTTTTGAATGCACTTATATTTTTTCCGTAGAGATTGACCCTTTTTTTTCTAAATAAGTTCCTGAATTTCCAGTAAAAATTTGGTGGTTACGCAACAAAAATTCCATTATTTATACAGTTTTCCCCCCGATTTTCAAAAAACTTGGTTTTTGGAATTATTCCCATCTTCTAACTGTCGATTCTATTATAACGAAGATTGAATATTGGATTATAAATGACCGTATGGGAAAAGCATTAATTTAATTCACTTACTTGTTAGAGGTCCAAAACTTTAGGAACGACATATTCCCAATTCATGTTTTAGTGCTTTGAGGACGCATAACCTAACACAGAACGCACTATACTTGCAAAAAAATTGTGGAAGAAAATTACACTTGTATTTTTCATCAGGAGTCTCAGCAGATCTTCCGTTTACCTCCTATTGGCTTAGAAGACAAGTATTTAAAAAGACATTAACTTATCGATTATTTCCTTCAAGAGCACCCAGAAAATATAAGAGCATTATCTGCCAATTCCCAATACCAATAACAAATTTTTCCAAAAAAATTTCTCAGAAGGTTTATTTGTATACTTTGTACTGTTTGTTGCATGCTGTTTACTATAAATACCATATGTGGGTCTCTATACTTCAAATAACTGTTAATAATTCATAGGACCTGTTAACAAAAAGGGTTCGAGTATTATGAATAAGGACGCGGAAATTTTCGTCATATTTGATTAGTCAATTTAAAATACGTGTCTAGTATTGTCTTTCGTACATTCCGATTCTACATTACACAAGCTATCCAGCTAAATTTTCTTATTTCAACATTGGAGAAGGTACTAGATAAGCCAGTAAATTGCCTGTATTTCCGCCTATTCTAGGCTAGTGACCTTTACATAATGATATCATTTATGTATTTGTTGCAGATTGTTTTCAGAAAGACTTTTCTTGGAAAGCATACGTTCTTTTATTATTGCTTAATTATTTTGTTTTGAAGAACAAATTGTTTGTCTTGTGATTTCACTTCATTCTGTCATTGGCACAGATAAACTATAATTTTTCGTAATTTTCTAAAATCTAAAACCATAAATTTCGTCTTTTCAATTCAATTCAACCAAATCAATTCAACCAATCAATCAATTTTCAATTCAACCTAGTTCGCTACCCCCCGAAGAAATAAAAGCTCTGAATTGAATAGGGCAGGGTAAACTGCCCAGTGAATGAACAGTTGACTACATAGTATTTATATTTAGGGATACTTGTTCATTTAATGGGTATATCGCAGTGTTTTCACTAAAATCAAAATACGGTATTATTATACCGTAGATAAAATTATACGGATATTACGGATTAAAAATTATATTTAAAGTGGCAAATCGCAAATCAAAATGCTCTATCTATCACAAACGTAACTCTACTCAGTTGGGCCATGCCACTTTTATAGAGGGGTGCTTGCACCTCCATGGGAGAAAAGAGGAGCTCCCATTACCTTCCTTTGTATGGATTGACCCATTTTAGAGCGACCTCCCCTCCCCAGTGAGAAGTGGGTCGCACCGGTTGCAAATTCATAAAACCTTGAACCTGTTGAGAACAATAATTTTTTTTATCACAGTTTTTTTTTATCATTTTGACGATTGATATTTCTTTTTATAATTATTAGATTTTATTGGTGGATATTAAGTAAAGTCCGGGTATTGCCAAAACAAAATGCTACTTAAAACTAAAGTTTATTTTTATTAACACATAATTTTGAAAACATTGTAAATGTAATGGACCTCTAAAGACTGAAATGTACTATTTTCGTTCAATTACAGTCATATAATAAATATCATATTAAATCCTTATTGAAGCTACTGAAAAACAGAGTGCATTCTTTATCCGTTATCAATTCTTGAATTGTGAAAAGTAAAAGGTATTTTTGTCTCATTCCAGAGACGACAGCAATGAACAAAATTATATATTTAAAATAAAATAATATTATAAAATATCCTGCGTTTCCTGACTTGACCAGCAATTTGGGTTTATTTATGAACATTGGGAGGTTTTGAGAATAATTTATTTATTATCAGCATCTCAAAAACAAGATACAGGAATGATGAATGATTAAAGGAAGACGTATTTTTTGAAAATCGGTCATGCCTCTTAAAAATATACCCTCGTAATTGCTCTACATGTATTTAATGCTGAAAAGGAATGGCAGTATTCACGCACTAAGCACAGTTAACTTTTATCTATTGTCGCAACTTGTATTGTAAATTTCACAATGTCGTCGGTAAGAAGGCCTCTCGTTCGGTCAAAAAAAAAATGCGAACTTCACAATGACAATTCGACCTGACCTGACTCACCCTCCTAAAAAACCACCTGCGTACACTCACACTTTCACCCAACGGAGTCAACAACCCGCTCTGGGAAAGAAGGGCGAATCCATAAAATGGACTCGCCCGCGCCCCTTCGTGGGGCCCCGGCCATGCCCTCCTACCCTCCCTCGGCGAGGCCACCACCCCGGAAACGCAGGTCGGTGGTGTCGTTGACCCCCTTTCGGGGAGTCCCTGACCCCCGGAAGGGCTGATGACCGGGCTCTGCCCTCGATTTTAACCCTTTCCCCTGCCTGACCCGAAAAGACCCCCTTTTCTCGCTTGAGTCATCAGGGCCAGTGGTGACTCAGGTCAGGCCCCCGATTTGGGGAAATCGAGATCTAGTGCACTTTTTTCGACATCGGGCGGGTGACCGGGTTGAGATAAATCTCTTGATAATGGAACGCGGTAAGAACTTCTGAGTCGAGAAGGGTATGAAACATTTTAAGAGCAACCAAACTGTTGGAAAGAACTAGCCAATGATAAAAACCGATAAAAGTACCCTATTAATCTTAGTTTACTATTTTGTGCAAAGACAGCAAGTCTATGGGAGATTCTTTCAAAAGATATTTTTTTAAAAACTGCTATTTGTATAGGTACTATTAAAATTCTCGTTTTTGAAAATACAAAAAAAATTTTTTTAGCTTTTACGCAATACTCCAATACCCACAATTAAACTATATATCACAATTTGAAATAGTGTTTGAGTTTGTTTCATAGAGTTTGGGTGGGCTCAAGCCCCTCAATATTTTCTGAGAGCAGGCTGAACCCATCCAATTTTTTCTTTCTGTTTTTCCTTTTCATGTTCTTTTGATGCTTGTATCAGGTCTGGTCTTGTCCTTGTGTTGTATGAAGATGAATAATACTTATTGATTAATTTTTCTTCTTACGTATTAAAGACAAAACGTATTAACGGTAAAATTCTCAGAATTTTAACTGTTCAAAGAAAGAATAAAAATATATTGGATTCATTCCCTTCTTTGTTAATAATATTCTTCTTTGCCTAAAAATTTACCTATAAATAAAACTGTAAACTGACACTGAACTGGAACTGACATCTGTAAAACTTTTAACTGGTAGTATAGAGCATTTTCAATCACATGACTCGGACCTAACAACGGCCTTAGCAACAAAAATGTTACAGTTTTTTGCCCTACAGAGGTTAACAGTTACAGAAAATGACTGGCCGTGGAATTCTTCTATTGGAGCATTTTCAATCACGTGACCCTATACCTAAAAACCGCCTTAGCAACAGGTACCGCGTTACCTAGCAACCGCCTTAGCAACAGTTAACAGCCCTACAAAGGTTAACAGTTAAAAGAAAATAGCTGGTCGTGACGTCACCTGAAAAAGCTCTATTGCTTTCCCAATCTAAAAGAGCATTAACGAAAAATTTATGGACTTTTACCTCCGCAATGAAAATTTCTTAAAAATGGCCTGAAACTGTTCCAAAATGGTATATCGAGTTATTTTTTATAAAATTAAATTAAATACTAAAAACAGTCTGTTACACCTACAGAATTAATATTAATGTCGCTCTGACATTTCCCCTCCCCAAAAAAAGAAAAAAATCTTAAGTTTCCTCGTGACATCAATGAGGAAAATTAATCCGAAAACTAAAATGATGATGTGTCGTAGGATGCTCCTATTTTCACACGTCTTTTAAGGAAACTATATTCGTAGTTTAGTCACTCTTGTTTTTTAAGGTGACGTTGGTACTCATGACGCTTTACTTACATATGAAATCATATCTATTATTATCTGTAAAAGGATAAAACATAAATCGCATCAAACAATGCTAAAATTAAAATTTCGAAATGTTATTACAAGCTACAACAACATCAACTTTAAAAGAAAAAAAAAAGAACGATAAGAAAAAGATAAGTCCTTCTTATAAGCCAAGATGTATATCATAATTTACTTGTAACAATAAGTTTCATTTTTTATTTAATTGTAATTATTTTTTATTCGTTTTAAAATTTGGTTCCATTCCGTTTCCTGCGTTTTGTGTACCAAATAACAGAAATATTTTGTCTGTTTCTAATATGAAAGATACAGTTTTTATTTTTAATATTATAAATAGAATAAACAACACTGAATTTTTTTGATAGGTTATTTGCTGCCATCTATGTTCGTATTATAAAACTACTACTGGGTTTCGGTTTCAGAGCTAAACTTTTTTGTGCAAGTATTGATACGTGCTGCCATCTACTGTAAAATTGTGTTATTTAATTTCAACAACTTGGATTACTAGACTTAGTATACGTAAATATATTTTCACTAATCCATCATCATGAATGGCCCTTAGGCATTTATTTTGGTTAATGATTTTAATACTGATTTGTTGGTTAGTGATAAAAATAATTCAAATTAATTATTTACTGTAATAACTGTACAAAAGCTCTAGGAAATAGCTAAAAGCTAGAATATTTAATTACAAGATTTTTTTACGGGTTCATTAATTTTAGAAAAAATTCAAAACACAAAATGCATTAAAAAATATTTTTTGTGTGTTCTGAATAACTAAGTCAAAATTAGTATCCTTTTTAAAAGTCAAACTTCGAAATTAAATTAAAAGATAAATAAGCATTGCAATTAAAAAAAATTCGGGTATCTCTATCGAATAAAAAAAAAATAAAATAAAAATGCCGTCATACAACAAAAATGTTATATCGTGAATTTGTTATATTGTGAATAAGTAAATACTTATAATTTCTGTCTTAAATAAATGTATGAGTTAATATTAAATTAGGAGACTTATCAACTGCCCTGGTCACCTTTAACTTAACTTTTTTAACAACACAACGCGATTTACCTGATTCGATTTAAATTTAATTTAATGTGTCTTTTCAAAATTTTCGGCACAACAAAAAGAATTAAAATTGGAATTCTATTCTAAATATTATTCTAAAATTTTTAATCAGAAAGGAAAATTAACTAAAATCTTTAGTCGTATCTTTGTTTAATGGTTGATCAATACTTCCGTTCACTAGTACGCACTTTTACACAGCATGACGTCAAGAAACACAAAGGCCTACTACAACGAAGAAGATAAAAAAAAAACCAGCAGCGAAGGTTGGTTCAGCCTCCACCATTACCTTGAGGGGAGGCGGAGTGGCATCGATCTGGGCCGCAACCCTTCCAGCCCTGCGCGAAAGGGGAAAGGCGCGGCGACCGTGGGCGCGTCCACTTCCGCCCGCGGGAGGGGAAGGATGCGCCTGCCGACCGCGAAACGCGCCTCGGCGACCTTGGAGCGGCTGTGCGCGACCTTCGGCGCCAGGTAGCGGGGCTTTCCTTCCGCGTCCGCGCGCGCACCTGACGTCATGCTTATGCGAGGGGGAGGGGCGAGCGGATTATCATAATAATCGGGTTGTGGTTTATGGTGCGGAGGGGACGATGATTGATTATCATATTATAATTCTTTTGCGGGGCGTGCGAGGTCGTCTTCCTTCGACGACAACGAAGGGAATCGGAAACGACGAACTCTCGGGAACAGTGTCAGAGGCGGACGTGCGTAACTCGGTGAGGGAATCGGGGTAATTTTATTCGTTTTCTGTGCTAAAGAAATAAAATTTTAAATATCGGTAGATATTTTCCTAAATTCCCTCTTTTTTTTTCTCTGGGGAGTATGCTAAAGAGAGCTACCTTTTATCTCGAGTACGTATTATGTGTGTGTTTCTTTAAAAATACAGAGGCTGTATCGCTATTTTAATAGGATATAGCTTATCTCTTGCTAGCGTACTTGTTAATAAATTTCTTAAAATTTACTATCTATATGTGTGATCTGTTTCACTTTTTTTTTATAAAACAGTATATCGTAGGCGTAGCTATAGAGAATAGGACTGAGAAAACAAAGAATATTCAAACCTTTGAATAGCCTAATAGGTTTTTAAGGCTGGATTTCCAAAGACTAAACCTAAATCAAAATTATTAATTTAATTATTTTCTCTAGTTAATAAAGAGGCGTATAAAAGAGACAAAATTAATATGTAAAATTTTTCTTTGTTTCCTTTATAGAGAAAACTGAAATATAGATCCACATGGGGTATAAGAGGAAAATTAAAAATTGCCCATCATTCCAGGATTTGAACAATTTAACTTTATAAAAATAATTAAATAGATTTACTTTCTGTACTATTATTATATGATTATGAAATAAATTATAATCTGTATTTAATAAATAATATTAAATGAATATTGTATTATTAAAATTCTTATCAAATAAATAAATTATATGATATTTTTTCAACGATATTTTTATTTCATATTTATTTATGCACTATCTCTAAGAAATTATTTCAATTTAACTTAGAATAAAAAAAATTTCCCAATAAAATGACCATGAAATTTTGATCTGTAAAATACTGAAAGCCCAAGAAAGTTTATTAAAGTTCTCATTACCCCTTCCCATTAGTTTACTTATAAAACAGAAGGAGGTGGCACACACGAGCCCATCCTCGCCTCATCATTCGCTCGCATCTCTCTCATAATAACCAAAAACCCTCCCCTCCAAACGATAATCAAAATCAACAATACAAAAAAAACCACCTCAACTCAAGTTCATCGCACGCGCTCAAACTCGCGAGAGAAAAACAACGAGCCAACCTTGAAAATCGCGCGTTCCAAACGAAAACAAAAGTCAACGCCCTCCGGGGTCACACGCGGTCAAGGGCGGCGCGAGGGTCAACGTTCCACGCGCGAGGTTGTTCCAATGTCGCTACCTGCTCGTCGAAGGACGCGGGAGAGGTCAGTTGGGGCCCCATTCGGGGACTGGTGGCCTTGCAGGGTCTGTTTACAGGTGAAAGACCGGTGAGTGACTGGGGGGGACCTTGGATCGAGGGTGAAAGTGAGATGGAGGTTTGTTGTTTTGGTGATGATGCAACTGCTCGTGATTTCGGGGTGTGTGTTGAGAAATCTTGCGTGGAATGGCACCGTCGGATGTGTTGTTATCTCTTTGCTACGAAGGAATGCCTTGTTTTGTGCCTTTTTTTATCAGTAGGAGAAAATCGTTTGTTTTGAGAGATTTGAACGGAATGCCTTTGAAGTTCGTGTCGTAGCAAACGATTTAGATGAGTTTTTCCAGTCAAAAAATAAATTTACTAGAGTGAAACGGATTTTTATTGGGAAAATTCAAAGCGTTAAAAAACGAAGTTTAGCGAAAAAAGAATTTATGAACTGCTAGTTTAAAAAATGCTAAATTATAAGATGAATGAAATTTATTTTGTTCTTAAAAAAAAGCTAAGTTAGTTTTTGAAGTATTTTATTGATCAGAAATAATTCTCCCTCAAAAAATTTGCTCAGACCTTAATTAGGAGGGAACTTAAAAAAACTGCATTTTTTGACGTAAAGTTAGGTAAAACATTTTTTTAAATTTCTTTACCCTTGCCTTGCAATCTAGACATAGATATTAACATATTTTGCAATATCCGTCACAGTTTAAAATGACAAATTATTAAGTTAAACAAAAAATTTATTATTAAACTTGTAAAAACTTAAAAGTTAATATTTAACAAACATTGTATATCAACGCCCTCACAATTCACAAAAGATACTTTTCCTCTACTTCTAAATAAACCAGCACCAGCCCCAAACAAAATATTCCACCTCATACAAGGGAGCAACAATGTTAAACGCACCCTTAAAAGAAAATAGAAAAGCTACTCCACACAAAAGAAAAACTGGGAGCAACAGCTCTTTCCAAATCCAACAACAAAACAACCAACAAAATCTCTCAACTCCTGTCATGCTCTCCCCAGCAGAAAGGTTGAAAACCTCCACCGCCGTGACGTCACACTGACGTCACCACCTGAATCATTCACCGCAGCGAGGGGAAAAGCCTCTCCAAACCAGAGTAGCGAAAGGGTTAAAGCACCTCCCCGCAGTAGAAGTGAACTCGACCTAGCTTGAGGGGAGAAAGTGAAGACTCGGCAGAGTTCATGAGGTGGTGGGGGGAGGACGTAGAACTACTCGTCTCCCCTCCCGTCTATGGCTTGGATCGATCGAGGTGCACACATCACCTGTTGCCGGTTAGCGCGTGGAGGATGTACTCTTCGACCTTCCTTGTGCTGATATGGAACGTTCGATGTCACTGGGGGGAGGGGCGTAGTGCCAGATGGCCTTCCCGTATTATAATGGTCGAGGTCTAGTTTCGGATGGGACCTCCTTTTTGAGGGGTTTTTGAATAATGTTATTCGGTTGGGCGTGCTGGCTGTGCGAGGTTTGAGATCCATCGGATAATAATAGTATTGCGCCTCGTCGTCGCAGACGGAGTGGGCGTATGGGGTCGAAGTGGCCCGGCGCCCCTCCCCCGAAATTCGAACGTGAAAAGCTGATTTTAAGGATCAAAATACCAAATTTTTTTAGGGAGAGGATCCCCAGACCCCCCCTTTTGTACTTGGATATTACCCACGAATTTTTTACATTAAAAGCTTATAAAAACAAATTATTGTACCAGAAACAAGTTTTAAAAAGCGTGGTTGGGAGGACTTTTGGGTAATTCGTATTGGATAGCTGCTTATGATGAGGATGGATATTTGGCATTCCCCCCCATTTTTTCCCATAATTTTATTTTCTCAATGATCAAATGATTTCACAGCCTCCAGGAAAACCTTCACGGTTATAAAAATAAAGTGATTCCTCAAATATTACAGCAGTGGAGTTGATGAAAAAGCTATACATTTAAGAACGATGATTTAAATCAATAACTTTTATTCCGAAAAAAAAAATATTCATAAAAATACGAAAGAGATTTAATTAAGCCTAGGATGGATTCATTTCATATTAGAAAGGAGAACAGCATAAAAAAGGCATTTGCTGTGAGAAAATGTGTTAAATAGTTTTCTTAAACTGAAAGGGATCAAATTAATGTGATTGGATATCATACTCGTATGTTTACAGCAGCACGGTGGTTTCCCTCAGTTTCCAATTAATTTTGGTATGAAGCTCTAAAACACAAATGTGAAGAAAATTGCTGCTCAAAATAAACGAAGCAAATTTAGTTTAAACTGTGTATAAATTTTAATTTAGAACATATTTATCTGTCTCACCTAAAATATATTGGTTATAACAGGGTAATACAATGTTAACACGCAGAATAAGACAATCGGTAATAGAATAACCAAGTAACAAATATTTTTTTAAGTGTAAGTGGCCCATTACTGTTTTATCTTGTGAGAAATATTAGTTTTTCTTATGGTCCTATAATTCCCACCTAATATACAAAATAGGGATTTCATGCAAAACAATCGCATAAAATTCAGAAAAGTTTTGAATAAACGTCAAACCAAACAACCCCATAAATTCCATAACCCCCCCCCCCTACAACAAACTACGCCTCTTCCCAAACATACCTTCCACCCCTTTCTCCCTTCCCTTCTGGATGCGCCTCCGTCAATGGACCCGCCCGCTTTCCGCTGGGTCGCGGGAGGTCGCACAGAAGTCAGCGGAGGTCGGCGAAGGGCGGCTGCGGTCAAGGATGGCGCGACACTCCGCCCAGGGACGACTGTGACGTCGTCTGGGCTTCGACGACACCGCCGCGCCGCCTCGATAAGATTTCTTTCATGACCGACGCGATTCCATTACAAACGTATGATTAGGTTGGTGGAGTCCAGGGCTATTTCCAAGGGGGGTTCGGGGGTCTATCATGGACCACCGAAAAGAAGATGTTCGCAAATTAGTAATCTTTAAAGTAAAAAATTTACTTATACGAGCTAAAAACGCAAAAACTACATGATAACACTGAAAAACTTGCGAATTTTTTCTTTTTTGAGAGCTCTGAAAAAGCGCTATTTTCACATGCTGAATGCTGATACATATCTCACCGAATATTCACGATATTTTCATAAAGTTTTTTTCCCAGTGAGTTTTTCTTGGCAACCCTATCGCACTGAAATTTCCCCTCTATCTTCTTTAGTTTTTTAATTAATATTATTAACTTTCTTATTTCTCCGCAAGGGGCGCTGTAAGTCATCTCAATGACCTAGGGGTGCATCTTACCTTTTGCTTATGTTTTTTCTATGTTATGTTTTCTTTGTTATGTTTTTTCTATGCTATCAAAATGATCCCAAATCTCTAAAATTAAGATAAAATACCATAAAGCTTCCAATTATACAAAATTATGGGGAGACCCCCTAGACTAGTAATGTTTAGTACTCAATATTACTTGGAACGTTTTATCTTTCGGTATGCAAAGTTTTAAATCCTAACTGTAAGTGTTCGAAAAATCTACATTTATCTGACAATGTATGCTTGAGCGGAGCATTAGAAATAATTTTTAATTTTTAAGCGTAAACATAATTCTTGGAGAAATTTTATTGCTAGCCTATCTTTTACTCAGAGTTGGTTGGGCAATTAATCCATTGATTTTAGTAGGTCGCTTAAATAATTAAAAATTCAAATGCAATGAGATGCATGCAATTAGATGCATGCAATTAGATTAATTTGTTATACTTCCTGCAGGCATTAACAAGCTTGAAAAATGCTTGTCTAGAAGGATGAATCAAACTTTTGTAAAATCCAATAGCCCCTCCCCCAATATGCTTACATTACAGGTTATGGCGTTTATACAGGTAAGACTCAAATCTTGGGTTCTTTTTGTTAAAATTATGTGAATGAGCCCTAAACGAAGAGGGAGGGTCCGGGGTTCCTTCCCCAAAAATTATTTGAAATTTTACCCGTAAAGGAAGTGTTCCTTTTGAAACTCATCTTTTGACATTTGGAACCCTTGGGTATTGTATGATTGTATCCAAAGAGGATTTCTCTTATTATGCCGCAGAAATTTCAAAGAAAACACACCACAGAATGTAGTCCCCTTGTGGTACCGCTGGGGGGTATGGGGGTCCTCCCCTCAGAAAAAATTTTGAAATTTAACCAGTAAAAGGCATAACATAGGTAACGTATGTGTGTGGATTTCATCCATTCTTCAAGCATTATTCATTCAAATCTGAATTGCATTCAGTAGAGATCTTAGGGGCCTTGTAATTGTAAATCCACTCTATTTTAGAGCTCAAACAGGAGAAGCGCTACATATTTTGAACTGGACTCGATAAGGTTGAACTGAAGGCCTTTTTAAAAGACCCACCACATTGCCAAATGGAAAGTGATCCCAAAACCCGACTCAGATTCCAAAGGCCGCGACACATATCCACCCGGTAAGGATTCTTCCGTAAGAATATATGGGTCCCTCGAGTTCAGAAAAAGTGAAATTGGAACTGTCATTGCGGAAGACTCCGACGGAATGAACTCGTCCAACCCAGAAAGCCATCCTAGACCCACTAAACCCAGAAACGAACAATCGAAAGCTCGAACGGTTTCCTGAGTGGCCAGGAAGCCCGGACACCGAAAGACCCGGGTTCGACCCTCTTTGACCCCGATTCCACGGCAGGTTGCACCCGAGTCACCCAGAATCCGGATGTAGGTAAGTGGGGCCCAGGATCGACCTACAAAACTCGGGGCTGTCCACTTCCCGTCGCCCCCCGCGCTGGAGTGGAATCGACCGAGGTCGCGGTCGACTTTTCGGCGATGAGTTAACAATGGGGACGATTAGAAAGCCGGGTGCCCCTGGAATGGTCCACAATCATCGGTTTTGCCCTTGACATGACTCGCAGCCCGGTACCCCAAATACCCGCGGATTCGGGTGACAGTAAATGTCCTCACTTGGACTACTGAAACCTCGTTCGGTGGTGCGGAATGTCCCGAACCGAAGAGAATATTTTGTGGAGAATCTGGGATAGAAGATATCCGTAAATGTGGTTTTATTTAACCAGGATGCAAAGAGAGCCAGAAAATATTTTTCGAAGGATGACTATGGTCTGAGAGAGGGAATCAAAATCGTCAACATTAAGAACTGAAGCTGAATTATTAGATATTTATAAATCACTTTCCCATCAAATTGTAACCTTTAAACATCTGCTTGATTTAAAAGAATATAATTAAGAAAAAGTTATTAGGTTGGGTTATGAAATAAGGAGATTTGGGGTGACGGTGTGATATGTTAATAGGGGCCTAAATGTCCCTTTGTAGTAATTTAGGAGGGGAATATTAAAATTTTAGGGACTGGATATGAGACAAATTTAGTCCATTTCAATGGTCAAACAAGGGGAAATTCTAACTTTCGGCTTTGGGAGGGGACGATATACTCCAAATCCCCTCTCTGGCTTGGAAAAAAAATAATTGCTGTAACTGATATAGCAGCAATAATATTGAATTATTTATTGCCATATTGTTTCCCAATTTTATACAAACAATTTATAAACGTCCAGCATATTAAATGCTTCTCAACATTTTCAATTCTTTTTACCAAGGTTTACTATTAAACTTTCCACTTAATTTTTTTATGTAAATAAGTTATCAAATTGTTTTTGGCTCACAGAAAATTTAATATGTTTGGTTTAGAAACTGAAACAGAGGTTTAGAAGAGGTGTTTTAAATCAAAAATTCCCTCCATTGCAAGAACCTCTTTTGTCTCCTCTTATTTGGTGCTGCCATCTAGCATGAGAAGGTGGAACTCTGCAACGCAGGACTTTGCATTGTAATCAAAAGTTAGTTTAAAAAATAAAGATATAATATTTAATTAATTAGAAATAATAAATATTTTGAAATGTAACTGAAAATAATTTTAAGTTCATGGTAGAGTTTGAAAATGAAGTAATTACAAAAAGAAAAATTTAATATTTGTTAAGTTTTGTTCTTTCTTGCCTAGATGGCGACACCAAAATGTTTTGTGAGAACCAGAACCCAGACAGCAAAAACTGGTCGAATACCAGTAGAATAGACGTCTATTCCACCAGTTCCGCTCGTCTAAAACTGTTCCAAGACTCATCGAAAACTATTCTATAACTCGTCGATTTCTCGTAGAAATGTCACTCCAATAGCCGTCGATTAGACTAGTCCAATAGACGTCTAATCGACGTCCTCCCATGGATCACTACGTCCAAAAGTAGATGAGTGTGGTCTTATTATGGAACAGTGGACTCCTCCAAAAGACGTCTAATAGACGTCTATTAGACGATTTTAGGGTGACCATAAACGGCCCCGCCCCTTTTTTCTTACACTACTGATTGTTATTGTTTATTGATTAAAATTAATTTTTTTCTAACTTAAACCCCTGTCAAACTAACTATTATACTTTTACCAATATTTTTAATTATAAGTAATCTTTTCAATGATAATTTTAGGGCATTTTGAATCCAATATCAATGTCATTGATTGGATTCAAAATGGCCTAAAATTATCAAAAGGTTTACTTATTATAAAAATATTAGTAAAAGTATAATAGTTAGGGTGACAGGGGTTTAAGTTATAAGAAAAAAATTAATTTTAATCAATAACAATTAAAAATCAGTAGTGTAAGAAAAGAAAACCAAATCTATTAAATTTTGTTACACTTTAGTAGTATTAAATTCTTTAAAATAACTTTAATCCCTGTTAAGTGAAATTCCACACCTTTACTGATCATTCTTACTAAGAATCATAAAAATCAAGCCTTAAAAAGTAGTCTACAAAATGAAGAAAAAATTGGAAACCTAAATAAAAACATAAAGATTTATAGATGAAAGTATGTTTTTTTTTATTTTCACGTAATTAAAAACATTGAAATTATACACATATAAGTAAAATACGTATACATTTCAAAAATCACTGCTTATATACATATAAAGAAGTTAAGTTCATGGAATTTATGAACTTCATTTTAACAATATTTCTTCTATGAGTTCTTTTATCATACAATTTCCAATAGGAATATATGAAGATAATTCCAGGAATTACATCCCATCAATTATAAGTTAAAAAAATCATCTTATTAAGGAAAAACACCTTAAAATTTAAACATTAAAACTTTAGACAATTTTTAAACATACAGATTATTTGATACATATCCAAAAATAGTTTATGTCATTAGGGTTACAGTTTTTTTAAAAGTGTTAAAATATGAAAAGAAAATCATCTATAACATTAACTTCATTAGTGCTTTTTTAACAATTCATCAAAAGTTGAAGGCCAATTTTCAATTATATTGTTTTAGTGACAATGCCTTGAATACTGAGATTAGTTGGAAAAACTTAAGCACATTTAATTAACATTTCAAGCCTATACTATTGTACTATTCAGCTAAAACCATCAGGTGTATCACAGGGATGTGATTGACCAAAAGAATATACATGAATACACAAAGTTGATTTGAAACAAAGCATGATATAACATACAATGCAAAAAAGGTGCATATAATTTTTTTTATGTAAACCTAAGCAGCACAAATGTTTCAGATTCGTCCAATTTTGTCATGTATGGCCAAATTTCACATACTTCTATCTGCAATTACGTAAACTTGATATATTTGGTAGGAGCTGTGCCACTAGGGAAAAGAATCTTTACTGAAAAAAAAATTGCAACATTGTTAAAGTATGAACTGGAATTAGTAGGTACTTATCAAATTAAACTGAGAATAAATCTTGATAATTATACTTTATTGGATACCTTCAACAAATTAGATATACATGTCAATGAAAAAAAAAAACATTTAAAATTGTTTACTCTGTTGGTTAAGATATTTTACATGTTTTTTATTTAAATAATAATTGATTTTCAAAACTTACCCAGAATTATTTTTAACTAATAAGTAAAACAGCATAAACTTTTTGATCGAATAGCATAACAGTTAATTTTAAAGATATTATGGTATATTTAATATTCTATGATGAAATATAATTTATAAATAAACGAGAAATTAAACCTACATTTTAGGATTGCTGGGAAATTTGTGAAACCTTTTTTAGGATTTCCACTTCTCGGTACCGCAGATTGCACATTTGCATTGAAGACCTTTAGATCTAGAAAAAAAGAAAACTTACTTACTTGTAAACTTACTTACATTAATACAGTAAAACAAAATATGGAGATAATCTAATACAAAAGTGCAAAACTTACCCAGAACTTGTTCTGGCAGATGTATCAATTGAGTCCAGAATATCCTTGTTCTTGTTGGTTTTTTAGTTGCTAACTTTGATTAATTTTATCGCGAAAGCGAAGGTAAACAAATAAAATGTCAATAGTTAGTTTCTGGATTTGGTTTCGAATTCGGTGCGGCGCATGCGCAATCTACTCACTTTACTTGTGTTGCCAGCTTACGATATCTAAAAAACTGTTCAACAAAACGTCCATTTAAGAACTAAATTTGGAAGATCTATAAAACATCTATTAATAGATGGCTAATAGACGTATTTTATGGACGAAAATTAGATATCCCAAAATGGCCGTCTAATCGACGTGTAATAGATGTTATCGATTTGGAAGATCTATAAAACATCTATTAATAGACGTCTAATAGACGTATTTTATGGATGAAAATTAGATATCCCAAAATGGACGTCTAATCGACGTGTAATAGATGTTATCGATGGATGTGGATGAGTTTTGGATGAGATTAGACGAGTTTAAGGTAGTAAAGTAGACGTGTGTGCTGTCTGGGAAGGTTGCAACGAGTGGGTTTTATTGGGCCCCTTGGCCTTTTTAACATTTTCTAGTACCTATGGTTAGAAAAAACAGAAAAACTTGCCATGTTGTGCGTTCTGCAAGGTCAAACCCTATTTATAAGAAGAAAAAAAGTTTGGAATTATATTTTGCAATTATTTTTCATTCAAAATAACTTTTAGAAGCAGAAGCAATCTAGGACTTCTGATTAAGGATAGCTGAGGTTAAAAACAGAAAAACTTGCCATGTTGTGCGTTCTGCAAGGTCAAACCCTATTTATAAGAAGAAAAAAAGTTTGGAATTATATTTTGCAATTATTTTTCATTCAAAATATTTTAGAAGCAGAAGCAATCTAGGACTTCTGATTAAGGATAGCTGAGGTTAAAAACAGAAAAACTTGCCATGTTGTGCGTTCTGCAAGGTCAAACCCTATTTATAAGAAGAAAAAAAGTTTGGAATTATATTTTGCAATTATTTTTCATTCAAAATAACTTTTAGAAGCAGAAGCAATCTAGGACTTCTGATTAAGGATAGCTGAGGTTAAAAACTTTTGCCTAGATGTCTTCAAATTTTAAAAATGTATATAAAAAAAGGTTTTTTCTGTTTTTTAATTTTTTCAATATAACACTTTACTAACAAAACACTAAGGCTATGATCACGATTTTTAAAGTTTTAAGTAATTTTTTCTTGATTTTAAAGACTTTGTTTTGTAGCCAGAAAAAAAATATCGGAGGGGAATACTAAGTTTTACAGGTGATATATTCCCAAACCCCCCTTTGGTTTTGCCCCAGTTTGTATATAGTAGCTTAACTTGTATACATAGCTTATTATAGTTTTTTTAACATAGTTTTGTTAATATACAAGGGAATAAACCAATGTTGATGTAGAAGTTATCTCAAAAATATTTATTCCATAAAAATAAACAAATCAATACTTTCTACTGCTTACATAGCAGATTCTATTGCCTTAGATGCAAAGATCCTTATAGTTTTACTGATCTTTGTCTTGCTGTTCCAAAATTCTTTTCATCTGAGAAAGAGCTGTAAGTCTGGCATCCCTCCATTGCCTGCGTTCAGCCAGCTTCTCCATCGGGGAAATCTTGCAAATTTCTTCATGGACCTGTTCTGCTAGTTCTCCCTCAGTCCTCGGATTGGGTCCGAATGTTTCGGACACTTTGTTTATGCCTTGACCATAACGATTGCAGTAATCCAGTAAACCTAGAAGTGAAGTAAAAGTTACCATAGAACTGGGTTGATAATAACTGTGAATATTTATGAAAAAATATTGAAAGGGTTTACAAAACTTCAAATCGGTAAAATACAAATATAAAGCACTTTTTTTTTGGTAATTTATAATAGTTAGTTGCAATTTACAAACTCAAAATAAGTGTATTCTAACTACATTGACATGAAAATGCCTCAATCAATGAAGCGAATTCATTGAAAAGTTACCATAAATGTATAAAACGTTCAGTAACAAAATAGCATTTTTAATAATTACTATTTCATTTTGACTTATGAACAAAAAAAAGGCCTTGTAGTTTTGTTCTACTTGTTTCAATACAAAAAGCACATCCTAATTATACTTTAGAGTGTAAAACTAAAGCTACAAAGTTAACTCTAAACAATCAACAAAAATGGTAAAACTCATTAAAAACTTCCATAATTTGAATATAGTTTCATCCACTCATCTGTGATGAACAAATATAGAAATTAGGCCTGTCTTTGATACCCTAATAAGGTTTAATTAAACCATAATCTTCTATTGATCACTTTGAGATTAGATTTAGTTATTTTACGACACTTTTCATGATATCACATGAAAGCAAGTAAATAGTATAAATCCAAACAATGCATTAAAAATGGTATGGTACAGGTAGTAATGCTTATGCTTACTAATGATTCTCATGAAGTAACAATTTTATCCCAATTTTCCTCAATACTAGCTTAGATCTCTAGTTAATTTAAGTTAAAATGTAGATACTAAAAACTCATTTACGTACCATCAGCATTTAAGTGGCATGTTTCTAGTGGACCAATAAAAGCATAGCGCATTCCGAGACCTTCATGCATTGAAGTATCAATATCTTCCAATGACATAATGCCATCCTATAAGGAAAATTTTTATTAGGGAAAACACTAATTTGAAAATATAATAAACAAAGTAAAATTTATACAATCATAATTTTAAAAATGTCATTTCAAATCAAATTTTGCCCTTTAAAAAAGATCCAAAGTATTTATTAAATGGAAAATTGACAATGAATCAAATCAAATTTAATCAATAAGTTAGATTGATTAAAATGCTTTTCTAGTGATTGACAACAGTAAATTATTATTCAAAGAAAACACTTTTCATTTTAAAGGCATAAAGTGAAACATACTCTAAACATTCTCCAGCACTCATTTATTAATGCATACTGAACACGATTCAATGCAAATCCTGGAACTTCCTTTTTAAGTACTACAGGTTTTTGTCCAATTTCTGTCATCAAACTTCTAGTTTTAGTCACAACCTCAGGATCAGTCCAAGGTGCTGGCACTAATTCTACAAGAGGAATGTAATACGGTGGATTTACCTGAAAAATAAATTTCAAAATATAAGAAATTTTAGATTTAAACTATTTACTTAAAGAGCACAGTATAAGAATTAAGACATCAGAAGTTTAGGAAGGATAATTAAGATTAGACATATTAAGAGATAGCTAATCTAATACACTAACATTCTGCTCATTATTGGGTTAAAAACTTAGAGATACATGGCAGCACTGACAAACAAAAGACAGCAGACTATATGAAATGTAGATCTGAGTTAATCTGCTTTGA
The DNA here is from genome assembly GCA_963680715.1 of Tetragnatha montana. Taxonomy (NCBI): domain Eukaryota; kingdom Metazoa; phylum Arthropoda; class Arachnida; order Araneae; family Tetragnathidae; genus Tetragnatha; species Tetragnatha montana. The sequence goes on along the minus strand of OY796677.1, from coordinate 55,366,543 downwards.
TGAAACCATGATGATAGTCAAGTGAGGTATATTCAAAAGCTTGAAGCTATAAAAATGGGTCCAATAAACAATAACTAAAAAACTCTGAGCTCATGTTATCATATCGGGCAATCACATCTATAAAAGAAAACCACCCCAGTAATAGGTAGAGTTGTAAAAATGTAAGAAGAAAACATAAATTGTAGTGTAGGACAAGAAAATGTAAGGTACATCCAAATTATTGGAGCAAGAAGTGAATAATATGCATTCTGGGAGTGTAAAAAGTCTCAACTATCAATAATTATGAGAAAGGGAGTATTTTTCACCATAACTTCTTGAAAATGTTTGGAAACTCCAACTCTCAAGCGTCACCTCCAGCCATATCAATAATTATTTTGGAATAGTGGATGTAAATCCAAGCCTGTTAACACATTTTTTTTTTCAAAAGATTTATTTAGTCAAAGGTTTATTTAAAAAAAGAGATTATCATATGTAAGTAATTATAATGAAGGTTTGATGAAATTACAATCCTAAGATAGGATAAGTCAAACAGATTTTATCACAGGAAGTTTATAAATGAATTTGACAATGCATACTATTTAACTTTAAATATTTTTGGATACTTACAGGATGTCCAACAATAACTTGAGAGCGGTGTTTCAAGTCTTCAGAAAAAGAGGAAGCTGGGAAACAGCTTGTTGAGCTGCATAAAACAACATCTTTTGAGGCAAAAGCATCCATTTCTTTAAATACTTTTTTCTTCAGGTCGACATTTTCAAAGACACATTCCTATGAAACAAATTATTTCATTTTAATACTAAAATAGCTTCAAGATGCAGTTTCTTAATTGAAAATAGTGTAGAAAAATATTTTGGATTAAAATAATTTATAGATACCCTACACATTAAACACTATTATGATCACTGATAATGATCTTAAATTAACTTATTGTAGAATAAACAATAAAAAGACTGAGCAATTTTTAATCAAATAGATCTTACTTGAACATGCAGAGAATCAGAAACACACTCTTTTAGAGTTTCACATTTGGAAATAAGCTTGAACTGCTCAGCTGCTGTTAGAGTACCACGCAAATATCCAGAATCCTCCAGTTTCTGCAACTGCATTTTGATGTCCACCAATGCATCATCTATTTTAGACGTCTCCACATCATAAACTTTTACTTCATACCCTGTGCTGGCAAACAACATAGCCCATCCTCGACCAATAAAACCACTGCAAAAGAGATATTTGAATAATTACCAAATGTTTTTAGATATTTTAAATTTGTGTTAAATAAATTTATTTTTTTCTTACTGTAGTTGCTTTTGAAGCATTATTACAGTATTTGGGTGAACAATGGGACTGCTATTCTGTTTTAAGTCAAAATTCAAATGACTAGGGACACTTAATTAGTTAGCAGAAAATATTTAAAGAAATATTTGTGCACAGTATAGTGGACTTGGTTCTATTCCCTTAGTTTACTTCTTAGCTGGGTTCGATTCCTAAAAACCTCTTTGCTACCAGAGGAGCCAAGAACCAGCTTAGATAATTAGTGGCAACAGTGTTTTATGATTTTTTTACTTTGTCAATAATGGGTAGTATGAATGTGATGAATGGTCGAGTAAGCAGACAGGTAGTCAGTGCTCGTTTTTTGTTGTATCTTATTGAAAATAAATTTATGTCTCAAAGAGATATGTTTGCTTCCTTTCTTTGACGACTAAAGTGGTGACCCGGACGTGATTCGAACACGCAACCTTCTGATCTGACGTTTATCCGTTTCATTTATGTCTCAAAGAGATATGTTTGCTTCCTTTCTTTGACGACTAAACACAGAAAGTTTTTCGTTTTATCCAGCTATAAGTTAATAGAACAATTACGTTAAAACTGAAAATCTATTTTTTGGATGCCAGAGGTTAAATATATCACCAAACTATATTTTGTTTTAGGGGACATCCATAAATTATGTGAGGTCAAAAAAAAGGGGGGGGGGGAGGGGTTTGGAAAAATCTCACCAAGGGGGGAGGGGGGTCGATTAAAATCTCACGTCAACTTTTTAAGTTAGAAATTATACGATTTTCTTTGTTTTTTAAGTATGAGAAAGGATTTAAAAAAAAAAAAAGTTGTAGGTAAATCTCACGTGGGGGGGAGGGGGGTCCAGCAAAATCTCACTAAATCTCACCAAGGGGGGAGGGGGAGGTCCAGATTTTGGAAAAAACACCTCACGTAATTTATGGATGTCCCCTTATTGATCAATAAATTTGTACTACTACATCAATGTTTAAGTAATTTCCTCCCTGGACGGCATTACAGTAAAACTTAAGTGAGCTACCGCCCCTATACAACGACCCCTTTTAGAAGACACAGATTTTCTCCCCTATTCTCCACATGATAAAATGCTCTAAACAACAGTCGGTAAATTTCCCCAGCCAGTTTTTCCAATTCACAATTTATTTTCCCAGCTGTTTTAAAGTTGGGGAACCGAGTTTTGGGAATGGAACAAAATCAGTATCCCATTTAAAAAGACTATCCATAAATTCATTCCAGTCATTCAAATCCCTTTCAAAACATTTGTTCCACCATTAGACGGCATTGAAAGGTTTGTGCATGTTTTATCAATAAACAGCCTCTATTCAGGCTACTTCAGATTTTATTGCTCTGCATCCATCCTTCTCTTTTCCTTACTATATGTAATTTTATTGCTCTCTCCAAAACAACAAGACTGGCAACAAGCGACTTTAATTCAAAATAAACCTAATATTATAGCAATATATTATATCTATGATGTTGCAGCTTAAAACAAAATTGTATTAGAAAAAATGTAAAAAACACTTCTAAATATTTATTTTAGAAGGATAAAATGCAACTATTGGTTGTTATAGTTCCAAACTGGAGCCGAGGTATGAGATTTTTTAGTGACATGTGTAAAACTATAAATATGTTCACTATATATATATAATAAGTAAAACTAGAAATATGTTCACATGTCACCAGTTTTGGAACCAAAAATTATCTTAGAGGGGAGAATATATGGGTGACTCAAGTATCCACTCTTCCTTACGCCTTACCTATTATTCATTAACCATTTCAGTCCTAAGCTGCCCGATTTCTAAAGGGGGATTTGGGGCCGTCAGGACTGAAAGAGTTGGGAGAATGCTAAACCAGAATTATTATTAGATGTCATCCCCAAAACTGCTCTATACGATTGACTCAGATACACAAAGGCACAACTACTATACTTAGTTTAATAGGACTAATCATATTTAATCATTAATTAAAAAATCATTCACAGTTCCAGGAATTAAAATAAAATCAGAATAATAGAAAGGACACAAGTTTAAGATAAAATTCCTCAAATGCGAAACCATTTAAGTTCTTTTAAACCCAATTTACAAAGGGCATTCATTCATACAAAATATTTTTTACTTATTAGGACATCTTATTATAAATACCTTCCAACAATTCCAATTTTTCCTTTTCCGGCCATTTTGTCGAAGAACTCAACAGGTTATGACTATACTTCAATGCTTATCACAAGGGTTTATTCGAGATAAAATTTCAGTGATAGTGTAATACACCCCTCCCTGAATGAGAATAAGCGATGTACATTCTTTTCCAGAATGTATAATTACTCTACATATGTGATATTATCTCACCATTAGTTCAAAATTAAATAAAAGTGAAACTTAAAATTGTATTTATTTTTAAGTAACAACTTCAAACCATTGATTGTATGGAAATCGACATTCTTGTGACATTGACATTGAAACACGCCGGAGTTTCAGTTTGTTTTGTAAATAAAACAGTGTTGCCATCATGATCATAAATTAGTATTGATAAATTATCTTAGCACAAGAAACTCCATTACTTGTCTCAAGACGTAAGCTTTGAATAAGCCAAGTTATAGCCAAGTTACGAAATTAAGCTGTTATTTTTAGATAAAGAACTTTTGAGAATTTACTGCCATGGGGCACTGGGATCACATCCACTACTCATAACTCACGCCTCTTCGTCACACGAAGAGGCGGAGGAATAAAGCTTGATCCTTCAATAGATGCCCTCCGAAATGACAGATGAATGAACACGTCCTTTCTAATCCCAGCTATGGCCACCAAAATGGTACTATGGGGCCGTCCATAAATGACGTCACGCTCAGAGGGGGGGAGGGGGTTAATCAATTTGTGACAAGGGGGAGGAGGGGGGTTTCAAAATTTGTGACATCACATCCTCAAAAACTGAAAACCAACCAAAAATAACAAAAACAGAATTTTTTTCTAAGATTTCTATCCAAAAAAATTAATGTTTGATCGATTGAAAGCGTGACATGTGACATAGGGGGGAGGGGGTATGGGGAAGTGTGACAGTTTGTGACATAGGGGGGGGGAGGGGGTCAAAAATGGGCAAAAAAAAGTGTGACATCATTTATGGACGGCCCCTATGTACTGCCTACCCATCTCATCAATCACAGCTATGATTGACATTGCTGCCCTCTACCATACGATGGGTTTTGAAAACAGCGTTTTTAACCTTCTTGTAGGATTTTCCTATGTGCTTTGAACCCCTTTTTTTATTCATTCCCACCAGAATAAATTATTGTATGAACAAATTAATAGGTCTTTAAATAAAGCTGTATCTGAGTAAAACGGGCTTACTTGTGGGCAAAATGTGTTAAGTACTGAAATTTAGTATGAATCAATCACTGCCAATCAGTCAGCTGATTTTGCATTTTATCGAATCTGGGATGGAAGAGTGGCAGACATGTTTACAGCAGAAATGATCAGTCTTACAGAAAACATTTCTCACAATAAGGAGGAATGTAGCACATATCTTTAGCAGACATGCTATCACTAATAACTGTAGAAACATCATTTGCTGAAAATATTTGTGGCACTTCCCTAAAATATTCCAAACATTAACTTGTGTGCCCCTAAAAGCTATTGAAAAAATTATCTACCTGTAAAGCTTAACACTAGAAACATCTTTAGAAAAAAAGATTCAATTTTTTAAATTTTAGTTCAACCTGCAAGTCCTTATTTTACAACCGAGTAAAATAAATTAAAAAATAAAGTACATTTTTCAAAAGTATGAACAATTTTATTAACACTGACAAACATTAAAACCACACAAACACAATAGTAATATAAAAAGAATTTCTCAAGAAATTCAGTCTGGTTTATTAAAGACTTATAGGCAGCCTTCACTTTTTAAGATTTTACTTTACTCTAGAAACAACTTTAAAGTTTGTGCATACACACTAGGAAGAATGGAATTAAGCATAAATTGGTCAGTATAAACTGTTTAAATAGCTGGCACTTAGATGTAAAAAATAAAAAAATATGCAACATGAATACAACACACAATATAAAATTAAAATGGAAATATAGTTTACCATAATATACCTTGGATAAACAGTGAGATTTTAAAAAGCAAAGTTATAAAACTTTTTGTGATGAAACATTTCTTTACATACAAAACATAATATAGGCTACTGATTAAATACTGATCTTGTAAAATCATGTAACTTAATTAGACTGTAAAAGAGATTATGTCCAAAAATAATTAAAAGAAACAAATTCTTCTTTAATCTCAATACTGTTATAAAATTTAAACCTGGTTTGTGCGTGTCAATAGTTTTCAACAGTAACTACACCCTCTATTGTTGATGATATAGTTAAAATAATAGCATCAAGCTCAAAAAGACTAGTAAAAATTATCCATTACATTCACTGAAAATCATCACAACGTTTTCTTTCATTTGATTTTGTTGTTAAAGGGTATAGGTTGTGTCCAGGTTCTTAAAATTGGTATAAATTGATCAGCATATTGCAAAATATTAATTTTTACCTATTTGATTCAGGGATATTGACCTTAATTCACACTAGTTACCCTTAGATGAAATGTTAAAAAAATTTTTTTTTTAGAGTTCTTAAGCTGTTTATAGGATTTTTAAATCACTACCGAATAAATGATTACTTTTAAATATAACAGGGTAAAACATTATACATGTCAAACAATAATACATAGCAGAAGGAACTCTATAGTATAATAATCCAGGAAAGCTTTGTACAAATGTCTAAAATGCTGGAGAACACTCAAAGAAAATAAAAATGATAAATACTAATATGATTAAATTGATGAGATTTTTAACTTTACTCTACACAGTTATAAGATTCCAGATTAGTACATTTATCAAAGCTTTACTTGTAGGAACATTTATAATGTTTATTAACTGATAACAAATATGAATTTTCCAGTTGTCAGGTCACAAAATTTTGTTAAACATTACTACTTCAAGAACTAATCAAGTATGGGGAATTTCATATATTATATAATTTTAAGTACAAAAACATTCAAATTATTTTTGCCCTGAATTAGTGTTGCTAAAATAGTTAATAAAACTAAAGTTGATCAGATAAGTTTAGAGCTTAAGCTTCCAACTCCTGCAAATACAATTCAACCTTGCTTCTTACAGGCCTGCACCCAGTTCTAGCAAAAATTTCTTTGCCTTCTGGAACATAAACCAAGTCATTTGCAATTTTCTCAACTAGTTCATCTACAAATTTCTCAACGGGTACATCTTTATTTTCGCCAAGTTCAAATATCACGTTTTTGCGTTTCAGTTCAGCTTGAATGCAGGCTTTAATATGAATCTTTTCCAATGGAAAGAAGGGAACATAAAGATCGATACGATCTCTGTTGATGATATCACTATGATGGAGTCCACCTATAAAATGAAAACAGTTTTAAAATTTGAGTCATAATGCAATTCAGAGGGTTGACATCTCGGACAGACACACTGATTTCAAGAGCATAAAAAATTAAACATGGAAAAACTCCTTAAATGTTAAAAATAACCTTATCTCTACCATTTAAGTTTCAAACTTTTACACCTTGACTTTCTTTAAGAGTTTCATTAAATCTAAGCTTATATTTAATTTTTAAAAGAGTAGATTTAAATCCTCCAATCTAAAAAATAATAAAATGAAAATACATATAACAAACAAATAAATCTATCTTTAAATCTACTCATTATTTTAAAAAAATACTCCATTTGATTCTTATGTAAAGTAACAAAAGAAATCAGTGTTTGAAATTTGAATTTTAAACTAAATGTCTTCATATTAAACATATAAGCTTCATTAGTAAAAAAAAAAACCCTGACAATATTAAAAGAAAATGATTCTAAGAAGGATCACTAAAATCACAATAGCAGGGTTCATACACTTTTTGAGGAAAAAAATTCAAGATACCAGATCTTTTCTTTCTACCAGATGAAAAATTCAAGGCTGACCGATATTGTATGTAACCTTTTTTTAAGTAGTACTCTAGTTTCGTTTCATTTCATACAATTTTATCTATTAAATTCAATATTCTATTAAAGCAAGTTTAATTAATTTTCATACAGGTTCCTAGTAACAAAAAAAAGTTTGAATAAAATTTTAATTACACTATAGTATATTAACAAAATATTTTCACGTAATTTTTAAATAAATCAACTTAACAGATTTAACTTCAAAAAATAAAAGACTACCTTATACTTGCAATAAAACTGTAAATAATGATCAATATTTTTTATTATGCATTGACTCAATGTATAAATTGAGCAGAAAATGAAAAACTGAAACACTGACAGGAGTAAAAAACTTTAGTCTAAGAAGTTTAATTTCAACCCCAAAAATTACCCATATGGAAGATTTTGTAAGAATGTAAGACTTTCTTTCTGATAGAAAATTTAAATAATGCTTAAATAATATTATTTACCTTAACATTTTCATATACCCCATTATCTATACATACACCTTGTAATTAATTCTTTGTGTGATATTAAAACTCTCAAGTTCAAACCATAAATTTCTATTTGCCTTCTTGCAAACAAGAAGAAATTCCTCTAATATTTTTTTTATTTTACCAGATAAACATTGGACACATTTGAACAACAATAAGTAAACAGCATCTCCAAAAACAAGCATTTAAAGCCAAGGACTTTCAAGGTTTTCAAGGCCACGTACGAACCCTGCAATTGTAAAGCATAAGCCTGTAATGCAGTAGGAGAAAGGGGGCACATTTGTACAAAAAGTAAATTTTTGACTATTTCTCCATATATTTAAAAGACAATGAAACAAAAACCAATTTATTCATAAGTTTACAGTATTCATGAAATTTTGGTACCCTTTTTAGATGCATTTATCAAAAATTTTCCTCTTGAATCATTGTTTGAAAAATTGAGGAATTCTGTTAAAATGTGCCCCAGTGGAGGGGTACATTCAAACATGCTTGGGGCACATTTAAACGTATAAAAAATGCAAAATCCATTTTTAGAACTTCTAAATTCATTGAACATTAAAGTTTACATTTACAGCAACCAGCAGCAGCAATTAAATTGGATATTTGGCATTGTTATGCCCCCCTTAAGTTTGAGCTTTTTTTTACACTTAGAAAAATTTCAATGATACTTTAGTGCAGACTAAGTTTCTGATGAGGAAAAGAGTACCCTGAGAAAAAAGTCATAACAAATATATTGTCTATTAATAAAACCAATGAGAATAAATTGGAAAAAAAAAGTTAGTTTTCAGTTTTTAAGAAAGTGAGCTAGTTAGAAACTCAACCGTACCCTGAAATTGATGGTTTTGATATTTTTAGTAAGATATCATGGTAAAGGATGATGTGTAAGAATTTTCTTTTTGGTCTTTCCTGCTTTGTTCTAACCAAATTTTTAAATTCATAACCCAAGGGTCGGCAACTGGCAGACCGCGAGAGCTTATTTCCTGGACCGCCAAAGTATTTTGAAAACTAATATGTATTTTTAGACACAAAAAATTAGTTCAACCAAAAATGATTAAATTTCTGAAAATTTCCTGGGGAAAACCCCAGGACCCCTTTCAAAGCTATTAAAAATAGTTTACTAGCACAAAAGTTAATTCAATGGTTTTGAATCTTATAATTTAGGAGGAATCTTATTCTAATCTTATTATTATAATTTTAGAGGAATCTTATAATTTTTAAACTGTTTTTCAAAAAATATTGAAAAATAAATGCATAAGTTCCTGACTAACATTAAAGAATACTATTAAATAAAAACATTTTTATAAAGAAAGCCATCTTTTTTAAAACTCATCCAACTTCTATCATATAAGTTAAAACTTGGGAAATCTTAACAGCTTTGAATTTTAAGTTTAATACTAGACATAATTGAACTAATTAAATTTAAAACACCATAAAATACTATATTTAAGTCTAAAACTAAAATCAAGAAAAGGAATAAAAGGGGTTTTTGAACTGTTCTGATGTGCTCCTAAAATTTATGTTTAAATGTGTCCCATCTACAATCTCAAACTTTAAGAGTACAAATATAGAAATTTATAATTGAAATTGGGAAATTAGACTTATCGTTATCTTCCTTGATGCTGGAATAGAATGCAAGGAAAATCCCTGCTGTAAAAACTTTCTCGATTGAATTTTCCCGAAAATAAAAGGAGAAGAGAATTTACTTTTCACCTTCCAAAGCAGGCAATTTTCAAACTCTAAGGGTTCCAATGGACACACTGCTCTGATAATTCATGCAAAAGATGGTACTAATACAACTACACTACATTTTATTGTTTTAGTACCTTTCCTTTGCCTGAATACCAAGTACTTGTTATTTTTTTTCTCAAATTTTTAAATTGAATTTACATAGATAATGTACATTACAATTTTACATTGTTCTAATGTGTCCCCTCTCCCCTAAATATTTTTCCCAGAGCCAAAAATGAGACTAACACTTTGTTTTTTTTTTACAGGTGTTTGAAATTATTTTTTCAGGTTTTAGCAAAAATACCTATGAGAATTGAGAAAGCTGTTAACACCATTACCTGTTTCATGGAATACACCTCTAGCGATAGCGTACTCCACATCTTTTGAAGTTATTTCTTCCCTTTTCTTTCCACTCTCAAGAAATTTCAATGTTACTGAGGTGATATTTTTAGAACCTGCATTACTGCAACCAAAATACAAACAATGTTAAAATAGGGTTGGTACAAATTTTTAAGCATGAGGTTTTATCATCATTTTTAATAAAGGCATTCACATGTTCAAGCAAAATGTAAATTAAAGGTTTCAATCACTTTTGATATTAATTTTAGTTACAGTAACTGTAATACACAGTATATAGGTACTCTTATAATTATGTAAATGTAAACAAATATTAAAAAAAAAGTTTAAACTACCCATACAAAATATCCAACCCTTAATTTAATTAAATTACGGAAAACAAATTTAGGGTTATTACTTTGTTTAAGTTTCTCAATATTTAACCTAAATTTACAAACTTTGAGTTTTATAGTTGAAAATAAATTTTTATTCCAAATCAATAAACTTAAGGTTCAAAATTTGCATTTCACCCAAAAATTGATTGGTTTATTTTTTGATAAAAACATCATGACGAAATAAATTACAGAAATACCAAATAGATACGTATTTTTAACTGAACGCCTCCATTATAACTGAAAAACACACCCTCAACTTATTAACATTATAGGTTAGTTATGAAAAGTTGAACGGGTGAATTAATATTGCATTGTTAAAGCATGCATACACTAAAACATGTAACTTACCTAATGAAAATGAAGGTGTTGCCTCGATAGTCTACTCCATCTAATTCCTCATGGAAGTCAATGTAAGGAGACAAAACATCCAGAACACCAGGCACCATTTTATCAACTTCATCAAAAATGAAGAGATTTCGAGAACAAGCAGCAGTAGCCTTTTCAATTTCCCTCCTCAGTTGAATCTTTAAAGTTAATTTAATTATTTTTTGTGTATACGAGTCAATATGTTCAATTAATAAACTTACAGTTTATAAATACTAACTTAGAGCTTAATAATTACTAAAGTTTAAATGAATGCAATAGGCAACAAATATTAATAAAGTGTGCATGATTATTGTTGTCTTCCTCAAATGAACTCTGGCTTACACAAAAGTTTGCTCAGTTTTTGCAAGCTTTATATAATTCATAGCAACACATTTTCATGAAAACTTCCATTGCTACATAGAAAACAATAATTTATGTTTGTTATGAAAAGTCCCTTGGGTAATTTAAGTCTTAGTTTTTATAGACTTTTAACAAACATAAAAGTTATGTAGATGATGCGGGTAATGATTAATAAGTCAACTGAACCCACATGAAAGTTCTTGAAATATTAGACATCAAGAGTGGATTCTCCACAACATAAAATAAGAAATACTAAATCTTTCAAATGATGCTTGAAAAAATAAGGTATCGTCGGCTTACAATCGAAAGGCACTAAGTCACTTTTGGAAGATATTTTGAAAGCGGTGGAACACGTCGCCAACGAACGAGTGGTTTGCTGATGTTGCCAGAGTTGCTTGTCGTAAATAAAATAGATTGCGATTTTGTTTTAAACTAGAAAGAATTAATACAGTAAAAAGCTTTAATGTTGGTTCACGATTAATGATTTACTAAATTGAAATTTTATCATGTAATTGAATTATTTTAGGAATTATAAAAAATTTTATAATTCGATTTTTCAAAGGTTTTATAATAATATTTTCTTTTTCATGCACTATAACTAGAATGGCAACGGTAAAATGATTGCCAAATTTGGCATAACCTCGTATGGAGTAGTTGAGCAAAAAGTGACTTACAAGGGGATGTCAAGACCTCGAAAACGGACTTCGGGTTAAAACTTGGCAGGTTTGTAGTACACTAAGGTACGTCGAACCGCACTTATTTCAGCGGACCAAATCGTAATAGTGCGGAAAACTTGCCTACCCATAACAGTAACTCGTGTGTGAAATTTAAGCCCTATCAAATAATATCTTCTGTTCTGTCTTTTTGCCTAAAGTTTTGACTTTTTACCAAAAAATTGTTATTTTGCCGTATTTCTTACCGTTCCGTGACCTCCTGATGAACAGAATTTTTTCAGGTGGTGTGGTAGGGGTCTAGGGGGACTTTTCCGTGAACCCCATCCTTATACCCCCCATTCCCTCTACGCGAGCCGGGGTTTTGTGGGCGGGCGCGCTGCTCAAAGTGTTGGCTTTCCCTCCAAACTCCAGCCCTGCGCCCGCCTTCGTTGCCTGTTTTCTACATCAAAACCTGACGTAAACCAATTATTTTCATAAAAGTGACCCAGAACCCACTGTTGAGAGGTATCTTTCCATCAGGATCCATGGATTTATAATTATTTTTTAAAATTTTCATTTACCTTAACTCCTTTTTCACAAACAAGCATTTTTATTAGAATCTAATTTTTTTACAAACTGAAATTTCTAGGAGGATGTCTATGGTGGATGATTTGCGTCTAACTAGTGCTGTAATACAGTCGGATTTTGTACGAGGCAGCTCTTTTCTTGATTTAAGAAAGTATCTGACGAAGTCGTTCCGAGCAAGAGGCACCACTTAGTGGCATAGCCAGAAAAAAAATCTGGAGGGGAATTTAAGGTAATTTCAGTGTTTTCTATTTTTAAAAAAGGAAAATTCTGAGTTTCGAAGGAAATAATCCCCGTATCCCCTTTGACTACGCCAGTGGCGGATCCAGAGACTTGGTTTGGGGGGGGGTGATTTTACCTATATGCGCATTCGACATTACAATCAATTTTACATTCAATTCGTAAGAGGAAGACACATAAAATATATTTGGTGGAAAGTTCCACTTTCTACTGATTTAATTGTAAACCATTAAATGCATGATTAAAATAATTCATTTTCCCTTTTTAAAATGGAACTTCTACTTAAATGCATAAAGTATACACTAATATATAACAAAACAGACCAAAATAAAGAAAAATTAGAGAAACAGAAAAGAAACTAAAAGTAAAATTACCGCAAAGCCTTTTTGCTGTTTATAATTATTTCTTTTTCTTTTAGCTTTTTCACGATTTAGAAATTTAGTAAACCGGATTAAATCATTAGAACCTTGAAATGATTAGTAATAATGACATTGAAAGCTGCCCTGTTAAGTTCTCAAAATAATAATAAAAACTTAATAAATGTACATAAAAAATATTAAATCTATTACTAAATGATAAAACAATTTTCTTTTGTATATGTATTCCGAATTTAGAAACCAAGAAGAAAATTTAAAATAGCAATTTCTCTTAATAATTAATACACAGTGATATACTTGAGTTTAAAAAACTATGAAACATCGAAACAGAAAAGTTGCAGAAAATGGCAAAACTACCTCAGCTTTATCTTCAAAAACATAATTTCTTGGCTTTTTCTTAAAAACCGAAAGCTGAGTTGATCCACTGTTCGTTTCTGAGCACGACCATGTTCACTATTTCCGGAATCCATTTTTTGTGATAGTAAAACGCCAAGTGTTAATAAAACAGCAAATCAGTGTAAAAAGACGAGACAAGTCAAACGTTGGAAAGAAAATCAACTAAATTTTTTACTAGTACAGCTTGGCATATGTACGACATGCTCTGCCCACAAGTTTTGACCATCCCACTGCCAACAAATAGCTGTTATCCCCTCCCAATATGGGATTGCCAATCGCTCTGAAAAAGCTTTGATTGGCCCTTAAATAGATGTTGAAAAACAGTGAGATTAGAAAATATACAAACAAGCCGTCCGCTCTGGTTTTTGTGTGCAATTATACCAGTAATCAGCTTCGATATGAGGTCCAATTCACCCCTATACAGATTTCTTTAACACCAGCTGAAATTTCCGGTGACCAAAGAGTACCGATCCCCACGAGAGCAAAAAGTGGTCATTAGCGCGGACCCTCTGTCAATCATGGGTGGCTCTTATCAGTTCGGGAAGGGAGTTCCTCTGAAAAGTGATCGATGCATTGAAGTTACGAGTTGCTATACTATTGCCGAAAAGGGGCACTGCGAGAAACCGGAAAAAATACTCGCTCAGATGGTGACAGCGGTTTCTCAGTAGAGATTATTCACAAGTCAAGTTTATCGCTATGTTATCGGGGATGTGATTTTCGGCCGGAAATTCGGCGAGGTCACTTTGTTGGGGGGGGGGGTGATCACCCCAATCACCCCCCCCATGGATCCGCCACTGGACTACGCCCCTGGAACCACACACCTTGCTGCTGGAAGCTCTAGTAACTAACTGTACTCTTTTCTCCACTGTAACGGTGTGTGGTGGGAACTTCGAGAACTCCCATTCCACAAATATTCTGTGTGAGCTAATGAATCAGTTCCTAAGAACTGGTGGAAACGTTATCTGAACACTTTCCTAATCTATCCTTTCAACATAGCGTTTAGTTTTGAAATGCTAAGTATAAGAACATTATTATGCCTAAGTTGTGAACAGTTACAACCAATTGCTTGAACACTTACAACCAATTGCTTGTTCTCTTCTTCTTGCATTGTTCTCTAATCTTATTAAGGGCGTTTTTTCTAACAGATTTCCTCTCATAAGTCATTATGCCCAGAAAGATGTTTTCTGGTAATGCAAAAATGGCATTTTAATGCCTTTGTCAACTATTTCGCGATACTGAACAGGTAAATATCAGGTACGTATGACAGCATCAAAGAGATGCAGCAAACCATCTTTGATAAACTTCTGAAGTATGATATTGTACTATAGTGGAAAGTATACAGTAAGGAGCAAGTACATGGCATAGACGGGGCAGGGCCCAGAACCCCCGTCGGCTAACAAAGCGCTGTGGAGCTAGATGAGATATGTAGAAATTCTTGGATATGGTAATTAATGAAAGTATGTTGATTTTACCTCTTCTCTTTTGCCAATCCACATTAGAATTTTAGAGTGATCGAGATATCACTCTAAAATTTCATCTGGTGTTGATCATGAACTAATTTATCTGCTTCCTAAGTGTGTGCTATTGTCCCCATACCCTATATTTCAACGCATATAAGGGGGGCCTTATGCTTGAGCTAAACAGAGAATAGAATAATATCTCTCTCTTAAATTTATATGATTAGTTTTTAAAGGAATGGGCGTTTCACAATTCACGTACCACAATTTTCAGGGAGGGGGTTATACTCTTTCCTTCATCTGTAGCACATTTATAAGTAAAATAATATTTATGTTATAATAAGAATAGGAACCAATCTTGAATCAAGGAAGGAGAATACTGACAAAATCTGACTGCTTATAACAGCACTAGTTAGACGCATTGCATCCACCATAGACATCCTCCTGGCCATAGACATCCGTTTTTTTTTTCTCCAATGGCAGGTAATTGAACAGTTGTAACAGAGTTTATTAACCAACAGACATGCCGTAAAAAGTAGATTGTAATAAAAATGCTTGTTTGTGAAATAGGAGTTAAGGTAAATGAAAATTTTAAAAAATAATTATAAATCCATGGATCCTGATGGAAAGATACCTCTCAACAGTGGGTTCTGGGTCACTTTTATGAAAATAATTGGTTTACGTGAGGTTTTGATGTAGAAAACGGGCAACGAAGGCGGGCGCAGGGCTGGAGTTTGGAGGGAAAGCCAACATTTTGAGCAGCACGCCCGCCCACAAAACCCCGGATCGCGTAGAGGGAATGGGGGGTATAAGGATGGGGTTCACGGAAAAGTCCCCCTAGACCCCTACCACACCACCTGAAAAAATTCTGTTCATCAGGAGGTCACGGAACGGTAAGAAATACGGCAAAATAACAATTTTTTGGTAAAAAGTCAAAACTTTAGGCAAAAAGACAGAACAGAAGATATTATTTGATAGGGCTTAAATTTTACACACGAGTTACTGTTATGGGTAGGCAAGTTTTCCGCACTATTACGATTTGGTCCGCTGAAATAAGTGCGGTTCGACGTACCTTAGTAGTACACCCCAAGGGTATCCTACCCTGAAAGTATTACGACGCACTAGCCAGTAGAACCCGAGAAAACGCCCCCTAAAGTTTCACCCATAAACATTAATATTTAAATTGCATTGTTGTAACAAGAGCCAAATTGCCCAGTCGGTAGCGTACTCTCCTCGCAACTGACCGACCAGGGTTCGGTCCCTTTCTTTTCGAAAAATTCTTTCGGAAATTTTTTATTTTGCTATTCTTCAAAAATTATTTTTAAAGTTTAAATAAAATATAACCTACAAATATAGTAAATTACCTTATATTTTTTATTAACCATTACAGTATTTTTTTACTTCGGTTTGAATTAATGTTTTACTTTAAAATGATGAATTAACGAATTAAATAACGTATTAATTCATTATTTAACGGATTAACTATGGAATTTTGTTTCAAAATTAATGAATTAAATATCAAACAAATAACATGTTTTATGGTACAATTTTGGATATTTAATTTTACAAATATAACTTATTTACAGTTATAAAAATGTTTCTTATTTTACACAAGATCCAGAATTATAATTATAAAAATTTAAAACTAAAGTATTTTAACATCTGACACAGTATATAAATAAATAATATGAAAGTTTTAAAATTAATATTAAACAAATAAATGATATAACAATTCTTATGGTACAATTTTGGTTACTTATTTTTCATAAATATAACTTATACAATTATAAAAATATATTCCTTATTTCACACACAAGATCCAGAATGATAATTATCATAAAAACATTCAAAACAAAAAGTAGTTTGGCATCTAGCACAATTGATATAATTATAAAAATATATTCCTTATTTTACACACAAGATCCAGAATGATAATTAGTATCACAAAAACATTCAAAACAAAAAGTAGTTTGGCATCTAGCACAATTGATTGGATCTTTATGCAATCCTCCCGGGAATTAATCTCCCTATCATTTTCAATCAAATAAGCACAATTTTGCATGCGCTTTATCATATTTTTTTTTGTACTACTACTACACAAACTACTTTTTGTTTTGAATGTTTTTATGGTAATTATAATTCTGGATCTTGTGTGTAAAATAAGAAACATTTTTATAATTGTAATTAAGTTATATTTGTAAAATTAAATATCCAAAATTGTACCATAAAACGTGTTATTTGTTTGATATTTAATTCATTAATTTTGAAACAAAATTCTATATTTAATCCGTTATATAATGAATTAATACGCTATTTAATTCGTTAATTCATCATTTTAAAGTAAAACAATTATTCAAACCGAAGTAAAAAAATACTGTATTGGGTTAATAAAAAATATAAGGTAATTTACTATATTTGTAGGTTATATTTTATTTAAACTTTAAAAATAATTTTTGAATAGCAAAAAAAAAAAAAATCCGAAAATAGGACCAAACCCTGGTCAGTCAGTTGCGAGGAGAGTACGCTAACGACTGGGCAATTTGGCTCTTGTTACAACAATGCAATTTAAATATTAATGGTTATGGGTGAAATTTTAGGGGGCGTTTTCTCGGGTTCTACTAGCTAGTGCGTCGTAATACTTTCAGGGTAGGATACACTTGGGGTGTACTAAAAACCTGCGAAGTTTCAACCCGAAGTCCGTTTTCGAGGTCTTGCCATCCCCTTGTTAGTGCCTTTCCCCCTTGTGTGCCCCCTTGTTAGTGTAAGCCGACAGTATATACATATTATCCCATTGACAGCTATAGAACAGTTATTAATGGGATTTGATAACTTTTTCAAATTCAGCTTCAGTCGATGGGATAATACGTAAGAACCAAAAAATTAGTTAAAAGGCAGAAAAAAAATCACAACTTACTTTCATTTGTTCTACATTTTCAACATGCTGGAAGTCTATCCCTCCGTGATACAAATGGAAGAACTGACTTTTCACGCCATTCTTGAACATGTTATTGGCAATGAATGCGCTGACTAAGTTTTTGCCAGTTCCTGGTGGACCATTGAAGCTCATAACAAGAGCTTTATCAGGTTTCGAATTCATGTGTTCTTTCAGCAATGAAGTAACTTGTTTTAGAACTAGGTGCTGTCCGAAAAGATTATTCTGTAGATCATTGTTCAAACCTACAGAAATAAAAAAGTTAAAAAAAAAAAAAAAAAAAAAAACATTTCCAACTAAAATTAGGAGATAAAAAGCACTGTTATCATTGAGCCATTATAATCAAACATATAAAAGTGCAAGGGTCAATCCAGTTTTTATTTTTTAGTCAAATTATATTTTAATTTTTCAAATTATTGTAAAAATCATTTTTGATTTGAAAAAAAAAAAAAAAAAAAAAAAAAAAACACGATTTTGTGAATGTTTTCCTGCAAGTAATCATTAAAGCTTTTTTAAATTTTGTGAAAGGGTCGTTTTTATGAATTTGAATTTTGTAAAGGGGCCATTTTAGGAGGTGGAATTTTGTGAAGGGGCAGCAAAAGGGCCCCCTTTTTGTCTGGATCGACCACTGGAGTGGGTTTAGAAAGTTATAGAACCTTGATAGAGCAACTTCTTCTGGGACCAACAATCATGATTGTTAATGTAACGAGTAAAATTATCATTAAAACTGTTATTATTTGGGAGTTTTTTGTTTTATCCAACTATGAAAGCCATAATTAAATTTCAAAATTCAATTATTAGGAATGGGTGTTTACACTCCATTGTAAGTGGAGAAGGAAGATGGGAAGTGAAGAGTCACCTCTTTCAATGGGCAATACCACTATTTATTTTTTATTTGATTCAGATTGCATTCCATCCGATACATTGTTATGCAGATTTTGCCTCTTGTTAATTAGGATGGCTTCGGAGATATTTAAAAAAAACTAGTAGAAATAAAATGTAACAATATTTTAGGAATAAGAATTTTAGAATATTTTACAGACAAACTTAACATTTAATTAAATTAAATTCCCTAGATGTATAAAAAAGAGACGAAACTTACATAAAGTGTTACTTTTATGATTACATATTTTCATTTTACTAGTGTTTTAAAAAACACTTTTGGAGCCATTCTAATTAACAAGAGGCAAAATCTGCATAACAATGATTTCTTACTGAAAAATCGGGATAAAAAACCAAGAAAACTGCACGAAATGTATGTAATTTTGGTGTTATAAGATGTATTTTTTTATCCTTTTTGCATTTCCATCGGTCTTTAAGGGATATTTCAGCTGGGGAACTTTTTAAATGCATTTTTGTGCCTTTTTGATAGAAACAAAGAATATCGACAACCCAACAGTAAACAAAGACAAGCCCAAGCAGCCAAATTGTTTGTATAGGATGGAAGTACGTCACAATCGCATCAGCCAATGGGAGAACGATTTGAGTACGGCTCAAATTCCACGCTTTTAAATCTTAAATAATTAAGAAAATAAATTTTTTTGGTTGTTTTCATGCAGAAAATCGAATTCAGAACAGTTTTCTTCATAGGGTAACGATATTATTATTCATATATTTAAAAAAATAGTGGTATTGTCCATTGCCTTTGTAATGAATGGGATACATAATACCCTTGTTAAGATTTATGAATACGCAAAAACATACCACAAAAGTACCTTGTCTTTTTAAATAATGCCTGAAGATCTTGTTTAAGACAAACATTATTTACCTCCGAAATTAATTCAGAGTTGCAAGAATAGTAGTAGGGGAGCCCATGATGCTAAATGTGGATTTACTCGAGCGCGTCAGATAATCATAGGGGAGATACCTTGCATGCTTTTGAGTAACTCCACCAAATATAAGCTCTCTATGTTGGTGGGTTTGTTTAGAACAGCCCGTCAAAATTTGAAAGAAAACTAGATACATTGACATACTCGAGCGAGTCAGATTGGCTACCAAGACAGTTTACAACTAGTTGAGCCTAGTATCCTGGCTACTAGTCTATAAACATTTTGTTTCGTACATTTTTCTCAAAAAGAGCGATAGCGTCTTACCGGTCTTGATTTTACTTTGCAACTTTGTGACCCTCCCGCTCCCTTATCCACCGCTCAAATCGGCAGATTTTAGAAAATGTAGTACACTTTTTAGCTGGTAACTAACCTACCTTATCATTATCTGACGCGCTCGAGTATGTCCATTTAACTAATTTTTTTTTACAAATCTGACGAGCTGTTCTTAACTTACCCACCAACATAGAGCTTATATTTGGTGGAGTTACTCAAAAGCATGCAAGGTATCCCCCCTATGATTATCTGACGCGTTTGAGTTACTACCCAAAAACACTCTGGGCTCCCCTACTATAGGTAAATGCAACAGAACTGCACTGGGGGAATCTTGTCCTGCAATTGTTTCTAGGTGGCAAAATAAGAACTAATATTCTTCAAATATCGGGACTGAATATCCCCTAAAGTAATCAATCCTCATGCAATTGTATAAAGCATAAGGTTCCTAAAAATTGAGCTGGAGAGAAATCCAGGATGAGCTTCTTGCCATTGAATCCGTATGCTGGCATGATTCCATAACTTAAAAAAGTTAAACGAAGCAACAGTAAGAAGAAGTTTAATGAAATATTTACCTGACACATTTAGACGGATACATTGGTCTGAACACACGTCTTTTCCAGAAAAAGTGGCCCACATAGCCCCAAAAACACCAAGGGCGCCAGCAATGATTAGAGGATCTTGACAGACACATTTTGTCAAACAAAAAACCAGAAGAAGAAATAAAATCTGCGATTTTCTAATGATGTTCTTCATTTTGATTTGATTCACGTGGTTTCGCCGGAATCAGGCACTTGGTAAAATGGTAACACAAAACACAATCACAGGAAGAAAGAACATGCAATAATGAATGTGACGGACGCTACTTTAAAATGTTGTTTTGTTTTCCTAGCTTCCTAATAAATAAACATAAAATATTTTAACTGTGCTTAGGGGTGTGGCTTTCAAATTTGGTCCAATAGCGTGGTTATTTTGGCGCCTGCGCATTGTCATATGCTGTTGTGATAGTTCTGTTTGTATATAGAACTTATTTAAAAACAACATTTAAGGATTTTAAAGGTAATTTAGAAGCACCTAATGTTGTTAAAAATACAATTTTATTATAAATTTTAAAAATTTTTATCAACAATCAATTATTTACCCATAATACCGGATAAATGTCGTTACCCTTTAGTGAGGATTTACAAGAAGAACGATACCTGTGTTGTCTAGGGGTGGTCGCCCCGCCTTCTTTCTTTGTTTATCTTCCTACTCAAACACTACAAAGGGAATTCCCCGGCGTGTCTGGACTCTGGACTTGGACTGTTTCCAAAAAAGTTTTAATTTTAAATTACTTGAATGAAGCATACATGGAAGCAAAGCAATAAAGTTGAGGAAATCCTGAGTATAATGACATTCACACTGATTAGTGGCTTCGTAGCCTCATTAGTTTTTGCATTTGGGCCTTGGGATTTATTTGGTGAAGTATGTTCAAATAAATATATTCCTTCTGATATAAATGGTGAGTATCCATATTTTCTGCACAGCTTCGATAAGGGTCCTCCAGCCGCCTTGTTTACCCATAAGCTCATTACTTAAGCATATTGTTGTGGATAAATATGGCTGCTCGAGGACTCTTAACAAAGCTGTGACCCAATCTGTTATGATCCAAAATCTCCTTTATCCATTGCCTTTTAGATTGATGATATTTTAACTTCATGATTTTACAGTTTTATGGTTATTAAATTGTACTGATTTTTTATCACTTAATTGACATATGATAAGAAAATACTCAAAAAGGAATTTTCAGAGGTTTTAGCTTGAATATGTTGATTTTGTATAAGAAGGATACAATATCATAATATATCAGCCTATAAATATTATGATATATATCGGCCAACCCTGTTAATTTTATAGTTCTCATTAAAATAGTTGTGAAAAATTTAACACAAATCTAAAAGCTGGGTACTTACGTATTATCCCGTCGACCGTGACGCTTAATACGAAAACGTTTTTAAATTCCATTGACTTTACTATTACTGTGCCGCTGAACGGTCGACAGGATAATACGAAAGTACCAAAAGCTGTTACAATTTTTCACCAAAATGGGGGTTAAGTTTATTTGATATTTTGTTAATACCGGTAAAATCCTATTTCATGGGTACACCTTGGCGCGTTTTTGGCGCAAAGTTTTTTTCGTCGCCAAATGCGAAAGACGCCAAGTTTTTTTCGCTGCGGAAAGCTAAAAACATTGTCTAAACTACTTAAACTGAATAAGGAAACAAATTAAACATATTTTTGAGTATTTATTACTTTATTGACGAATTTTGAAGACAGTAATACTACGATACGATAATATAATTCATATATTTATATTTATTATATTATTATTATATTTATTATTATATTTATATTTATTATTATATTTATATAATAATATATAATTTATATTTATTATTATGCATTAAATTTTTACTTCGGGAGGTTCTTTTGATATACTTCGACAATATTTCGATAATTAAAAGAGAAAAATCCAAATTAAATTCATATACATAAGTGGACTTTAAAATGAGTACGAAATTCCGCGAAACTCCTTTGTTAAAAAGCACCTGCTAAAGGTTGTAGCTAGTTTGGGCAGTGCCATCTATCGGTACTTTGAAACGCGGCGTCATTTTAGATGAATCGCGCATTACCGTTCGTCATTCAACTCGCGATCGCCAGACTTGGCAATCTATCTCCGACTACGTCATTATCGCCAACGTGTACCCATCAACTAGGATTCATCCGTGGATACCAAAGTGGGAAACCTGTGTTAAAGTTGCTAAAACATTTCTCTTTGTTTACATATTTATTTTTCCCTTTAGGTCTTAAGGTAGATCTTGAAAAAAATGTATTTGGGCAACATATAGCTAAAGAATACGTCGTATCCATATTGGAACACCATGTAACATCTCCACCCACCAAGGCTCTTGCATTGTATTTTTATGGTCCTACAGGAACTGGTAAAAACCTAGTTACCTCTTACATTGCTAAAAATCTGTTCAAAGAAGGAACCAAAAGCCGGTACTACCACTACTTCAATGGACTTAGAGACTTTTCCCATGCAGAGAAAAAAAATGAGTATAAGGTATATGTATAAGATAATGTTTAAACTTTCTCTGTGTGTGTATTTTACACTGCTTATTCCATTTCTTTTTTCTGTCTGTTTAGTTATTATTTAGGTAGGCAAGTCTATTAATTGCCAATTTTGGAAGTGAAGAATGATTGCTTCCTCTTGTAGTAGTGGTTGCTTCCAACTTCCAACTACAGTTGAGCTTTGTTTTAAATTGCTTCTTTTCTTCCAAACTAATAAAAGTGCCCTCGATGACTAAACGTCCTCTTAACATGACTTACAGCCGCATTCACAGCCATCAGCATCTGTGTTAAGATATAAAGTACAGTTGACAAATTTGCTCATTGGGATCCTTTTTAGTAAGGAGAGATAAGACTGCAGGGGTCAATCCAGGTTTTATTTTTTTGGGGCCTATTTTTGTGAAAAAGAAAATATTTTTGTATAAAAGAAATTGTTTATGTGAAAAATTTAAATTAGAATATATTTTAATTTTTCAAATTATCGTGAAAAACAAATTAAATTTTTTAAAATTGATAACTGATCTTATGTTAGGTACAATTGTAAAATTTAACATGAAAGCTAAGACTCAAAAAGTATTAGATTATCCAGAAATATAACTGAGAAAAATTAAAAATTAATCCTTCCTATTAAGTCCTATTAGTATGAAAGTACCTTGAAATTAGAAATTATTTAAAATTTATTATAAAAAATTTAATCTCGGAACGATCTATTTTTTAGAGCTTTTTTACTTCCATAAAAAAATTGTTCTTTTCAACCTTGTTTTTCATACAATAAACCATAACAATAAATTATGACTTTAGTTATAAATCAAGGTTTTCCTTCAAATTTTTTAACTTAATGGTTTTAATTTTAGCCATCAATGAGAAATACTACACAAGCAAGCCTTTAGTTGAGAATATCTATCTCTAAATAAGTTCAAATTCTGTTTTTCTGCAATTTTTCCGTGAAACCTACTTAACTGACGACTACTGCATGTAAAGTCAGCTTCTCCTCACCTTTAAATTGCATAGGCAAGAATATCTTTTTTTCAATAGAAGTAGCTTTTCTGCAATGCAACCCACAGCCGAAAAGAAGCCGCCTTTACAGGCTGACTCACAGTGATAAAGTCGGTCTTTCTTTGCTAGGCGGTTGGAAATGGGCAACTAGCTTGGCTACTTAAGCACCTTCTTTGTAGAAGAGGGAAGGGAGGTGGGGTAGTTATTGGCGAGAAATAACCGCTTAGGCTTACTCTAAATACCTCCTATGCCCCTATATACCTCTCTATACTCCTAGAGAGTGAATGGCTTCCCTCGTTCGGGGTTACACTAACCGCCTAGCGAGGAAATAGAGACTTTAGCAGATCGGTGTGTAAGTAGTAAAAATTGACTTGCAATCCAATTCAATGAAAAATTCAAAGATTTTGTGAAGAGGACGTTTTTAGGAGGTGGAATTTTGTGAAAGGACAGGAAAGGAGCCCCTAATTTTCAGCTGCATCAACCCCTGGACTGATGAAAATATCTGATTGATAAAAATAAGCTATTCGAGTTGCAAGCAGCAAAAAGTATAACTAGAGTAATATTTGTATCAAAATCTAAACTATGTATTCTATACTAAAATAGTTAGTACATCCAAACAATTCAAGCCTTGACGACTTTTTAGAGCTTGAAATCTTGGTTAGAATGATGAATTAGAAATAAAATTACTTGCATTATGTATAATTCTAATTTATTTCGTTTCAAGTCATCAGCTTAATGTCAAAAATAGTTGTAATATATATATATAAGATGAGTGATATCTTTCCCTTTTTTTAGGAAGAAATAAAAGCCTATGTGCAAAAAGCTACTAGGTATTGCGAAAATAATATCTTTGTGTTTGATGAAGTCCATAAAATAGTCCCTGGTGTCTTGGATGCCTTGGTTTCCTATATTGATGCAAGTAGAACTATGTATGGACTAGATTTTCGCAAGAATATCTTTATTTTCTTGAGGTATTTTCCCTTATTTTTTAATATAAATTGGATTTATTTTTTTCCTAAAATATGTTTATTGAATATATAATCATTTAAAAAAAATTATTTACTGTTTAGCTCCTGTTAAAATTTTAGTATTGTTATTGTGAAATGACTGAACTACTAAAGCATTCCTAAATTCTATTTGAAGTCATAACTGAAAAGTTTGATATTTTTCTACTGGTTGTCATGTTTTTTATTTCATAATTTTCAATGATTCCAAAAATATGCCTTGAGAAGGCTTGCTCATCTTATTGAAAAATAATTATCCTTTCGATCAGTTGAATTTTAGTTGAGTTGTGGTTATATAGATGGGTTTGTAAACAGCCTAAGGTACTTACGTATTATCCCGTCGACCGTGACGCTTAATCCGAAAACGTTATCAAATCCCATTGACTTTACTACTACTGTGCCGCTGAATTAGATGGCCGCTGAACGGTCGACGGAATAATACGTAAGTACCCAGCCTAAACTTGAGTGACTATCAACCAGATCAAATTTCAGTTTTAATAGTACTAGCATGAATAAAATTTCCACTCACCACTGGATTGAGAAGTTAATTAATGTGTTGATTATTAAACTAGATTATATGTACTGTAATCTAATCCAACCTGGGAAATTATGTTTAAGACATTGTTAAATTCTTTTTTCCATAAATTTCTTACTGCAGTTCTGCATTAATTTCTGTTTAGCAGTTTAAAAGTATTTTTAGTTTCCTTTCTTTATTAAAATTATAATTTAATCAAATTAATTACAAAACATTCAAAATTCAAGTGACTCTTTTTTTATTTGTATTTCAATTAATAATTTCCTTTAGTATATATGTTACGGGCAATGTGATAAATTTTAGCATTAAATAATGCCCGCGTATTTCGGGCAAAGCCATAAATACTCATTGGTAAATGCCATTGAATTTATCACATTGCCTGCCTCAACTTCTGGCATTATTAATAATGCCCGGTTTATCACTTTACCTGTAACATATATAATATACTTCATTCAAGAAAATATACTGAAGTAATAACTGTTTACTGATGCTTTCAAACTCAGTTTTGCTTTATAAGTATAGATTTTTTAATACTTTATTTGCATGTATTCTCAACTGCTTGTACAAAAAAATGCATTGCTTAAAGGAAAAAATATTTTAAAATATGTTTAAAAAACCCAGTTTTTTCTAATCTTGATTATAATTAATGATATTTTGTTAAGTCTTCATATTTAAAAACTAAATATATTATTTTTACCTACCTTTAGTAATTCCGGTGGAGATGATCTAATGAGTTTAACCTCTAAACATCTGGAAGATGGAAAGAAGAGGGAAGACATAAAATATGAGGATACAGTACCCTTGATTAAAGAGGGAACTCTTTTTCAAAAAGGCAAGAATTTTCCTCTCACTTTGCTTCTAAAAATGCTATCATAGCCTTATTTTTTACATAAAACAAGTTCACAATTGATTTTATGAAATATCTTTTTGGCACAGCTTCTATTAGAGTCCTCTAGCTGCCATGTTTATCCACAGTTCTCACAGCGATATGCTTAAGTGTTGTCATCTTTTGAGCTTATGAGTAAACATGGTGGCTGGAGGACTCTTATCAAAGCTGTGCCATCTTTTTATTGAATATAAGCTGAATAAGTTAGTTTTCATAAACAGTTAAAATGAGTGAGAATGTAGGTAACATGAATTTGTACTTGGATAAAATATTTAGTTTGTAAATGTTTTAAAATTGCATGCTGTTGTACAAGAGGGTGTAAATGTAAAGGTTAGTTTTGTTGAACTTTTGAAGTGCTTTTATATCTCTTCATTCCTCGACCTGATACTTAGAATTACCTCATAACGACAACTAATACAGTCAAACCTTGTAAACTAAGATGCCAGAACTATCCTATTATGATGTATCTTTTCAACAGTCACAAATTGACAAACAACAATGCAAACTAGTGAACATATATTTAATCTTATGATGATGGTTCACCATATTGATTAAATTCATAAGATGTTTCACTTCATTAAATTTGTGAGCTTGAGGATTATATTTCAAAATTATTATGTGGTATTTTGGTTACCATTGTTCTAGCAGTATGTGAGTATCATACAAGTGCTATACTCAATATTAAGGCAGTGAAGTTTAAAAACTGAGGCAGGACTCTAAAGTAAATTTTAAGAAGTTTTTTGAGTTTTTTATATTTAAAAAAAATTAAAAGAAAAGTTGGCAAACCCCCCCCTAAATAATCAATTAAGATAAGTCCAAGTTCATTGCCATATTTGTTGTCACCTTTCAGCATTGATTGAAGCACATTCAATGATCCTTAAAATAATTGTTTGATCTTTACATGTATTTCATTGTGGAATCAAACTGATAATTTTTCCCCTTTTGATTATTATTTGCTCAAGTGTATTATTACCAGGGTAACATTTTGCTTAAAAAAAGTTTAAGGTCTTTTTTGTCCTGATGCAGCCACTTGGCATTTTATTAGTTAGCAAATTTGGTGACTTTTTTGGAATTTAGTATTATATTAAGTGCTGTTACACACTATACCAGGGTTACTACGTTTTGGCATGTTATCAAAACCAAAAGAAAGTGCCTAATGGCTCCCCTACTGATGGAAAAGTACATTGTTATTTAATGGAAAATAAAATAAGAATAAGTTTAGTTATTGTTTTAATATGAATATATTTCCGTTTCAGATGGTTTTAAAGATAGTGTTCTTAAGAATCTCATTACTGTGCACATTCCATTTCTACCCTTGGAGAAAGAGCATGTAAAAAAATGTATAAGAGCTGAATTAAAAGAAAAAAAGTGGTTAGCTACTGATGATGTATTGAATAACATTGCAAATGAAATGATATATGTACCACCAGAGAAAGAAATGTTTTCTGAAATTGGTTGTAGAAAAATCAAGGTAAAGATGGAGCTTTATGTTGATGACTTTTTAAGTAAGTTTTAGAAACCAGGGTTGGAAAAAAACCAGGTTTTTTTCAAAAAAACCCTAAAAAACCCGTTTTTTTTTTGTTTAAACCGGGTTTTTTTACTGAAATTCTTCCCTAACACATAAATACAAATATTTCTGATTGTTTTCATTTATGAATGCATTTAATAAATAGTTCATCAATTCAGCTATTAACTAAGTGACTTAATTAATTACTTAAAATTAGTTTTATTTAATTAAAAAAAGTTAAAATTATACATAACCATAAAAAACCAAGGGAGTCTGTTTAGAGCATTAAAAAACCATCTGGTTTTTATAATGCATATTATATTTAAAAATCCAGTGCTTATTTGAAACAATTGGTTTTTATTATGCATTCAAATATCCAGTTCTTAATGAATTAAAAAAAACAAATAGTTTTTTTTTATAAATAAAACCAAGGGAGTCTTTTTAGAGCATTTAAAACCAACTGGTTTTTATAATGCACATTTAAAAATCCAATGGATTAAAAAAAAACAATTGGTTTTTATGATACATTCAAATATCTAGTCTAGTTCTAAATGAATTAAAAAAAAAAAAAGTTTTTTTTTTATAAATAAAACCAAGGGAGTCTTTTTAGAGCATTAAAAAACCAAGTGGTTCTTTATAATGCAAATTTAAAAATCCGGTGATTAGTTGATTAAAAAAACCAATTGATTTTTATTATGCATTCAAATATCTAGTTCTTAATGAATTAAAAAAAAAACAAGTTTCAAAACCAAACCACTCCAGGTTTTTTATAAAAAAAACAGGAGTCTTTCTAAGAAAATTTCAATTGGCTAATTGTTTTTAAAAAATTGCATAGCTTTACAGCATTCATGTCAGAAGCATTCAACATATTTTGTTCAAAAGACAATATTTGAATCAATAAATGACTTTAAACCCAAACGTTTAGTTAAGTTTTTTTTGAAAAAAAAAAACAAAAAAAATATTTGGTTTTTTTTATGAAAAAAAACATTTGGTATAAACCATGGTTTAAACCAAATGGTTTAAACTGTGCCAACCCTGTTAGAAACTAATTTTAATCATGTCTGGGATCAACTAAAGCTCTGTGTTTCCATTTTTCATCTCATTAGTCAACCCATTAGCTCCCAGTGGTGTATTTTTAGATTCAATCAAATCAAAACAAAATCAAATTCTGCCCCCAGGCCTAGTGGGCCCATCAGGCGGTGCCCATCTCCGTTTCATTAGCCTTTGGGCTTGGGATGCTAATTACCAGCGTTCGAAATTGGGGTGTTTTGCTGGTCCGGGACAACTAAAAAACGGCTCGGACCAGTGGAATCAGAAAATCACTGGTCCGCCGGACCAGTGTGTGTGTGGTGAAAAAACATCCCACCCTCCCGTTCTAGCAGCGTTTTTGTAAAATCATTTAGACGAGTTGTTCAGTGATAGCGGTATTTTAAGTGCGTTTGATGATTGCATTTGGTGAAGCAAGTACATATTTTTGACAGAACCCGAAATGTGGCGATATGGGAAAGGGGAGCCCCCAGCAAAAAAGAAAAAATATAATTGAATATGTATTAATTTTTAACATTACTATTTGGTACACACATTCAGTGCAATTGTGCAATGTTTACTGTATAATATTTAAACCGATCCTTTTTAATTTGTCGGACCAGTGATTTTTGTTGCGGACCAGTAAGATTGGCAAAGCACTGGTCCGGCGGACCAGTGCTTTTTTTTCCCAATTTCTAACGCTGCTAATTACTTAGCTTGTATCCACGCCGAGGGGCTAGCCCGACGCTGGACCCCCAGTTGATTCCCCAAGCGAGCTTAGTGCTTACAGAGGTGCCAAGTATTATGATTTGTCCGTAATATTTACGGATTCGATAGAAAATTACGGTGTTACGGACATCGATATAAAATTATGGAATTTTAACTATTCTTTCGCGGATTCGTGATTTTTTTCCCTTTCATAATGATTTTATAAGAATGAAGATTTATCTCCCTTTCCTAAAGTTGCAAATATGTTGGCCGTACACGGTTGCCTCTCCGGCTGTTCGTGAAATTACCGACTCACGGCGCGCATCGGCACCGCGTTGGTCTGCGCGACCTTTTACGTTACGCATTTTGTAATCGGACCCTGGACTTTTCCATGTGCGGTTTTTAGTAAAGCCGTGATGAAAATCGGAGAATAAAGGGACTGTATCCAAATTGCGTTTGGGTTAAATCTTCTCTACCTTGGGTTTTGCCTTCTGCTCCCCGGCTGCAGAAATAATCAACTCTTTTGCAGTGGATCTCTTGTTATGGACTCTCTAATTATTTAAAATTATAATTCTTAAACTATCTGTTTTGGAAGATATGGGTTCCCCAATATTTAGAGTTAAATTCATAAGGTATTTCTAAGCATAGTTTTTATTTTTATTAAACTTGTTTTCAGGAATTCAACTTAAATTACCTTGTCAATTAAATTATTAAATTGGTAATACATAAATCGTTTAGATTACAATTATTAAATTAAAATATTTAATAAAATATATCTCTAAATTTTCCAATTTATTTAATTCATTATAATTTTTTTAGGATAATGAATAAGATAAATTTAATGAATTACCTAAATTTCTATTTATTCATACTAATCTTGAAACTATACTTAAGTTGGATTTGTTTTTTCTGTTATCTAATTTTTTCAATAAATATAATTAAAACCAATTTAGGTACTTATTATTTAAATTTACCTAATTCATTATTCAAATAATTAAGCCAATCAAATTTTAGTGTAGGAAAATGTGGTTCAGGGAAATACTCAAGTTTGGGATCACATCACCCGAATCGCAATCAAGAATTGTAATGCAGTTAGATCCTGAGGACAGTGAGACACCAGCAAGGTTACTGAAAAGTTACTGATTACATCAGATCTGGTTACTGAAAGCTTTTTTTGAAACTTGGCACCTCTGTGCTTATTTTATCGACCCCGGAAGGATGAAGGGCTGAGTTGACCCATGACCAGCTACCCAAGTAGAGGCTGCAAGGCATTAAACCTGGGTCGGTAATGCTCGTAACCAGGCACGCTGACCACTACACTGCCGCGGCCACATATTTTTAGATTACTAACAAAACTTTAAATCTCCTAGAATTCACCTAATTTCAATTTCCCCCCAAAAAGTAATTTGGGAGTTAATGGGTTAGCATTGTAAATACAACCCTTAAATTGTCGTGTGTTGTCATTTTATTAACTTATTGTAGACTTTTGTATTCAGCAAAGCTTTTGTAAACTATTTTTCCAAGATTCAAGTCTTGTCTTTTTTGACAAATAAAAATCTTTTAATATCTAGGTAAATGTTTTTCATTGTTTACATTAAATGTGCTATTAAAATATTTCAAAATAATTAGAATAAGTTATCTGTTTAATGTAATAAAAGTTATAAGATAATATTTGTTACTTATAGTTCATATTGACATGTTTAAAGCCTCAATTTGAGTGTCTCTTAAAACAAATGATTTGGAATTTATATCGATAAAAAAAATCAGACTACACTCCAACTCATATATTTTTGTCTTTGATACAGTCATACAGTTTTTATTTTTAATTTATGATCCTTTCCCCCCATTAGTTTGATGTGGATGGGAATTGTTAAGATAAAGGAATTGAAAAGAACCAACGATAAAAACTCATCTCAAAATATATGACAGTAATGTTAGTATACTCAATAGAATGATATTCTTAAGCCACTTTTTACAGTTAAATTTGTTTAACTAATATACAGGTCATTTCCGCCCCTCAAAAAATTGTACAAACTATGTTTCTCAAATTTTATTTTTAGTTATTTGGAAAATAAATTTTTTTGGTTAGTATGTGTTCTCTAAAGTATAAATTTCAATAGGTTATGATTAAATTTTAACAAGGTATGATATAAATAAAAAAAAGGGGTGGCTCAAATATCCCTACTCTCTCCCCTATTAATACAAATAATTACATTTTTTACCACATGAAAAGCAATAATGAAACAGTATGAAGTAAATCATTCAAAATATATTTATTACAAAAATATAGATATTTGCATTTTCACATCAGAGTAAAACTTATTTTCAAATAATAAATTCACATTTTATCTTATTTTGATTGATTGTATACCTCACATGTCGTAAGAAGAATGAAAACTAATTACGACTCCATAGATTTCTTCAGTTTAGACAAGCAAGCCAATCTTTCATCTCTCCACTTCCTACGCACATCCAAGCTGTGGAGAGGTACTTTTTCACTAAGTTGCTCATGAATTTCTTGCGCAGTTGTACCTTCCATATGAGGTACTGGACCAAATGTCTCAGAGACATTGTATATGCCTTTGGCGTAACGGTTGCAGTAGTCCATCATGCCTAAAATGACAACAAATGAATACATTATACACATAAATTGATAACACTTAAAAATATTTTATTTTTACAAATAGGGTGGTATGTATTAATTCAATGCATGTAAGTAAATTTAAATACAATTGGCTGGTAAACACTTTTTCAAATTTAATTTTACCTAATAGATCATTAGTGAGGAAATTATCACATTCGATCATTAGTTAATATTTAAATAATTAAAAACTACATGCACAGTAGCCCAGCGCATCATGTCAGAGTTGCGGAACGTGTGGTCTAGGAAGGAACGTACAGAGAGGAAAATTTCGGCGAACAATCAATTCGAATGAGCAAATGTTCCTTTGTATTCATAGCTCATCTGCAACTGTGACGTCACACCCTGTTTCTGTCCATCAGAACTTTTAAATGAGAATTACAAATTAATTGGTGTTTTTAAAAAATCTGAAAAAATTAAAAACTGGTTATTTAGAGCCACTGTCACGAATACAAAAGCCTAAATCATTAATTTTAAGAAGTGTTAACCTCCTATTTCAGAAAATTTAAAATATGCTGATGAATTTGGTTCAACTTTTGATCTTTAAAAGTATTGTGAGCAGTAAAATTTGTTGGAAACCTTGCTCTAAATAGTTTATTATATTAAAACTATTATAATAGAATTTAAGTAAGGCAAAATACCAGAAATTCACTGTTAGAATCCTCAATTGTTATTAATAAAATTATAATTTTACCATCAGCATTTAAATGACAGGTTTCAAAGACTCCCAAGAAGGCATATCGCATCCCAAGACCTTCAGACATAACTGCATCCACATCTTCAACAGACATTACACCATCTTGCACCAGTCTCCAGCATTCGTTTATGATGGCATACTGCATTCTGTTGATTGCAAATCCATAAATCTCCTTCTTGCAAACCACAGGTTTCTGGCCAATTTCTTTCATCAAGTCTATAGTTTTGGACAAAACATCAGGGGAAGTCCAGGCACAAGGTACTATTTCTACTATTGGAACATAGTAGGGAGGATTAGCCTAAACACAAGAAGATAGTGATTTTAACTGTTGGTTTAATATTCTTTTGACATAAGAGATAATTTTTTTTTAAAGATGAGGATTGGGACCATATTACATAAAAATCTTATGGTTGATTTTCACCCTTTTCCTTGTGAGCAAAAATAAGCAAATCTGAAATCCCCTTTTATAATTATGTAAGCAAACTAACCAATTCCCACCATCCTTTTTTGAACGAAATGTTAAACAGCAATAATTTCAAATATTTAACTATGATCTAATTCAAATTAAAAACTAACTTGCCATAAAATAAGTATGTTTAATTTCCTTACAATATGTGTTTAAGAAATCACAATTTTAAAGGAACACATGTGCAAAACAGTTTTACAAATTATCTTCCAATTCAAAATGTTTTTGATGTCTTACATAAGCACTACTCATATTCCCCTTCTCCCTTGCTAAAACAAACAGAAACCCCCATTAGGTGCTTGCATAATATTTAAATGGTCCCATTCTAAGAATTTTTCAGGATTAGTGAAATACTTCAAAAAATGCATAATTATTTGAAAGAATAAACTTACAGGGTGAGCAACAATGACCTGAGAACGATGTTTCAGGCCTTCAGCAAATTTTGAAGGCGTTATGCAACTGGTTGAGCTGGAGAGGGTCATATTGTCTGTTGCCAGGTTATCCAGTTTTTGGAAAACTATTTTCTTTAATTCTTCATTTTCAGAAACAGATTCCTATGAAAAAAAAAACTATTTTAGAAAGTTGGAACTGATCCCACCAAAGTTCTAAATTATATTTTAGATACACTCGTGTTCAAAAATTAAGGATAGACTTTTTGGGAATTTTGATACAAATTTTTGTTCCTTATCAATGAAATTCATGCCATAGCATCATCTAAGAATGTGAATATGTGGCCCGCGATCAAAGTACCTAAACAATAGTTTAAGGGGGTCCTGAGGCCCTCCATTGTTAATGGAGTTCCATACACTTTCGGAACAGTAGCAGAAACGTCTATGTGACGGTCATTTAGCAAAAATATCCCTGTTATTTTTGAAGGCTGTGATGTTTCTGACCTCCATTTATAATTTTAAGACTGTGGAATACCTATAAGTATGATTTTTAGGTGAAATTAAGTGACACAACCTTAAACTGCATTTTGGCTCTTGGATTCATCATAGGCAGGTGGTAACCATATTTTTTGAATCTCTCATATGGGTTTGTTTTGACTTATATCTGAGGACCCTGAAAATTACATTATTCGCTCAATAATAAGATTTTTTAGGAACTCTGAGATGTTGAAAGTGAGATTTAGCGCAGCATATTCATCCATAAAGAGAAAATCTGGACCCGAATCACCTTCAAAATGAACCAGGTGAGACAAGAGAATCATGGTACACAATTGCAGACATCAGCAAAAATCTCTGTGGTTTATACGGGGTGTTGAAATGGCTCATAAGGGTAGTATAGTTTCAAAGTGTTCAAGTTTCATTTAAAGTTTCAGTGTATATGGATGTATAACATATCTAAAAAGAAACAAATATCAATAAAAAAACATCCATTCTCTCTAAGAAGATCAAATTCCACTTTTGAAACTGTACTATCCTTATGATCCTTTTCAGCACTTCCTATAAGCCACAGAGATTTTCACTGATGCCTGCAATTGTGTACCATGATTATCTTGTCTCCCCTGGTTCCTTTTAAAGGTGATTCGGGTCCAGATTTTCTCTTTATGGATGAATATGCTCTGCCAAATCTTATTGTCACCATCTCAGAGTTTCTAAAAAGTCACATTATCGAATGAATAAAGGTTAAGAAAAAGAAGTTTATTTTAAAAATGTAATACCTGAACATGGATAGCATCCTTTACACACGTTTCTAAATCTTCACATCTAGAAATAAGTTTAAGTTGCTCAGCTGCTGAAAGAGTGCCCCGAAGTAATTCATTCTTCTCTAGTTTTTCTAATTGTTCTTCTATGAATGTCAAAGCATCTAATGAAGCATTAGTGTCTTTATCAAACATCACAACTGAGTAACCTGCACTGGCAAACAGCATAGCCCAGCTCCTCCCAATCAAACCACTGAAAAACAAGCAAGAAATTAAAATAAGGTTAAAAAAACAATCAATTATACAATTTGTAAAAATTAGCATTAATTACTCAAGGGCGAATGGAAAGGGTTTTTACCAATAACGCGGGATTTTGAGATTTATTGGGTTTTATGGGCCCCCATTGTAAATACATATATAACTCAGATCCATTTCTCTAGTTTTACTTCTTTAATTAGTACTATGATTTAAATTACTTCCACTACTTACCTTCCCACGATTCCGATCTTGCCTTTTCCTTCCATTTTTTAAACTAAAGATGGTAATAAGATATAATTGTAAAGTATAAAAATGAATTGGGCGATCGGTGTTCGGACGACTTTATCTCAGAGAGGGCTTTATGCAAAAGATAACATTTTTCAGATATCTCAAAAGTAGGGAGGGAGTTAGTGCTTTATATGCTGATAAAACAGAACCACATCAAGCCGACACTCGACAGTCGTGATTTTGGATGGTTGTTTATTTACATATTGAAATTTTTCGTTGCCAGGTTTTTAAACAAGTTCCTGAATAATTTTGGACCGGAAAACGAATGTCCATTACATTACAAGATGAATTACATGGATTACAAGAAATATACTGGCAAAGGAAACGAAAACAGCAACAAATTCAATTTTATAATGCTTTAATTCGGTGAAATTATAATGCATGAACTGAGGCTTTTGAACACAATATCATTTATATAAAGCTTTTGTGTATTGGCAATTATATAAGCCCTTTTAAAGCGAAGTGAAGGATTTTGTTTCTAACTATCATAACAACAACAAAGGTAATTGTTGAAATTTTGTTTGTGCATGCCTATTTTTTGATATTAATTTGTATTTGTATCTTTCATGGCTGCGCAACAAGTTGCTAGTTCAGGTTTGAGATATTTATATCGGGAAGTAGCAAAATTTCATCTACGACCGATTAAGAAGTTAAGTGTCCAGTTCGATCCTTTTCATGAAAACGCGAAATGTGTAAGGTATGTATTCTGAGTATGCTCAAAATGAATTAGAATTTTAGAAATCTGAAAAATTTTCTACTAGAATTTTAAAATTTAGGTCGTTGCGTGTAACTTTTCAGTGGTTAAATAAGTCAATTTTAATGTACATGGTGAACAGTAACTTTCTTAACATTTGACGGATCTGGAACAAAAGTAAGGAGGTAATTGATTGCACTGCACAGAAAAAATATGGTCAAAGTGCCAATGGCCTAATTCGGGTTGACTGTTATGTAAAATGACATCCTGAATCTGAATATGACCCTCTTTGTCCCCATCTGCTTCAGTTTTCTGGGTAAACCCTCTACCCATTTTTAACACTACTTTTGGTGACTCTTTGGCTATGAATTCAATTCGGAAGTATAAAAGCATTATTAATTAGCCTTTAAATGGCTTTTAAGGGACCAGAGAGGTGAAAAGTTCTCAAAAATATGGCACAGCTTCCATATGAATCCTCCAGCTGCCATGTTTACCCATAAGCTCTTCAAATGATGACAACACTTAAGCATATTGCTATGGGAGCTGTGGATAAACATGGGGTTGGGGGCTGGATGACTCTTATCAAAGCTTTGCCAAAAATACCATTTGTAGCAAAGAGAAAAGTTTGGGGGGTGAGAAAACTCCTTAAATTTTGAAAAAATCATTAAAGATGATATTTTTTTGATAAGTACTTGCATATTATTCCATCGACCTTGGCGTGGCACTCAATTTGTAGACCATTACCAAATGTCATAGACTGTGATTCTGAATCTTAACTACCACTAAATGGTTGACAGATTAATATGTAAACCTTTTTGCTATTTTGTAAGTTTAAATTTAAAAACTAATTAAAATATGTAGCAATGTTTTTACCAAAAAAGGGGGGCACAGCTGGAATAAGAGTCCTCCATTTGGCGACTCGCGTTGCGCTCGCCAACTATACACTATATTTAATCGGGATCTACCGCCAACTTGGCGACATAACGCGAGTCGCCAAACGGAGGACTCTTATATTCCAGCTGTGCCAAAAGGGGTATTAGTTCTCTTGAAGCCTCCTGTGTAAAAAATATGGAA
Source organism: Tetragnatha montana (assembly GCA_963680715.1). Taxonomy (NCBI): domain Eukaryota; kingdom Metazoa; phylum Arthropoda; class Arachnida; order Araneae; family Tetragnathidae; genus Tetragnatha; species Tetragnatha montana. Next base: position 55,329,319 of record OY796677.1, on the reverse strand, counting down.
GTCGTTGAAAATGTTAAAAATGGGTACGGACAGGGAGATATCCCCCAAATACTGAGGCTGATGGGGAAACCAGAGGTCCTATTCTTATTCATGAGGGTTGTTTTATGTAAGAATCAGCCAGAATTGTGCCATTAGGCATTTTGACCATATTTTTTGGGGGCCCAGTGTTATTAAATTATTATTGCAAAATGTCATCCGCTAGGTTATTGACCCAAGCCAGGATTGTTTGGATTTACCACCTGGTTATGTGGATTAAATTGTTTTCCTGCCAACGATAACAATGGAAAAACATAAGTTGCCTCAGGCTAAGATTGTTTGGATTTGAGCTCTCAATATTAACTTATAGGTCAAATTAACTAATAGGTTAAAAGAATTTTGGAAACTGGGCACAAGTGGCAAGTGTCCTGATAAATTGCCAAAAAGTAATATGGTTAGGAAATCAAAATAAATTTTAAACATTGTTGGTAGTATATCACTAAAACAATTTCCATCTAATGAGCTGGTGAAAGCCTTAAAAGCCACAGCTATGTCTTTTAAGCCAGTTTGCAGCCTTCCTTTTATTATTTTGTTTAGTTTATTTTTCAGTTTCTGAGTTTTCTTTTTTGGTATTATTTTTTATTTAATTGCATGAAAAGTATTGTCATTTGTAAAGGATGTTGTGATATTTCACTTATATGTAGATATTACTATCTTATGTGTTTCTGACAATCTATTTGGAATAATATACGGGAGGGTGGTGATAGGAAATTATCTGAGAGAATAGAAAGCACAACTAATGTGCAAGAGAGTGTTTGTATAGGGGCACAACTCTTTAAAGCAGGGGTGTAAACTAATAAGCAGTATGTGGTCTACAATGAGATTTCAGTAGAATTTAGAATCTCTTAGAATAGAATACAACATCTCCCATACATTGCAGTCACTACACTACAACAGGGCCGTAACCAGACTTTTGTTTCGGGGGGGGGGGGTTGACTCAAATATTTTCTGAGGTACCTCCTTACGGGTACTTTTATATGTTAAGTTTTAGATGACGACACTGGATTGAAATTTTGATGCACTAAATTTAAAAAATGTATAAACAATATGAATTCAAAGTAAAAGGGGGGTCTGGGGGTCCTCCCCCAGAAAAGTTTTGGAAATTTGCCCCTCAAAAGAGTGTTTTAGCTCATTTCTGAGACCTTTTAGATTACACCCATAGAGCACCACTCATTGTTAGCTGCTGAATTTTCAAGGTAAAAAGAAGATATATTGTAATAAATGGCAAAATGTTAAGGGGGGTTTTAGGTTCCTACTCCAGAAATTTTTTGAATTTTCCCCCTAAAAGGGGCATTTTAACTCATTTTGAGACACTTTAGGTTACATTAAAGAGGACCACTCCTTGTAAATCACACAAGTTTGAAGGAAAAACCGTATACTTAGTAGATTTCAAAATTTCGAGGGGGTTTGGGGGTCCTCCCCCAGAAAAATTTTGGAAATTTTACCCTTAAAAGTAGGGTTTTGACTCATTTGGAGACCCTTTGGGTTATACCCGAAGAGGATATCGCTCCTTATGAGACATAATTTTCAAGAAAATAGCAGTATAAAAATTTATGTCAAAATTTCGGGGGGGGGGGGGGTTGAATCCCTAACCCCCCCCCCTTTGATACGGCCCTGCACTACAACAACTAATTATAGAAGCACCAACTGTTTATCATTAGTCATTATTTTATTCATTATGATGTCCTTTCATTAAAACAGCCGAATTGTGTTGGTGCAAGAAGGTGATACTGTATCAAATCATTCTGAAAAATATGAAAACAGGTGCAATAAGTGTATTAAAAAGGGATAATTAAAAGTTATATGAATCTTGATTTTGTTTATGTTCAAAATAAAAGTTTAACTACATTCAAAATTGTTACACAATTAGAACATTCTTGTAAAATAACTAATTGATGTGATTATTAGTTTTGGGGTAGTTTTAAGGTAAAATGAGATGTTTTTGGGGGGTTTTGCTGCGTAATCCAGCATAGCAAAAACAACTATTAGCAGCAGAATTATGATTGCAGCCACAAACTCTGATGTATAAAGATATGCACTACACTACATTGTCCTTTTTATTCAAATTTCTAATTAGTTTTTAAGTTATAATCTATTAATTAATCTATTAAGCTATTATCTGTAAAAGTAAGTTACAAATTAAGGTAATATTCATCGTAGAATCTTTAATTAGCAATTTTGATAAAAGGTTATGTCTAGATTCTTACTGTAACAAAAATGAATGAGAAGCTTAATTGAGATAAAAGATAAGTCACAAGCATAAAACCTTACACATTAAGTATATCCTTATTTAAAATTTTTCTCGTTAAACAAATGTTCTTAATGTTTGTCCCAGGTAGTATATTTAAAGTGGAAATTTCTTAATAAACACATGTATGATTGGAAAAATAATTTAAGTTTATTAAGCACATGATTCTTTTAAAGTTATGATAGTCTATTGTAAATCTGGAGATAATTTATGAATTGCACTATACATTCTCAAAAAATGTTTTTGACTCTATACATATATATCAAGTGCTAAAATCTTCAAAATTTTTTCATTATGATTTATAATATTTTGATGATGCACTTCACTGTGTATGATGCTGTTATCTTTTCAGGGATTTCTTATTCTACATTTCATCTAGAAAAATTCGTAAAACTAGCGACAACTGCATATTTAAAACTGATGTTGTGAATGACCGTTCTGAGCCCTTGATCAACATAGATTTGCGTGAGACATCTTTTTATTTTTAAGTGCTCTGTATAGGAGTTAATTGAATTATTCCTTTATTTTTTTTTACTTTTATCAATATTTATTGTAAATAAGTAAAATATATGTACATTTTACCAGAACTCTGAAAATTTAATGTTAATAAATGAAAACTGTTTCTGCTATACAATAGATTTTAAGGAATATAGGTTTTGTATTTTGACATAATAATCATTATTGGATAATTTGTGTAAATCTTTAAAAATAATGACACATGATCAATTTATACCTTAAACTGTTTAAATGTAGTTTAAAATTAAAACAATGTCCACTCTCTTTTAGACAATGGTAAGCAAGTGTTGTTCAAGTGTGGCAATCTAACAACATTAGACGTAGCAAGAGAATATAACAGCATTGTTGAAAAGTACGACATTAAAGAAGAAGAACCTGCCTTAAAACTGCAAGGTGCATTGAAGAAGAAAAGTTTAAAGAAATAAGACTTCTAAGATATAATTATTTAGAGTAAGCTAACTACTAGGGGAAAAATGGCAAAAGATTCATACCAAGCAAATATTAATATTTTCAACAAAGTATATGATCAGCTTCCAGCATTTGTCGATATCTTTGATGAAGAGACATTTTACGTGTTTGTAATATTCTTCACTCTGGGAACATGCCTTGTTGCCTTCATTCTTTCCAGGTTCATAACTATAAAACCAGTTGAATAATTTCCAATCTTTTTTTTTGCAATGGTTATTTTGCAAACAGTTCATACATCTTAAGTTATTTCATTTTGGAATTAGAATGATCTAGTCCTTTGTTTGATTTTATATCTTACTTTTGAACACAAACTCAGCCTTTGTTTTAGTTTTTTAAAATTTAATGTGATGGCTATCTTGGGATTTCATTCTCATTTGTCGAATCGATGTGGTATGGTTAAAACTTATGTTTTAAAAAGGCATGTAAAGTAATCGTAATGCTTCAACACTCATTATTTCCTACAAAAATGTTGACTTAGCAGTTCAATTTTCTGTTGCCTTCTTGGCAATCATAATTGTTTGCTTTAAAAATGAAGAAAAAACCAACTGAAATCTTTCTAGTTACTAATGTGAATTTTTTTATTTAAATTCTATAATCTTTGTCTACAACATCATCACTTTTCATTCAGTATATGGATACCTTTATACTTAAAATATACCTAAGGATACCTTTTACATAAAGTTTCTTACTTTCAGAAAACTTTCAAATAGGTTTTTATTGAATGAATAATATGTTGTGGTTTAACTTATGCACCTCTGGTAGTATTTTCTAGTCGTGCAAAAAACTCTCTTGCAACTTTTCACTTTGAATATGCAATCCATTTCTCAGCATTGTTAAGCATTTAAAAAAAAAGAATGTGTGACTTACTCCAATTGCTTAATGTGTGATGCTATGTTTTGACTCTTCTCTGAAATAACTTACTTAATGGAAGTTCTATTTAAAAAAAATCATAAAGTAATTGTGTTCAATAAATCACAAAATGTGCTTTTTTTTATTTAACTTTAAAATGTATACTATATTCACATTGCTTACAGTTTACTTCTTACATTTTCAATAGAATAGATCTGAAGGAAATGTTTATAAAATGTTGGTTGGGACTGGGAATTTTTTAATCCATACACTTGGTTTGATAGTTAGAAATGGCACTGTATATTATTTCTGTTGGCAAATATCTTGTAAGTCTAGCTTCTGGGGAATTTACACTTCTGCATTTACTGTATTTGTAAACTTCAACCTTGTCTACACCTTTAGTATTTTTCTATGGTGATTTAAGTCTTTTTCCAGTAGTTCTTCAAAATTATTGAGTAAATCGTCAATATCTGAAAAAAGAAAAGCTGTTAAAATCAGAAATCTAAGCAATAATAAATTTAAAACTAGTGTTCTGTTTAATTTGTTGACATTTTAGTGAGATTTGATAGTTTTTCTACGATGGTACTTAACTAAAGACATATTTTCTCTTATGATTCAAAATGTATAAAAATTCTTCTCTATGTCCTCATTACTAACCTTGTAGCTATTGAAAAATTTAGCTCTGTTGAGATATATTTCACTGGTACCTTAATATTTAAAATTAATGGTGTGTTTTGTAATTTCCTAATATTGTCATTGGTTTTGTCTTGTAGATGAAAGTTAGTCTGAATATGGAATAAAATATTGAAAAGATTGTACTGAGTACTTACTGAATTCTTTTGTTTAGCTTTATGCTTGGACATAACTAAATATTAATTTTCTATATTATTAACATTATAGGGGGAAAATGAAAGGAGTTAACTACATTATTATGGCAATGATGATTGCTATTATTGTTACTAATACTGCATCAAAATAACATATTTTTAATTTGCCTTAAGGTTTGACAGAAACTTATTATAAGCCAAAGAAAGAAAATCAATTTTAATATTTAAGTGCAAATGTGTAGGAATATTTTTCTTCTACTCACCTCTTTTCTCTTCTGTTGATAGAAATAAAGCTGCTAACTCTATCCTTGAGATAGTCATCAGGTTGTTAAGGTATTCATATCCAAAATTCACTTTTCCTATTAAAAAATAATAATGCAGTGGATGAATTTAAATTGTAATTATCGATGGAATAAATTAGATAAATCTTTAAAAATTGTTACAATGATAGTTCATTTCGTTAAAAATTATTTAGCCTGGTAGTGTAGAACTATGGTTTTAATGTAATAAGTAAAATCAACTACTAAAATGCTTTATCAATTTCTCAGCTGAAAAGAATCAACTTAGAAAACACTGTAATCACCAAATAATTTAATAAATATTGTAACAGTTTAGATATAATACATGGGTTATTAAGTGGGTCCATTTGTAATAGGCAATTAATGATATGAATAATTTTGGTATAGCTAGCATTATAAAGAAATGCGTGGAATTTAAAAATAAAAATTTAGTATTGCACTTTAACAAAACATTGCACTTTTTATAAAATTGTCCCATTTAGTAGTAGAGGTCACAAACATACTGTTGTTATTCAGCTGAAAGAAGGGCACGATTTCTAAGGAGTGTCAAGTAGCATCTCTTTTCCACCAGAAATTTTCGATGCTTCAAATCAATTAACTCTTACCTGAGTGTACCATGTTTCTGATCGCCATCAGTATTCCATATAGAAAAGGCGCATCAATTTTGTTTGTGAGCATGCTTGGTAACTTCTTTGGATGGATTGAAAGTAGGTAAGATTCTCCAATACTGTGGTTGGTATTTGCATTATTGCTTTGCCACTTGTGGGTAAATTCGAAAGGAGTGAGCTAAAGAGAAAAACCTGAGTTGAAATTGAATACATCGATACATTGAATGAAGGGACAGGGTCAGATTTGATATAATAGAGAGGAAAACACTGTTTTTAAGTAAGACTTATTTTTTACCGCAACTATGCAAAGCGTTTATTAATTTGAACATTCACTTTGTTTCTTTAACTTTTTATCTAAAAATTTTGGTTTCTTTACTTGTATATTTTATGTTAAGGGTAAAGTAAAATGATGGTTCCTTTAAACACAATTATTTATGGCAAATTAATATTTATTCACAAACATGAAAAACGTCTTTATCACTTAAACTTTAAAATAATTTTAATTTTAATAAACATAGATTTTTTTTTCAAAAATTTAGCTTACTGTAACTAGTGAAAGTGATGTCTTGACTGAATAAATCTTATTAGAAAACATTTTTAAATCTAAATCTTTTAACCATGAAAATGTAATTTAATAATTTTATTATCACTAAATGTAAGGAATTTAAAGCGCAAAAAGCATAGTTTTAACTTAATATTTTACTCTTTATAATGTAAGTATCGCATTAGTGCAACTCAAAATGGTTGAATCAAGGGGTATATTTCTTGCATTTCAATCAAATGTGTGTAAAAATTTGTGTAATGGAGTTTTTTAAAGAAGCATTTAACTATTTGTTAATAACTTATCAACCAGATGTTACGAATAAAAAACTATTATAAACATCCCCTAAAATTTTTTAAAAAGTAAATGTCTATCCTTGAAAACTTATACATACTCGTACTTTGGCTAAGAGCGACGTCCTACGTTTACTGACACTATGTTTCACTGTACACTAAAAGATATGAAGGAAAAGAGGGTTTTACAGGAAAGATGTCTTGGGGGAAAACCAACTACCATATTGAGTCCATTTTTAGTCGACTTTCAGAACATTTTGTTTGAAGTTTTATGAGTAAAAATAATAAAAAAAATACTTGAAAATATTTCGTTGACAATAAACTTTTGAAATACATTTCTTGTCAAAGGGGTGAATTGAATAAGTGTTAATATCTTGTAGGATATAACAATGAAGGCTTTCACGGCCGGAGTTCATACATTTTACCATCATCCATTCGACCACGGCCTACTTGCCCGGAAAAGAACTTTTATTATTATCTTGTATATAGGATGTTTTTTTTATTAAAGATTAAAGCAGCCGAATAATTTATCAGTAATTCTAATAAGTAAAAAGTAAAAAAAATTACTTTGCTTTCATGTATTCCAATTTCTGCATTTCCTCCAACCACTTTTATCGGCTGGGCATTTTTCAGATCAGAAACACGTTTATTGATACCTTCTGCTTCAATTTCCTTCCCAACGTCTTGAATTGCACCATCTTTCGACTTTAAATCTGAATCAGTCGAAACCACAACCCTATCACCAAGAAGTTTCTCTTCAGTAATTTCAGAGCCACTGCTTTCTAAATTTCCTCCTACTAAATCAGCCTTCTGATCAACGTTTTCTTTAACAACGCACCCGTCCGCTTTAGCGTCTTTTGAAACCTCCAGTTTCCTCGCTTCAGAAAGTTTGATGACATCTACCGGAGCTTTCTGCTTCCGCACGTACTTTTCACTCACGACAATCCGCTTTGCTTGCGATTTCGTCTTATTTGACTTCTTGCTCGTCTTGATGCTTAGGAGTTCCCTCGTCTTCTGAGACATCTGGGGAAGATCCCCGTTGTCTTCAGCACAGTTGCATATTTCATCCAGAAGAGGTCGTTTTTCCTCTTCTTCATGCACCTCTTCGATAGTAATCCTTGTTGTCCTGGTATTCCTTACGGGGCTGAGGGTTTTTACCTCATCTTCCTGTTCTAAGTTGTCGTGCGTTTTGGATTCCAGTTCTTCTATTACGACTCGGTTTTTCGCTTTTGATTCTTGTTCCTGAAGGCTTTCGATCTCTTCTAGTCTTTTCTGGAAGAAATACGAATCACAATAAGTCAAATAATTTCGGAAACCTGGTATAAGAACTTTGAAGATTGAATAACAATTACAGATTTAATATTAACTTCATGGTTTAATAAATACTTGGTATATCGGTTAGAGTTGAAATAGAGACAAAAATCCTAAGCTATTGAATTCGGAGACATTTTGATTACCATTATAAATAACCCCCTCACAAGTATTTTCGCTTTCTCTCTTCTTCATTGTCTCATAAAGAGAATCTTCTTTCATTAAGGAATTAAAAAAATAGTATAAAGTAGTAGTTTTTAAACCACTAGTAATAAGTGTGATTCGGGCTAGGATTTTCGAATGGATTTCATTACGATTAATCATATACTAAGTTAAAAGTAATTCCCAACAACAAAAAAACTTCAGTCATCAAAATGGCATAGTTCTTTTTAATTGAGCTGTTTGCCGCAACAAGTAGTTAACTCCAAAATCAGAATCCACATCAAAAGACGCCACCTTGGTGGCAGCAAGCGTTAGTTGTCTAGTTAGTGCTTTTTAGGGCAATGTACAACTGGGTTGGTGACTAGGGTCACCATTTTTTTCCGCCGCAAAACAAAGTGTAAGGTTAGAAAAGTAACGACCTTACTTATTCATCCTAGTAGAGTTGTACATTGTTTAGCAAACACCTCAATTCTTACTCATATTGGAACTAAATTATAATTTGATTATAATGCATTTATAAGTGAAAAAAGGTAACAAATATGTTTGTAATTTGTAATAATTTTACAATACTGATATCATTTTTTCTTTTTCAAAATCCAACAATTAGTCATGAAGCTGAAAACAGTTTCTTTTAGGTCGTATAATTTTTTTATGTAGAATTTATATTTACAAGTTTTAAATGCTTCAAATTTTATCACGACCCGAACAGATTAAGTTCAGAGCTTTTCAAATTTATAGTTTAGTTTGGTAAGCAATAGATTGCTTGTTTATTGCTATCGCAGTTTTACCCTATTTTGAGAAAAAAAAAATTTGATTTATATAGAGAACCGAGAGTTTTAATGGAAGAGCACAAATTTAGATATTCACGTTAGATGTGAATAATTGATACAAAACAACTCATTCCGAATCCAGCGCTTGTGCATAACATTTCTAGTTTTCGAGAAGTTGGTATTATTGATGATCCAATTTTGGAACGTGGAATCTGAAATTAAATCAGTTGGGTCATCAGTTGTTAAACAACGAACCTTTATAATTTATACAAGAGGCAGGAGTAATTCTGAAATCAAAATTCCAAGTCTGATAGCAGCTGGAGAATAACTGATTATATTTTCTGTAAAGTCGCCTTCTAACGTTAATAAGTTGTTCGTAACCTGTGGTGCCCCTATCACTAAGGGCACAGACAATGCAATTTAATAACTGAGCTTGACTAATAGGTTCACTAAAACCAGTTTTCTCAAAAGGATGCCTAATATTTCACGGAATTTGTTAATTGTTTTCAATTTTATGGTAAATTATTGTAATAGAAAAAAATAACATTCAATAAGAAAAATGGAAGTTAACATATTTATACTATTTTTCTTTTCACTATAAATAATATACTACATAATCTAATTTACTTAAAAGTAAGAATTGAAACGTCCTAAATTAAATAGGACTTCAGTCACATAAAAATCTAGTTAAAATGTTTACATCTAACAACAATTAAAATTACACGAAAAAAACCTCAAATACTTGATGCCAAGAAACTAATATCAAATAAATATTCTATGACATTTAAAAATTAGCATGGCGTTAATGGAGTAAACTAACTTTGGCCGACTTGTTTTCCGGATCAAGTTCTAAAAAGATGCTGAAGTCTACTCGAGCTAGATCATACATCTTTGCTTCCTTATAAGCAATTCCTCTTCTGTAGAGAGCTGTAACAAGTTCAACGGAGTTAAAATACCAAATTATTATTTTAAAAGCGAAAAAAAAAACCCCACTCTTAATAATAACTACTTTACAGGCTGAAAATATGTAGAACAGTGTGCTGTCAATTGCTACCTTTTCCCCTTTTGGGGTGTTTACAGCTAAGGTTGTTAGAAAGTTAAAACAAACCAGGATTAATGACTGGTCTGTAAATTCGGTATATTTGGATAAAATTTGGATTCCAAGTGTGTCTATTTCTTTAATCAACCATTTTTAAGTATACTTTTGGTTAAGACAACCTTTTAAGTTACTGATTAATTAAATATATTTTAAAGTAAACAATAAAAACTCTTGTTACTTTATACCACACCATGATCAATCAGTATTATTTCGATAAAAAGCCTCTAAAAATATGAAAAAGTAATTTTTGAATTCATGGAATCCATCTTAAAAGTATCGAATTTATCTTACTTATTAATGCATAAAGACTCAAAATTAAATGTGAATGATTTATAGAAAACTCAACCTTTCATCCCTTCACCGCCGTATCGACCAGCACGGGTTTCCTTCGAGTTAACTCTCAGCGAGAGGAGACCCTCTGATTCAGGCTAAAACGTTATCGACCAACCAAAACTCGAGAGGTAACCTCCCGAAAAAGGGTTGAAATCTAACCCCCCAACTTTGGCGGGTTAACCCAGTTAACCCTGGGTTTCCTCGAGTTTATTTACATTTGAGCGCCATCTTTTCTCGCTGACATGGATGTGGGATATGGATTTATTTCTATAAGACAAAATAGTAATTATTTTTACTTTCTAAAACGATGTGATTTGATAAAAGTACTATTGAAGCTGTGGTGGTAGAAATAGAAGCAGATCTTGAATCTAAAACTAGTCGAAACAATGCAATATCTCCACTCATGAAGACTGCCATTTGACGGCCATCCGATTTTTTTGCATTCATAAATCAACAGCTTAGTATTGGTTAAATTAGCCGGAATTAGATATCATTAGCTTCTGTCATTCAGTTAAGTCTTGGTTCATAACATGCAAATCATTAAAACTTCATTTGTATTATTAATGTGTTCGGGAGTGTTCTGATTACTTGAGCTCTGAAACATATTTTGTTCATTTCAGAAGCAGAAAGTTTTATACTAAATTCGTGTTTCCATCTGTTCTGGGTGCTCTTGATTGCACATTAATAAAATCTAAATTTTCAGCAGAAATATTGCATTGTTTGTATCAGTTCTAGATAGTAGATCTGTTTAATTTCTTCCACCACAGCTTCAATAGTGTTTTTATCATATCTGAATTGTTTTTAAAAGTATAAATAATCCAAATCATCAAAATAAAGTTCTTTAATTTATATAGAATATCCAGTCTCCTCTCAACTTTTTGAAAGAATTCTATATCTTTCCATATTCTTATTGTGTTTATTTTCATATGATTTTGCTTGTATGAATTTATAGAGAAATTCCTATAATTTTGATTTGAAATAATTAAATAAACTACTATGGGTAGTTTCCTAGAAATAAAAAACTATAAACTGTAGCAGTCAAGAAATGTGAAATGATTGTAAAAATTTCCCCCAGAACTAATTAAGTTGAAAATAATTATTCCCCTTTCATTTCTCCAGCTTTCAATTATTTTGCTTAGTTTTTTATTTATTTCATCATCTTGAACTGTGTAAATATAAACTTTTTAGCATTCTAACCACCCCTAGTACTGGCTTATCAGAGTTCTTAATTAGAGATGTATTAACTTCATCACACAACTAAAAAAAAATTTAAAAAAAACCCATGAAAACTTTATAGCTTTAAGAAAATATTTTAAGTCATCCAATTTCTCATTCTATCAAAGATAACAAGATTGATATGCTAAAATTTTCCCCCATATAGGGTATGGCTGTATATTGAAATTTATGCAGTCTTTATCTCATTATTACCCTTCATTATATGGTTACCATTAAAATGTTCCAATGAATTCTTCTTATATAACTATACTTTTTATTGTGTAATTTTCCCCATTTAAAATTGTATTGTCAAATTTTTCAGTAATCATCAAGCTGCTTTATGCATAAAATATTAATTTATTTTTATTTTAGTTTAAGTATTTATATTAAAACAAAGATGTACAAAGCATTGGAAAATAATTATTTTAGCCAAGGAGAAATTTTAAAATCCTATTTAGGCAATAGTAATAATTTTTCTTCAGAAAACAGTTTATATGAGTGTTTGAGTGTTAGTGCGGGTTAACCTGCTTTTAATCTCTGTTATTTAACCCGTATTAACTGTATCAACTGTTCTTATCTCTCTTTAATCGTAATCGTAACCTGTGGGTCTAAAATTGTATTATGCTGTGTTTTTAGTTCTTAATAAAGATGGTTTGTTGACTGGACGATTTTTCCTTCCGTGTGAAAGTGTGATTTTACTCCAAAGGCCTAGGCATTCTGCTACTTCCCCCTATCCATAATTTGTGGTCCGTCGAGCCGGAGGTGATTTGAGCTGTCGAATGTGGATGGATTAGGGTTTGTATGGGTTTTCGAGAGTGTTGTGTATCTAGGTTTTCGGTAGTGGTGTGTATCTAGGTTTTCGATAGTGGTGTGTATCTAGGTTTTCGATAGTGGTGTTGGTGTGTATCTAGGTTTTCGATAGAGGTGTGTATCTAGGTTTTCGTTAGTGGTGTGTTGGGGTTCTCATACATTTAGCTGAAGTGAATTTTATTGTGTTGAGTTGTGAGGCTTTTGATTCTTTAAAATGGATTTGAAGTCGGTGTTGGGGCAAAAGAAAATGCTTAAGTCTTCATTGACTAGGCTGAAGAAAACAATTACCTCGGATATAGATTCGTGGGATTTAGCGCAGTTAACTGTGGGTCGAGATCGTGTTGATAAATTGACTGAGGATTGCAAGCAGATTTTTGAAGGTGTAGTGGGTTTGTGTGACGAAAGGGTTCTCGACGAGTATATTGAAGAGAGAGCTGATTTAAATGAAGTAGTGGATGACCTAAAAGCAAAATTGGCAAGAGCAATCTCGAAACTTCAAGCTGCCCAACCTATGAAGATAGAGGAAAAATCGAACTCATCGGGTCATCATGAGGTAAAGTTGCCACAGTTGTCTCTCCCATCATTTTCGGGTCAGTTGGAAGAATGGCTTAACTTTGCAGATTTGTTTGAGGCTGCAGTGTCAAAGAATGAAAACTTGTCAGGTGCACAGAAACTGCAATATTTAAAGGGCGTTTTGCGCGGAGATGCGCTGAGACTTATTCAGTCCCTTTCGATTTCTAACAAAAATTTCCAAGTAGCATGGGATATTTTGAATGATCGCTACTCAAACAAAAGAGACATACTTTCGGCCATAGTGAAGAAATTCCTAAGTACTTCCTCTATGACGGGTGAATCATCAAATCATATTTTGGCCTTAATTGATTCCACAAAAGAATTTGTTCGACTTTTGGAGACATTAGAGATTAAGAATGTGGGTGATACATTAATTATGTTCTCGATCCTGTTTAAATTAGACCCTGTGACGAAGGGATGGTGGGAGCGTTCTTTATGCGATCGCTCTAGGAGTGAAATTCCTAAACTGGATGAGCTATTGTCTTTTTTGTCGAACTATGCCCGTTCATTGAGCTATAATCAGAGCGAGAGAAAAAGTGTTTCTAGGAGAGTTACACTCGCGGCTTCAGAGATTTCTACTTCGTGTATCTTTTGTGGAGGGAATCATGAGTTTACTAAATGCGATTCCTTTTTACGCTTGAGACCACAAGAGCGTGCTCAATTTGTGAAGAGTAAAAACATTTGCTTTAATTGTTTGCATCCGTCCCATAGGGTCGCAACATGCAGAAGTAGGGTTAGATGCAGGGAATGTAATGGACATCACCACACCTTGTTGCATTATGAGAGGGATGAGCGAAGAATCGTCGGTGATTCAAGAAGCGAAACAAAGGGATCGGGTTTATCACCGAGTGCACCGGAGTTCAGGCCGTCGTCTGTAACGTCAGAGTCTTCTGTAAGTGTGGGAACCAAGTTGGTTGAGAGAGAAGAACGAGGTGTCGCTGCCTGCCTTTCGAATCTTGGTTCAAGGGCCGAGGTTCTGTTGTGTACTGCCATGATTAGTGTTCGTGATGCTTCCGGGGGTTCTCAGTTGTGTCGTGCATTATTGGATTCAGGGAGTCAGGCAAGTCTGATTACTAGTGAGTGTTTGCTTAGGTTGGGGTTGCCTAAAACCAAATCTTTTGTGAAAATTTCCTGCTTGGGTTCTGCTGACGCGAGAACGAGTGGTTGTTCACGCTTAGAGTTTTGTCCGCATTTTGGGTCTAGTCCTGTGTTCAGTACGTCAGTGTATGTGGTGAATAAGATCGTTGGTAATTTGCCTCATTGTGACCTGGATCAATCCCTTGTCGAAAACGTTCGTGATCTCACTTTGGCGGATCCAGAGTTCTATTTATCAGGAAGAATAGATGTTCTCTTGGGGGTGGACTTTGCTTTGGAAATACTTGAGGGACAGAAGATATCAGTGGGAAAGTCTGGTCCGTTGGCGATTCGGTCTTCACTGGGATGGATTATTGCAGGGAAGGTGGAGGCTGAGGGGTCGCAGGCACCCACGTGTGTGAACGTATTGCAATTCGGAGAAGGCGATCGGTTAGTGTAAGTTTTGGGAATTGGATTCTGTGCCTGTTCAAAAATTGATGTCTAGGGAGGAGACACAATGTGAGGAGATTTACAAGTCAACCACATGCAAGGACATTGATAATAGATATGTAGTAAGACTACCATTCCATACCCCACCTTCAAAATTGGGTGAATCTCGAAGCTATGCGCTTCAGAGGCTTACATCACTTGAGAGATCATTGAGGAGAGACCCTGAAAAGTACGAACAGTATAGGCAATTTATGCGGGAGTATCTCCTATTGAATCATATGGAGCAAGTGCCGAAGGCGGAGTGTGCTAAACAGGGAGCATTCTACATTCCCTATCACGCGGTTCTACGAGAGTCGAGCACCACCACAAAACTACGAGTGGTGTTCGATGCCTCTGCGAAGTCCTCAACCGGGCTGTCTTTGAACGACATCCTGCTAGTCGGGCCAAGAGTGCAACGGGACCTCTATCCCATTCTGCTGCGGTTCCGCACCTTCAGGGTTGCGGTCTGTGCGGAGTCTGTCCGCAATCGATTGAGAAAGTGTATTAGGTGCTTCCAATTTAATGTCAGGGCCAATCCCCAACTAATGGGAAATTTGCCTTCCTTTCGGGTGGATTCTCAGGTGCGACCTTTCATGGTTGTAGGTGTGGACTTTGCAGGTCCTATTCTCACTAAATGTGCTCATAAGAGGAAGACGAGTAAATTTAAGTCGTACATATGCCTGTTTGTGTGTACCACCACAAAGGCTATTCATCTCGAGCTGGTCTCGGAGCTTACCACGGCAGCCTTTCTGGCAGCGTTACGTAGATTTATGTCTAGGAGGGGGTGCCCCAGTAAAATAACTTCAGATAACGGAAAAAACTTTCGTGGTGCAGCGAGATTTTTGCGGGAAGCATATGAGTTGTGTAAGGTAAGGGGTATTCAAGATTTCATTGCTTCAAAGGGAATCGAATGGTCTTTTCATCCCTCCTTATACTCCACATTTCGGAGGCTTATGGGAATCCTCCATCAAGTGTGAAGAGACTCTTGAAAAAGGTAGTAGACTCTGCACTACTCAACTTCGAGGAGCTTTACACTCTCCTTACTCAAATAGAGGCATGTCTTAATTCCCGCCCTCTTACAGAGTTGTCATCGGACCCGTCGGAGTTTGACGCGCTGACTCCAGCACATTTCCTCATTGGTGGTCCAATTAACCAGTTTCCAGAACCTGTGGAAGAGACTAAGGTCTTGCCGTTTTCACAACGGTGGAAACTTCTCCAGCGACTAAGAGGGCAGTTTTGGAATCGGTGGCAAAATGAGTATCTTCATCTTCTCCAGCCACGGTCCAAGTGGTGGCGTTCTAAACCAAATCTGCGTGTAGGTGATCTTGTGTTGGTGAGAATGGAGAACGCCTACCCACTACAATGGACTCTTGGACGAATAGAGTTCTTGTCACCAGGAAAGGACGAGAAGGTCAGAGTGGTATCTCTCAGAACTAAATTAGGTATCATCAAAAGATCAGTTACGAAAGTTTACTTATTGCCCACTGATCCTTCTGATTAAGTAGTGTTGAAACCCCTCTGAGGTTTCAAGGGGGGCGGTATGTTTGAGTGTTAGTGCGGGTTAACCTGCTTTTAATCTCTGTTATTTAACCCGTATTAACTGTATCAACTGTTCTTATCTCTCTTTAATCGTAATCGTAACCTGTGGGTCTAAAATTGTATTATGCTGTGTTTTTAGATCTTAATAAAGATGGTTTGTTGACTGGACGATTTTTCCTTCCGTGTGAAAGTGTGATTTTACTCCAAAGGCCTAGGCATTCTGCTACTTCCCCCTATCCAATGAGTTCTATCAGAAGTAAAATGTTCACAAATTTCTAGTAGTAGTACATTTCTGGTAGGTAGCCGTATTTTGTTATCGCTTGTTTGAGGGCATGGTGAGTTATATTTTTTAATCTAATAAAATCCGTCTTCATAACATGGAAAAATACTTATTTTAAGTTATTTTTCTTGAAATAGAAAGCTTAAAATATTTAAAAAACAGTTTACACTGGACTCAATTAAGAATTCATTAAAAGGTCATAAGTGGTTTAAGTTAGAATAATAATTTATCACAATTAAATAGACGGGCAAAAGTACGAACCATGTACTTCTATACCTCTGATCATTACTTTTAACAACTAACTATAAAAAACGGCTGCTGATATAAAGAAAACAAAAATTTACACTTCAAAAACAATATTAGCTTTTTAGAATATTATTGAAACCTTATTTTGATGTTCCACAAAGAAAAGAAACAAGTTGTATGTACTACTTAACTTTATTTAAAACAATATATATTTAAAATTTAGAACTAATAAATTTATTTGACTTTAGCTCATAACTAATTTTTTGGATAGAAATCACTGTAAAATTAGGTCTATATTTACCAAATCATAATTCAATAAAGAATTAGGGGAGAGTGGAGCATCTTGGGACAGTCACCTATTCTGGGCTTAATTTTAAATATCTTAGTCATAAGAAAGAAATTAAATTGCTAAATGGTACTTTGTGTTCCTATGAGTATAAAAAAAATTATGATAAATCATTAAACAAAAATTGGAACACACAAATAAAATATTACCCTTAATCATTTTACTTCCAAAAGCATTCAAATAGTTAAACCATCCATTTTAACATTAGCAAGATATTCAGTCGAAAAAATTAGTGATTGTAGATTTCAAAATGACAAGAAGAAAAAGCTGAGAAAAAAATCATGTCCAAATAAACAAATAAAAAATTACTTAAGAGCATTCTTAGCCAAAAGTTCATAATAAGCTCGTTTGGCTATTTGAACCTTCGCTTTTTCACTCGCAGCATTTGCTTTTTCTTTAGCTTTCATTTGGGCCTCATGAACCTTTATGACAGCCCAGAACTAAGAACCCAGGTGATAGTTTTTTTATTGAGAATTCTTGTTCTAAACTTCTACCAAAAAATATTTTTAGAGTGGGAGTTCTTGGACTAATTGGGCATCAATTTGAAAACTTCAGAATAACATTTTGAAGCCATTTTAACATATTCAAAAAATATAAACTAGATGATAGTTATTAAAACTTACGGTTTATAAACCAAAGTAACAAGAAAAATGTCAAAATTAAAATTTATAATTAGTTTTCAAAAATGTGGTGAAAAAAAGACAAAGTTAATTCACATTCTCTTATTATTTATTGTAAGAACGAACAGTTATTTATCGTAAATTATACTTAATGAAGCCTATATCAAAAGAAAAAAAAATATTGATTGTATATTTTATTATTTGGTCACATGTGTTCTCCGGCTTGTGTGCTTAATCTCAAGGATCCGCTATATCACAAACAGGGAATATCTCTTCTCATCAGACATTTTAAGGTTATATGTTCACAGGTGAAGGAAGATGAGCTTGCGTTTTGGATTTGGGATTGATCACATATATATTCTCCAGAAAAAACAGAAATTTTACTGGCTTCAGATAGAGAAAATACACCCAGTGCAAGGATTTCGCGCGTTTTTTTTTTTAAGCAAAGATTGAAATTGTAAACATATTTATTTACATCATGTGATTCATATGCCCAATCAGAGACGGGCTTAAATAACCTCGCTCCCAGGTTCTCTCACTCCGAGAGATAACCCACGGGTAAGGAAACCCTTAGCTGGTCGATAACACTTGAAAGTGAACCCGAGGGTTTCACTCGAGGTTTCACCGAGGGTTCCCTCGGGTTCACTTTCAAGTGTTATCGACCAGCTAAGGGTTTCCTTACCCGTGGGTTATCTCTCGGAGTGAGAGAACCTGGGAGCGAGGTTATTTAAGCCCGTCTCTGATTGGGCATATGAATCACATGATGTAAATAAATATGTTTACAATTTCAATCTTTGCTTCAAAAAAAACGCGCGAAATCCTTGCACTGGGTGTATTTTCTCTCTCTGAAGGCAGTAAAATTTCTGTTTTTTTCTGGAGAATATATATGTGATCAATCCCAAATCCAAAACGCAAGCTCATCTTCCTTCACCTGTGAACATATAACCTTAAAATGTCTGATGAGAAGAAATATTCCCTGTTTGTGATATAGCGGATCCTTGAGATTAAGCACACAAGCCGGAGAACACATGTGACCAAATAATAAAATATACAATCAATATTTTTTTCTTTTGATATAGGCTTCATTAAGTATAATTTACGATAAATAACTGTTCGTTCTTACAATAAATAATAAGAGAATGTGAATTAACTTTGTCTTTTTTTCACCATATTTTTGAAAACTAATTATAAATTTTAATTTTGACATTTTTCTTGTTACTTTGGTTTATAAACCGTATGTTTTAATAACTATCATCTAGTTTATATTTTTTGAATATGTTAAAACGGCTTCAAAATGTTATTCTGAAGTTTTTAAATTGATGCCCAATTAGTCCAAGAACTCCCACTCTAAAAATATTTTTTGGTAGAAGTTTAGAACAAGAATTCTCAATAAAAAAAGCTATCACCTGGGTTCTTAGTTCTGGGCTGTCAGCTAAGAAGGAAAAAGCAAATGCTGCGAGTGAAAAAGCGAAGGTTCAAATAGCCAAACGAGCTTATTATGAACTTTTGGCTAAGAATGCTCTTAAGTAATTTTTTATTTGTTTATTTGGACATGATTTTTTTCTCAGCTTTTTCTTCTTGTCATTTTGAAATCTACAATCACTAATTTTTTCGACTGAATATCTTGCTAATGTTAAAATGGATGGTTTAACTATTTGAATGCTTTTGGAAGTAAAATGATTAAGGGTAATATTCTATTTGTGTGTTCCAATTTTTGTTTAATGATTTATCATAATTTTTTTTATACTCATAGGAACACAAAGTACCATTTAGCAATTTAATTTTTTTTTATAACTAAGATATTTAAAATTAAGCCCAGAATAGGTGACTGTCCCAAGATGCTCCACTCTCCCCTAATTCTTTATTGAATTATGATTTGGTAAATATAGACCTAATTTTACAGTGATTTCTATCCAAAAAATTAGTTATGAGCTAAAGTCAAATAAATTTATTAGTTCTAAATTTTAAATATATATTGTTTTAAATAAAGTTAAGTACATACAACTTGTTTCTTCTCTTTGTGGAACATCAAAATAAGGTTTCAATAATATTCTGAAAAGCTAATATTGTTTTTGAAGTGTAAATTTTTGTTTTCTTTATATCAGCAGCCGTTTTTTATAGTTAGTTGTTAAAAGTAATGATCAGATGTATAGAAGTACATGGTTCGTACTTTTGCCCGTCTATTTAATTGTGATAAATTAATATTCTAACTTAAACCACTTATGACCTTTTAATGAATTCTTAATTGTGTCCAGTGTAAACTGTTTTTTAAATATTTTAAGCTTTCTATTTCAAGAAAAATAACCGAATATAAGTATTTTTCTATGTTATGAAGACGGATTTTATTAGATTAAAAAATATAACTCACCATGCCCTCAAACAAGCGATAACAAAATACGGCTACCTACCAGAAATGTACTACTACTAGAAATTTGTGAACATTTTACTTCTGATAGAACTCATATAAACTGTTTTCTGAAGAAAAATTATTACTATTGCCTAAATAGGATTTTAAAATTTCTCCTTGGCTAAAATAATTATTTTCCAATGCTTTGTACATCTTTGTTTTAATATAAATACTTAAACTAAAATAAAAATAAATTAATATTTTATGCATAAAGCAGCTTGATGATTACTGAAAAATTTGACAGTACAATTTTAAATGGGGAAAATTACACAATAAAATGTATAGTTATATAAGAAGAATTCATTGGAACATTTTAATGGTAACCATATAATGAAGGGTAATAATGAGATAAAGACTGCATAAATTTCAATATACAGCCATACCCTATATGGGGGAAAATTTTAGCATATCAATCTTGTTATCTTTGATAGAATGAGAAATTGGATGACTTAAAATATTTTCTTAAAGCTATAAAGTTTTCATGTTTTTTTTTTAAATTTTTTTTTAGTTGTGTGATGAAGTTAATACATCTCTAATTAAGAACTCTGATAAGCCAGTACTAGGGGTGGTTAGAATGCTAAAAAGTTTATATTTACACAGATCAAGATGATGAAATAAATAAAAAACTAAGCAAAATAATTGAAAACTAGAGAAATGAAAGGGGAATAATTATTTTCAACTTAATTAGTTCTGGGGGAAATTTTTACAATCATTTCACATTTCTTGACTGCTACAGTTTATAGTTTTTTATTTCTAGTAAACTACCCATAGTAGTTTATTTAATTATTTCAAATCAAAATTATAGGAATTTCTCTATAAATTCATACAAGCAAAATCATATGAAAATAACTTTATGAATAATAACTTTATTAAAAACACAATAAGAATATGGAAAGATATAGAATTCTTTCAAAAAATTGAGAGGAGACTGGATATTCTATATAAATTAAAGAACTTTATTTTGATGATTTGGATTATTTATACTTTTAAAAACAATTCAGATATGATAAAAACACTATTGAAGCTGTGGTGGAAGAAATTAAACAGATCTACTATCTAGAACTGATACAAACAATGCAATATTTCTGCTGAAAATTTAGATTTTATTAATGTGCAATCAAGAGCACCCAGAACAGATGGAAACACGAATTTAGTATAAAACTTTCTGCTTCTGAAATGAACAAAATATGTTTCAGAGCTCAAGTAATCAGAACACTCCCGAACACATTAATAATACAAATGAATTTTTAATGATTTGCATGTTATGAACCAAGACTTACTGAATGACAGAAGCTAATGATATCTAATTCCGGCTAATTTAACCAATACTAAGCTGTTGATTTATGAATGCAAAAAAATCAGATGGCCGTCAAATGGCAGTCTTCATGAGCGGAGATATTGCATTGTTTCGACTAGTTTTAGATTCAAGATCTGCTTCTATTTCTACCACCACAGCTTCAATAGTACTTTTATCAAGTCACATCGTTTTAGAAAGTAAAAATAATTACTATTTTGTCTTATAGAAATAAATCCATATCCCACATCCATGTTAGCGAGAAAAGATGGCGCTCAAATGTAAATAAACTCGAGGAAACCCAGGGTTAACTGGGTTAACCCGCCAAAGTTGGGGGGTTAGATTTCAACCCTTTTTCGGGAGGTTACCTCTCGAGTTTTGGTTGGTCGATAACGTTTTAGCCTGAATCAGAGGGTCTCCTCTCGCTGAGAGTTAACTCGAAGGAAACCCGTGCTGGTCGATACGGCGGTCAGTGGGTCGATAAATTGAGGACCAAGCGTGCTTGGGAACTAAACACTGGGGGTCTTGCGTTAGACTGACCACCTAACCGGGACATATGCCTAGCACCAGCACCTCCTATAGAGAGAAAGCCTTCCAACGGGGGTCGTGACGTCACGACCGATAGGCCAACAGTCTCGTCTCACCGCGAGCGAGTACCGATCTCTCTAGCATTGGTTTATCTTACGTCAGCTGTTTTATGATTTACATTTTTGGTTTTTATAAAATTCTTATTTCTCATCCAAATTTAATTTAAAAGATTGTTTTCATGAAAATCTAGTTACATTTGATAAGAAAAAATTAAGTTTCAAACTAAAATTTATCTTAACTTATATATATTTTCTCTCTCAATAAAAAATCGTTTTATTTTGAACACATTTATATAAATATCTTCAATTATATCGTTAGTTACTCTAGTGAATATCATTTTTTATTATTCTGAATATCATTGATTTTTTTACACACAGAAATAAAACACTAATATTCAAAAACTATATAAACTTTTTATTTTTTCACCTCAAAGCATAACTTTGCATAAACATAACATTTTTCATTCATACAAGAGAAAAAATTTCATCTCAAGACATTTTATAAGTAGTACATTTGTTTTCATCATACGTAAGAAAGATGATGCATGAAATATCACTCATAAAAATTATTACACAGGATTTAGAGTCATTAGTTTTCGTTTTTTATTTTGCAAAGCAGCAAAACTTAAATCGTCATTAATCTTTTTACAATAATTTTTAAGAAATATATTGGTTGATTTTTTACATATTTCATCCAACAAATATTCAGAAGTGTGGTTGTTTATACATGTTTCCAAATTTAGATAGTTTTCTGTAACATTTAATTCATTAATTGTTAGCTTACAAGCCACTGCCCTTTTATTTAAAACTTTTAAAAATATATTTTCATAATTTTCTGATACAAGTTTTGATATTACCACATAATTATATGTAATAATGGTTGTCACACTATCAATAGGATATTTTAATCCCCCCCTATCTAAACTTTTGATTAGTGAAAAGGAATCATCATCTACTACAATGCCTTTATCTAAGAGAAGATTTTTTTTGCATTTAAGACAATTAATTTTTTTAAGAATTGAATGCACACAATATCCGGAAACAAATACAAGAGCAGGAAGCTTTAAATTTTAACCTTATCAGATTCATCACCATTAAAATTATACAATTGTTCTAAAATTGAAATCAATTCAGGGACAGTGGATACTTTTAAAGGAAATGTAAAACTGTTATAATTAACTATTGGCAATTTGTTATAAAAAGCACTCACCATCAAATTACTGTCAATCACTATTGAGAGGGATAGGTTTGGAATTGGAGATGAATCAATCTTTACAAATAATATTGAATCGTCCTTTTTTATGACTGTAAATGCATCCGGAAACTTGAATTTATCCATTTTAGTAGTCAGTTCTTCAAGAGTCTCATAAGATGTCCGAGATGTATATTCCATAAAACTTTTGGCACTTAATTGCATAGCTTTGTCCACTTGCTCATTTTCTTTACGCTGGGCTTTTTTCTCTGGGTTTTCTCTTTCAGATCCATGTTTCGTCATGTAAGATGGGCATCCAAGATATATAGATGGAATAGCTCCATCTCTCAATTTAGGCACAGTTAAGGGAACTGTTATTAGTTTCCCTCTCTTACTATCAAAGTATTCAGATTCCTTTAAGATGTCACTAGATTTAAAGTGTAATTCACAAACCTGTAACCATAAAAAAAATATTTTAAAAAATGAAAATATTAAAAAAAAGTCACCGTAAATAATGTAATTCAACATTGACGAAGGGGTATTTAAGAGTTCGTCACTTTTCGTTCGAAATATTATGCTAATGCTACTTATTAATGAAAAAATTATTCTATCCATTTTTCCAGGCATTTACAAGTACACTGTTAAACAAAGGAATCATAACCAAAATTTTCCATACAGTATTAATAGAAACTTTAAACTATTTTTTTTTTAAATTTAAGAATAGTAATTATTTACAATTACAATTTCAGCATGTTTCTTAATTATTTTTATAAGGTTGGCACTCATTATTTTTAACAATATAGATAGTATGAGTTATGTTTAACCCTATAAATTTTTCTCCTAACATTAATGATAGTAAAAATGGTAATTATCATCACAAAAGATGAAATATAGAAATAACAATATGAAGACATAGTATAATTTTTGAAAGGAATTATTAAAACCAAAATAACTTCGAGAACTGTTACTTTATACTAGTGAATAAATAGAAAAACTTTTAATAAATAATTGACAGCACTATAAACTAAAAAAATATTGAAAAGAAACTTACTTTGAAATACTTATTTGGATTAATATTTTCACGTGGAATTGCATTCAGCCACTGCTTCATTAATCTTTTATCCTTAGGGAGACTGAAGATGGATACTTTAGGTCCATTGGCATAATTGCCTCTGCATTTCGGCACCGAGCATTTATAAACCATTATTTTCAAACTAATATAATTAATTGTAAGCACGAATTAATCCAACAAACGCGAAGCAAAACACGTGCGTAAGTACTCCAACTGATCAGTCAAAACAAGGAATGGCAAAGAAACGCAAGAATGCAGCCAAATTTGGCGTTGTACTATTCAAAAGAAACTTCGCCAATGACTCGTTCTTCCAGTATTTGGCGAACCGTCTGATAAAGCCTTCTCGCTGGCAACCATGTCGAAAATCGCGATGGCCTATCGGTGGTGACGTCACGAGCTTTTATGGTTGCCGTTGGAAGGCTTTCTTTCTATAGGAGGTGCTGCTAGCACCCCCAGGGCCCCAAGGTCAAGAAAACGAAGATGGGCATCGTAGGCCTTGGCCCACTAGGGCTGTTGCGCCGATGAGTTTTAGAGTTTGAGATTTATAGAAAACCTAAGGTTTCAAGTTTAAACATTGAATTTATTTAATTAATTTTGTAATAGAATTCATAGCTAACCGTTTAAATCAATTATACGTAAATTAAAATTTGAAACGAGCATCCAGAATAAAGAAAGTATCAAAGCATAGGTATATCGTTTTAAATGATACTGTAAAATAGTGAATATCAAGCTGGTGGCTAAATTAACCATATATCCAGCTTACATTGTTTTTGCATCATACCTTAGGTTGATTATCCCATGAATTGTATACTGTTAGAAAACGGTGTTGATGCAAGGGATACTACATAAATTTT
Organism: Tetragnatha montana; assembly: GCA_963680715.1. NCBI lineage: Eukaryota > Metazoa > Arthropoda > Arachnida > Araneae > Tetragnathidae > Tetragnatha > Tetragnatha montana. The sequence goes on along the minus strand of OY796677.1, from coordinate 55,304,361 downwards.
GGAGTTGAAAAATACCTTTAAGGTTATTTGGTTCAATGTTTATAGCTTCGTTGCAGTCTAAAACAGCTTCCACATATTTTTTCAGTTTTATATCTGAAATGAAAATATTACATCTTATATGACATTATGAAATTATTATTTTTTATAAAGACATGCTCACTTAAAGTCCAAAAGATCTAGCTCTCATGAATGTGGGAGAACTTTTTCTTATAGTTTAAAGAGAAAAATTTTAAGGTTTAATTGATTTCCTTTGTATAATAATCATGCCTTTCAATCTAAACGTATTAAAACAGTTAAACCGATATATTTTACTCTTTAACGTCAACTTATATAGGGTGTCCGAAAAAAAAAAGACGTATTTTAAAAATCAATAACTAATAACTCATCTAACTAATAACTAATAATCAATAACTAATAATAATATAAAAATAAGCGGTTTGTCTCATCCTACTTCTGAGACTCTTAGGAGTAGGATGCAACAAACCGTGTATTTTTATCTGTTTAGTTACTTGCTATTGATTTTTAAAATGTATGTCTGTAATGTCTTTTTTTGGGACACCCTATATTACTTGTTAATATCAATTCTGTACAGCTGAGGAAAAAAAAACGTTACAGTAGACTTTGCGGGAGAACGGGTGGGGTTAGAAAGATGCTTTTGGTGTCATTTTTCAGGATTTAGTGTATGCTTGAAAAAATTGATTGACTATTTTTCTCTCAGAGGTCGTCTTCTGGTGCAGCGCAATAAAAACTGCATCTTTTTTCATGGCGACCCTCAATTTTTATTCGATTTTATGAAATATCATAGTAATTTAACCCTCATCACCGAGTTTCATTAAATTTGGACGTTAAACAAACCCATGGCAGACCGTCAAAATCTGAAAAATTCATATTAAAAGCCTGAAATTAGTCGCCAACACCCGACTGCCAAACACGGATTTCTGACAACCTACCAGTACTAGTGAACCGATTTTCATTAATATTTTAGTTTTAAATTGTCGAAACATGAGATAAGGTTATTTTTAAAATTTTTAAGCTTTAAGAAGCATATAAATATTATGATTAAATTATTTTAATTTTGTTTATTTATATTAGTTTATTAGTAACTTCAAAGTCAAAAATCGCACTGAGCTAATTTTCGTGTTGTTTGAAAACGCGTAAATAAAAACAAAAACGCAAGAAGCGCCAAATCATCGATAAATTGCCAAGCCTAAAAAATAACTGTAACGTTTTTTTTTTCCCTCAGCTGTACAAAGCTAAGCTTGTATTTCACAGAAATACTATTGAGTAGAATGAGTAATACACCGAAAAAGGAGGTCATTTATTATTTATTTATTTACAATCAGTCAAAAATTAGATGGTAAAGTCATAAAGAAACTATTATAATTCACCTACTAACCAGTTGATTTAATTTTAAACAAAACCGATCAAAATAATAAAATTAAGATATCAAAAATTGTAAAGACCGTTTGGAATAATGTAGTTGACTTACGTGCTTGTGCTCTGTTGTTATACGTGCTTGCAGTCTTATAAGCAGACAGACTACGGGTGTAGTAAATAACTGATTCCTTAAAGTCTTGAGCCTTAAAAGCCTGAAACGAATTCCAGAATAAATAATTCTTGTTCCATAAATTCTTAAGTGCGTAAGTTAAGATACCTAATGAGTTTTGAAACTTACTTCGTTACCTTTAAGTTTCTCTAAGTTTGCTATATGCTCTCGTTCTTTTTGTGACAGACCTGCACAAGAAATGCTTTATAATGAGGAACGTAAAGAATAATTTCTATCTATTCATGCAAAATGAATACCCATTTAGCTCTAGAAAGTTTTTAAAAGTATATTCGAAAGTGATACGTAGATGATAGCTCTTAAAATTTAGATTCTTTAGAAAGATTTCTCTCGGCTGTATACTTGTCTTTTCTATTCAAATTGCTATGGGCATACTTTAATGTTGGAAATATAAATACAGAGAATTATAGAGCTACAGAGAATTTGAATACTACAATCCCAACTTTTTTTTTACTAAAAAGGAATAGGTAACAGTAAAAGCAGTAGTAATAATTTGAAATTTTGCTTAAAAAACTATAACATGTAAAAATGCAAGATTATCTAAATTTGATTGAGAGGTATCAAACAAAATAATAACTTCAACTATGTTTACTTCTAAATTTCAACAACTTATACATCATGAATAAATATTAATTCTCAAAGAATTTTTAAACATAAACTCCTTAAACATAAAAACTCCTTTAGAAATGAACATTAAAGTGTCACTTAAAGGTTGAGTACGCATTTGGTTGATATTTTGCTCTACCACGAAAAACCATTTATGATTTTAATAATCTGTTTTTAATACGATTATCTAAATCCCAATCAATCATAACAACTTATTAAAGTAATAAGTGAAAATGTGAATTCATGGAATTTATTACAAAATAGATTTAATAGTTAAAAAGAATTTATAATATAGATTATGCATTCTCACCTTTTACTGAAATAGTTTTGCTTATTTCTGGAGTGTTGATCTCTGGAGTGTTTACTTCAGCTTTTTCACTTTTAGAATCACTGCATTCATTGCCATCTACCTTAGCCAACTCTTCATCCACATTGAATCTCAAAGCATAAATGAAAATGAAACATCAAAGTCTATAGTATATCATTATTAGCAGAAGAAAACGTTTAAAGACCTTAGAATGGTTAAAAAGTATCATAAAACTAATTTACTTATCCCAATCTTTGTAACTCCTTGGAGTTAAACGTTTCTTAATCCCCGTTTGATTTTCATTCTTAACATCCTAAAAAAATATCATTTGGTTTAAATTTTGAACTAAAAACTTTTAGAACTAATTTAGAAAATTTTAAATACTAAACTGCTATTACCATACTATTGTAAATCTCATTATTGTTATTTTTATGCGAGAAAATTTTGCTAGGTGCTTTAAGCCTCACTGAGTGGTCCCCCCCCTAAGAATAGAAGTATGATGATAGAATTTTAATTTTACACTTGGCTGGTTGATACAAATAGTAATTCTAATTTAATGCTCAAATTACGTTCATGCTCAAATGATCCAAGCTCATCATATTCATTATAAACAAAAAATTGCTTAACCTTATAACTTAAGTAAAATAATGGTTATGTAATACTCTGTCTATAATGTATGCTGATGAGATATTCACGCCAAATTTGAGGTTTATATTATATTCTAATGAAAAGCCTTCACCCATACGATATTCCTATTAAATTGTATAAACAGCAATGATTTCAATAAAAAAAAAACTCTACTCAAGCATTAAAGATACTTCAAATCACAGAGTTAATTTTCACAAATAGGAGGCTTCCGTATAGTATAATTGTCAACATTTGCATGAGTTGAGTAACCCTCTATGGGGTAAATATGTTTACAAGCTCAAACCACAAAGGTAGAATGAATGTGCTAATTAATTTCAAAGGACTCTCTCCCAATTGCTATAGATGATACTCAGCGGAGGATATGCATCACTAACCCCTCTCTGGGAGTCATTTACACGTTGTAGAGGCTTCTGTGTCCTCACTGGTGGCAGAGAGCAGTATTGGTCTGGGGCGTCTTCATTCACGTCTTTCTTAATGGTGTGTTCAGAACAAGCACTGGACCAGTTCTAAAAAATTAACAGTTTTAAAAAGAAATTTGTTTAGGATTTCAAAATTATAATTTTTTCGACACAAACCACTAATGAAATTTTGGGAGAAAATTAACGTAATCATAAAACTACGCTCTCTAGGTTTCTAAATTTCGGCACAACTCCGTTATATATCCCGTGGAAAATCGCTAGTTACGTTTTTTGTGCTAAGTATTTAAACATTAACAAGTTTTTATTGTTATCACGAGTAATAACAGTATGTTTTAATCGGTTGGTTTCCTGGGTTTCCTATCCTATTTTTGGCGATTTGTGTCCAAAACAGTTTGTTGATTTTTAACGGGATAAACAGCGGAATTGTTCCTATATTTTTCACGAGGAAGAATACTGACTTCCCATTTGTGAGTAGTATATTAATAGAAATATTTATGCTACTCTTTAAAATACTAAAAATAAATAGTTCTATTTGTGGTCTCCATTTTACTGTATTAATTACTTTGATATACTTTCCTGCGAGTAAATTAAATATTTAAAATTAATTTATAAGAAAAATCTAATATTATGGTCACATTGAAATCTTTAGAGAACAAGGTATGAATTCAGATAAGTATCAAGTTCATTAAAGTAACTATTTAAAAAAAATCTTAAAGTATCACCTCTAAATCCGTGGAAATTTCCTTCCTCTCTTCAGCTGTCAGATCTCTGTAGTTCAATATTTTAGTGGATGGAACCAGCAGAACGTTTTTTGGGTCTAAGCTGTGCAGCCTACTTTCGCAGAACTTAACAAGATGAGGATAAACACCCTCTTCTCCACTTCTGAAAGCATGATTTATTTTGGGATTTTTCATGCTCATTCAAAAATGAGTTTATTATATTTTGATCTGAGTAAAGACTTGGGGACCGTTCAAATATTACGTAAGGGCATTTTTTACCCCCACCTTGTCAGCAAGGATAAGCAAACCGCAACCCCCTCTCATAATTACGTTACAAAACTGCCCAGACCCCCCTTTTATCTTTTTTTTGTAAAAAATGTTTAGCAGTGCTTAAAAAATGTAAATTTTTTATAAATATAAAAATATTTTTGGTTGAATTTTGAAATTATTTATGCAAGAACCAAGATATTTTCAAAAATGACGTGTTTGTAACATCTTACGTAAGCATCACTCATACCTCCCCTATCCCCTTGTAAGGAAAAATAAGCAAAGAGCAAACCCCCACCTTAGGGAACGTACCCATACTACGTGACGTATTTCTCACTATTTTTGACCCCCCTCCCCCTCTAGTTTTCACGTAGTAGCTCATAAATACGGTTTTCAATCATTTTTAGCAAACAGAAAGTTAAAAAAAGTTAATTTGGCTTAATATTTGTCTTTATTAATATAGCGCTTCCCTCGTGGCGCCAAGAGTGCGTGCATACAAGTGGAAAATATATTATCAAGAAGAAAAAACACTTGTGTTAAGTTATTGTAACAGTAACTTAATTTACAAAAACAAGTCTTTTTTGTTTATTTTTTGACTACGTGACAAAACCCTAAGCCCCCCTCCCCCCTGTGACCAAGCGTGGTATTTTGAAGACCCCCCTCCCCCCTAAACAGGTCACGTAGTAGGCCGGCCGCTAGTTGAAGCGCAGGAAGGGTGCGCGAGGCAGAGCGACTCACGATCACGTGATCATTTGATTATCACTTTACCCTGCCTCACGGAGATATGTTCGCTAGTTGGGTCGCAGGCATTCTGTGGCGACAATTCGCTATATGCCGCCATATTGTTCCGCGATTCGAATCTATGCGGATTGCTTTTACACTTTTTGTGGTTCATTAGTTCCACAAACACTAGAACAATTACTTATTATCAAAAATAGTCTTCTCTCAATATATTGTAAAGGTAAAGTAATAGAAATCTAGCGTACAATATATAATTATTTGCAAGTGTATGTTTCTGGCGCCACCTGTCGTACATACTTACAAGTAATTATACACTGACAATAACTTTCGTATTACATTAATGTCTGATGATTGTTTTTTGATAATTTAGTAACTGTTTTGGTGTTTGTGGAACTATTTAAATTCCCCGTTTGCGATTTTCCGTACCTTTCTCGCTTCTTCTACGTGTTTTGTCATTCTAAATATGGCCCCAAATTCACAGTAAATTAAGGATAAAATCTGCTCATTCTAATTTTTTTTTGTTGAATAAGGCCTATTTAAAATATTAATTATTTTTTATTGTGATTGAAACAGTTTGTGTGACATTTCCCGAGATGAGAAATGATAAAAAAAGCTTAATTTTCTGAGGCTTATTATAATAGATAATTGTAAAAAAAAATTCTTACAGCATAGGGCATTAAGGTATCCCATCTTTCTCTACTATCAAATAGATCACTATCACGACTTATAACCTGCAATTCCATTAAACAATTTAAAATTTTCAACCTCATTTAAGATAAAAAGAAGTTATAAAACTAAGATGAAAATATTATATTATAGCTGAATATATAATATTATTAAGCTATTTTAATAAAAATAAACTCTGAAAGCTAAATAAATTTAACCGTCACCCGAAATATTTGGAGCGTCCCCTCAAAATATGGTGTTTTAGGTTCAAATAATGTTAAAAATATGAAAAAGAAGATGCGAGTAGCGCGAAAATATTTTGCAATTAATAACTTTACTTTATCCATTCTGGAGCAAAATATCAAAAAAAAAACAATGGAAATGACAACCACGCCGAAGTAAATCCCACGCCGCTCACTGCAGTCACCCGTTGAAAACTGCCCTTCAATGACTGAGTATGGTGAGCCACGGTTCCTGCTTGAACTGCGCAGGTCACGATGCGCCGTAACTAGCGCTGTCGCATTCAGATACACAGCATGCAGAGTTTCGCCGTGAGTCGCTCTGCCTCACGCACCCTGCCTGCGCCTCAACTAGCGGCCGGCCGTATGGGTACGTTCCCTTAGGTGCTTTTGTAATATTTGAACGGCCCCTTGTGTTAAAACACTTGATTGTAATAGTAAAGAATAGTTCAAAAGCTTACCTTGAAAACATCATTACCTTTGAAGCTTTTAAATACGGAATGCGTGACACAAGTTAAGTAAAAACTAATAACTAATTACTATAATTATAGGGGATGAAAATACATACTAATGACGGTTTAAATTAAACAAAGAATGGAGGACAACATAACCAGAAATATTTCAAATTACAAAATGTTTTATGAATTTGAAACCTTTTAATGTAAGGAACAAATTTCTTTAAGATATGACAAACAATTAGAGAAATTCGCTTTAAAGTAAAACATTAATAAACACAAGTAATAAAGAAAAATTATTGATGAATATTTTCGATGTGTTTTTATGTTTTTTAAGTTACTACTTTCTAAGAATAGTTTACATCGAGTTCTTCCATCTCATATGAAAAAAAAAGTCTTTAAAAATTTGATTTGAATTTGAACTATCAAAGGTTTGTTCAGAATATTATGTTTTAAAGATATTGAATTAGTTAATTAATTATTATTTTAAAGCTTTGAAGTTATAGTATTTTTAAAGAAATTCATTTGTTGGATTAAATACTCATTAAGGTAAATGAAACAAATATTAGTACTATAATAATATTGATTTTTCCCAGTGGTTGAGTTTCTAAATTTTATAAAAAAATCACGACATATATAGCCTAGAATTTGTTACATTTACTGAAAAAGAACAATTCTACATTGATATTTTCACTTAATTTTCCCAAATATATTAAATATATGAAGTGTTGAGGGGTTCTTCCTAAAAAGAATTTCCCCGCAGGTTTGAGGATAAAACTTAATTTAAGCACCGTCCAACTAAGTAAACATGAGTTGAGAAGTAATATTTGTATTAGTTAGTAATATTTGTAAGTACTCTGAACTTTTACCGTATTACTGATTTTCATTTTTCACAGCTACAAAAAATATTTCTTTTTTATTTTATCACACGAGGTTTTTATAGAAAACAATTTAAGTTATTATTAAAGAAACCCTTCCTACATTAAACATTTTTTTGCGATCAAAATTAATTCAATGAATAAAATTACTTTATTTAATTGATTTCAAATTAAAAAATGCAAACAAAGAAAAACAGTACGGCTTTTACAAATCATGAATTAAGTAACAAAAAATTAAAAATAATAGGGATTGAATAGTGAAATAACATAGTTATTTCCGATCAAAAAGTACTTAAATTCAATTAAATTTCATGTTTATGATAAAAATGAGTTGATTTGTTTTAAACCTCATCAAAAACCCTTAAATTAAACCTAAACCCAAAACCTTAAACCCATTAAACCAAACCCTTCAACGTTTAGTAGTAGAAGGGACGATTATAAAGGAGGAAATTGCCTTTAGTTGCATTCACAATGGATGTTAAAAGGCTGGCAGCTTACAATGTTAGATAATGAAAATATCCTTGGCATGAGGGGGACTTTGTAATATCTGAACTATATCTCTCTAAACTTATTATATACTCTATGGCAGTAGTATAATGTTCAATTATTTAAAAATGAGAGAGTGACTCATTGAAATTGACATTTGGATGTTCCCATGTATTAGTTCTTCGCTTTCAACCATAAATTATGTATCTTTTAGTTTCGTAACTGAATAGTAAAGAGTCCATTTTATTAGTAAAAAACATATATATGCACTGGGTTATTTTATTAATTTTTTTAAAAACAAGTTGTTTAAAAATTGTTTTGTAATGTTTTGAAAGAAGCTTTCTGTCAAGACGGCAAATAGAACCCCTTAATTCATTAAAGATAGGCAGTAGAAAAATCTAGTTTTTAAACAGTTTTAGTTTTAGCATTAGAGAACTTTAGTTTACCTAAATTTCGTCAAGTTCTAAAATTTTTAGATCTTATGTAAAGGATGCTCTTATGTTATGGATATTTTAATTGGTGCAAAGTCATGAAAAGTTATAGCCAACTAAAAATGCATAATTTTGCCATTTGAAAGGTTCTAAAAATATCCTTCTCTATACGTACTATATATATTTCTCAAATAAGTTTTAAGGATAGGCACCAGAATTAAAACGATGACACAACACCCAATTATTAGATTTTAATGTCACAACCCCTAAAATATTTTAAGGCTTAATTTATAGTGAGAACAATATAAAAGGGAATATTTTAAAGAATATCGAAATTTTAAAACCTTTAAAATTCTTATTTCTTAAGTTTGAAAGCCTTTTGAAATTCCCTACATACTACATAAAATAATATGCGCACTTTTTCTTTTCCTACTGTGAATGTTAAAATACAAAATACTTATTACAGACCTTCATAACGCGAAACTACATTTTTATGTAATATAGGACGACATGACAGCGCAGTGACATCAAAAAGTAAATTTGAAACGTCAAAAACTTCTGTATTGTGGCGAATGCGAAAGTAATTCTTGAAATTTTAGATTTGAAACCCGTTTTTATATGTTGTTCAAGAAAGAAATATGAAAGATATAATGGGCACAGGCAGCCACAAGAAAACTGACTGAAACTTTGCAGATGTTTATATGATTCTTGTTTAAAATTATTTTTGGATAATTTATTTTAACGACCCATAGGTTCAAGAATCATGTTTTAGTTTTTTCTTCAGTGCATGTGTTTAAGAATGGGTTTTTATTTCCAATCAATTTATAATCGATGCTTTCTTTAAGGTTATGTAAAATAGGTTTCATTAGTTTAATATATAACAGATTTATAGATAACATAAGTTTTAAGAGTAAGACAAGATAGAGTTGAGTAAAACAAAAGAAGATAACTTTACATTTAGAATGAAGAAAAGATTAAATTATATAAAACCATTAAATTTTTTGATAGTATTTCTGAACTACCAAAAAAATAATAAGTTTCTTAATTACATAAAAATACAAAATAAACAATTATAGTCACATGGGATCTTGTAGGTGATTCATTTAGTAAGTATTACAATAAGAATAATGATTCTAATTCATTCAGTTTTGTTCTAGGTACTTCAAATGAATTACTAGAGAATTACATTATTAAGTTTATGTTGTAAATTCAGTACAAATATTAAAAAAACATCTATAATTTGTAATTGCAAGCAATTGAGTTTAGGAATTTAGTATCAACAGTTTCCAAATTGTTTGCTCATATATTACTTCTAAACATTTAAAGTGTATATTTTAGTCTAAAACTTTTCGAAAAAACTTACCTTAAAACTTTTAATATTCTTTCGAGTTGCTTGACATTTGTACAGGTCTCTATGTATTTATAGTCAAGTTGATAAATTGCTAGGTTAAACTTTTCCATAAGAGATTTTTTCTGGTTTGAATTTACCATTTTGTTAGCACGGTTATTCCTTATTTGAATATATACGAAAGAAAATCTTGAAATCTCTTAGTAATATTCGCCCATTGATCTTATACAATATCTGCCGAAGAACGAGAACAGAACGACTCGCTAGACTAGAACAAAACTGACAACGGTTGTCATGGTAACAAAAAACGCATCTCTCTCTTTCAACAATAAATTTCCTTCTCCGCAAAAAATTATTCAGGGATTAATTTGTAACAAATTCTTAGATTTTAAAAATAATAGTAGTTAATAAATTTTGGAATTAAAATGCTGTTTTTAGAAGATTAAGGATCAAACTAGGATTATTTTAGATTTTTTAAAACGAAAACTGATTGTTGAATTTGAAGGATTTCCCTCATGGTTAATTAATTTTTTTTCCATTTAATATTAATTCCAAAGGAATAAGTTAAAAACACAACAGTTAACCCAGCGTTTGCTTAAGGTTTGGATTAGAGTTTTCTAAAATGAACAGTGCTAATAATTTGAGTTTTTTACTATACTCGACAGCAACGTTTCCTGACCCTATGACGTCACTATGCGGAAGCAGAAACTGCGTAAACAGAGAGCCTGTTGGGTTGCTAGGAGGAGATTTGGTACGCAAATCGTGATAAAAGGCGCTAGTGTATATACATGAGTTTAACAAAATAATATTTTTAAATTGACGTTCTTCATTTCTCTCAAAATTCAGACACCGCGATGGGAATTAATTTGTTTGTTAGGGACGTCATAGGGCCAGGAAACGTTGCTGTCGAGTATAGGTATTATATTTTAGCTTCGATGAAGTAAACTTAATATTGAGAAATTTTCATCATTCATAGGCCTTATGTGACGTGTAAAATTCAGCTAAATTTTATAAATCTAAATTGAAATCTTGTAAATCTGAAAGTGGCTAGTGTTTTCCCTTAAAATAACCGGTTCTAAAGTACGCGAATTTCTTGTTTTTGAAAAAAAAAATCATGGTTAACTTAATTCAAGACTTAATTCAATGTATGTATCATGAGTTGATGAATTTATAGTTTTTAAACTACTGTTTTAAGAACTTTTAATCAAACTTAAGTTTAAAATGGCACAATCTTGTAAGAAAGAAATTGTTAATATTTATAAAATGTTGTATATTTTTGAGTCCAAAATCAATAAATGTGAGTACTTATTGATTGGATTTCCATAAAAGAAAATGGCTTAGTTTTTTATTTTGAAAAGGAAGGAAACATTTTCGTTCACCCATAAAAATCCCAAGGCATAAATATTTTTATTTGCTTTTTTTTTGAGGAAGGAAAAAAAAACACGCTTCCTCTACCTCGAAAAAAATGTTAATTTTTTGTCAGAAAAACAATGAATGTTATGGGAAAAATAGTAGTAAGAAGGGGAAAATAAACTTCGTTTAAAATTACAAACCCAGAGTTCATGAAAATGAAAGGCATGTGTGAAAAATGAAAGGTACAGGGTGTTAGGGTCGTAGTATAGTGTCATTAGATCCCATTTCCGAGAAATAGACGACATTAGTGTGACGTCACTTGCTTGTTTGGAAACGTTGATTCTATCCGTGATTGGTTCCGTGATTGGAGGTAAATCCGTACCAATCCGTACGGAACCAATCACGGATGGAATCTACGTTTCCAAACAAGCAAGTGACGTTTTGACTAATGTCGTCTATTGAGATACTTTTAATGAGGTTGGAGAAAAATTAAAGAAGGTATAACGTTATCCAAAATAATGGCCTTAGAGCTCAAATGTTTGACATTTCATCTTTAAATCTATATCTATAAAAGCCAAATACCACTGACTGACTCACTGACTGACTGACTCACTGGTAAGTGACAAACACTCAACACGGAATCTCCGAAACTACTGGACCCAGAGGCTTGAAATTTGACAGAGACGTTCCTCTCAGCTATGCGACGCGCACTAAGAAACGATTTTAAAATCCAACGACTCCTTCCCTGTTTTTCGGCGCTTTTTCTACTCCGTTTTTCCCATTGAAATAGCATTATGCATTGTTGAAATGCGTAAATTGCAGTAGGTTTATTTCTGTCTTGAGGTTTCGTCTGGCCTCATGTGACAAAATGTAATTTCGAAAATTTCATAATTTATAACAAATTAAGACGAAAAACACAGTGTAAATTTCTTTTTCAAAATTATAACAATTTTCAGGAAACATATAAATTCAAATAATTAATTTTGAAACAATTTTTTCCTTTATTTGTAATTTTAATTTTTTTCTAAAATAAATATATTTATGGAAAGGCTAAAATAAATGGTTTCCATGGAAACAGAGCTGAAATTATTTCATTGTTTCATGGGGCATGGTTTACTAGACATACATTCACTAAATTTTTATTGTTAAGTACTAGATAACAGTTTTTACTAAGAAGTTGGCTATCATGATAAAAGGAAAATGAGATTTATCAAGCATTTTATTATTTTGATAAAAATGTTTTTATTTTTGGAGATGTAGGATCATGCAAATAAAAATGGATTCTTTATCATTTTTGAATATAAATTAAATTAGGTATAGTTAAATATTTTGCTTTGGCGGCGGGAGTTGTTGACTGAATTACACATAGGGATTATTTTTTGATTAAATTAATATAATTTTTGGAAAACGATAGAAACTTCATATACGGTGTGTAACATCCTGTAGGAAATTATTCCCAAGGGGTTCAAAGAGGGTTGTGATTTTTACTTCCTAAGTTTTTATCAAGTGATTTATAAAAACCGAAGCGTAATTTTTGAAAAGGACATCGGAAATACTTCATAGAAATTTTGTTTAAGATTTTAAACTATAAATTTCAAAAGACTGATGATTTCAATTGGATTTTTCTTTTACAGCCACAGTAAAATGCGGGACGGGATACATTAGGGTATATTTTCACAGTAAGAAACCGGGATGAAAAAGACGACGGGGATGACGGGATGATAAGTGATTGCTAACCAGGAAAAGAAAAACCATATAACTCAATAAACCTGATGATTTAAATTGGATTGTTCTTTAACAGCCAAAGTTAAAAGCGGGGCGGGATGAGTTAGGGTATATTTTCAAAGTAAGGAACCGGGAAGAAAAACACGACGGGGGTGACGGGATGATAAGTGACTGCTAATCCAGAAAAAGAAAAGACATATAACTTGATAAACCTGATGATTTATTTCAATTTGATTGTTCTTTACAGCGAAGGTAACAGCCAAATTTAAATGCGGGACGGGATGAGTTAGGGTATATTTTTACAGTTAAGAACTGGGATGAAAAAGACGACGGGGACGACGGGATGATAAGTTCCAGAAAAAGAAATCCAGAAAAAGAAAAGACATAACTTGAAAAACTTTTTAAAATATTTATGAATTAACTCAACCCGTGCAAGGCCGGGTAAGTCAGCTAGTAATATATAAGTTAATTTTTCAAGATCATATTTATTCATCATTGATTGTTTTTGTTACATAATATTACTAAATCTGATATTAAAATTACAGGGTAATAGTAAAAAATTCCCTATATTTGAGCCCCTATCTGCATTTCTTGTCAATCGATTGAAATGAAATTTCAGACTGATAATGGAAAGGTTGGGGATTTTGATGGAGGATTCGAAACCCTAGAGCTTCTTCGGTTATGGTTATAGCGGGAAAATTTAGAAATTTTCAAATATAGCTATACATTGAATTTTTTCTTTTAGCTTTTCCTTCAAAGCTATGAAAAAACATAAAAGGCGTTGGAATGGTATTTTAAGATGGAAACTCCCCTCGAAAAGCATTCCCTCCCCCCCAAAAAAAAGATAAATGTTATAGAATAAATTCAACAAAAGCGACGAGAAAGAGAGAAAACACTTTTTATAGGAACGATACTTTTTTTGTAAAACATGAACACAATATCCCTCACCCAATATTTTATTGTGGTTTGTTGGTATTCTGACTGATATATCGCTCTATAGAAAGATCTGGAGATGTTTAACAAGTTAGTTTAATAAAATATTCATGCATCTTTTTAAAACAATTTCCCAAGGGGAAACAGAGAATAATGTTCTTAAATTAATTATTATAGAGTATTTTGAAAAAAAAAAACATTCATCTATAAAACACAATATTTTATTCACAAAAGGATTTCATATTGAAAGCTTAAGCAATACACAAACAATTATTGACAACATATTTTCACACATAAAATTATACAAAAAGAAAACATCATATGAAGTGTGTTTATAACACAAAATTTAGGCCTTAGTTGGAATATGGAGCATTCCATCTTTTACTCTAAAATTCAAGATACATTTTATCTATCATAATAATAAGCTAATTTTCACTACTAATTTATTTATTTCCTGTATAAACAAAAATTCGCAAACACATCAGAATGTAATGATCACAGGAAAACGTAGTTTAATTGTGCCATATCTATAGTTGATATAATCTACAAAACATCCTAACAACCTAAGTGATAATAACTGATTTTATTATGAGAGATATAAATGTTTATAGCACCTTTTTATGAATCATGTTTGATTTAAGCCTTGATAAAAACCATGTTATGAACCAGAATAAATGAGTCACCAATGAAATCGCTTATTACAAGATACATATAATCATGACAGTTTATATCCACTTTATGTTCTCAATACGACTTCAGAGGGAAATATTTCTACAACACATCCTCTTGGCAAGTCATAAAATTTGGTTCAAGCGCCAAAAAGTTAACGGCAATTTCAAAAGTTTGTAACACAATTAATTATACTACAATTAATCTTCGAGAAGGGCTTTTTTATTATGATTTTATTTATTGATTTACCGATAAGCGTTTTCTAGAAATAATTTTTAATAATTATTATTTTATAAGATGTTCCTTTTCATTTATCTCATTTACTAGAATCTGTAGTTTCTACTTTTAAATTAGGTATTTTCTCAGAAGTCTATACTATTTAGGTACTGTGAATTTAAAGTAACATTTGAAATTTCAAGGTCTACCATGATGAATTACTTTACCATTAAGATCAATTATTAAAACAATTTAAAACTTTTAAAATGTACTAAAATATATGAATAAAATATTTTTCAATGGAGAAAAATTTAAAATTTCCCCCATTAAAAATGTTTTATATTTTAATGAATAAGTTGAAGACTCGTATGAGATAAAATTCAAAGGAACTTGAGTTTACTCTTCATTAACCGTCCTACGTTAATTAATTTTGGTACAAAGTACAAAGTAAAAAAAAAAAACTGGAAAAATTCTGCAGCAAGTCGTCGAATATCAACCCTTGAGTCAAAAAACAAGTATGTAGGATGTATTATCTATATTTTTTTGAAATTCCTCCCAATGGTAGAATGTAAAAAATTCCTAATGAATCCATGCACTCAATAAATGCTTTTTAAAACTATGAAAATGGTGAGTTTTTTTTAGCAATTTAATATATATATTTTTTTCACTGAACGGTCTCTACCCGTTTGGGTCGGTAAAGTAAAGAGGGAGTCAACTGTATTAATATATTATTTTAAAGCAATTATTTTTTCCATGGGAATTCCGTTGCATCTATTTACTACACAAAAAAACCCCAGAACTTTTTAATGTAGTATACAGGACACACCACAGTATCGTAATTAAGCAGGAATAAAAAGAAAACTAATTTTTTAAACCACCCAATTACTTTTTACTGTACGAAAAGAGATGCAAGAAATTAACAAGTTTTAAAGGAAGTGAAATATGCGATGGTAAATGCAGGTAGGGGTAAGATTTAGTAAAAAGAACTTCCAATTTATGGGTCCAATCTTTAATTAATCTAAAAAAAAGTAGCTTTATTGAAAAAAATAAAACCTTAAGCAATTCAGGACTGTCTTTTATTTATAATTCTAGCATGTATGAGTTTTTACCTCTTACTAAACTAATGTTTTACAACCATACCCATATGGTTTTAATTTTTAAAAGAATTACAAAGATATTAACTATTTAATTCATGTTTATTGTTTTCCTCTCTTTGGTTTTATGAAACGAGTTTTTAATATTAAAAAAGGATTTTTCAATGGTATTAGTAATATTAGTTTCCTTACTTTACTTTTAGGGAGTAAATTTAAAACGTAACAAAAATAAGTATCATATCTTAAGCTCTTTAACCAGGGGTGTTTTTAAAGTTCTTATTGTTTTTAAAGTAAACTATAAGTTTTAAAAATAATATATTTAATTTTTTTTTCAGTATTTCTAACGATTTATTGTGGACGGATAAAATACAGGATATGTTTTTAAATTTTTAAAAGCATATTTACATATAAAATCATTCCTATAATCCTAATCCATAATTAACCTCTGCAAAGGAGCTGTTCAATTATTAAAAGTTTAAAAAGTATTCTTTCTTTTTACATTGATTGAGTAATTATAACCTAAGTAATCGTCGTTAGTTAAAAATGCAACTTAATGTGATAGATATTTCACCAACACACACTTTTTCAACGTTTTTCAAGCCTTTTTATGTTCTAATATTTTGATACGAAGGCCATATTAATTCAGTATTTGTAACCTATTCATTTTTCAAGCTCATATAATCACTAATAACGTTGACTGAATTAAGTTTTTATGCATTTTCTTATTATTTTCAATAATGCCGGATAAAGAACAATATTTATGCATTAATTACACAGTTATTCAAAAAGATTGGGCCAGTAGTGTATTTCCTTCAGACACATAATTTCCAGCAGCAAAAATATATTGAAACCGTGACAGATTTGATAATATTGCAACTCCAAGGAGTCTGTTTGAGAAAATGCAGGAACTAAACTTTTATACCATCCCTGTAGGTTAAAACTTCCTATTTGAAAACATTTCCAATTAAGTTCTGAATAAAACATAATAATTCCAATGTAGTATTTATAGGTCAGTTTACAGTATTTTTAAATCGCCCTGTTCAAAATAAGAATTCCACTTCAAGTTAAAAACTTTAAAGCATGTTGAAAAATCTAAATTACACATCATATTGAAGCAGAGAAATCAGTACTTAATTGCAATTAGTATTAAGGATAGAATTGGAATTTGTTTACAAACTTATAGCCATCACAATCGACGATTGTACGCACACATTTTATTTATTAATGCAAATATATACATGCGAAATATTTGTGCGTTCTTTTTGAAGTAGATCAAATTGGGGAAAATGAGATTTTTCAAGTTAGGGGACATCCATTAATTACGTGAGGTGTTTTTTCCAAAATCTGGACCCCCCCTCCCCCCTTGGTGAGATTTAGTGAGATTTTGCTGGACCTCCCTCCTCCCCACGTGAGATTTTCTCAACCACTAGTTTTGTTTCATCGGCATAAAAATTACCATCCAGATCGCAAAATTTTGATACAAAAACACACTGAAATCGAAAACATGGTTCTAACTTGTAATTATCACGACTGACTGGCTAATGATTTGCTAGTTTGACTAATCTGAGCATTTTTTCTGAACTTGTGCTATAAAATATTAAAGAAAAAAACGTATATTTTCTAAATTAAAAGTTGAAGTGAGATTTTAATTGACTCCCCCCTCCCCCCTGGTGAGATTTGGTGAGATTTTCCTGGACCCCCCTCCCCCCTTTTTACCTCACGTAATTTATGGATGTCCCCTTATGAGCTACAATAAGTTTAGTAGAAAAATTAACAAATTTAAAAACTTTACTTAACACTTGGAAGTAAAAATTACCGGATGAGTAGTTAGATTTACACAATCAACGAATATTTTAAATAACAAAACAACAAAACGTTTCAAGTATTAAACATAATGAGAAGTAAAACAAAAATAGGGGTTCATACTGCAAACAATATTTCTTGCCTTGAATCAAGAAGTTTTTTATTTAAACGAATAATGTAATATTAGTTTATTTCAAGTTTGTAACGACATGAAAAGGTTCTATCCCACTTAAAAAAATTAAAGCACAAATATCTTATTATGAAGCAATGTAAAAAAATTTAAAATACATAATTAGGATAATTCGACACTTTGTATCAAAAAGTACATTTCCAAGCTTCCATGTTCTTCAATTCGAAATACAGGATTGGTGCTAGGGTCATTTTATTGGTTCAGATTCTTCTAGCATAAGGATGTCAGAGCTTTAGTTGTACCAAGAACAAATGGCAAGGCTGAATTCTTCCTTCGCTCTTCAGACTGCACTTTCGGTAGAGAACGATGATGAAATTCAGTCTTTCTATTGATTCCTAGCGCTACTAAGTTCTGATATCATCAATATCCTTCTTACAAAGCAAACATGGGGATAGTGCTGTTGATACTAAAGTGACGAAAAAAATTAAAAAATTGTTTTGAGTTCTATTACTTAGAAAAGCCACTGGTTCATAAACTTACATGGAAAACTTCAAGCTTGCTGTTCTACACAAGTAACGACAGAGTAAGATTTAAAACTGATTTACACGTTGTCTGTAGTTTGAATCGGCAGTAGTAAAGAAATGCAAGTCAAGAATACAAAATGGAATGATTAAAAACCATTTTGGAGCATGAGGGGTAGTAGTATACTTCTTCAATACGACGTTTATGCAAGTATAAATGCAAAATTGTTTCGTCAGCTGAAACTACTGACAGAGGCTAAGTCAGGAAATTTATTTCATTCAGCCTTTGACACACACACATGATTACATACACTGGTAGTTGGACAATGCAAACTGATTGACTGCCTGATAACGTGTAAATCATATATAGATATGGATACTTGAGCTGCTCAGGATGAAAGTGGTATAAGTCCAAAAATACAAAATTTGAGAAAAGTATGGATTTGGATTCCTTTTAAGATCCTTTAGTAGTGTAGTAGTCGCCTAAGTCACAAGCTCAATTATTGACTTGTAAGATCCGCCTAAAAATGTCTTCTCCATAGGATTAACGCAGGCTCTGTCAGAGAAAACCAACCTTCAATTACTCAAAACTGCGTTCAGTGGACTTATACCACTTTTATTCTAACCAGCTCAATTACTAGTACAGTGGAGTACAGTTTAATTATGGTGTAACGTTTAAATTTTACTTGCACTACAATACGTTTAACGAAATGGATAACTCAGTTTTAGTCAGTCAGATTAACTCAGTTTTTAAGTATTTTCATGTAAAAATCTTGTAAAACCTTAATTAATTGGATTCCATGATACAAAATAATTTAGTAAGAAAAGGGTGGCAACTTCTACTAACTGAAGGGTTTTCTGACTAGAAGAAAACATACTGCCGCTCGCCGGTATAGCTTATCTAATATTGAAAGCACAATACATCGAAGAAATAAAATAAAAAACAGTAGGTAGTTGTGATCTTTCACAAAAGCAAAAATAGAGCAGGTACGGTAAATTATCCGATACCATTTATAGCTACCAAACAACTCCAATATTTATAGCTTTTACTTTCCAAGAAAATCCTAAGTGGTTATTTTAGAATGTGAGTGTCATATTATTAGGATTTTTACAGAGTACTTATTGACTTTTAGCTATCCACTGTCCCCCAAAAATAATAGGGATGCATTTATTTTTTCTATATACATTTATGCTATTGTAATCCACTGTACTCAAGTAGCTGCTTTTATTTTCAACTTTAAAAGCAGCTATTTAGAGAGAGAAAAGTTTATATTGTTATCATTTGAATCGAAACACAAAGCACTTACTTTTATAAACAAATCCTGCGTAGACAAAGAAAAGCCATTCAGAGTATTATAGTTGTAAATGCGTTATTCGTCACAATTATTTGTTATAACAAATAACAGTTTTATTAGTGAAGCATTGAGTTTCTTCGTATGACCATTATTTTTATTACAGAAGATGACGAAACATTCCGGATACTTAATATGGCGGGTGTTTGGATGATATCCTTGAATTATGAAAGCCAGACACGATTTTCTCTTTCTTTGAGATGCATAACGAATACTCATGTTTGTTTGAACTTATGTATATCGGGTAAAACATGGTTAATGGATAACAGATCTTATTCATGTGGAAGATATGGAATGTAACGCATTAAGTATCTACAGAGTGTACTTTGTAAGATATGTTCTAGTCGGAAACAATTCATAGTGTCCTTAGATATGACACAGACAGGTTGAAAACAAAGTTCTGGGATCAATAAACACAATAACGAAAAAATAAAGTATTCCTTGAAGAAATTAAGTAGATCAGACATAGTTTTTAGTAGGATTTCACACGACCAATGTCTCCCTCTAGAAGTATTTTCTAAAGAGGCACAGCCTTCATTTTAGTACAAGCCTTTGTACATACAATGCATTTTTTTCTTTATACATAAATGAAGTCGAGTATTGAAGACTTCATAAAAAGGTTAAAGCTCTAATTGAAAATAATTTAATTCGGTATAAATAGAAATTGAAAAGTAAGAAATGTTGAATGTTTTCCTATTCATTTGTTTGACTTCTCAGTCTTGACATTTCTTTATCGTTAAGCAATAAATGTAAGGGAAAATATGGTTCGGTACATGACATAAAAATCTTTCATGGTAGAAGTTCTTCCCTTTTATATATTAAAACGTACAGTAAATGCTGTATGTTCAAACCATAAGAAAGAATCTGTTTGAATTTCAAACTTTATAATATAGAGGAATAAAATAGAGCAAGCTCCAAAACAGGAGTCAATAGCTTGTCATTAGCATTTCCTCATGATTATCCATAATCATATGAGTAAGTTTCTTAACAAAGATTGTTTTCATGAAGAATACCTCACTTTGTATTACATAACTGATAATAATCAGTTAGGATTCCCACTGTGAGAATGCCTTCTCAAATCAAACACAGACACACATCGTCACATTCTCAAATAAATTCCCTCTAAGCACCATATATTCATCTTGATCAGGAACTCTATTTAAGATTAGCCCTTTTCGGATAACAAAGACACGTTCGTTTCCAAGGGCAGTCTTCCAAGGAATCAGTGACTCTGGTAGACGATGTAGGCCAAGGGGGAGGGCCAATTGCACCTGGCGGATGTCCGGCTACTGTTGCCGGACAACAGAGAAGAGCGGCTCACGCTACGGTCCAGCTGAAACACAAGAAGAAACGATGCAAGACGTTGGTCAAGGAAGGGCATAACACTATAGAAAGAACGTCCGGTTACACTAGATTTTAGAATGTTGCGAGGTACTGTAAAATTTTGGAACAGCATCAGTCAAACTTCTATTTAACGAACTCGATCCAGCTGAGTAGGTCAAACTGTTTAGGTTAGGAGAGAGAATTTGATTGTTAAAAGGTTGTGAAAGCTTATTTTTTATCACAAAGTAAGGAACAACACAAGGACAAAAAGGTAAATGTAACTTAACGTAACGTGAATGGACTTGGGTATAGACTTGAATGTAGTCGAGTTTTAATGCTCCCCTCCACATTAACAAAATCTTGCATAGTTAAACTAAGTATGTATTGGTCAAAAGATTTTTAGTTCACAATGAAAGTTACAAAATTAGTTCACAAAAATCAAGAACATGTAGCGTCTCTTAAGATTTAATTGCGTTCATGTCTTGGCAATTATATTTTACGATTTGATATGGACAGGGCATGTAAAATTTCATATCACGGGTATGTATTTTTTTCCTTTTTAATGCCGGAGTTTACATAGGTATATATTTTCTAGACAATTATGCTTCTCCTGGAATTCAAAATTTTTTATATTGGTCGAGCCCTCATGCTTTTATTATAATTGTCAGGAATTTTTATGGAATAATTTTGAATTAACTAAGAAAAGGCTTAAAGTAGCCTAACTTAAAGTATAGAAATATTTCAAAATAAAGGTGTAAGCATAATATTTTTAAAAATTCATATTACAGTGCAATGTGTGCATAAAACCAATTATAGAGAACTTTTAGTTATTGAAGTGATTGAATATAAAATATGCAATGAAGGGCGAATACACTTCATTATTTTAAGGTACTTTTTCTGACTGTACGATTAAGAAATTAACTATCACTCAACTTAAGAAGAGAACACTTTGTAAAAGTAAAAGTGTAACCTTTTCAACATAAGAGTGAACACAGAAGAACAAGTTGATGTTAGTACATACTTTATTTAATGGAGCCTACTAAAATATTTTAATTTTTGGACCATATTGTATGATTTACCAGACCTATGATCACTGTCCTCATTTGTTTATAAATGAGCTATTGAACTTTCTTGAATAATGCTTTCAATGTTTTAAAAATGCTTATTATTATTTTTTTCTACATTAGACGACTAATAACAAGATATAAATTTTTGATAGTAAACATCCCAAATGAACATCCAACATTCAAAGTTGAAATTAAATTTTTTTTCAAATATTGACTGAGGAAAACCACTTCTTCTGTATATTAAGAAAGGATAGAAAACAATGTTGGGGTATTTTAAGAAGGTCAAAATCGATGTTTGTTACATAGAAGTTCGATTGAGATTTTTTTTAGCAACATAAAAGCCAAAATACCTTTTATTTCTCAGCGTGAAAACGGTGCGATAGATTAAGTAGCTTCTCTCCTTCAAACATTTTTTTAGCCAATAAGTCTAAGAAAACAAAGGAGAATTTATATTCATGGACCATGCATGAAAAAAGGAGAGTTCTAGCAACATTGAAAAACAAACAAAAGAACCAGTATGATAAAACTTTGATTAAAAGTTGTTTTTAAACACTCATATACTTAAAATTAAAAGCACTCTCTTTAATTTCCTCCCGTTAGAATGGATGTGTTGTTGGGTGTTATTAAATACTATGTTTTGAGTTAAAGAGTATTTAAGGGTTCTCTTTTGGTACTTTTCGGTTTTATGGGTGAAAATATCTCGAATAAGACATTTTAAACGATGATGAAGGCATAAAAAATTAAGGTAATACAAAGGTATTACAAAGCATTTTAACAAATTTTGCAGAAAAGGGAATCTGCGGATTCAAAATTTAGTTATTGTTGCTTGAAAGTTTGGTGACTAGATTTAGTGACGTAGAGACAAATCAAAGATTATCTACATATTTTTAGGCATTAGAAACTTATAGCATCAGGTTTTGGAACTATTTTTTGTTGTTTAACAACAATTCAAAACGATTGCATGTCCCTGTCCATAAAATGTTCCAGGCAAAATACACTCAGAATAATGAAACTAAAATCTTTAAAACGGTGAATGAAAAGTTGGTTGAAGTAAAGAAAAATAAAAAGGACGAGGGGCGAAAGAAACCGATATTTATTCTATTATTCCATTAAAGCATACAAAAAGAGGATAGTTCATAGAACGTGAAAGTAAATTGAGGAAGAAGTAAAAGTGGAAAAACCGATGAAGTTACAGGGAAAAAACCCAACAAAAAGAAAACTCCTTCTCCCCAATATAATTCATTTAACAATGAATAAGACTGCAAACAAATCTTACAGCACAAGACCAGCACTATAAAAGAGGACGTAGGATTTTCTTCTCTTAAGGATACAAACACAAACACTGTCATGTCACCCAATTAGTTCTTGAATTCGCTTTTAACAAAAATGCAAACAGATGCTGTTTACTTCCATACAATTACCTCCATTTTCACCCACATTGTTTCCTGTAAACGCGAAAAAGGAGAGAAGAGATTTGTACTCTTCAATAAAATATAATGTCCACTTAGCTTTCGATATTGTCCTTGTTACGCAAGTCTCCAGAAGAAGAAAAATCTTAAGTAGTTTCACCGGAATGGGTGGCTTAACGTGGGTCATTTTTTCATGCTGTTAGGAGGTCAAGGTTAGAATAGTTTATTTGTTGTTGGGGAGTTTTATTAGAATAGGGAAACTCTGGTAAGGGATCTTTGAATAAAACAACAGCGATGCAGAATAAGAAAAATAAAAACAACCGTGGAGTGTCGAATTTATTGCTTTTGAAATGATTGCAATTCTTTTCACTTTGAAGGCTTTTATTATTGGTAGAAAAATATTTGCATTTTTCTTCTCTCTTGATACATAAAACAAATCTTGAATACGGATTTGATCAAAACGTTTTTAAAATCTTTATTAAAGATGTTTTATAATAATCACAGAACGCTTTTCCCGGATACCAGGAATTTGTAACGTAAATCCTATTTCAATTCATATGTAGTATACTTTATTTGATGAATTCATTGAAAATGAATGAAGTACTAGACCGATCATAAAAAGTTAAATACATAAACATGTAAAAGCACTCCACTTGAAATTAAAGCTTAGAAGTGCATTCTAGAGACAAGGTCACCCACGCTATTTGTATTCAACAGGTGGTCATTTAGCTTTCTAGCAATGATTTCAACGATTTCGGGTTTAAATGAAAGCTCATGACCCATCAAGACGAAATGTAATTTGATCCTCAGCTATTTACTGTTTAATTACCTGTTACTAATTTTACTTTGGGGATAGATTTTTCGCACTTAGCTATGGCAGGTTAAACAATTTCGGTGCTTAAGTAGGTGTAATCAGCTAATTTAGAATTATTGCACGGACACCAAATTTAATGGAAGCAGTGATAAACTGTATGTATTTATTACATAGGGCAACAGGTGTTTGTATTCTGTGGTATTTGAAGTTAATTTAATATGATTCTGATGTTCTCATATAAAATGGCATTAGTTTCAAGATATAAAATTGAAGAGGGTGGTTTCCCTCCCCCTTGCTTCCCGAAATAATGTCCCTGATTGGGTAAGGGGCACTAAACCCCTAAAAATTAAGTAACGTAATTTCTGAAAGGGGCATAAAACGATAAGGAACGGATTAGGCAGGTGTTTTAACCAGTTCGCGCCCAAACTCTGCTCGTCCAGATGCTTTGCGGAGAGTACATAAAAAGGCCCAAAAAAAGTTTACCTCTACGATCCAGTTTTCGAAATAATATTGGAAACCCCCCCCCAAGTACACATCCACAGAGTACTAGAGAACAGAGAGTCCACGGCCATAGGCGGTTATGGAAATCGAAAAAGCATGGAATATTGTATAAGTTAGGGGCTATTTTGGCGCTGGGATCGCGTCACGTCACGAGAGGCGGAGAAAAAGCTTGATCCTCCAATAGCCCTCCGAAAGGACAGATTCAATGAACACGTCACAGCCAATCACAGTTTTGACCACCAAAATGTACAGCCTACCTCTCTGTCAATCATTGAATTTCCCGAGCTGCCCCTTATACAGAAATTTAAAAATAACTTTGTGGACCCTCTGTTAGGATCTTTCTCTGTGTGGAAAACGTGGACATGGTTATTTGGATATGTTTGCGCATTAAGATGTTAATAATACCCATTATGCATGCATGCACGCACCGTGGAATGAAAACAAAGCTTTTATCGAACGTGACGTCACTTTCTTCATTAAATAAAAGTCATCGTAGAGGTACAGTTCTTTGGACATTCATTATGATCTTCGCGCAAGGTATCTGGATGTGCAGAGTTGAGGGGTAGGTGAAAGAGAGGGAGAGGCTTACGTCTGACGTGATGAGGGAGGAGTTGTTCTTGGACCACCTGCCGTAGAAGGGCCCCGAGGTCATGGAGATGCCCGAGGAGTCGGCTGGGCCTTCCACTTGCACCCCGCCCGCTCGCCAAGTGTAGACGATGCGCGCCAACTGCTGCTTGAACAGCTTCGTGGTCAGGGTGTAGAGCACGGGGTTGAGGGCAGAGTTGATGGGCAGCAGGAACACCGCCACCCACGCGTACAGCTCCGCGTAGATCTTCACTCCTGTGGGGAGAGATCATAGTAGTATAGAGTAAGGGTGGATTAACTTGTTCCGGCTAATTTCTTTATCAATTGCCATCAACTGGAGTAACTTAGGCCAGGAAAAAATAAAGATTCTATGTATATAGACAAATAAAGGCGAATACTACTTGTTTATTGCAATGGCAAATATAGGTGATATTTATAGGTGATATAGGTGGTATAGGTGAAAGGCAAATATATCCTTACAACGAATAAGTGAACTGGAATGAGAGTGATGAAGGATATTTAAATAGTATATTGGTTGGGTACTACTTGGGAAATTTCAGATGATAAACTTCTAACCCTACCTATTTTAATACTGAGGGGATGCGTGCTATATGCCGGTACTCTCCGTAGCAAAAAGCACCAATAACTAAAATCAACCAACCAACTAATACTGAGGGAGTTTTACTTAAAATATAGGGTCTGGGCTCGAGAAAACATTCTGAAATTTCACAAAAAAAATTGTGTTTGAGCACACTTTTAGAAACTCGAGCTTCTTGTGTACCATTTAGGCCCCTAACCACTTGCCCAACAAGGAGGAATTTCAGAACATCCCCTTCGTAAATATGAAATCCTTTTTTTCACCATAGAAAACCACTAAAATACTCCATTAACCAAGAGGCATGAGGGGCTCGGGGGTTCTCCCCTGGTAAATTTTCTAATTTTAGCATGCCTAAAAGTGTTCTGAAGCTACATTTGGGGTTTTCGGGGGTCCTTCAGAAGGCTTTGCGGGCCGCCAATTGGAAAGCCCTGTTTGGCGAAAACCCACTTGGCGAAAAAAATTCACTAACACCGCCAACCAGGACTAACTGAAAGAATCTACGGAGACTCACTCACCCGATATGGCCATGATCTTGATGATGATAATGGGCACCCAGCACATGAGGTCGGTGGCCACGATGAAGGCGAACCTCTTGGCGATGGCCCTGTCCTGCTGCTGCTGCGACGACCTCAGCCCCAGCTTGGAGCGGCTGATGGTGACGAACATGGCGGCGTAGGCGTAGCAGATGAAGGCGAAGGCGGCCAGGTTGAGGCCGCAGAACACCAGCATGGAGTACTCCCATCCGCGGCCGAAGGGGTCGTGGATCTGCAGCGGCAGGCAGACGCCGTTGTTGCCGTAGAACTCGTCGCCGAAGTAGCCGAGGTTCAGTGCGGGGAGCACGGCGAGCACCCCGGCCGCCGTCCAGCTGGCCGTCACGCACGTCCCTGCGAACAGCATGGTGCGCCGACGCAGCATCAGGGGGTACACGATCGACAGGTATCTGTGCGTAGAAAGGGGGATTCAAAACTCAAACTGATTTTGGGTGTGGGCTACCCAAAGACAGTTAGGAAAGAAGGGTACAATTCTATTAGATATCATTCCGTTAAAAGTTTTTGGCCTTAGAGATCGTCGTCGGAAAATATTTAAACTTTTTTTTTGTGTCATTTTTAAGACGACCTTTTAAGGAGAAGAACTTGACACAGTTTCACAAATAAATTAAGGGCTATATTCAGAAAGACATACACGTAGAGAAGAAACGAAAACGGTACGGAAACGGTGAAAAAGGTCAGGAAACGAGAGTTTTCAAACATCGAAGCTCTCGTCCGCCATATTGTTCCGAGATTTGAATATATGCGGATTGCTTTTACACTTTTTGTGGTCCGTTAAATAGTTACAAAAAAATCTAGAACCTACTAATTACCAAAAAAGTTCTCAGACATTAATCTATCACGAAAGTAATGGACATCTAGAGTTAGCAGAATTTTGTTTTATCGGTGTATAATTACTTGTAAGGCTTTGCGACAGGAAGCGACAGCAGCGCATGTGAGAGAGAAAGTTCAGAGCTCCCGTTTGAAATCTCTCGTTTCTGTATCTTTCTCGTCTCGTTGCTTCTACATGTTTTAGTTTCTGAATATGGCCATTATAGTTGGCATTGGAATATTTTTCTACCTCCAATCGTTTGCCTACAATAACCTATTTTTCTTTGTTTTTGGCAATTTTTATTCCGGATTGCCTTCAGGGTCTCCCTTTATAGAGTGATTCTGAATTGCCTTTGAGTATTCTGCCATGAGTTTTGAATAATCCTGTATTAATGTAGTATTTTACACTTGAAAATTGAGTGGTCCAATTTCCCAGCGGTCCATCTACTATGGATTTGACTCGGTGTTCCACCAATCTATACGTATGGTGTCCCTATCTCTGTGGGTGAAACATAGCAAAGTGCCTCTTAAAAAATTCAACACACGGTTCTGACAATTTGTAAATGTAGCACTGTACTTATACTTTGAATTGAAATGCTGAGATAGATTCTTTGCGTATCAACAAAGCAATATGTGTCGATATTGTATGATACGAATATAAAAAGATCAATGTTTTTATTCATATAAGAGGTTGTTTCTTTTAATTAGTTCTCTTAAGTTTCATATCTTTTTTGGTATTTCTTAATTCCGTTTCAGTTGTATGTATAGCAATCCCACGCATTATCCGTTGTTGTGTTTTATAAGTTCGATGAATTTTTTCATCCATTTCGACATTCTGGCAAGTTTGATAAGCTGCATTGACTCAAAAGGGAGATCAGTGGAAAAATTGCCCAGCTGAAAACATCACTTCATTTCATGCTATTTAGTGAAGCAACCAAGCAACACAGGAGACGGGTATTTTCCGAAATGAATACGCTAAACTTCATGAATACGGAATATGGAACATACGACCGATTCAGACTTATACAAGATCTGCAGTTTTGTGTCTAATCCTTAGGCGTCTGCACTCGAAAATGGATCTTAAATCCACCCAAGTTTATTCCCTGAAGGAATGAACGTTCAAAGCATATTTTCACGGAAGAAAACACCGGAACCAGACAGCTTTCATGCTCACAAGCTTGGTTTCTTCATACAGGAGGATTCCAGAGTTGATGAAGCTTTTCAGGTTTTCCGCTGACTCATCAAGAAAAGTTCTTCAACTTAAGACTCGTTTGGATTAGAGAAATTTCTACATATTTCGTAAAAGACTAGAGGGCTCTGCCCCCTGCTTTCTGACCCTCTCCGTACCCGGGATGAAAGTTTTCCTTCCGTATTTTGATGGATTTCCATCTCTTAAAAAACTAAGAGGGAATGAGACGGAAGAAGATAAAAGTTTAAGGATTATTAAATATTTAAAGTGAAAAAGATCCGTAGCTTCAGCTTCTTTACTGGGTGAAATTTTTAATTTTTTATGACATTCTTTACCTTAAATCTGAGATGAATTACATTTAAAAAATTTAATTTGCCCTTCTTTAGAAACTACTTTATGTATTTAAGAAATTCTATTTAAGCTAGATTAAATGAAAATTTTATGTATTTAAAACTTTAGGTGTTAAATTTAAGTAGTGTTGGTATAATTACAAAAAAAAATTAAATTGATAACAATCTGTATATTTAACTCAAACTTTACTATAATATAACACGAAACTTTGTACTAAACTTAAACAATTTTCATACAGAAATTGTTTTCTTTTCATTCAAAGTACAGGGAGGATGTTCATAAGACTTGACTTTTCTCAAGCTGTCCCGGTGACATCTGACGCCACACAGCTCCAATGGATAGACGTTGCAACAGCAACCCTACCCATAGGAGAGGAACTTTCGTTCTTGGAGATAAACATCTCAATTTTGAAAACCGAGTCATTTTTGGAGGCTTAAAAGAATCTCGCCTATTCAAGATTCTCTTGTTGTTATACCGTCATTGGAACTGAATGTAGCTTTGGCGGAATTTATTTTGAGGGATAAAGAGAATCCTGCGAAAAATAATAGTTTATTTGGACTAAATTAAGGTTTACTCTTCCTCAAGATTCTCTTCCCCATCCTGAAAACAAATTCCATTAAAACTACATTCAGGTCATATAACAGCTGATCACTCTAATCGTCATTTATTTTTTTTCTTTAAACCTTGGGATATGTGCCATTTTTATTTTAAAACTTTACGTCTTGAAAATTTTGATTTTTACCCCTGTTCAGATGTTGAGTAAAATAAAATAAATAACGTGGAAATGCTGTAACTACGATATTCTCCATCTTGTGTCGCACATACTATAGAACCACTTCACTCCATACATGTGGCGTACCTTAGTAGCACAGCTCGTACCAAATATGTCTACTTTACGTAACTTCTACTAGAAGTAAACTAAGTTTGGCCACACATGAAAAAAAAATTGGACAATTCATGAACGTTTGTGCTGCTTGAGTAATTTTAGAAGTGAAGGGATTCTTACCTGTCAGCTGTAATGATGGTCATAATGAAAATGGAAGCTTCGCTGCTGAGAGTGCTCAGCATCCCCGCCAAAGTACACTGCCAACTATGTCGCCAAGTGACGTCATGTCGAATGTACTCTCCTCGGAAAGCAACGTCATGTCCAGCGATGAGGAACAAGTACAAGCACATCAAGAAATCGGCAATGGACAGATTCTGTAAAGGAAAGAATGGATGGAGTCAATGCTAGTATTATAAGTATAAATAATATATATAAGTATAAATTTATTGAATTATGTATTGGATTTTCCTTTCTCCATTAAGTAAAGGAATTACGAAGGTTCTCGATTAACCGGAAACTGATTAACCGGAATGAACTAAAAATAGGAAGCCCTGAAATAGAGCTGCAGGAATGTGCGAAGAGGGAGAAGATGAAAGCCCATACCTAATCTAATTTTTTTTTGAGAAATTAGCGTCTTAAAATTCCCCTTGGTCTTTTTTAAAAAATTGTGATGTTATATCGTTGCCAAGCCAACGGGGTAAAAGACGTGACTTTGATACGCTTATTCTACTTTACAGAGACTATAGAAGGGTGAAGGCATAGAATTAATGACTTCATAACGGTGGTTGATAAAAGGGGCACAGAAACAAAGAAGGAACGAAAATCACAAATTTGCATTTCTGTGACATTGAAAATAGTTCAATGAATTTCAAGCAGATAATAAGTTAACTTAGACAAAAGATGTTTTGAGTTGAATGGAATGAAAATTGAATTGAAAATCCTTTATATGGATATGGTTAAGCTCTGCAAATACATGTAAGGAATACTCCATAAAGCAATAGTTTTAAACTTAAGATAATTTAAAAAAAATCATCTTTCTTAAAAAAAACTCCCAAAAAGTGTTGCTCTTTTACACTTTTTAAGACTTGAAGTAGATCGCGTTATACGTATTATAACTTTAAGGATTAAACCAAGCATTAAACTTAGGCATTACGTATTAACTGTAGCATTAAAAAGTAAACTTATAAAATTAAAGTTCTTGGAGGAATTATGAAATTTTCTTACATATGGAAATCTTTAACTCCTGAATGCATTTAATGTTAAATTGAACTGCGTTGCAATTTTCATTAATTTTATTAGGAATAGTTTTTTGTTTAAAACTATTATCCTTTAGTTATTGTATGTTTAAAACTGGATTTAAAAATTTCCATTACACTTGCAACACCTTCCCAAAAACATTTTGTGATTTTGTATTCAATTATTTGCAATTTAGTCAAAACATTATCATATACACTACATAAATGGGTATAGAGGAAACTATTCATTAAGTTAAAATGTTTCAAAGTTTTTTATTAAGTTACAAAGTTTCATTACTTTACTTTTCAAAAACTAAGTGTCGATACTCCAGCTCATACATATTATAAATTGAATCACAGTGTATGGAGATTTAAACACATATTTTTTTATAAAGGGGATTACAAAATTGTCTGTGTTCTTAGAGGGAATTCATTCGTTATCTAAATATGTAAGTTTTTAGGATGGTAAAATATTTTTTGTTAGGTTAATTAGTTTGTAGGTTTAAGTTTAATAGTTAATTGAATTTCTTAATCAAGGAAATAAAACTTTCAGAAAAAAAATTAAATGGATTTTGAATGTGAAGACGAAACAATATTAGAAACTTGCCGACTCAAATTTGTTCATGAAAGTTAAGTCTAAGAAGGAAGTCTTAATAAAAAATAGACTTTAGACTAGACTTAAATAAATAATGTCTGGAGATTTCACAACATATTTTTCTCATTTAAAAGCTCTGTTATCAGATTTCGTTTAGGAAGATTTTTTAAAAAATGCACTCTCATTAAGATACGTATTACGAAAAATTTTAAGTTAAGTTTTCAATCAAAGTAGCAAAAGAATTTAAGAGAATTAATATCATTGAAACAATTTTATTTGATTTTATATTAGTTCTTGGAAACACGAGTTCTCAAACGTCGATTTCCCAACAACTATACTTCGTAGTCGTGCCACCTTTTTTTCTTTTGCAAAACTTGACTACAAATCTACTATTAGATAATTTCCGGATGGTCAGTTGTTACTCATTGATTCTTAGATCTTTTTAAAATACTTTTTTTCTTATTGAAAAGAGTTTTTTTTGCACCTTGATTAAGACCTTTTAAATTACAGTTATAAATTTTTTTGGCGTGGTTCTTTATATCTCTAACTGAATTATATTTTAACGAAATAGAAACTAAACTAACTAAAAAATATAATTACTCCACTGCTGAAAAAACTCACATTTACCGTCACAAAGAAAAAAAGTTAAAAGGCGCGCAAAGCGTTTTTTTTTTTTTTTTGCTTTAATTAGGTTTGTGTAGTTAGTTCTCTTAAGTTAAAAGCAGTTGGAATTTCTCCCAACTACATGGAATTTTTCTAAAAACTTGCTGGCATTTTTTGAGTTATCCTTTTCCAGTGAAGCCAGAAGACTCTAACCTCTGAAAGATTTTCCAGAACCTATCTAATAAGAGACAAAACATGTATGCCCACTCAATATTTGTAAAAAAAAAGAAACCTACCACGTTTTTATTATTAAGATTATAAAAACTAAATGAAAATCCAAGAAAGCTGCAGAAATTCAATATCTCCTTGGTATAAAACTTATTGGGTTTATTTTGGGTACTGAATAGAGTGGCTTGGAATTCGAAGCTTTTCAGAAAACGCTGAAGCCTCATAGGGGCTAATGAATCTAGTACAAATTTAATTTTAATTTGAGAAAATAATATTGAATGGAAAAAGGACAGTTTGGCTGAAAGTTAGTTCGATGATCCTTTCATAAAAGTTTATTTCGTAATATACATTATATTCTTTAAAATATTTTGTTTCGTTAAGGGATGAAGTTAAAAGTTTAAGGAACTTTTTTAAATGTTTTAACCCCCCCCCCATTTACAATAATCGACCTTCGTAAGTGTTAAGTTTTCTACAACTCAAGTTAAGTTTCAAATTTATCCTTTTAAACCTTTAAAAAGACAATTTCAACCACGCCATGTCATTAGCCCTAGAGGTAAATGGGAGGACGGGGATCCTCCCCCAAAATAATTTTGAATTATACCATGCCAAACTGTATTATAATACTTTTTGTGGGGTTAAATGACATCATTCTACCTGAAACCGCCATTGGGTGTTCCTATTGCTAGCGCAACCCTTGAGAATGCTTCACGGAACCCTGGTTGTTAAAAGCTGTATTAGCCTAATCACAGTTTTCTAAACCCGTCACCGAGAACAAAGGGGTATAGGTTATCTTTTTTTAGTAGGCGGCTGAGAACTGCGGAATCTTGTATTGTGAAAGGCACGTTTTAGGGCTGCACTAACCCCTTTCTGAAAAAAGACAAGCTATAATGACGAGAAAGCTCGCTAGGGGGTTAGTGTAGCCCCAAACGAGCCAGGCCATTCTCTCCACTCTCCCTAGGGTTTGTGGGGCTTAGAGAGAGAGAGAGAGAGGGATCCAAACCAGTTACTTCTCGCCTGTAACTACCCCACCTCTCTTCCCTGTTCTTCGAAGAAAGTAAAAAAAGTGTTCTTAAGTAAGCCAAGCTTGCTACCCTGATTTCCCGCACACCTACTGGAACCTGGAATTTCCTGTTTGGTGACCTACCACGAGCTGACAAAAATAACGACACCCGTACTTCTCCCCTGTCGAGAAAGCTGAAGAAGTAAGCAAGTTGTCGACACCAGACTGTCGCGGAAAGTTATCCATAGACAATAGCATTAGCGATCGCAAGTGAGGTCGAGAGTATGGGCTCACTTAATAACAGGGTCTACCATCAGGCTGTCGAGAAGTTTTTAGCTGTCGTTAAGAGTATCGAGAAAGTGAAAAACTCAATGACACGACGCCTCAAGAGGTGTGGAGATCTTGTTAATGACACGAGAATGTATTGTTTAGCCTGTTATAATTACTCGTTTTTTGAGTTACTTAAAGGTTTTTTTAAAGTAAAATTGGCTTGCATTACTTCTTTTAAAACGAAGAGAGACAGACAACACTTACCTTGATGTAGAAGGAGTGTACTCCGTTGGTCTCCTTGACGAGCGCGCGGCCCACCATGACGCACGCGTTTCCGATGCAGGCCATCCCCGCCACCAGCCACACGCACACGCGCAGCACCACCGAGTCCAGCAGGTGGCCGAACGAGCTGATGCCGTCGCTGTTGGGCTCGCACACGCGCACCTTCCGCGCCAGCGAGCACGAGTAGAAGCTCGAGAAGTAGCTGCAACAAGACACGGAAAATCAGTGCTACCAACAGAGGAGAGATAGTGTGGAGTGTCCATATTCAGAAAGACCAACACTTAGGAAAAACGAGAACGGTACGGAAACGGTGTAAAAGCTCTCGTACGAGCGGTAACTCCGGAGCTCCCGTCCGTCATATTGTTCCGAGATTCGAATCTATGCGGATTGCTTTTACACATTTTGTGGTCCGTTAAATAGTTCAAAAAAAAAAAAAATCTGGAACAGCTACTAATTCCCAAAAAAAAGTCCTCAGACGATATATACGAAAGTAATGGAATCTAGTAATCTAGTGTTAGCAGAATTTTGTTTTATCAGTGTATAATTACCATGGGCGGATTTAGGAGTTAGATCCTGGGGGTGTGGACCTAAACCATGGCCATAACTAGACTTTTGTTTCGGGAGGGGTTTTGACTCAACATTATTTCTTAGGTAACCTCAATCGAGTACATTTATGTGTTAAGTTTAAGATCCCTTAAATTACAAATTTTGTAATGTGAACTTGAAGTAAATATGGGGGGGGGGGTCTGGGGGTTCTCCCCCAAAAATTTTTTGAAAAATTGCCTCTAAAAATAGTGTTTTAGCCCATTTTGAGACCCTTTGGGTTCCATCCGAAACATCGTAAATTATTGATTTTTCAAGGGGGGGGGATTATAAGTAGACGTCAAAATTTTAAGGGTTCTAGGGGTTCACCCCCAGAAAAATTTTTGAGATTTGTCCCTTTAAACTAATGATTTATTTCATTCAGTTGGAGAACACTCAAAGGGAACTGTTTCTTTTAAGCGGCAGAATTTACAAAAGAAAGACACTGTATAAAAGACGTCATATTTTTGGAGGGGGGTTTGGGGGTTTTCCCCCAAGAAAAAATTTTGAAAATTTGACCCCTAAAAGTAGTGTCTTTAACTCATTTTGAGACCCTTTGGGTAAAAACCGAAGAGAATTACTCCTTATAAATTTGCAGAATTTTCAATGAAAAACACAGAATAAAAATTGATGTCAAAATTTCGGGAGGGGTTTGTACCCCTAGACCCCCATGGACACGGCCCTGCTAAACCCTTTACCTCGGTGGTAGAGGTTCGAGGGGATTTTTTTACCATATTTTTTTTTAAATTAACCACTTTTTAAAAATTATTCCGCTAAAACTGTGGTAATTCACAAAGATCCAAACAAGAAAAATTCCTCTGATTCAACAATATCTTTTTTATTTAAAAAGATGTTTTGCAAAATTGATCATTTTAATACTTCAGTACCAAATTTTAAAAGCGTAAAAAAAGTCACGTTAAATCCGCCCATGATAATTACTTGTAAAGCTCATCACCAAAAAACTCATCGCCAGAAGCCCTACTAATGACGAGTGCTCTTTTTCTGAGTCGATTCAATGGGAATGATGCTCCCTCCAATCCTCCTCATGATCCAAAACGCTATTTTCAAATGCTATCTTATGGTAGAGGGCAGCACTGCAAATGTCTTTGATTGACAGAGGGGTAGGTAGTACAATTTGTTGGGTCACAGCTGTGATTATTGGCTGTGACGTGTTCATTCAATCTGTCACTTTCGAATAAAATACTGCGACCCCGCCCAAGCAGATTGTTTTTCTCCGTCTCTCGTAACGTGACGAAGGAACTCATTTATTATGATCACTGAATGAACTTGCAAAACACACATATCAGAAGAAATTCGGACTGTCAAATCATGCTAAAAATTTTAATTTTGAACTCTTGGAAGAAATTTTCAATTCCATTTGCACATGTAAAAAAATTCCTCTTAAAGAGGTTTTTGGTACCGACGCTTTCGTTCCGCTTATAGAGGAATTCCACTTATCCAGGTTTGATTCTATTGTTAATTATGGAGATTGTTTGTTTTTATTTCAAATATGGTGCTTAGAACAGAATATCTAATATTCGCTGTTACCTTATAAAACGTTAGATACATTCATTTGACTTCTTTGAATTTGAAATATCTTCCACGTTTACAGTTCTACTCTATTTAACAAGTGTATGAAGTTTTGGAAAGAAAACTATCCAAGAAAGATAATCCTCAAATCCTTGTTTTCCGTAGTCCAAGGGTTTCAGCTGTTCATGTAAAAATAATCCTACTGTTTACGTTACCAAACAGTCATAAATATATTTTTTTCTGAATACATTTTAGACTATACCTACTCACTCTACTCAACTCGAAACTTACCCAAAGTAAATAAATACTCGGGAATATTTTTTCAGATTAATCTTTGAGAAAGCGAAAATAAAATACTATATCCTCTCTCTCAAGATAAACAAAAACTCTCATCACCTTACACTTGTTGACTGATGATACGAAAATAACACGAAAGAAATATTTATGAAAATTGCAAAAAAAACTTGAAACTCAAGAACAATTCCGCAGAGTAATTTATTGTGAGAGAAATGAGAGATTAAAAGGGATATGACAGGAGGAGCACTTGGTTAACGTCGAATACACCTTGTTTGCAGTCAAATGAATAAAATCGGAATATATTTCAAGCAACTATGTATTTCAGAAACTTACATGTATTGTAGAGATGTTAAAGGATTGAAGCATTCTGGCTGTATGTGCCTTAAAGGGTTCTCTTTCAAGTTCCTAAAAGGAAAAATTCAATTCGAATTATCAATATTGAAAATAAAGGCGTTAAATTTTGTACATACTATATTTTTCTTAAATAAACTTTATACGAGCTTAAAAACCCAGTAGGATACTTTGGAATTTCTTTTTCGATTTTTAGTTCCACTCAGCCTTTCTTGTTTGCTTTGAAAACACGGGACAAATTGATAAAATGTTGTGCAATTTGATTCAAGTTTTTTTTTTTCGGTTTGCTTTCCTGTGAGATAATGAGGAAAAGCTATTATGCAACCAGTAACTTTCTTCATTTTAAAACTGATTCTACATTAACGGAAGTTCCTTTTATATTCCATGATGGCTCTTAAAACTTTTCCGGTTTATTGAAAACTCTAGAATATTCATGCATTCAAATTCATGCACGCCATTCACAATTTCAGCTGAAACTCGGTATATCCCAAATATTATTAATGTTTAGAGACATCTTAACTAACTACCTCTTTCAAGTTTTATATTCAAATGATCATGAAGATATTGTTATGCATCATAAGCGAGGGAAATGGTTCAATAGAACTCTTATCTAGTATCTCTTAATTTATTCTTTACACGTAAAAGAGTCTTTAAAGTTCACGATATCTAAAATTTTAAACACTTTCTCGTCACAGGTTTTTTTTACTGTTTGTTCGAATAGTTAATCTTATGAAACAACTTGAATAAGGGATTTTCAAATTGTGCTTATCAAATATAATTTTACCGATTTCTATTCAACCCTAAGTTCAACCGAAAACAAGTACGGATTTAACAAGTTGCAAAATAATTTAATTAAAGAAACAGCTTATGGGAAAGATAGGTTCATTGTGATATTATTCTTTGATTTATTCTGCATTCAGAACATGATTTGATGGTTCCGCTTTCGCGAATGTTTCAATTCTGTTCAAATGTTCTTTAATTCAAACTTTTCAAGTTTAAACCCCCTAAACAATATCTCGCAGATAATTTTTCCATTGCTTTGAGTTACCTCCATAAATGAACTAATTTAGTACCAAAGGTATTTTAAAATCGATATCTAAAAAAAGAAAAATGTACATAAATTTCAATACGTAGTTTTTTTTATTGAATAACAAAACATCAAACTTTCATAATCACCCAAAATTTGATGAATTTGTTTTCTAATGTATTTAAATATTTTTTTAATCAGATGATAATACAGCTTGGAAGTATTGAGCTAACTTCATTGACTTTAAAGTTAAAATAATAAAGACTATCATTTTAAAACGAAGTACTACTACACATTTACCTCTGTAAAGTATATTTTTTTGAAAGTGGAAGATTTATTCTAATCTTAACTATAAACCTATTAAATGACCTTTAAACTAAGCGTATTTATAAGTTGGATATTTTTTTTCTGATGATGAAAGATGCATTTTAATCTTTGAACTATAACTAAAAGCGTATCAAAACAGCAACAGCAGAATAAAAAATTATCTCAAAATCCAAAGCTTCCGGTATCTATACGTCAATCAATATAAAAGTA
This sequence comes from Tetragnatha montana, assembly GCA_963680715.1. Classification (NCBI taxonomy): domain Eukaryota; kingdom Metazoa; phylum Arthropoda; class Arachnida; order Araneae; family Tetragnathidae; genus Tetragnatha; species Tetragnatha montana. The sequence continues at coordinate 55,266,233 of OY796677.1, read as the reverse complement.
AATTAACCTGAAACTTGACCTTAAGTACCCCAGACGTTTGGAAAATACATCAGCCGTAAAGGTATTTCAATTAATCCGAAGAGAGTCGGTGCTAGGGATTAGAAGTGTTCAACTTCCAGGCCAAAACTGTCTACTCCTATCGTCATTATTACGATCAAATTGCAGTAAGGTCGCTAAGTCTGCTGCCACCCCAATGACCTGTCAAAACTTCTAACCGTTTCTTGAGAATTTTTGCGGTAACACACAGAGCGTGGGGTAACTTGGGCTAAAACTCAAAGCTCCGTTCTAGAAAATACGGCGAGGGCAGTATCCGAGATGGTTGACAGTTTGGTTATAGAATATTTGGTTTTCCCTCATCTGTATTAGTTTAATAAAAGTTTTTATTAAGGAATTTTCCTCGAACTTTGTTAAGCTATCATAATGTGTTTAAAAATGTATAAAAATTTATTTAGTTATTTAATTGATAGTCAAAATTAATTTTAAAATCCTTTATTGACCAACTGAAGGGATGAAAAGCTGTGAGTCTACATTTCCAACTCCGTGTGAGCCCCCGCCTAGGTGAAAACGTTTTATGCAGATTAAGAAATGACTCTTTTAAAGATTTTTTATGATATATATGAAAGGTATAGCATTTCTGAACTATCTATTCCAGAAATATACATCTTCACATCCAGTGTTCAAACTAAATTATTGAAACTTTTCAAAACAGCTTTGCAAATCTTTAAGTTTACTTCATTTGTTTGAAATATCTAACGAAATAAAATGATGAAAAGAAACTTTGTAGTCAGAAGTTCGTAACATGCTATACAATGTGTTAATAAAATTTCAAAAATTAACTTTCTATAACTTTATTCGTGCATGATATAAGATTTCCATTCAAGATAAGTAGTAGTACCTTCTCATTATAATCGGCTATTTTCCTTCCATGTCCCCTGAAAACTACAAGGGTTTTCAATCTTGATCTAACAAAAATATGAAAGGAATCCGAAGATTTTTATCCCTCAAGCATACATTTTTGTCGATCAATACGTCTGATATCTCTAGATAGGAAAACCAATACTTTTAGAAACTAATATACGTTCGCTTTTTTTAGTTTTGCATCAGTTACACTAACTGTTTGAGTTTTATATTAGAGTTTTCCTCCTTGAGTTTATCCATATGTATGTACAGAGTAATACGGAAAGTTTCGTAGATTTTTCGGGCGTAAAGATTTATGTTTCCTTCTAGTTGAAAGTTCTCAGAGGTAGTAAAAACATGTGAGAGCTTAATTATTAAGAGCAAAATTTGTAATTATTGGAGTAAACCTATTTTCCAGGACCTATAAGAAGAGAAACAGTTAGTTAATTTTCATCGTGGCATATAGGTATTTTTTTAAATCAAGGAATATTTTTCACTCATAGGTGGTGTGTTTTAATAATTTTGTTGTAAATTGACAACGTATTTGATTATTAGGGGTATGATTTTCAAGGGTGAAAAATAATTCTACTAAGTATTGGATTCAAAAAACAGTTTCGTCTTTCAGTGTATTACCCGATATTATAACTACTTACACAATGCAGGAATTTTACCGCAAAGTGCTTTAAAAAATCGAAAACCCTAGTAGATTAACCCCTACAGCATAAAACAACAATCTGTTATTATTTAAGTTCTTAAAAAATTTTTATAGTGGTGACTAAATTATACAACTATAGCTATGGCCAGCAAACTAAGTAAGGTCATAGGAACTGGAAATTGTGACGTATGAAACTTGATAGTTTTACTTACAGAGAGTTGAGTTTTTCAAGTAGTTCAAAGGCTTTAACTTCAACAGTGTAAATCTCATTATCTTGCAAGTCTCTGAAATAGGTTTTTGAAACGTAAGAGATTATTTAGAAATCCTAAATTTTTTATACCATATAATATGTAATATTAAAAATTATTTTACTTACAGAGTTAAAAGGGATGTCAAGTTACCAAAGTTCCAATCTTTTAAGTACGTCAAAGAATTTGATGTCAAGTACCTGAAAATACAAGACAAATGATTAAGATAGGAATCGAAAGTTTTCCTTTTATACATTTGAGAATTTATTTTTTGTAATAACCAAACATTTTCCAATTAAACAGAAGTACAAGCTTTGAGCAATGCACTTAATCTTAAACTTGAATAAACACCATTCACATAACAGGTTTTTGACAGCGATTTACAACAAAAATACTCGGCTTTCTCCCATGTTAAACCTATGACAAGTGAAAACGCTGACCGCCAAATGGTTTATACACACCTTTTAAATTAATGAAAGTTTCATTTTTCCAGACCACTGTAAATTGTATTTAACTGAATCTATTTACTTGAAAGAAAGCATTCAACAAGTAATAATAAAAACAACTAGCTACAACAGTTTATAATACGTTTTTTATTCACACATAAATTTATGAAGCAATGTGTAATTTTAAAAGAATCTGGAATCTAATATAAAGTTAGGAAAACGAAATAAATGATTGAATTTAATGTTGTGATGAATAAATAACAAGTCGTAATCATCTACTTCAAAAAAATATTTAAAAAACATCACTTTTTGGCTGTAACCATCTATTTTTATAACGAAATACACCAAATTTTCTCTTTTAAAATGAAGCATTATTTTTTATGGGAAACAAAATATACATTTTTTATTTCTTTAACTGCTAAGACTTTTCTCTTTATTTAGTACCTACGCATTTTCTCTGTAAAGATTAGAAGAAACATCGTGTTATTAAAAGATTGAAAGAAAGAAGCCACAGAAAATTGTATAACGTAGTTTCATTCTTAGTCCAATTAAAATATTTAAAAAACAGTTCTTTGAAAGTTTTTATGGGTGATATTTTAATGACTGATTGATTTTTGAAAGGACTATTACCGATAAGAGTATAACATAATAAACTTAATTAAGTAAATTGAAGGCTATTTATGGATAGTACTTAATATTGTAAAATGCATAACATCTACTTTGAACGTATAGCTCAAACATTACCGAAAAAAGTTTTGTAACTTCAACCTCATTATAAAAGATGGTTTTTTTTTTTCGCTATTTGGTGCAACATTTTGTAACAAAGTTGAAACTCCAAGCTATTCATCTCGGAAGCCATGCATCCTAGTTTCAGTTTTAGTTTTCTCAAACACCAACTTACCTATTCACCCAAGAAACAAAAAGAGGTTTTTCAAAACCAAAAATAAGAAAGTTTGGGAGAATTTCAGAGTATACCCTGAGCTTCGCCGTGATATTTTCCCGATTTGTCTTTTCTTCCTGCAATATATATGTTTTCAAAAATAATATAAAGTATGTATTTTGCGATAGTAGCTGGCAACTTATATCCCCATGCGGCCTACAGAGTTATATGAGTCTTGTGAAATATTTGGTAGTGCTTATAAAAAATATACCTGGATAGGGAATATATATATTTTTTCGGTCTTCTTTGGAAATATGGATGTTTTCGTCTTATTTGCTACATTTTTCCTCATAGGAATGGTTCTGATTAAATCATGAATTACGTGGGTTTCATCAGTTAAGCAACAAAAGTTTGTAATCAATATCCAAATGAACAGGTTTATCTGGTTCATTTGTAATTCTCGGCACATCATGGTGTTTCATAGATAGATTGTATCAGCGGATCTCATTAAGCCTGTTATGTCTTATAATTTGGTTTCTCCAATAATCCTTTTCTGTGGGGCTCAAGAATACTTAGTAAGAGTTAACGAACTTTGTGCTATTGAGTTAATGCGGTAAGTTAAGACTCTTCGATATTCGGAAACATTTTCTGTTGGGAAGTGAATCAGGGTGTTGAATATGTTAGAAAAAAATCATGTTAGTTTTTCTTTCATCACACGTATACGTTTAAATTTACAAAAAGTGATAAAATTCTTTACATTTACTATTCATACACGCGTTACATAGGAAATGATTTTTCAACCATAGAAGCCGCATGTTCAAAAAATGGGTTGAAAATTAGTTATTTTCATATTCCTTGTTTTCAAACTTAATGTGTACAGTAATTTAACTTGCGTAGAGTATAGTTCAAAATCCCTGGGTTTTCGTTGAACCTTCTTTAAATTCCTACGGCTCGAAATTACTATTTAGTTCTGTAGAAAATTTTGTACGGTGGAGGAGTTAAGCTGATTCCTACATACATTTCTGGAGGATTTTGTTTCGTATTTGTGTTTTCTAAATCTCCTTTTAAAGATTTTCAGCCATTAATAGTTTTTCCTTCTGTGCAATTAGAGAAGGTGATTTTGGTGGTGCCCAATGTAAAGCTATTAATTAAAGTGGAGACGAATTTAAAGGGAAACCTAATTTCATTTTCAGACTGAATTCAATTCAATTAATTTATAGAATGAAACCGATTTTTTCAAATTCAAAAGCTTACCACCTACACATTTCATTATTTTTACATGCTTTAAATTTCATCCTTCAAGAGATATTTTAAAGGAACTGGTTAATCTAAGTAAGAGAAAGAACTTCATTCATCTTTTTCAGTAAATCATACTGACGAACCAATTTCTTCTTGGCATTTCTAGTGAAAAAAAATAACGCTAAAAATGCACCTCATTCATGAATGAGAAATATATCGTAAAAATCTTCAGAACTGTGACAGAAAGAACGTGTCGTTGTAAGGTGTGGGGGAGGACAGATGGGAATCCCCTTAAAGTAGTTTTCATTTATTTGAAATGAGCTAAGCAATCGAGTTCTGATTAAAATTTAAGAGGTTTTCTATCAGCTTTTGGCTTGAATCCAAGTTTAGAAAACTGAGTGGCATTGTATTTTTTAGTTTTTAAAAAGCAAAAGTAATTTTTTTGGTGCATTGGCCGGTTTTGTATTCTATAGAATCTGGTTGTGCTATATCCTATAGGAAATCTTAACGTAAAATGCATTTATGCATTTTGGTATTTGGTAAAGTTTTGAGGAAACACAAATAAATATAGTAAATTCGGATGTTTAAAAACGGCTTTTGGTTTATTTTTATCTACACATGGATGATATGGAAAGAAAATACATAAAACGCACTTTGAATTTTAAAGAAAGAAAAAATATTTGCTTCTTTTAAAGAATATTTTAATGTTATTTACTCTTTATTTTACTATAGTAGGCAATCTATATATATAATTCTCTTACGTGGCTTACGAATTTGGCAGTATTTGTTTTCTCCCGTTGGCAACGGTTGGTTTGTTTTGGTTTTGTGTTTTGTTTACGTTTTGGCGAGTGTATGTACAATGTTCGTAATCACGAAACGCTCAATAACCTGGGTTCAAATCCAGGTAGTACACAATCTCAGCTAGGCTGTACCAGCGTATGGCGAGCGAGCGTAGCGAGCACAGGATTGCGAAGCAATCCTAGGGGAACTGCGTTAGCAGTTCTCGGGGGTTGGCGAGCGATAGCGAGCAGGGGGCTGAAGCCCCCTAGTTTAATAAATTCTTCAGTAAAAGATTTTGAAGTTTTCTCTTAGACTTCCTAGTTAATTAAAATCCCACAATATTTAAAAAGATTAAGATAGACTAGGGGGCTTCGCCCCCTTCTCGCTATCGCTCGCCAACCCCCGAGAACTGCTAACGCAGTTCCCCTAGGATTGCTTCGCAATCCTGTGCTCGCTACGCTCGATCGCCATACGCTGGTACAGCCTAGCTGAGATTGTGTACTACCTGGATTTGAACCCAGGTTATTGAGCGTTTCGTGATTACGAACATTGCACATACACTCGCCAAAACGTAAACAAAACACAAAACCACAACAAACCAACCGTTGCCAACGGGAGAAAACAAATACCGCCAAATTCGTGAGCTACGTAAGAGAATTATATATATAGATTTACTCCATCAAATATTACACAATTTAAGGAATTAAATTTTTGTACACTAATTAAAATGTTTACAAAAAAGCCCTTTTTCTCATAAAACTTAGATATAATTTTTTTCAGAAATGTACACTTAGAATTAATACTTACAAGAAAGCAAGTTTCCATAAACCTTGTAGTGTTTTAGCGTCCACGCTTATTAGTTGATTCCTTGACAGGGACCTACAAAAGAAGTAGTGAATTAAATTACGAAATGCATGTTAAGATATAATTTTGCATTTATTGAATGAATTAGTTTAAATATCAAATAATGAACAACAACCTCAAACCTAAAAAAATCCCTATGCCATAGTTTTATAAAAGGTTTGTAAAAAGGATTGTTCTAAAAGCTATTATGATAATTTTAACTTAAATTAAATTAAATACTATAACAATTTTAATATGAAAGCGTGAATAATGAATTTATTTTAAAAGCTCTATGAAAGGGAATGGTACAAAAATATTATAGTTCTAAAAACTAATCTAAAAACCGAATATTCTTTCCGTCTTAAATTTCATTCTTCGAAAACGCTGTACTAGAGAATGAAGATTGTTTATTACATTGAAAACGTTTTTACCCAAGAGAATAGTAGGTACTACAGATTTTATTGAAAAATAAAACGAAAACATTGTCGTGCAAGCAAAAGAAGAAATAAAAACGCGGGCATATGCACTTTAAGTTAAAATTTATGATCAAGATAATCCTATTTAGTGGGATAAAACATCGTTTTGGGAAACCAGAGAAGAAGTTTTCACTGTGTGCGTATATTTTCTCTTAGAAAATACCCAGTGTACACAGCTGAATAAAAATTTCATGATTCATTCATACTACTCTTATGATTCACACATGTTATTGGAACTGTAGAAATCTCGTGCTGTATAATATTCAAAGCGATTTGTGTCCCACGCAACTCAGGAATTCGTTTGAATAGTTTAGTCGGCATAGAGCCAACCTTGCACCAAGGCAAATCTGATGCAAAATATAAAAATATTTTTACTACAGTCATGTTTTAATAGAGCATTTTCAATCACATGACTCGGACCTAACAATGGCCTTAGCAACAGAAGATGTTACAGTTTTTTGCCCTACAGAGGTTAACAGTTACAGAAAATGACTCGCCGTGGAATTCTTCTATTGGAGCATTTGCAATCACGTGATCCCATACCTAAAAACCGCCTTAGCAACAGATAAACAACGGCCTTAGATACAGTTAAAAGCCCTACCGAAGGTACACAGTTAAAGAAAATAACCGGTTGTGACGTCACCTGAAAATACTCTATTGGCTACCAAGACAGTTTACAACTAGTTGAGCCTAGTTTCCCGGCTACTAGTCTATAAACATTTTGCTTCATACATTTTTCTCAAAAAGAGCGATAGCGTCTTACCGGTCTTGGCTTTACTTTGCAACTTTGTAACCCTCCCGCTCCCTTACCTACTAGGGTGGAGCGAAAAAAACTTTTTTTCGAAATTCAAAAACATACCTATGGCAAAAGTGGTCTTATGTAATAAGATGAAAAACCGCGCAAAAATTTTTGAAATCGGTTAATATCTCAGTTCGCGCATCGAGCTCAAAGTTTATAAAAATGCTTAAAAATGAACATTTTCCGAAATTTTTAAGATAATATTGAAATAAAATTTATAGAAATATTCTCGCTTGTAACCTCTTTATGAAAGCTCAAAAAAGTAAAAAAAGAAAATTTAATGTTTATTTTTAAAATATTTGGGTGCGCAATTTTGCTTGAAAAAGGCGAAATTTTCGAATAACACTATGCGACAAATAAAAAATGGGTCAAAATGCCACAGAAACTTTGAAAGCAGATTCTTATGTAAAATGACCCCCTAAATCCGAATCCGACCCCTGTTTTTCTTCATCAGCCTCAGATTTTCGGGGAACAGCCCCCCACACTTGTTACGTTCTTCGACGACTTTATAACTTTGAACTCGATTTTCAGGGTCAAAAAGCATTGCTTTTGTCTTCAAATTGCCCCCCAGGAGACAAGAAAGGTTCAAATTAATAAAATATGAAAATTTGTATTAAATGGATAGGTTTAAGGGGTAATTAACCCCCTAAAAACGTAAAAAAATCGCTAAAAATAGTAGGATTTGTTACACCCCATTTATTTCACTTATTTTTGAAACAATTAATTTTTAAAGGGTCCTAACCTTTCCCCAAGGACCCAAATTTAATAATGATATGCAGCAATGATTTTTAGGAAAAGCGGTTGAGGAGTTATCACCCCCGAAGCACTCGCGGAAGGGTTCGGAAGACTCTCTGAATCGCGCTGGCGTACGCGCGCTAAGAAACATGGAAAACCGGCCAGTTACTATCGAACCAAAGAATTTCTACTTAGGAAAGACTTATAATATACGAAAAATGTCATTTTTAAAATTTTCAAAGCATGAATATAATTTCTTGAGCACGCGTGCGCCAGCGCGATTCAGAGAGTCTTCCGAACCCTTCCGCGGGTGCTTCGGGGACGATAACCCCTCAACAGCTTTTCCTAAAAATCATTGCTGCATATCATTATTAAATTTGGGTCCTTGGGGAATGGTTAGGACCCTTTAAAAATTAATTGCTTCAAAAATAAGTGAAATAAATGGGGTATAACAAATCCTACTATTTTTAGCGATTTTTTTACGTTTTTAAGGGGTTAATTACCTCTTAAACCTATCCATTTAATACAAATTTTCATATTTTATTAATTTGAACCTTTCTTGTCTCCTTGGGGGCAATTTGAAGACAAAAGCAATGCTTTTTGACCCTGAAAATAGAGTTCAAAGTTATAAAGTCGTCGAAGAACGTAACAAGTGTGGGGGGCTGTTCCCCGAAAATCTGAGGCTGATGAAGAAAAACAGGGGTCGGATTCGGATTTAGGGGGTCATTTTACATAAGAATCTGCTTTCAAAGTTTCTGTGGCATTTTGGCCCATTTTTTATTTGTCGCATAGTGTTATTCGAAAATTTCGCATTTTTCAAGCAAAATTGCGCACCCAAATATTTTAAAAATAAACATTAAATTTTCTTTTTTTACTTTTTTGAGCTTTCATAAAGAGGTTACAAGCGAGAATATTTCTATAAATTTTATTTAAATATTATCTTAAAAATTTCGGAAAATGTTCATTTTTAAGCATTTTTATAAACTTTGAGCTCGATGCGCGAACTGAGATATTAACCGATTTCAAAAATTTTTGCGCGGTTTTTCATCTTAATACATAAGACCACTTTTGCCATAGGTATGTTTTTGAATTTCGAAAAAAAGTTTTTTTCGCTCCACCCTATTACCCACCGCTCAAATCGGCAGATTTTAGAAAATGTACACTTTTTACCTGGTAACTAACCTACCTTATCATTATCTGACGCGCTCGAGTATGTCCATTTAACTAATTTTTTTTACAAATCTGACGGGCTGTTCTAGACAAACCCCCCTACATAGAGAGCTTATATTTGGTGGAGTTACTCAAAAGCATGCAAGGTATCCCCCTTATGATTATCTGACGCGCTCGAGTTACTACTCAAAAACACTCTGGGCTCCCCTACTATAAGCGTAAAGTTGAAATTATGTTTTGAAAGAAATTCTGACTATTAGGAATTTCATTTTTTTGTTAGGTACTCTCTCCAACTATGCATAGAATTTTTTGCACCGTCTGAATTCAAGACACCTCACTGAAAGTTTCAGAATTTAGAAAATTCATATAGATACACTTAAAGGGGACAGGGGGGACCATACCTACCTGATGTATAAAAGCTTTAGAGATCCAATTCTAAGATTTTCATTACTTTTAGGTATCGAATAACTTAAGTTATACTATAACGTTACGTAAACAGGAGTGTCAAATATTGTGTTAGATAATCTATACATCCGATACACTAGCAAAAGTACTAAATTCCTTAAAGACTATCTAGTCCAGTAACCAGGGAGTTTTTACAGGAAAAAAATCCGGAAGTTTTTTTCTCAACGGTTTTATATGTTTTCGAGGGTGCTGAATCCGAATTTGAACTTTGCATACAAAATTTCGAATGGCATTTTGGTGAAAATTCGAAAAAACCCTAAAATTCCACCCCATTTTTTGATTTTCTACTTGTAGAACGGAAAGTATGGGTTTCTCATGAAAATGTCAATTATGGAAAATAAAGAAGATAAAAAAATATACAAAATTGTCAATTACAACTTTTTTGTCAGACCAATAGTTAGGCCAATAGAGCGCGATGAAAAACAGACATTTTTTGGCCTTTCCGCGAAGAAATGGAAAACACTCGCTTCCACCCTCTACAAAAGGAAAAATATTCACTTTATCAAAAAAAAATTACACCACGTGAAAGAGCATTTAATTCTCTACAAATAACGTGCCTTAAATTATTATTTTTTTGAGAAGGGGGAGGGAGCGAGGCAAAGATCAAGAATTAAATTTTTGCGCCTTACAGCCAAAACGAACTTTTGCAGTAGTTAATCTCCAATCTGCGCTTTACTTCCGGTATATTACCAATAAAATAGGTTGTTTTGAATAAATTGATGACTAAGCATGCCTAAAAAAATAATTTTTAAAATTTATTTATGAAATATTAGGTATTTTAGGCGGAAATTCAATCAAATTTTTAAATTCATATAATAAATTATGGGAATATTTTAATGAACGAATTTATATGGATTTTGCATTTCTGAATCCAAATTTTAAGTTTATTTTCATTTAAAAAGTCAACTTCACATAAAAAAATGCAAAAAATCTCAAATTTTCGCTTTTTTTGTTCGATTTTCACCGATTGTCTCAAAAACTATTCGTTTCTCGAAAAAAGGAAGTACACCAAATTAAAGCTACATAAAATTTCCTATAAGATGCACTGGTTCGTTTTTATTTTGCGAGAAGCAGTGTACGCTTTAGAGCATTCTGGAGGAAAGGGATTTTCATGTTTCTGTGTAAAGTCAAGAAACAGATGTAATTCAGAGCGCTCTAGCGACAATACCTCACATTATAAAGTAAAAGTTGACTAGTGTATTTTGTAGGAAATTAAATGTACTTTCATGTGGTATAAACTATTTGTCCGTGACGTGTATATATTTGGAGCTGTAGAGGGGGAAAGGGAACGTTCTTAACTTTTTTTGTAGAAAGTCAAAAAAATCGATCGCTGCTTTTCAAAACGCTTTAAAATGTACACCGCTCCTTGCAAAATAAAAACGAGACAGTGCATCTTATAGGAAATTTTACGTACTTTAATTTGGTGTACTTCTTTTTTTTTCAAGAAACGAATAGTTTCTGAGAAAATCGAACAAAAAAGCGAAAATTTGAGATTTTTTCCGATTTTCGATATGAAGCCGAGTTCCCACGCGGGCACAATTTTGATATTCGTAATCAGCGCCTTCGAAAACATGTAAAACCGTCGAAAAAAACCTTCTATGTAAATATTTTTAAAAAAAGTACCGATTGCCTATGTTAATAGGTAATATAGTCCAGTAACCAGGTAGTTTTTACAGGAAAAAAATCCGGAAGTTTTTTTCTCAACGGTTTTATATGTTTTCGAGGGTGCTGAATCCGAATCTGAACTTTGCATACAAAATTTCGAATGGCATTTTAGTGAAAATTCGAAAAAACCCTAAAATTTCACCCCATTTTTTAATTTTCTGCTTGTAGAACGGAAAGTATGGGTTTCTGATGAAAATGTTAAATATAGAAAATAAAGAGGGTAAAACAATCTACAAAATTGTTAATTACAACTTTTTTGTCAGACCAATAGTTTAGCCTTTAAAGCGCACTAAAAATCTGGCAATATTCACCCCTGAGGCGGAAAATTCACCATATCTTCTGTAAAAAAGTAACATTTGATTTAAATAAATAGGAAACACTACTTTAATAACTTCTTGTATGATTTAATCTTAATTTCTATCCCAATGATTATTAATTAAATTAATTATTCTTAAGTATTTTCCCCCAGAAACGGTTTTTTTTGGCAATGAAAAATTCATTTGCTTGTTCATTTTTATTTGTGCAAGGAACCAACTTCCACTGAAAGTCTTTTGTTAAGTATTAACTACTTTACTTTCGATCTTTGCTTCGCTCCCTCCTCCTTCTCAAAAATATAATTTAAGGAAAGTTATTTATAGAAAATTAAATGCTCTTTCACGTGGTGTAAAATTTTTGTTGATAAAGTGAATATTTTTCATTTTGTAGAGGGTAGAAGAGCGCGTTTTCCATTTTTTTGCGGAAAGGCCAAAAAATGGCTGTTTTTCAGCGCGCTCTCGCGGCCAAACTATTCGTCTGACAAAAAAGTTGTAATTGGCAACTTTTTAGGTTGTTTTATTTTCTTTATTTTCTATAATTAACATTTTCATGAGAAACCCATACTTTCCGTTCTACAAGTAGAAAATCAAAAAATGGGGTGACATTTTAGGGTTTTTTCGAATTTTCACTAAAATGCCATTCGAAATTTTGTATGCAAAGTTCAGATTCGGATTCAGCACCCTCGAAAACATATAAAACCGTTGAGAAAAAAACTTCCGGATTTTTTTCCTGAAACACCCCTTTTTTGACACCTGGTTACTGGACTAATCGTCAAGAAAACCAGGTAATCTTTTAGGTATTTGAAGAAATAATAGAAAAGTCTTACAACAATTCTAGTTGAGAAAGATGACGAAAAGCTCCAGTAGGAAGAGTTATCAAATTATTTTCATCCAGCCATCTGGAACAAAAATATATTTAATAAGCTTAACACTTTACTAACGCAATTGGAAAACTGTAAATTAATTACGCCTAAAAATAATGCAAACTCGCTGTTGATTATAATTAAATTATGTTATTTATACTCGCTTCCCCTTAAAAAAGAAAAAGCTTTTCTTTTTATTTTCGTTAAAGGTCTTTCAACATATTCTATACTAGATTACGATATATTTGTAAATTGAAGGTAACTTATTTTAGAAAGAAAATAGCAACTTCTAATAAATGAGTTTTAGAGGCAAACCACTATAAGGATGTTTTTTATTACTATTTTGTGCGTATTTTGTCAATGTAACGACATATTGCACTGTGGTGCGATACATTACTTTATGAGTTACACTTGCAAGTGATATCTGAGAAAGTCGTGCAAAAGTTACTTTCATTTAAAAGACATTTCGGAATCATACTTTTTTGCGATGTCATATTATGAAGGGTGTTACTGCTGATACTTAAAGTAAAGTACCTATAATAACAACAACATACTTTTATTATCTTAATAGGTAAGAAAAAAAACCTTTCCACCAATTTAAGATAAACTTACAGGTAATACAGATATTAGTGTTGAATTTAGTTTTCAAAACACTGAAAAAATAGTATATGAAATTGGACTTTTTAATTTATACAAAGAGGGAATTAAGATAAAATAGAAAAAAAGACTTCACTAGGTTTATACTGCGATGGATATTGGATATTACAAAAAAGAACTAAAATAGCTTATCTTTGACTTTGAAGTTTCCTGACTCAAACTAATAAATAGTTTTTTTTATTATTTCCTGAAAGTTATAATAAAAGGAATATGATGATAGTGCAATCAAAAATAGCCTTTATAAAAACGTTTTTCCAAGACAAATTTGTTAAACTAGTCGTTAAACTATTGTTACTTTTTACTTTCAAAATTTTACACTTTGAGTATCAAGTTTATTTTTTAAGAGTTGCGAATAGTTCACGTGGATCGAAAAATCAATGCGTTATTTGGATACAAAAGAACTTATTATACTTTCGTCACACTATACACTTTTTCTTTCAAAGGCTTTCTCAATAGTTTTGCTTTAGAAAAATCTTAAATAAAAATTCACTGATAATAGCAGGGAAAGTTAATAATAATATAAAACAACGCAAAGTATAATCACAAAAGAACTTTGATTAGTCAAGAGAAAATGAAGAAGATACAGTTGCAAATTTAAAGTGCATAACAGAGTGATTTTTGTTCGAACAAATAATGGTACACAAAAAAAAACTGCATCCATGCTCTTTAATTATATTCATGCTTTGTCTCTTACACTCTCTTTGTCTAGATTTCATCGTACAATTAAAAGAAATCGCAATTCCTTGTGAAATGATTACACTTTTTATTTGACGATTAGTAAAGTTGAGAAATATAACCTTTCATACATCAAAGACTATAGTAAACTTTTAAGAATCTAAAAAAATCAGATTTACCTTATTTACTCTGCATAAACGATTTTTATAAAAAAACCTTCAAAGAAAGTACGAATGCTAAGTAAACTACTGTGCCAGTGTCAAAAAATTATATATAAAAAGCGAGCTTTTACTAAATTCACATTATCTATTTAAAAACAATGCTGTAAATGGTATTTTTAAAAACGTCCCTAGAGGTTTTTTCTAGATTACAATAGCGATAGTTTTTTATCCTGTTTACGTCCATCTGTTTTTTTTTGCTTTGAATCAAAATGTCGATAATGCATTTGATAATTAATGAGAAGAATACTAAATCACATCCCTTCACAATGCCCTTGAAGCCACTACTTTCCACGTCTTAAAAAATAACAAATGATTTGAAAGAGGCGTTTCGAATTTACCTCAACAATCTTTTGTTAAGGAAATCTTCCGTCGGTTACTTGCATAACACGAGTAAATATACTTAACTTTCATGGAAACATCACATTTATTTAGGTTTCCTTTAAATTTAATCTGATTATGTGAGAAGAGGTTGACTTGAAAATCAACTTAAAGTTTATTCTTCCATCAACATAAAAGGATTTCAATGCCAAAAGATTAAGTAAGCAAAACCTATAGAACATTCAGAAATACTGTTTCCCTGATTCAACAGAAAATTTAGTTGCATTCGTTAAAAAAACTATCCATTAGTTTTTTTAATGCATTGGACATGCGAATGTATAACCCCCCTAATTGGTACAGCCCCCAACGTTCGTATTTACTGAAGAATCCCGTTTTTACTATCTATAAGCTAGTCCCAAACTCATTTCCATGGGCATAATAATTCAAATTTCATTCACGGACTAAAACTTCTGTCAACCTCTTTTTTGCGAACTGATTTTCATACTTTACCAGTCTTAATTGATGTCAAGACAGCGTTAACAATTTTGGGATGGAATTCCGGTAATAATAGAAAACTAGATCTATCCCGATTTCAGATCTTCGAAGTAAATTAAGAACCCCGAAAGATTACATGCATGATGGATCACAACGATGAATTTCTTTCCATTGCTGAAATGAAAACCTTTCTTAACACAAGATGGATTAGAAATGATCCATTTTTCTGGGAAAATACGAATGCGCAGTAGAATTAATCTAATATAAGAAGACCATGTTCTTGTGAGCATTCCAAACAGCTGTTGAGTATAGTCGTTGACCCAGTATTATGTTTTGAAAAAAGATAAAGCAATAAAGTTCTAAGGTGGTAAGCATTTTATATAAACAATTAAGTAAAAGTTTTACCACAATTTGAAGGAGAAGATTAAATTATTCAAATCATCGGTGAATTACTTTTAATGTAATGGACAATTCCCGCATTTTTTTATTATTTTTAATTCGATAGAGATGGTTGAAAAAGAAATTATATCGCAATTTTTTTTATTCTGATTATTATTTATTTCTTTATCTAATTTCAAAGTTCGTCTTTTAAAAAGGGCACTGAAACAGATGCTACGTCACAAATAGTTGTGTGACGTCAGTTGGTACAAAAAAACATTAGTAACAGCCCCGTTTATTTTACCGGAAAAATGGCTTTTTTTCTATTTTTAAAAATACGGGAATTGTCTATTGTGGGTATAATTTTTATCTGCATATTTACTTGATATTTCATTTATTTATTTACACACTTTACATTACAATAAAAACATTTAAAAATTCTTAAAAACATTAGAAAATTTAATGAAATTGATTAGACTGAACCTCCAGTTATAATGAACTTTTTGAGATCAAGTGGCCGTAAAGAGGCCGTGGTATTAAACCGTATGGCCGTAACTATTAAAACATAACCTACAAACCTTTACGCCTTTACTGATTAAAAATACGAGATCTCTCAAAAAAGTTTAATATTATACTTAACGAATCAAATTACAAGTGTATTAGTATTACAGTAAGTAACTTACGCTAATTAAGTTCAGTTCAGTTCGTACAAGCCCACGCTATAAACTTGCACGAATGTGAACGTAAACATCTTAATCTATGTTATATTTATTTTAGCGAAACATGTGAAAAAACATTGAAAACACGAACCTCATATGAAGAAAAATTTTAATTTCATACACCTACGCGAAAACAGGCCACATGGGTTATTAGAACTGATACTTAACGGAACTAATTACAAATAAACTAATAGAAAATATACTTAAAGAATTGGATATATAATTTTTCTCAAAACACATTAGGCATGATATTACAATATTGTAATAATGGAAAAACTTATTGAAGCTTCTGAAATGTTACACTTATTCTGCATTCTTAAAATAAACCAACATAACTTCCTTAGGGAAGATCGAGGAAGCCTGCAGAAACTGAACTAATTTATTCTTCATTCGACTTTTTCGATAGTTTCTCTGTTATCTAACTTCGGTTTTAAGGAAGTTCTGACGGAGGGGTTCCGTTTATTCAAATTTGTACCACTCATTAGAAATCACGTTCGCTTTGTCGTTAAAAGTTGTCGTTTTTCTCAATTAAGAAACGGTGAAGATGCCAAGGTTAGTATTGCGTACGGTTTTGAAATAAATGTGTACTGTTGGGACTTAGAGATAAATGTGCTTAGAATTTTCAATCACTAGAGACTCTAGAGATTTGTAATAACATTTCAAGGGGGGGGCAACTGAGACTTCTGTTTGTCAGATACTGATTTACTGGTAACTATTTTATCCAGCAAATTTATTCCAAGTTTGCTAGAGATTTAGAAGCGAGAACAAAATACAAGTAAAGGATTTTGTTGCATTAAAATTATTGATATTTTGGTTCTTAAGTTATGTTTGAGGGCATTTGGTTTGCTAATGTATTTCCATTTTTGAACAAGTCTTAAGTCAGGGTTATTGGATGACAATAACGAATAGCACAAGTTGGTGAAAGTTAAGACAAAGCTCGAAAAGAAGCTGTCCTTTTAAATATGGAAATGTTCAAAGTTTTGTTAGTTTTGTTATGCAGTTCCAAGATTTACATTTAAGTATAAGCGAGCTGTGACCAATATGTTTAGGTGCTATTTGTTTTTTTATGAAAATATTATTATTGCGAATTAATCATTAGTTCTAAATAAAACCATACCGCTCAAAAGTAATCAGAAATGTAATCAAAACCTATAAAACTCGAGGTTGGATTTGAATTTTATACCTCGAATCATTAAACGATAAAACGTGATGATTTAATTCAAGCTATTCTTGACAAGAAATAATTATTCAAACTAAAATGGGTATTTTCTGATAAAATAGTCTTGAAATATTTCAGTTAATTCAAAACAAGCTTTCTTAAAATAGAGCTTCTCTCAAAATTTCTTTAATTTCGAGTTTTTATCTCTTAAAAACACCATTGAGTATAAATAAACCCTTTTTTTGTGAAAATAGGAAGGTAAAAAGTAAATAATAAGTTAAATTAATTTTGTTTACTGAATAAACTGAATAAAGCAATAGTTTCAAATATGCATGGAAATTATACCAGACACTCTCAACGAAAACCAGAAAGAAGGAACAAATTAATTCCAAATTAAATTAAATTGGTCCGCTGTTCTTCAAATTGAGGCGACGAATTCAACCTTAACTTCAAAGAAAATATTGGTTCTAATAGAATTATTCATTAGAAGAGTAAGATTTGTATACACGCAAGACTACACAAAAATATTTATTCTACTAGTAGAATCAATGAAAGTGTGAATTCAGGTTCATAAACTCCTTTTAAATTGTTTATTTGGAACCAAGTAATAAGCTTTGATTTGAAGCACGTTTTAATAAATGTGTGTAATAATTCGGTTGAGACACCGAATCACGCTAACACAAGGTAGAATGAAAACATATCAACGCATAATGCATGATTTCTGTTGCTGAAATATTTGTCATTTGTAATTTATCTGAATTTAGAACAAACTTATACTGGATATTGTCTCATTTAATGATTTTTAAAGGAATAGAAATCCGTTTGAATGCGAAATATTTGCACTAGGTAAATACAGGGTGATTCGTAAATGCGTAGACAAACTTTGCAAGGGGTAAGAGGGGACCTAGACAAGCATATTTCGAAAAATCATGGGGGGCGCAGATACACCGTTAAAGAGCTAGGACCTAATGTAGTGCGAGAGCGTTGCAAAGGTACGTTTTAGCAAGGCCCGTGTGACGAAATAAAACATAATAAAATGAAAAAATTTATTTCATGAGGTACAGCAGTATCCGTACTACTTACACCATAAATTTGATAGAAATTGGACCACTTGCTAAACTGTGGGGTGAGCTTTAAAACGTGCAATATTAATCTTTTAGCCAAAGAATGGAGTTCCCTTACATTAGTGTAATGGTATTTAAAAAATGATGATCGGGGAAGGAATTTTCAATGATCATACATTGATCATTGAAACTGTGTGATCATTGAAAATTCCTTCCCCGATCATCATTTTTCTAAATACCATTAAGGGAACTCCATTCTTTGGCTAAGAGATTAATATTGCACATTTTAAAACTCACCCTACGGTTTAACAAGTAGTCCAATTTTTATTAAATTTGTGTTGTAAATAGTACGGATACTGCTGTACCTCATGCAATAATTTTTTGCATTATATTATCTTTTGTTTCGTGAAACGGGCCTCGGGAAAACCCCCTTTTAAATAAAGGGCCGTTCAAATATTTTTAAAGCTTGCTTTTGATTCCCATCTCAAGTTTCCTAAACAAGAGAATAAAAGAATTGTCTGAGACCTAAGTTAAGACTAATAAGAAAAGACAGAATAAAAAGGGGGAAATTTCGCAACAAGATGTTTCTGTATTATCAATTTAGTCGTGTTTCAGTGTGAAATAACGCATACAGAGTTTGGCTTGGAAGTTATCAATACCAGGAATCTAAGGATATAATGAATAATCCTTAAGTTTAAACATTGATGTTTAAATGCGTTTTTAAGTAATTTCAAAACGTTCATTAAAACATACACATATTGCATTATCTCCATTAATCTTATATTAACGTTCATAACAAATATACTTTAATATCTTAATATACCTTAACCTATAATAGTATTATAATTTATAAAACTAATAATACTTTAACTAAATCTTAATATAGATGTAATGCTTTAAATGCTACCTTAATATAACTTTTTCATGATTTTCTTCAATAAAAACAACTGGAATTCAAGCATCAATTCCCCCTTTATAGAATATTTTCTTGTTTTAATTTGCAATTTACTTTAAGAATTCCTTAAGAATTTACTTAAGATTCCTTCGGTTAATGCAACGTATGTTTTCCTATTCTTGCAAACATAAGAAATGTGTGCTTCCGCAAAATTTTCATTTTTAAAGGTTTTTGCTTATGATATTGAGAATAGAACATATCTTATTTGGTATCTTCGAGTTGAAATCTGTATAGATTTAAGAAAAAAAATCATTGGTACATTTACCAATGTGATAGAACCTATTTCAATGTTATAAAAAAAAGAAATCCAGTTCATGTTTTTAAGTTGATTTTGGGGTTTTCAAAATGCCCGGATATTTTCAATTTTGAAGGAATAAGCAATTTTAAACTGGGTGGGGTTGCACGATTCAGTTTTAAAACGAATGATGGAAAATAAACATTTAGTAATAAAATTTTTCGAATATCTCGACTACCGAAGAGCTTTCCAGCGTTATTTCGCATCTGAATATTTTTGCTTTCCAACAAAATCGTGATAATTCCGGGATTTATTTTCAATAAGGGAACACCTTTCCGTATTTATCATGACGTATAACATTGTAATACATGATAAAAATTATTTAAAAGTTAACAAATAAAAAAGGGCGAAAAGGTACTAGGAATAGTCGATAATGGAAATCGAAAAAAAAACCATTGAGTATGCCTTGTGATAATTGAGATCAAGCACACATACCGGAAAATATATATGTAACCAAAAAACCAAACCAAACCAAGCCTTGTGATAGGGACCGTGGTGGCGCTGGGATCGCATCCACTACTCATGAAACTCATGTTACGTCACGAGTGGCGGAGAAAAAGAATCTCAATCCTCGAGTCCTCTAATACCCCTTCCGATAGTGACAGATTGAATGAACACGCCACAGCCAATCACAACTGTGACCACAAAATTGTACCGCCTATCCCTCTGTCAATCACAGACATTTGCAGTGCTGCCTTCAACCATGAAATGGTATTAGAAAATAGATTTTTTGAGCTGATTGATAGCTTTACAAAAAAGAGTATGATTTTATACTAGACAACAACTTAAGTTGATCCTATGACGTCACTAACAAACAAAGTAGTTCCCATCGCGGTGTCTGATTTTGGAGTGAAATGAAGAACGTCAATTTAAATATAGGATTATTTTGTTAAACCCATGTATATGTAATGGGCAAAGTGATTAATCGGGCATTATTAATAATGCCCGAAGTGGAGGCAGGCAAAGTGATAAATTTCATTCATAAATTCCACTGAATTTATCACATTTCCCGGGCATTATTAATAATGTCCGATTTATCACATTGCCCGTAACATATATATTGTGCTTTTAAATCACGATTTGTGTACCGAAACTCCTCCTAGCAACCCAACAGGCTTTGTGTTTACCGATTTCTCCTTTCGCATTTGTGACGTACTGGGTTCAAGAAATGTTGCGGTCGAGTGTAGTTTACTTTTAAAAACATCTAAGAGGTGAAAAGGTGTATTTTTAATGCAGTTTCAACGGGACAATACGCAAATTTGAACGTTAAGCGGCCAAAAATATAATTTTTAAGCCCTAAATTTAAATTATCCTCATCCCTCACAATAAGGATGAAGTTCAGGCACCTCTCTTTCTAGAGCAAAGTATCTCTTTACTCACTCGAAGGAAATAACTGAATTTTTACGTTGAACGAATGAGGGTATCTGGCACTTTTTCTTTTACAGTTCCGAGTAAAACTTCACAGAACCGGTAAAAATGCAAGGCAGTTGGAAGGAAGTGCCTTTCAAAAGAAGAGTCCCAAAGTACACAGATCCTTCAAACCCGAATTCTATTTGAATTCCGTAGGATTCGAAACCTCTTTTCTATCCGAAAAGCGAAAAGGAACTTTTATCTGATTCTTTCTTACCCTCTTGGTGGGGTTTGTGCATACCTGTAGAGGTTTGTATATAGAAGAAACTTTTTTGAGAGATGCATTCGGAAGTATTAACAAGAAGATTTCGCTTGTTGACGTTTTTTTGAAGAAAAAAAAAACATTTGGAATGTTTAACAGTGGCAGAACATTTTTTGTGGAGAAAAACCTCAAGGGTGTCAAAGAGTAGAAATGGGCCATCCAAGCAAATTTTACTGCCTAGATACTGTCTGTCTATTACAAGATGAGCTCTCGTTTACATCTCTAACATCCATTCGTTTAACATTGTTTCTATAGCAACCGCCACAACCAGACAACTTGTCCAGCAGAGCTCATCTTGTGATAGACTGACAGTAAGATTTTGGTTGGTTAAAATATTGTGAATAGAAGACTCAAGATAATGACCTACTATTTTGAAACTGTAACCCAGTTCAAGTATTTAGGAACCTTAATATCAAGTCGCAACAACCAAAAAATCGAAATAAATAACAGAATTTTCATGGCTAATAGAAGCTTTTACGGCCTCAAAAACCAATTCAAATCTAAGTTCATCAGTGTGAAGACAAAGTTAAGCATATATAAAACTTTAATCAGGCCTATAGTTATGTATGGAAGCGAGTGTTGGACCCTCAATAAAACAGAGGAGGAAAAACTGCTGATCTTTGAAACAAATATATTGAGGAAAATATTTGGACCAATTCAAGAAAACAACGTGAGGAGGATTCTTTACAATCACGAAATTTACAAAAAATATGACAAATTTGGTGGGACCGACATTGTGAGAACTATCAAGGCGTCACGTATTAGGTGGCTGGGCCATCTCTTCAGATATCCCGATGCCGCCCCTGCCAAAAAAGTGACTTTCTCCAGAATTGAAGGGATTAGACGAAGGGGAAGACCACCTACAAGATGGATGGATGATGTTGAGGGGGACCTCAAGCTACTGGGAATTAACCGATGGCGGGCCGTCGCACCAGACAGGGCCAGATGGAGGAGAATCTGCGAGTCAGCCTTGGCCTGTAAAAGGCTATTGAGCTTTTGAAGAAGAAGAAGAGAAAATATTGTGAATAAAAACTCTAGAAAAAGCTTATTATATTTTTATCAAATTGGTATCATAATTTAATCAATGGCAATTTCATAAATCTATTTAAAATTTTATATTCTCAGTACTACGATAGAGCTTTATTCCCCCATCATATCATTTCATCATTTTTTCAAACATATAAAAGAAGCATCCATATTACGAGAATCCCCTCTCAACAAAGAAAAACAACGCTCAAATTGAATTGAAATCCATTCAAATTCAATCCAATGCACTCAAAACAAGGAGGGCATTAATAAATCATTCTTTTCACCAGATGCCTGGCGATTTTGTTTGAAATCCAAGTTTCAGAAGGCTCGGTAAGAAGACTAAAAAAATATCAGGGACAAATATAGCAATATGACGTTCGGGTGTAAGTTGAAGGAAGAAGTAAATTTATTGATGACAAGCAAGAAGTTTACTTTAAATCCAAGCATATTTTTACTGTGCTCTTTCAATGAAAAGGAAGAAAAATAAATTTTCATGCTTCATGAATCAACGAGAAAAATCATATTTGTGAAAAGAAAATAAGTTATGGTTCAATATGTTGTTTTTTGTAGAAAAAAGGTTAAATTTATTTTTCAAGTACTTTTAGAATGTCATTTTTGTTAAGGGAACATATAAAATTGATAGATATAGGGGAAAGGAGGGTAAGAGTATGCACAAAAATGATTTTGAGCTATAAAATAGAGAATATAAAAATCAGCTTAAAGCTTATTGCCCCAAAAATTAGCCTACAAAAAAGTTTTTAGCTTTATGGAGAATGTATTTAAAATAATCATATAGAAAATTAAAAAAATCAATGAGCAATTTTACTCGACCTGGCGAGTTAAATAACACAGGACCAAAAGTTTTACGCGTCCTAAAAACTTGTCAGAAATCGGAAAAAAATGCATCACTGCCTTCGTAATTGAAAGATTCCTCTTTCATTTCAATATTTTTGGAAATATCCATGAAAAATCATCCTATTTTATTTTCTAGGATTTTATATGAGCTAGTTTTCAGCTTCAGTTGAGTTTTATTTTAAGGTGAAAATTTAACATTTAGGTATTCAACAGCTGTAGCATAAAACTCTTATGTGGGGAAGAGTAAGTTAAGTTATGATTCTCTTCCCAAAACTCTCAATTATGTACCTTGTTTAAGCGTACTCTTATCCGCCGATGATTAGCTCTTTAAAACGGCTTTGAATCAACCCTAAAATTCAAAGCAGTTAAATTTTAACGATGCCAAGTTAATCAGAAGGAACCACTAATTACATGTTCATTTTTTCAATAATCACAATTTCTTTATTTACAAAAAATAAGATTTTTTCATAGAAAAATTAGATGCTAACTCAAAGAAACCCTATTTTACCTGATAAATAAAAAACAGATTGTATGAAAATAATAAAGACAGTCTTTTAAGATAGCTTATGATACATATGTTCGTTCATGTGATCATACTTTCTCCCCCTTATAGGTACTGTTGCCAACAAGGAAAAAAGCTGCGTACTTTCACCCGACTACACACTCTTACCCTTCTTTCCCCTATAAATGTCTCGGTGACTTTTCTCCTAAATAATTCCTTAAAAGTTGAGGGGTTTTTTGAAGCAAAGAGTTCATAACACACAAAAAAAATTATTTCACTGAACAGAAAAACAGCTCAATTCCATATTTTACAACTACTCATTTTGCAATTGGAACTTAGAACATTTTTTATTAAAGAAAGAAGTGCCCAGACCCAACACCCAAGTGTAACACCCAAGTTTGTGGGAAATACTATATTGTATACAACTGACATACACAGTATTTTCCTTTAAATGGAAAAATTTTCCATCACATGTAGGATATTCCTTTAACATTTCTTTTCATTTTTGATAGAAATACCCCAGATGTATTAGAAAAACGATCAAGTATATCCATTATGCATGAACACTTATTTTTAAACGCTTTGACTTGGATTTTTAAACTTTGTAGAAGGCGGAATTTAGTAGATTTGGTTTTTTATGTTTTTGAGGGTCCGGTATCCTCAAACTTTTCAAGGGTATTGGGTTTCAGGTGACGCCACTATATTTTAGCAGTTTGAAAAATAATTAATTGTACATTACTCTTTATTCTTTTAAAGAAGGATTTATATTAGGACATGAGTTATTTTCCCTGGAGTAGTACATAATTAAACGACACTATAATGTATAATAAGTAACACAATAAGCCAGGATAATATTCCAGTAACGTAAAGTAACGTAAAATTATGTAAATTATAACATATGAGCTTTACTAATACCCTGATTTAAAGTAGCTAGATTAAATTAAAATTCAGTTAGTTATGAAATAAAACCATGAATATTGTTGATACCTCCATTACAAAACTTCATTATAATTAATACCGATTGGTACTGTAAGTTAGTAATATAATATACGATTAGGATATAAATGAATCTGAGTAGTTTTTTTTTTTTGTTTTTAAAAGAATTATGGAAGTAAATTAAATATAATAAAACACCGATTTTTCAATTAAAACAAAAGTCGTATTTAAAATGCTTAATATTACGAAACAAAAATGTATCAATAAATAATTTAGTAGAATGAACTACTTATCCACGTTACAAAACAGAGTTAAAAAATGACAAATAGCTAGAAAATCAATGCTAATATGTCTCCTTCAAATTTTTCCTATATTAGTAAACCATTAGTTGCAGTAGCAAGGATGCATAAAATGAAGAGTCACCTTTAGTATTTATTTTAAGTTATACAGAACTCATAATCTGAATTTGGATCTCAATTGTTTAAGAAAAGTACTAAATGTTTGTAGGAATATAATAACATCATAAAATTTTCAATGGTGGAATATGCAATATCAAACGACAAAAAAACCCTCCGTATTTACATAACTATACAATATAAACTAACATACTTAGCATCGTAACCTACGCTAGTTGAAATGCAGTTAAAGGATACGATGTTTCTAATATTCTATTCCTCTAAAATAATGGAATTAAACAGGTTTTAATCATTCATCAAAACCATCCCAAATTATTCTGTACGTATGTACTCTACGGTTATACAATTAGACAACAAATATATACAGTGTTTCGTTCTGCAACTATACAATGTTTCATCCCGCTCACCAGTCATTAATAAATCGTGGATTTAATGGCTAAGAGCCCATAAGTTGTATAATAATTGACGTGGCAACAATTATTCAGTAGCGACTATAGTTAGAAACTTCCAGCTCAAGTCAAACAGTCTTTATTACTTGCTGCGATTCATTAACATTGTGAGTTGGATCCGAGTTAGATAACTAAGATAAGGCACGACCCCTCTGCCTCTGTTCAGCACTGTTAACTCAACCACATGATGAATGTAACAAAAAGATCTAATTAAGGCTACCTCATTTCTTTGTTTGAGGAGTAGTCTATCACCTATGGCAGTGGTTCTCAAACATTTTTGACCGCACCCTCTTTAATTAACCGCTAATGAAATTGTCACCTCCAAAAGAAGATAAATGTACATTTTCTTGACTTTTAAGGATATACACAAAATAATTGTTGTTTAAGAAATTAAATATGTCTAAAAGTCACTTGTAGATTATATCTTAAGGAACGGTATGCCTTTTTAATCGTATACCTTAGCCTTAGTTTAGTTTGTGGAAAATTTATGATGTTTAATTGCTGCGCAAACTACTTACACTTCCGTAATAACTTTACTTGAATTAATTTATTTAGTTGAATTAATCTTTTATCTGAAAGATGAAATTGATTCAGTATAAGTTAAATAAAATGTTCAGTAGTATAATTGATGGAAAAAATCCAATTGCAAGAAGCTCTCTGTATTACCCACATCTCATTAGAAGTGGTTAAAGGTTAAAAGACTGGGTCCGAGTCCACATCCAAAGAGGATAAAAGCTACTATAATCAACACAAAAGAATAAGTTCGAGAAATTTCTATGATTCTTTATTCCTCATTTGCAAATTAATTACCCAATTTATACAATGCATCTTTCGGAAAATTGGAAAAAAATGTATTGATGGCTTACATTCGCATGTGTGATTTCATGTGACAAAAAAACGTGGAATTTCGTTGTATGAAATCGCTTCACGTAGCTATATTTCAAAACAATATTTCCAATATTTTATCAGTTTTGGAAAAAGTAAGATGCTTTAGAAATTTGTTCACGTCTGCCTTCACGTCACGTGAGATTTAGGGTATAAACGCAAGGGAGATAAAGATTGGTAAACAAAACTTTTAAAGGCTGTTTGGGGTTTGGGTGGAAATTTTAGAGTAAAAACGCTATTTAGTTTTTTCACTGTTAAATGGGATCTAGATAGCAAAAGAGTGAAAGGTCTAAAAAAAATTTTATACAATATGAAAAAAATTAAATTGGGAAATAAAATCGTTAGAATATCTGAAATACTATCTGGATTAAAAAAAAAAAACAGAAGGTTAAAAAAACTTAAAAGTAAAAGACAGTTGAAGGGTGGGGGAAAAATCCCTATTGCAATTATATTTCAAAATCGAAAACAACACAGTTTGGTTTATGGCTTTATAACAAGAGATCGAATTATAGGGATGTGGAAATAATTTCGACATTCTGAAAAAAAAAAACAAGTAGAAATAAGATAACTTCTTCCAGATTCATTGAAGAATTAAGTTAAGAATGAAAACAACTTTAGAAATAATTTGAACTAACTAAAATTTATCTTAACAGATTACAGAGTTGGAGTTTTATGATACGAAGAAGACCATAGATGGAAACCTGTTTTCTTTATAGCATTAAGCCCATGATTATTAGTAAGGCAAGTAAAGTACTCATTTTTAGATTCAAATTTTTGAACTACTAGGGGGATTTGCTACGCTGCTCTATACAGATCGCTTCGCGATCCGTGATCAACTCTAATAACAATCCCCATACAATCTAAAATATTTTATTTCTCTTATACCTAACTATAATTTATTAGAAATATTTTCCTAAAAACATGTCTAGTCTAACTTCCTTAAAATACATAATAACCCCATAGGAACTTAAAAACTTATTTATACCCTAAGAACCTCTAAAAATAATGACTTCACCAGCCTATAAACAGAGAAAACTCAACTTTCCAAAAAATCTCCACCGCTCATCTGCACAAATAACATACAAATTAGACTTTCGTAAGAAATAAAATATATTAATTTCTCCAGTAGTTGAAAAAATTTATCAGAATACATTTACAAATTATCAAGTAAGTTTACTGATAACTATCGTCAACAAACGCGTGCACCCACAACAACCAAAACCTTCCATAACCCACAAAACATATGAATTTAATATTCGCGAAAATATGATTATATGTTCGCGACAATCTAGTGAACTATCAAAAATAAAATGAAAAATTTTTAATAAACAGTAAACAGATCAAAAATTAAATTTTTTGATGCTCAATAATTCTAAAACTAATTCGAATTTTTAAAAGAATTTTTTTCTGTTCCTAAAAAATAAGAGTGTAAGTGTTTAAAAAATCATATTTCTACCGTGATTAGTTTTTATTTTAGATAAAAAAAAAAAACGAAAAATTGTCAAAAATTTTGAAAACCGAAAATTTAAAAATTATTAGGTATTTTAAAACTGATTAAAAATTTGAATAAAGGGATATACATAGTGTACATCTTCATACATCAGTGTATGTGGCTGCAAAAAAAATAACAGTTCTGCCAAAATTGCGAAATATGTATGACGTCATATCCAGTTTACGCCAAATCACGGCTTACTAGATACTTATACAGGCTAGCCGAGTACGGAAATCATTGCAAATCCAGATGGCAATACTGGACCAACTGGCAAAGCATATCCACAGTGTTGAAGGCGGTGGGTGATATAGGTAGGTCTTGTAGCGCTCCAAGCGGGAAAAGTTGTCAAATGGTTTTCATTGTTTAAAACTCGGCTAGCCTGTATAAGTATCTAGTAAGCCGTGGCCAAATATAGCTGGATATTTAGCATATCTGTTTGCATATGTTTTCAGAGTAAGATGTTTAGCATACCCACTGCGCATATCGTAGTATAATGAAATAATGGTGTTTCAAAAGACAATTTCGCGAGTTTTATTTGGAACCAACGTCTCTTAGGGACATGAGAGTAAGGTGCTGAATCCATTGAGGCGCTTAAAGTGCTCCTAGCGGTGAAATAGGAAAGTTAAAATGAATCTAAAATTCAGTTGTCTAGCCATAAGAGAAATAATGTTAGAAGGGAATTAACTAATGATTAGGTAACAAACTCATCAGATCTTTCTACACAAGTTAGAGAAAGAGGTCTGTGTTCATTTCAATTAAACATTACGAAGTAATAAACCAATCAATTCGCTTACCTTCAAAGCAAATTTAAATCTTTCGAAATTCGGAGACTCTTTGAGAGTCTTCAAAGTAAAACTAAATTGAAAGTATGCACACACATGTTTCAGTCTCTTCGAATCAGGCCTCTCTTTTGTGTGCATTAAACCTAGATACCTAATGGTTTTAAAAAGGTGCTCAACCAAATTTGTACGTTGAACTAGTTATTGCCTATGTTATGTAAGAAATTTCGCCACTGAATTTAGTCTTGAGAAAGAGGTGTTTCAACTGAAGTACTAACCTTAATTCAACTACCCTTTTGCTAACCTTATTTAGGGTTATTAAATCTAAAGCTCATTTATTAGATTTATACACGTTTATTGGATTTTCTTCTGAGATTGACTTATGGCCTTATTCACTGCTACCTGACCAGCGGTTAACCATTGGTTATAGAAGGATTCTACCAATCAGAGTCCGCGAAAAGCTCATTTTCTTTCTTTAGCTGCTGGTAAACCACTAGTCAAGTGGCAGTGAAAAAGGTCGTTAGACTAACTTACAGTTAGTTATGACATTTTGTGTCTTTAAATTACTCTGTACCGTAAATGTTTTCTAAATATGCATCAATAGAGCATATATTGTTAGTGTATATTTATACCGAAATCAATATCGATGTTATTATGGATCATACTATGTATTTATTTGTAAGACGAATTCGAAAGTAATTGTATTCACCAAAAGATACAACAAATCAAGTAACTCTAAAGTAGTTTTATACTTCCATTTAAAGGTTTCACAATTTATTAGTTTATAAACAGGTAAATCTCCCTTATAAAATAGAAACATTCCATTTGAAATAAGAAGTATATCCATAAGGGTATCAATTTAAGCTATGTCCTTTATTTTCTCAGCAATATTGAATGAAAGAAAATTGAATTTGAGAACTGAATTCTTGTACTCAGGTAATGTTTGTTGGGGGAAAAACATTAACAAGAGTGTACAAGAATTCAGTTCTCAAATTCAATTTTCTTTCTCAGGTAATGTTTTTCCTATAAACATTACCTAAGAGTTAAAACTTTATAAAAGCTTTTCTTCATTCCATTTTGAAACAGAATCTGTATCATTTGAAGTAAGGATTAAGACGGAACCGATTGAAGGAGAAGAAGGTTAAAACAAAGCATAGGTAGTTCATAGAAAGATTATTAGATGAAAAAAAAGTACACTATTAATAATTTTTGAAATATTCAATCAATTTGTTGCGATCTAAATTGGTGTTAAAATGTACTTACAACTTTCTAAGTTTTCTGAGAGGCTGGAAGGTTTCCGGGTTGATAGATGACAAGGAACAGTGGCGAAGAAATCTGGAAAAAAATATGAGAGTTCTTAATAAATAGTTTAGTTACATGTCTTATGTTTCTGAATGTATATTTTTTTTTAAATTTCAGTTGCATATGTTACCGGTGAAATCCCGGCATTCTATAGAATTCCTAGGCATTCTTTACAATGCCTAACATTTTTAGACAAAGTATGAAATATGACAAATATTATATATACTTTGCCTAGCCTAGGCATTCTGCCCAATACCTAGGCATTCTATAGAATGACAAATGCTATTTAGGCAGAGGATTCGAATCGGATATGTATTTCATACTTTGTCTCTCATTTGGCATTCTATTGAATGCCTAGTCAATGTGTGAAATATGAATCGTTTCATATATTGGCGGATAGTTTTAGGCATAATATACAATGCATAGGTTCTATAGAATGCCGGATTTCAAACTTTGCCGGTAACATATACTATATTACCTAAGTTATATAAGCAGTATCCATTCTTTTTTTTTATACATTATCCAGATTTATAAAATTCCCCCCCCCCCATTTTTTCGAATTGAAGACGCAACTCTTTTAACTCTGGTTTTTACTCTTCGATAGAAATATTAAATTATAAATCCAAATTTTAAACCCAACAAACTTCATCTATAGTTTAATCTTATTTAGAAAGATGTTTACTGCTTTGATATAGGGTGAACCGACCAGTAGTTGACCACCTACCAGTAGTTGACCATTTGAGCATAATTTTGCAAAAAACAAGAACTGTTGTGTGTTTATTTCGAATCTGTTGCGTTGAAAACATAGCTAACATTTTATTAAAAGCTCATGTAAAGTCTTAAGTTCCAATATTGTTCTTAAAAGACGCAATAAATAGCAGAAAACTGAGTTATCAACAAAGCTTCAAAAAAGCGCTCTCACTACTAGCAGTAATGGTATGGAGTATTTAGTTCAATCTCAAATCATCCAGCTAGTTTTAATTCCAATAATTTATTGATTGATGTATTTAGGTCCTATGTATTCAGTTTAATTAAATAAAACTGTCATTATTTGTATATTAACCCTTTAATTTGATATTTGAGGGGTGGTCAACCACTGGCTGTCTAAAATAGAAAAAGTGCTAGTATTTGACCAAAGTGGTCAACTACTGGATTTTAATTGCTTTTAAGATTTCTTTTTAAACCAAGAGGGATCTTAAAGATGTTTACCAGCAGTACAATTTTTGCTTAGATTTACTGTAAAAAAAGTTACATTTCCAGTAATTAACCAGTATTGTTAATAGGGACTCTTTATTCAATATAACTCTTTCATTGGTTCTTTACATTTCCAACACCTGCGCTTTGCAAATATGTCACTCCTCTCGCTAAGCCCTGAAATACGTTCCTACGGGCAGTTGGTTGGTTTCTTGTTAGACATATACGCAATTTTAGTTTTTTTAGATAGCCTTCTGTAGTAAACTCTGGAATCGAACGATCGTGCTGGTTTACAGTCTGGTTTTCAAAGGTTAAGAGATTCAAAATAAATGTACAGTCGGAGTAAAAAAAAAAACGTTACAGTGACGATTGTAAACGATCGGCTGGGGTTAGAAGGATACTTTAAACGCCAATCTTCATCATTTTACGTCTATTTGAAAAGTGAATAAAATTTAAGTTCCTAAGGGGGCGTATACATATTGAACTAAGCATCAACTTTTATTTTCCTATGAGCTACATCCCCGATCGGTTTTTATTATGACAGCGCACACCCCAAATATCCCTAGAAAACAAGTTTTGTAGCCCTAGACCCATAAACAAAGCGAGGGGGAGGATTTGAAATTATTTCAATAAATTCGCAGAATCGCTCTTCTGATACGAAAATATTGGCGAGAATAATTAAGGGCATCCAATTTAAGGAAATATATTTGGCTGGTTATCCATGATTTGGCACAGGAAAATATTGGCGAAAACCATTCTAATATCTAATTTTAGGAAACATATTTGGCTGGTTATCCATGATTTGGCTCAGTTTTTTTTTTCAAATAAAAATGCCTCAAAATAGTAGTATAGTGGTTAGAGTAACGTCTTTGTAATCGGAGGTTCGCGGGTTCTATCCTCAATGCTGATAATTCTTAATGTTACTACGATTGATATTTAAATTCATTTACGGATGATCCAATCTTTGTGGAGGAGTATTCTTAAATAATTTTTTTTATTCAAAGCACTTTTTTATAGCAGCTGTTAACGTTTCACCCGAAATCTTAAAATAATTATTCATAAAACTTCAAAGAACTTGGAACTCTAGCTCTTCCACTATGATCTTACAAAAAAAATAATCAGCTATGATAAATAGGTAATTTTTAGGATATTTTGAACCTCTCACTAGAAAAAATATTTTATTTAAAGAAATTTTTTAGTCAGAGAAATTTCTTAAGCATTTTGTTACCAAATTTATTCAAGCAAATACAAGTTATAAACATAATTCTTAGTAGTATTTCAGAAAATAATTCCTTTTTAACTATTTTTATAAAGTTCTTTTAAATGACGTTATATTTTGTGTGTGCAATGTGCATAGCTTTTTACTTTTCATCAGCAACTTGTGGATTAATAAGTGCAGCGTGATAAAATGTCATGATCATAAATTAAAAAATTACAAATTATATTATTGAAATAAAAATAGAAGCTTTTCTTTTAAGTCAATAAAATAAAAAATAAGTTTAACAATTTAAGATATTTTGGTTATAAAGAAGATTTATGAAATTTACTCTTATTGTTACACTTGGTAATTATAATCAGTGGCGGATCTACAGGGGGCTTTCGAGCTGAAGCCTACCCCCTCCTCTTTGAGCATTTTTAATAATACCCGATTTATGACTTTGCCCGTAACAGCTGTACCTTTTACCAAACCCACAGCATAATTCACTCGAAGATGGGTTCTGAGACCAACCGCATTCTTCTCCATGTGTTTTCGCTGAAGGTTAGCTGGCGGGGAACAGGTACTGAAAGATACATGATTAAAACACCTAAATAAAAAAACATAAAAATAAAAGTGGTGGTCATTTTAAACTTAAAAAAAACCTGAGAAGTGTAAATACTTTCCAAAGATGATTATTTTTACCACCAGTATTAATTTATAAATTTCTTATAAATAATAACAGATCTGACTGGAACCGTTATCGTATCCAGGTTAGCTTGGTTTAGCGGCGTGTCATAGCCAATGAGGCCATTGGCTGACTATGCTGCTAAGGGACAGAAACGGCTTACGTTGCTGGTACCCCGTAACCAACTAATATGGATTGTGGAACAGTTTTTGTCATGATCCGGGTTAAATTGGGTTAGAGGCAAGAGCAGCTTACGCTGCTGGAACCCCGTAACCGACTAATCGGACTGGAATGACTTAAAAGCAACCTTTGCATGCTCATGGATCCAATAACTTATGAAATTAGAGTCGATTTCCTTCCTATCTGTCAAAGAAAGACACTTGTGCATGATCTTTTTGTTACAAATTAGTCAATCCTACACTGACACATCTTGCGCGATGAAGATATTATTCCAAAAATTTGCATACGTAAAAGTAATATTTAAGGGTTACTTTTAATTCCTAAAGTGTGAGCGAAAAGTCCCTTAGATATTTCCGAAATTCATAAAATCTAGAAAAATAATCTAAGTAAAAACGGTTTTCATTTTCGGCATCGGTTGGTCAGCAATAAAATTTTTAGTTCAAAATGATGTTCGCAAGAATACGTGTTTGATTCAACGGGCTTTCAAGGTCAATGTGCTTTTCGGACTGTCTGTATTAACAAAGTGGATATTAATTTTCTTTCTAAGGCTACACTCCTGTTTGAATAAAATGGTAGCCACTCTTTGAAAAATAGAAATTTACTATACCATTATATATATGTGAATAACGGAAAAAATCTTAATTTAAAAATAAAAATTAAAATTGCATCCAGCATTTAAATATTTTTTATTAAAAGTAATACATTTTCTACAAATAAGAACGTAATTGAAATAATAATTAACTTCAGGTGAAACTTCTAACTCTTTAAAATTATAAAATCAGCAAAATAAGTGGCAGGTAACGTTTAAATGCGACTTAAAGTATTCAATACCAGCCCTCTAACCGTTAAGCCACAGGGATCCACATTGAGAAACGCAAATATTAACAAATTACAAAAGGTTTGGCTTAGTTCTGTGGGTTACTGTAATTTTAACAAGTGGCAAACCTTTGGCGATCGGGATTGGCGAAATATTTTCAAACCTTTTTTCCTATACCATGCGCACGGGGTTAATATCTAGATTCCTTATAAGGGTCCTTGTAACGTTTTTTTTTACTCCGACTGTACATTTCAATGCACAGTAAAAAATATAAGTTTCGAACTTTTAACACCATTTAATTAAACAGTTAAAATTTGTTATATTAAAATTGTCATAAAAAACTATTAACTTACAAATTTGCTGAAATTTGCCAATTCTTAATTATTTTTGTGAGTGAATTTTAATCAGATTGAATGAAAGTTTGTGTAAGGGTTTCTGAAACGTTTTCTTTAAACGTCTCCGTTGCGTATTTTTTTTCAGCCAACTTTAGGAAGAACACCCTGTTTTAAAGAAATATGGAAATTTTCAGTGGGACTCGAACAAATAGCTCTTTTGGAAATGATATGTTGCGTTGTGGATCGGTTGGTTGATTTGTGTTTGAGCTGTATACTTTGATTTTTATTCTGGAAATGTTGAATATGGCAATGGTCAATTACTGGAATAATGGTGGTCAAATAGTGGATGTAGGTGGTCAACTACTGGCCAAATCTCAATTAATTGCTTTTAAAATAAATAAATAAAATTCTATAAAAGTGAAAGGAAAAATGATTATCAGTTATTATTCCTCATACTTTCATTGATATTATACGACTGTCATTTTTTTTAGAAAATTTTTTTTCTTAGAGAGAAAAATAAAACTTGGAGGAATTTCCACTAACTGGTCAATTACTGGTCGGTTCACCCTAATTAGTTATGCAAGATAGCTATATAAATTGTGTAGGCGTTTACTTACTGCACTTAGAGCGTTAAAACCCATCCCTGATCTCCCCACATAGAATAGCTAAGTAAATATTTGAAAATTCAACCAAAACCTCACTGAAAAAAATTGGTTCTTAGAAAGTTCCGAAGTTTAGTGAAGCTTTAATAGCCTAAAATAAATGTTTTTCTTTGCATGCTTTCTATTAATCATAACATAAACATTCAAAATAATTGAGTTCTCTTTTCATGACCAAATAACATTCTTTGCGACCTTTTTATATGAAGTAGTTAATTAATGAAAATTTCAATTGAAATCCAAACTGGAAAGTTCAGCATTTTGAAGATATTTTCCATAAATATTTTAGTAGACGTCAACACATGTATATGTGTAATGAACTTATCGAGAATTTTAATAATCCATATTTGATTAAAAGTGCGTTTTTAAATGAATTCTACGATAAATTAAAAGCCACATCAATTGAGAAGGTTGAGCTAAACATTTTAATAAAATTTATGCAGAGAGGAGAACACAAAATATTTTAACAATCTCTCTATATATAATGAAGGTGTCCCTGGGTTCCTGCCTGCCTGGGTTTGTCCGGAACAGATTTGGCTCAATTTCTCCAAAACTACCCGTCCGAATCGAACCAAACTTGGTACACATACGTATGGGGACGGGGGAAAGACAATGACATCATTTCCAAACTTCTAAAACCACCCCTTCACCCCCTTTTAGGCCTTTTTGTAAAAATCGCCTTACTTCTCCACTAAAGAAGATCTGTTTAACTCGCATTGTTGCAAATAATACAACAAAAACAATTTTAAACATAAAACAAGTATCTCTCTATATATAATGAAGGTGTCCCTGGGTTCCTGGGTTCCTGGGTTCCTGCCTGCCTGGGTTTGTCCGGAACAGATTTGGCTCAATTTCTCCAAAACTACCCGTCCGAATCGAACCAAACTTGGTACACATACGTATGGGGACGGGGGAAAGACAATGACATCATTTCCAAACTTCTAAAACCACCCCTTCACCCCCTTTTAGGCCTTTTTGTAAAAATCGCCTTACTTCTCCACTAAAGAAGATCTGTTTAACTCGCATTGTTGCAAATAATACAACAAAAACAATTTTAAACATAAAACAAGTATTTAAAGATAAAACTTGGCTAAAATTGTTTTAAAAAGGTTATTAATAATTTAAAAAGTTAAAAACGGCCCTTATAAAAAACTTTATAACAGTATTTTCTTATTAAAAACTTCATTTTCCATGAAACTTTAAGTTGAAATAGAAAGTTTTAAGAATTAGACTGGTTAAAGTAAAGATTACATCATGCAGTTTTTTTAGAAAGTTGATAATAGAAACACTAGATCAATTTGTTATTTAACCTTATAATTTGTTTCTTTGGTGATTTTTTTTTCAATTTAAGGGGATAGTGGACCTTCAAATAGGCAAAATCGAACAAATTTCGGAAAAAAAATATTTTTTGATTTTATAATACTCAAAACTAATCTAAATAAGTATCTGAAAACGAAATTGAAAAAAGCGAATAAATAAAAAAATTATACCAGTTTGAAGTTTAGTTACCAAGTGTTTTAACACGTACCGAAACACCTTCGAACGGCCTGTTCTTGCACACGTGTTTTTGGAATGTTCCGCGTCTTTAAAACGTTCCTTGCGACAGAGTTTTTAAGAAAATCAAACCAAACTTTCAACATAGCTTCCTAACAATTAGTTGAAATAAAATTCGTATTGTTTAAGTAATTGATCAACATTAAGTTTGTCAAATTCTGGCTTTAGTACCAGAAAAAGTGAAATTTTTATAAATTTTGAGTATAAGTATACAAAATATTTTCTAGCAAAATAACTACTGAACCAAATAACTAAATAATACCAATTTTTGTTCTTTATGTACTTTTGAGAACTTATTTAATACAATCAAAAAGAAATTTGAAAAATTATGTCGCAAGTGAGATTTTTAAAATTGTCCTTAAAAATTTTGTTTTTTAAATGTAAAAAATTTATTCTTTACTTTTTCATAAAATTTTAAATGGATATACGGTTTTTATACAGTACTGCACTTATGTACCAAATTTAATAATCATGAGGCAATAAATAAAAAAAAAAGGTTTGAAGGTCCACTATCCCCTTAAACAGGGGGTATTTACAAATTTTGGGATTTCAAAAGTCTGTAATAATTTATTGATTTTTTTTTCACTTAGAATGGATAATTTGGTAACTGTCGTAATTAAATGTGCAACACCGGAACTGGATGGTTAAGTTAGATTTACACAGGGGATTAACCGGGAGGGAAAAGGCACAGGGAGCACCGTGATGAAAATGCACCAGGAACACCGAGATGAAAAGGCACCGGGGACACCAAGATGAAAAAGGCACCGGGATATGAAAAAATACTGGGAACACCGGGATATGAAAAACTACCAGGATGATTGGTAATTATGGTTACAGAAAATTAGGCATGTAACTTGAGAAAATTTTAATAAATTGATACACTCCACCCGTGCAAGGCCGGGCATATCAGCTAGTCTCTCTATATATAATGAAGGTGTCCCTGGGTTCCTGGGTTCCTGGGTTTGTCCGGAACAGATTTGGCTCAATTTCTCCAAAACTACCCGTCCGAATCTAACCAAACTAGGTACACATACGTATGGGGACGGGGGAAAGACAATGACATCATTTCCAAATTTCTAAAACCACCCCTTCACCCCCTTTTAGGCCTTTTTGTAAAAATCGCCTTACTTCTCCACTAAAGAAGATCTGTTTAACTCGCATTGTTGCAAATAATACAACAAAAACAATTTTAAACATAAACAAAGTATTTAAAGATACAACTGGACTGAAATTGTTTTAAGAACGTTATTAATAATTAAAGAAATTGAAAACTGTCCTTATAAAAAACTTTATGACAGTATTTTCATATTAAAAACTTCATTTTCCTTGAAATTTTATGTTGAAACTGAAAGTTTAGATTGTTGAAATGTTGAAATTAATCTTTAAACTTGAATTATTTTAGTGTAGCTTTTAAAAAAGTTGGTAATAAAAACTAGATCAAGTTTTATTCTCCATCATTATTTTTTCCATGATAGCTTAACGATATTTTTTTTTCAATTTAAACAGGGGAATGTTAAATATTTTTATCTATGCAGTTGTTTTTTATTAATTACTGGGAAATTCGTCAAAATAGACAAATGGGAGTAGTATCTATATTTTCGGAAGTTGTTGAATGAATTCCTTTCCAAGAATTTTTTCGTGATGCACTGCACCGGGAACACCTAGATGAAATGGTGCCAGGAACACCGGGTTGAAAAAGGTACCAGGAGTACGGAGATGAAAAAGATACCGGGAACACTGGGATAAAAATTGTACCAGGAACATCGGGATGGAAAACGTACCGGGAACACCGGGAGGAAAAGTACTGGGAAACTGGGAGGAAAAAGGCACCAGGGACACCGGGATGATTGGTAATTGCTGATACAGAAAATTAGATTCGCAACTTGAGAGAGCATAAAAAATAATTTTATATACTTCACCCGTGCAAGGCCGGGCAAATCAGCTAGTCTCTCTATATATAATGAAGGTGTCCCTGGGTTCCTGGGTTTGTCCGGAACAGATTTGGCTCAATTTCTCCAAAACTACCCGTCCGAATCGAACCAAACTTGGTACACATACGTAAGGGGACGGGGGAAAGACAATGACATCATTTCCAAATTTCTAAAACTACCCCTTCATCCCCTATAAGGCCTTTTTGTAAAATTCACCTTACTTCTCCGCTAAAGAAGATCTGTTTAACTCGCATTGTTGCAAATAATACAACAAAAACAATTTTAAACATAAAACAAAGTATTTAAAGATAAAACTTGGCTAAAATTGTTTTAAAAAGGTTATTAATAATTTAAAAAATTAAAAACGGCCCTTATAAAAAACTTTATAACAGTATTTTCTTATTAAAAACTTCATTTTCCATGAAACTTTAAGTTGAAATAGAAAGTTTTAAGAATTAGACTGGTTAAAGTAAAGATTACATCATGCAGTTTTTTTAGAAAGTTGATGATAGAAACACTAGATCAATTTGTTATTTAACCTTATAATTTGTTTCTTTGGTGTAGTTTAACGGGATTTTTTTTTTTCAATTTAAACAGGGGGTATTTACAAATTTTGGGATTTCAAAAGTCTGTAATAATTTTAATGGATTTTTTTTCACTTAGAATGGATAATTGGGTAACTGTCGTAATTAAATGTGCAACACCGGAACTGGATGGTTAGGTTAGATTTACACAGTTGGAACCGGGAGGGAAAAGGCACAGGGAGCACGGTGATGAAAATGCACCGGGAACACCGAGATGAAAAGGCACCGGGGACACCAAGATGAAAAAGGCACCGGGATATGAAAAAATACTGGGAACACCGGGATATGAAAAAATACTGGGAACACCAGGATATGAAAAACTACCAAGATGATTGGTAATTATGGTTACAGAAAATTAGGCATGTAACTTGAGAAAATTTTAATAAATTGATACACTCCACCCGTGCAAGGCCGGGCATATCAGCTAGTTTTCTCTATAAAAAGGAGGACTGAGAAACAGATTTTAATGCAATTTATTAGAAACATTAACAGAGGTTTTTAAATGATTAATTCTTACTTGTAAAATTAAAGAATACAGTATATTGCCTCTATCATTTTTACGTGTTAGATTCCATATTTGCCTTGAATACAAATATACTCTACAAGAATTTTTTCACTTAAAATATTTATTCTGGAAGACTTAAAAAAATGAAT
Source organism: Tetragnatha montana (assembly GCA_963680715.1). Classification (NCBI taxonomy): domain Eukaryota; kingdom Metazoa; phylum Arthropoda; class Arachnida; order Araneae; family Tetragnathidae; genus Tetragnatha; species Tetragnatha montana. The sequence goes on along the minus strand of OY796677.1, from coordinate 55,226,714 downwards.
AATGTTATATATTCTATCTTTATTGAGTGTTGTATTACATACTCTTTAATTGTGACCTTTTGATGATTTACAGAGAGAATACTTAAGCATAATACATGCTAAGCAAAGTTGAAAACATAAGAAAGTCTACAAATTAATATGCTTGCCTTATCACTTTAAATAAGTAATTGTTTTGAAAAGCTTATCTTAATTCAACTTTAAATTTTATACCTATAAATAAAAAAACCTAAGCGTTTTAAATGAAGTTTACAAAGGAAGTCCTAAAAGTCCTTTGTCTAAATAGATTTTGGAAGCTGAGATACATTAATAATAAGAAGTAAAATAAGGAAAGTATGGGGGGATACTTAAGTTAAAAAATTGATAAGAGTAAATCTATCTAAGCAGTATAAAATGTGAATAGTTGAGTGTTGAAATATTTCCATTTATTTACTCTGTTTAAAAGATTGTTTTTCTCTATTGTGATTTGAGTTTAGCCTGTATAAGATATTCATGAATGAACGTTTTTAACATTAGAAATTTATAAAAACTTTATTAAACTTATTGATGGAGATTTTATTTGTTTATTGAAAACTTACAGTTTTCAATACACATTTCAATAAACATTCATTTATACTTACAAATAAATTAGTGCTCATATTTTTCTCAATGAATTCACACTATAAATTATACTTTAAATAGTCTTAAAAAATGAAAACTTATCTGAATGAAAAATATTTGTTAGAAAATTCTAGTAAATTATATACCGTTAACAAGAAATATCAAAGGCGTGTAACCCAAAAACATTTTTCAACTTAACTAATAACGCTTATCTTAAAATGGAGTTCTATTCGTGTTATTCAAGAAAAACTTAATATAATTCATAAAATTTCATTTAATTATTTTCCTACTACAAAAGTTTTTGTTCAACAAATACTAATTTCTTTGCCTAATAATTCTCCTAAATAGTTTAACCTTTTAAAAAGGGTTTTTGTCATGCATATAGCTTTAGTTCATTTATAATTTTATTGGTAGTAATAGGTACATAAAAATGTCTAGCACTCAATGTTTGAATTTAAGAACATGAAGTTCAGATTTGATTGTGAAATTGTAAACAATTTATATACATATAGAGAGAAAAATAATTTTTTAAAACCTAAGAAACCTGAGAAATTTAGTTAATTTTTTAGCGCTTTGATTTAAATGGTTTAACTACGCGTATGACAGATTTTACGCTTTATCACGTTGTTTTAGTAATAATTTGTGTAGTAAAAAATAGGGAGGAACATGGTATCTATTCTCATTCTAACATATTTGGGAGTTTTTGTATTATAATATTTGGCAAATAACTTTGTAAACTAAATTAAGTGTTAATCTTTAAAACTTACCTACATTAAGGATTTTTATATCAAAGATGAAGAAAAAAAAAAGAAAAAGTTCGATATTGCTAAAATTGAAAGCTGATCTTAACTTGAACTAGGAAGCTAGGGAGACCATCCCTATTCCCTCCCCCTTTATGTTAAAAAAAATCCATGAATTGGATTTCTTTAAAGAACTCCTTTGTAAAAAGTGGAACAGATAAAGTGTAATGCTCTTTGGAGGTTATCTTAATTTTAGAACCTAAATAATACCTAAAAATTGTTTCTCTGCATGAATGCAGTGGCATAAACGCCTAGACGAAAGAGTTATGCCAAAATGAGTTGACTACAAAAGGTGGCATAAGAAGTAAATATTCTAACCTTATTTAAATTTCATTAGTAAATATTAGGCTACACTTTTCACTATCATCATGCAACGATGGTGTAGGAATCAAGGATGGATAATACTTAAATAGTTTTCACTCTCCCAAATAAAACAACCAGATATATTTTTAACTCCTCTGAGAGAGTATTTCACTCCTTGAAAATCGGAAATACTCTTTAAAAATCTAGCCAGGAGTATTTTCACTCTTTGAACTTTTCACAAAGGTTTAGCTTAAAAAATGCACTGCGTGCCTCACCGAAATCAAAAAATATTTTTCTATCCAAAATACCTACTGATCTCAACGGAGACACTTTCACCTGACTTCTGGACAAAGCCAATTGCTAAAAGCCACGGCACCCTAATTGTCATACTTTTTAATCGTGTTTTCATACAATAGTAATTTTTTTCCATTTATTGTTCTGATGCTTAAGGAGTTTGATTGCGGTTTTCGTGTCTCAGTATATGTATAAGTAGTTCTTGCTATTTCCGTATTTCACTCCTCATAATTCAATTTCACTCCTCCTAAAAAAGTCAAGGAGTATTTTTACTCCTCCAAAAAAATCCTAGGAATAACACTGAAAACAACCAACTGAATTAACTATGCACTACTACTATCACCAGATTACACAACACATCATCATACAAAATGCACACCGAGTTTGAATATTCAGTTTCGAATCACACAATCCAACATCAGGGAGTATTTTCCACAAACTACCCCAACGGTAAATACACACATTGCTCCAATGACTCAATGCCTTAAGCTAATTGCCCTAGTTGGCTTTGATGCGGCGGCACAGTTTGGCATTGCCGATCCATTTCCTGGGGGCCCGAAAGCGAAGTTGCCGGCTGTGAATGCGCAGACTTAATTTTCCCGAGGCTTTCAAAACTCCCCGCTTTCGTCGAGGGGCATTTGGAGGGGGGATAGAATATCTTTACTTTTGGGGAGGTGAAAATTGGATCACGCTTTGCACGCTTGTGGGAATACTCGAAGGGATTTGGCTATTGCTATAGTAGTGTGTTTAGGTGGAAATGTTTCTTGGTTGAATCATCATCATGAGTATTTACTGAAGTCTCAAACAGTGCTTTTAAGCAAACTCTTAAGTTGGGTAAGTAGAGTATAAGACTAGTCTGAGGAAGAGCCGACGACTTACATTTTATATGGTTATGGTTTTTCATATTTTATTGGAGGGATGATATTTTCTAATATAGGGTAAAGGAGGGTAAGAGTACACGCAAAATTATTTTGGGCTATAAAATTGAGAATTTAAAAGCCAGAGCCTCAAAAATTTGCTGAACGTACGTTTACTGACTTACGAATCAATTCACAAAAAAGAACGTTTTAACTTTAACAAAAAAATGTTAAAAATCAAAAAGAAAATTAAAAGTTCAGGGCGTTCTCTTACCCAATATGGCGGGAAATAAATGATCACATGATCCCACTCGCATGCACTTGCCCTGTTGCCAACAAGGGGGAAAACTTTTGCGTACAACTGCGCATTCTTACCCGCATTTCCCCTACGCGTAATTAGGTATGCTACTCTTTCTGTTAAGAGTAAGAGAATAAAGAAACAGGAGTAGATATTAAAAAAAAGTTGAGTTCTGAGGACTGAATACCCCAAGCCCGCCCTCTATCCTTTCATTTTTTAGGTAGTATCAGTTGGTAGGTAATAGTATTGGAACTTGTTTAGTGCTGAAACAACAATATTATAAACTACAAGATCTATCCATTGCGTAAAAGCACTATACATCAAAGTATTGCATTTCTAAAAGGTAATTTAGATACCCATTTACGTAGATATATAATAATATGTTGTATCTAATAATCTATAAAAAGGGTCTCTAGGTAATCCCCCCAATCATCACATACTAATGTTTTTTTTATTACTTCATTTTAGTAGAAACTGCAAGTTGACAAATAGTTACTTAAGTAGTAAGAAAAATATTTGTCAGACTCCTTTTAGGAGATAAGATAAGTTGGTTAAAGTAAAATTTATTATTTTAAGATGTAAAATAGAGTTATAATGTTCTATAAAAGATTGCGTTTTAGTAATGTAGAAATAAAGAATGAAATGTTGAGTAATTTAAATGGTTACTTCAGTGAAAAAATAAGTTAAAAATTTAAGTATTAGTCTTTAAAATTTAATTTAAAAGCTTTTGCAAAAATCATTAGTACAATAACATATTTCACAATTCCATTATATTTTTCAATAAGCAATTTTACGGATGAAATTACAAGATTTTATATTCTCTTATTATCCCATAATGGTTATAATATTTAAATTAAAATCTTTTTAGGATCTAAAATTTCAGTAGCATTATAAAGCAAAGGATGGATTATTTGGAGTTATTTGAATAATATTACATTCACAAAATATTTTAAACCCATAGCATGTCTGAAATAATTCTTCCTTGAATTACGGTTTTGGATAATCTGATTGTATTTAAGTTGTACATTTCATTTTGCAGGTTGAAATGATTGATAATCCGATAATAGCTCTAAATAATAAGACCAATTTCTTTATGCTGTCGTGGTTTCACCTTGAATAGTTACAACCCTCTAATACCATGTTAATTATGAAACAAATAATCATCAACTGAAAAATGATATAAAACTCTTCAAATCCCTTGTTTTTTCACCACATTAAAACTATACTAAGAAACCTGTTCGAATCACTGAAATTAAAGAAACTAGTAGCAAAATGTTTTTAAGAAGATTATTTCTAAAAAGTATTAATCTGAAACTAAAAAAAATTTGAACTACTTTTACGAACCTTCGATTTTCACTATTAGTCTTTATAAATAATGCATGGAGTAAGACATACAGTTTCGAAAAACACTCAATTGTTTTTAAGAATGTTTTTTTTTCCTTTCAAAAATTCTTTCACTTGATCGAGAAATCTTTCACGCACATCTAAATGTTAATTACTTTACCATGCATTGTTAATTGGATAACGTAGTATATAAAAGCACAGATGAAAAAATGTCATTTCTTTTGCTACTTTGAAAAAATTCTTTACTTGGAAACTACAGGGAAATTACAAATACAAGAGGGATTTTCAGATTAGAGTTAAATTGTTAGGTTTCCTTTTTTTGAATTTTAAAGTTTTCTCTGTGCGTATCAGTGATAGTCTACTCTTTATTTGTATAGGAACTTAAAAAAAACTCAAGTGAAAAGTTATCCGAATGGATCTTTGTACTTTTAAAAATTGGATAAGGAGTTTTTGTCGCTTTTATAAGAATTGGTTAAATACGTTGAGAACTTTTAGGAAACATTTTTTGCTCTGTAAGACTGTCGTGTTCTAGGATTCGTATTTAGATTTTTAGTATTCATTACTAATATTTTTTTCAGGTGAAAAACTTCAAAAATTTGCAAGTTTTTTTTTATTAAAACTTTTATTCATTTAACTAAAAAGATACAAAACTACATAATAACTCTGAAAAACTTGCAAAATTTTGAAGTTTTTCTTTTTTGATGCCTGAAAAAGTGCTATTTTCACATGCTAATATCTCCGCGAATATTCACGATATTTTCATGAAATATTTTTCAGTGAGTTACTTATAACAGTGGCAACAATACTCTCACTGAGATGTTTGCTCTATCTCCATTAGTTTTTTAATTAATTTTTTTAACTTTTTTTATTTCGCAGCTAGGGGCGCTGTAAGTCTTCTCAATGGTTTCTCTAGGGTCACTTATCTTAGGGTAGACCTTGACGTTGGTTCCAAATAAAAGCCGTGAAACGGACTTTTGAAACACCCTGTATAACTTATGCCCTGGACCTCATATTATATTTTTGAAATTAATTAAGTGATATTATTACTTAATTAATTCTACACATTTTATTTTGAAATTCATTACACAGGTCCATGACTAAAAAAAATATATGAGCACATGATAGCATTTACTTACAGTCTTTCTAGGTTCTCCAAGCCCAAGAATGCTCCTTCTTCAAGTTCTTGAATTGGGTTATAGGATAAGTATCTAGGAAAAAAGGACATTATCTAATTCAAGTTCAAATAATTCCTCCGATCACATTCACAAATAGTTACTTGTTTATTAGTTTGCCAGAAAACAAAGGCACCTAACCTTTATTTTGAAAGAATTATTACAATATTGTAATATTGTAGAGTATTGCATTTTATTGTAGATTTCTTAAACAGTAGTTTCAATGGTTTCAGTTTTCAATATTATAACCGTAATTAATATTTCATATCACGTTCATTCATTTTTCATTGCCATTTTACTTGTTTAAGAAAAAACCCCTTCAAGCTATAAGTGAGGGAAAAACATTTTTTTAGAACTTAAAAGAACGTTCATGCGTATAGACATAAGACATTTACAATCAGAATCAATGGATTTTTTTTTTGCACTAGAGATTTTTCTTACGAAAGGAAAAGTTTCCTTTAAAATACTTCAGGCAGGGAATTAACTATCTTTAAATGATCATTTACTTTTCCGTCTGAATGAACAGCTGGATAAATTCTCAAATTGTAGTATGAAGAACTCCCACTCCCACTTTACTTCTTCAATACTTAAATTTATTTTATTCTCAACTAAAACCCGACTTTTAGATTGATACTCAAAACTATGTATTTTCTCTTAATGTAAATGTATTGAAAAAATATTCTACATATTTAATCCCCTCGATTAGGATTATAAGTTAAACATATATTGCTGCTTGTTCTGCATAAACAGTTGATTAAGGTTCATCATAAAATGTTTTCCATTCTTGTACTTTCTAGAATTAGTCTTACTTAATTATATAGAAATACTTTGTGCCAAGCTAACTGAAGAAAAAAAAACAACGTCAAAAAGCACAAATAAATTGAAAAGTAAATTGAAATCGGCCGTATGCCAGTTTACTTTTCAAATTATTTGTCCTTTTTTACGTTGTTGTTTCTTCAGTTAGTCTTACTTATTTGTACATTTCTTCTCTTTTATAAATGAAGTTTGATTTTTTAAGTTAGATTTTATGAATACAATTCGTTAAAATATTGAAAAACAGGGAATTCCATTAAAAACGGATTTTGTTGAAAAGAAGTACTTGGAAAGTATTTTCTTCAACTATTTCCAAAGAATTAGGGAGTAATTCAATGAAATATTTTGTCAAAGTATAAAGCCTGTTTCAAAATATTTTTTCTACAAATTTTGATTTAGATTTATTTCTGTATTAATTAGAATTATAAGGAATTTCTTTAATAATGCAGCCGCTATATTCTCCTTCAAATTTCTAAATTGGAAGGCAGAATTTATACACAATAGCCTAGATTTATAAAAAGGAATAAAGATACCTTTTTATAAATGGTAAACTTTAATCTTAGTAAATAATGACATTGCCTATGTAAAATGAGATATTTGATCAACTTATATTAACTGTAATGCAATATAAATTCTCACAAACTCAATCAACATTTTGCATATTTTGATTTTCTTGCATTATGCCTCACTCGTCTATTCGCATATCATATTTAATTCACTGCATTTCAAAACTTATAGGTTCAGAAATTTAAGAGAATAAACTTCGTCATTTATAGTATACTTTTTAACATATTACTCCAATCATACATTAATTTAGTCAGTGAGTAATTTAAAAGTTTTTGATTAGCGCATTTAAATAAAATCTAACGAGCGGAAACGTTTAGGAGGAGCTATGCCATTTTGAAACACCGAGATTCTAATGATTTATATTACCGCACTTGAGTAGATTGGAAAAAGAAAGGTCCCGTTATAGCGCTTGAGTGAGCTATTAACTTCATTCTAAGATTCTTAATGAGGAGGGGATGCAAAAGGGGAGTGATTTCTCTTTGGGATATCAAATATGCATATAAGAGTGTAGGGAAGTTAAGAGTGTAAATGAAGGTTATTAAATTAATCTTAAGGAAGGAAATTTTTCGGAGATGATGGTAATTTATTTTTGGTGCAGTGTTCGACCCCATTATTATTTGATTGGTGTTGGTAGTTTTATTTGTCGACGATATTTTTCAGTTAAGGAATTAATTTTTTAAGATGATTTTGGTTTGATTTATGATGATGTGCGGGTTGAGTGAAGTTTCTGTTGTTTTCCCTTGGATCCTCTTTATTTAAGGGGAGAGTGGAATATTAAACTAAATTTTTTATTAATTAGTGTTATTGTATTTTTCAAAATACCATTTATAAATTTTATGCTATTATTGAAAATGCTTCAAGTGCCCCAAGGGGGAGAACCTAGGGGCACTTGAAGATATTTTAAAAATTTGTTATTATGAATTCCCTAAAAGAGATAATTGGTCGGGGACATTTTTATTAGATGCGCAAAAGAGTAGGATTTAATATATTAGGTGTTTAAATAAGTATAATTGTGTAAAAATTTAGAAAAATAATGTATTAATAAGTAACTTAAGGTGCCCCGATCTCCCCTACTGTTAAATTAATTTAAAATGAACTATGAATGAATAATGATGAATGAATGAATACATTATAAATCTTCGAAAAAATTCTCTAGAGAAATGTTTTTGTTAGACTGGAATTATTTTTTTTTATCAAATATGGTTTTTACTAAACTTTTAATTGGAATGTTTAAATTTGTTAAGATTTATCTTTAAAATCATAAAAGCACAATAAAAAGTATTACTATGTTGTGTATTTGAGTTGATTTAGGATATTTGTTTATAGATTTACTTAAAAGGCTTTAATTAAATATCATATTTACGTTATTTCACTTAAAAGGAACTATACAAATAAGCTTTTTTACCTCTTAAAAGGATAAATTAATGTCCTGTATTCGTAGCCTCTTTCAAAGCGAAAAATAATTAAAGTATACTAAAAAAAATAGAGCAATTAACGATTATTCCCAAAGAATAATTTATTTTAAATTAAGTTAGTGACGGTAAAAATATTTAATATACATTATAACCCACACTACACTCCCACGAGCATTTTGTTTTGAAAATAGAGATAATGATGATTAGCAGTGGCGGCTCGTGGGTAGTTCAAATGGGGGTTCACAATTAAATTTTGAAAATACAATTAAGTAAAAATATCACAATTAGAACAGAAGAGGGGGTGGAAGCTCATCCTGAATAAGCTGCAAGTTGGAATAAAATTTTTTTAGCTTTTCATTCTTGTTTTTATTGACTTATTTCGACTTACTTAATTTTTATTGGGGGTTCACGTGCTTATGTGTGCACCTATGAACGAGCCGCCACTGAAGATTAGAGAATATGAATGCGTAAGGAACAGATGAAATTTTAAAGAAGACGGTCAAAAATTATTTTATTATTCAACATGCATAGCATTTTCTTAAAAAAAGTATAGAGCATTTTCAATCACAGGACTCGGACCTAACAACGGCCATAGCAACAGAAGGTTACAGTTTTTTGCCTTACAGAGGTTAACAGTTACAAAAAAAATGACTAGCCATGGAATTCTTCTATTGGAGCATTTGTAATCACGTGATCCCATACCTAAAAACCGCCTTAGAAACAGATAAACAACAGCCTTAGCAACAGTTAAAAGCCCTACAGAAGGTACACAGTTAAAAGAAAATAACCGGTTGTAACGTCATCTGAAAACATCTCTATTAAAAAGGCGTGTTGCCGTATCATAAACTAGAAAACATAAAATATAAACTTATAATCCATGGATAAAATTGTATCATCCATTTTATGCGTCTGTCTACGTTTCTTATGTAGTAATTCACTTCAATGAATACCAATTTCACAAGAGTTGATTTGATATTCGATGAACTAGAAGCGTGAATTTTTCAGGATCATTCGATTTCCTCGAAAATACCACGCCCGACGGATGAAATGGTATAGCTTCTAAAGAACAACATGTCGAAATGTATTACCTGATCTATTTCTTTTGCAGAACTTGATCCAGTTTGTAAAAAAAATTGTAATGTCTCAGAATGAAATCTCACGAACAACAAAACTCAAACGGAGAATATTTTGCCGTCAAAGGCTTGAATGAGAGGGAATTGCGATATTCTGGAGGAAGATTTGAAGTTCAATATAGCGTCAATTGGAAAGTAACTTTGTGGATTAGGCCGAAGAAAATGAAGGTAGTAGGAATCGACAGCTGTGAAAAGCGGGAAAGTATCTCTGAAACAGGAGAGACGAGTAAAATCAGAATCGTTTCAACGAACTGACAAAAGAGATTAGTATTTCACGAGAGCTATTTTGAAATTTGTACGATAAATTTATTATGCACTATATGCGGAGATATTTTTAACTCCTCTGAGAGAATATTTCACTCCTTGAAAATCGGAAATACTCTTTAAAAAACTAGCCAGGAGTATTTTCACTCTTTGAATTTTTGACAATGGTTTAGCTTAAAAAATGCACCGTGTAATAATGTATAATGCTTAATATTTTCTAGAATATACTTAATATATGCTATAATTGCTAAAACCCAAAAAAAGCATCCAATTTTTTTCAAATTCATTTTGTCCATTAAAAAGTAAGCGTTTTTAATAGAAATTTTGTCTCTGTATATGTAGTTAATGCTATTTCCGTATTTCACTCCTCAAAATTGAATTTCACTCCTTCTAAAAAAGTCATGGAGTATTTTTTCTCCTCCGAAAAAATCCTATGAATAACACTGACTATATGTATAAAAAAGTAATTTTTCCATTGAAAATCAAAGTTTTTCTTGTTTCCCGATATAGCTAATCATAACTCCCGATTGCTAATCATAAAGAAAATAAAATATTCTTATAATCCCAAATAACTATAAAATGTACAGCACAAATTTAAGATAAAGAGTGAAATGAATAGAAAGGAATAGATTTAAACAGAAATTTTTATGGATTTAATTTTATCCCAGAATTCCTTAACTTAAAAGCCGTTAACCGAGAGCTTATTTTTATAATACCGTGGGGGGGGGGGTATTTCATTATGTTGCAGTGAGATTTTTCAAAGAATGATTGTTTTTAACAAACAAATACTTCATTAAGGATCTGGGTAAAAATTTTATTTATTTTTTCTGCATAATTTATTTTAACAATTTAATAATAATAATAATAATAATAATAATAATAATAATAATAATAATAATAATAATAATAATAATAATAATAATAATAATAATAATAATAATAATAATAATAATAATAATAATAATAATAATTTTATTTCAAAAATTTTATTTGGTTAAAACCCATTTAGATGACCAAAAAAGTTTTTTTCTGATATTGATGATAAAACTGACAAGGGGATAACAAAACAAGAAAAAAAACTCACACATACACACATAAAAACAATAATAATAACATACAAAAACGTACAAGATTTTTTCCTTTTTTTTAAATTGAAAAGAAAAATTGGCACAGCAGCTAGACATAAAAATTACTCTCTTTGCTTCTTTAATTTAAAAAAAAGAAAAAGTCATCTAAATCTTCAATTTCAAGAAGAAAATTAAATAATAAGTTCTTGAATTTTTGCTTAAGTGGAATGTTTTGTAAATCAAAAGGTAAGGAATTGAATAATTTAGGAGCTAGATAATAAAAATGTTTACGGAAAATTTCTTTTTTAAAACGGGGGATTTGAAATATTTCGTTTGGTCTTCTATTAGAAATTTCTTTTTTTGTACACATATATTTTTATTATTATATAAAAAATTTGTATTTGTATTGTATTTAAGGAAACAATTTAAAGTCATTTATATATGTTACGGACAAAGTGACAGTGAGGGCAGTGTGAGTCAAATCACACTGGGAGCGGTATTTATATCGAGAATCTTTCTGTTCGGCTCTCTAGACGAAACCCAGACAACTGCTCGGTACTCAGGAATGGATCCTCACAGATAGTCGCAGCTCGATTCAACATCTACAGGACTGGAGTCGTGTAAATGACCTCGTAAGCATTCAAATAATCAATATGCTTAAAATTCTTGCAAAGCGTAGGGTGGTCCACTTTCAGTGGATCCACGTCAACGTCCCTGGAAACGAAGTTGCGGACATCTTGATGGCTAAAGGAGGCTCCTCTATGATGGCAACTACCGAATATGACCTTACTTTTCAAGAGATTTTCTCCATGACAAAAAATAGAGACCGGCAGGTTTGGCTCTCCCCTCCCGCCCATCCCTGGTTCAGTAGGAAAAGACCAAGAGGAGCATTGGATCTTGAGACTGATAGACAGGCTCAAACGGCCGTCTCAAGACTTATCAGTGGGCACATAAAGTGCATGACCTTTGAGTGCGGCCGCAAAGTCTTACCCCGAGCATATCCTCGATTGCTTGGGGCTCGCTCTTGCGGATGTCCGTAACAGCCCCCTATTGGTGCTTGACCGTGCTAGAGATCATGGTTTCATGGATTTGATCTAGCTGCCGCTAGATCCTGAAGGATTGGAAACAACAACAACAGCCAAAGTGATTAATTGGGCATTATTTATAATGCCCGAAGTGGAGGCGGGCATAGTGATAAATTTAATTCATAAATACCATTAAATTTATCACATTGCCCGCCTCATATCGGGCATTATTAATAATGCCCGGATTTATCACATTGCCCGTAACATTAAGGTACGTCGAACCGCACTTATTTCCGCGGACCAAATCGTAATAGTGCGGAAAACTTGCCTACCCATAACAGTAACTCATGTGTGAAATTTTAGCCCTATCAAAAAATATCTTCTGTTCTGAACCTCGGCCTAAAGTTTTGACTTTTTACCAAAAAATTGCTATTTTACCGTATTTCTTACCGTTCCGTGACCTCCTGATGAACATAATTTTTTCAGGTGGTGTGGTAGGTGTCTAGGGGGACTTTTCCGTGAACCCCATCCTCGTACCCCCCTTTCCCCCTACGCGAGCCGGGGTTTTGTGGGCGGGCGAGCAACTCAAAATGTTGGCTTTCCCTCCAAACTCCAGCCCTGCGCCCGCCTTCGTTGCCCATTTTCTACATCAAAACCTCACGTAAACCAATTATTTTCATAAAAGTGACCCAGAACCCACTGTTGAGAGGTATCTTTCCATCAGGATCCATGGATTTATAATTATTTTTTAAATTTTTCATTTACCTTAACTCCTTTTTCACAAAACAAGCATTTTTATTACAATCTACTTTTTTAAGGCATATCTGTTGGTTAATGAACTCTGCTACAACTCTGCAACTGTTTAATTACCTGTCATTGGAAGAAAAAAGCTTTTCTACCAAGTGGATGTCTATGGTAGATGTATTGCGTCTAACTAGTGCTGTTATACAGTCAGATTTTGTCAGTGTCCTCTTTCCTTGATTTAAGATTGGCTCCTATTCTTATTATAACATAAATATTATTTTACAAATAAATGTGCCATAGATGGAGGAAAGAGTAAGAGTAAGAGAAAATTGTGGGACGTGATTTGTGAACGCCCATTCCTTTAAAAACTACTCATATAAATTTAAGAGAGAGATATCATTCTATTATCTGTTTAGCACAAGCATAGTGCCCCCCTTATATGCGTCGAAAATTTAGGGTATGGGGACTATAATAGTGCACACTTAGGAAGTAGGTAAATTAGTTCATGATCACACACCAGATGAAATTTCAGAGTGATATCTCGATCACTACACGTGGATTGGCAAAAGAGAAAAGAGGTAAAATCAACAAACATATTTTCCTTAATTACCATTTCCAGAAAGGAATCTGTTAGAAAAATCGCCCTTAATAATATTTTCTTGGCAAGAGAACAAGCAATTGGTTCTAAGTGTTCACAACTTAGGCAATAGGCATAATAATGTTCTTACTTAGCATTTCAAAACTAAACGCTATTTTGAAAGGATAGATTAGGAAAGTGTTCAGATAACGTTTCCATCATTTCTTAGGAACTCATACATTAGCTCACACAGAATATTAGTCCGAGTGGGAGTTCTCAAAGTTCTCACCACACACCGTGACAGTGGAGAAAAGGGTACAGTTAGTTACTAGAGCTTCCAGAAAGGTGTGTGGTTCCAGGGGCGTAGTGAAAGGGGGTAATATCCTTCGATAATCAGAATTTTCCTTTTTTTAGAATAGAAAACACTGAAATTACTTTAAATTCCCCCGAAATTACACTATTCCCCTCCAGATTTTTTTTCTGGCTATGCCACTGAGTGATGCCTCTTGCTCGGAACGACTTCGTCAGATACTTTCTTAAATCAAGAAAAGAGCTGCCTCAGACAAAATCAGACTGTATAACAGCACTAGTTAGACGCAAATCATCCACCATAGACATCCTCCTGGAAATTTCAGTTTGTAAAAAAGTATGTAATAAAAATGCTTGTTTTGTGAAAAAGGAGTTAAGGTAAATGAAAAATTTAAAAAATAATTATAAATCCATGGATCCTGATGGAAAGATACCTCTCAACAGTGGGTTCTGGGTCACTTTTATGAAAATAATTGGTTTACGTGAGGTTTTGATGTAGAAAATGGGCAACGAAGGCGGGCGCAGGGCTGGAGTTTGGAGGGAAAGCCAACATTTTGAGTTGCTCGCCCGCCCACAAAACCCCGGCTCGCGAAGGGGGAAAGGGGGGTACGAGGATGGGGTTCACGGAAAAGTCCCCCTAGACCCCTACCACACCACCTGAAAAAATTATGTTCATCAGGAGGTCACGGAACGGTAAGAAATACGGTAAAATAGCAATTTTTTGGTAAAAAGTCAAAACTTTAGGCCGAGGTTCAGAACAGAAGATATTTTTTGATAGGGCTAAAATTTCACACATGAGTGAGTTACTGTTATGGGTAGGCAAGTTTTCCGCACTATTACGATTTGGTCCGCGGAAATAAGTGCGGTTCGACGTACCTTACCGTAACATATACATAAGTTAATTTATGCAATTTTATAAAGAAGCTCAAAAATTTCAAAACAAATTTATCTGGTTAGAAAACGTGGGAAAACTGCTTAAAACTAATTAAAGCTAAGTCTTTAGACTTGTTAACTTTGATAAATAGATGAAAAAATGATTTAACTAGAGTATCGCAATTTATGTACAAACAGGCTTTCATAACTTAACTTTGACAAAAAATTAAATACATGATTCGTCATAAATATTAATTACTTCAAAAAATAAATTACCCATCGTGCTTACGAGTCTAAAGAAACTAAATACACTGGCTGTGCTTTGATGTTGGAAATCGAAAACTGGAAAATTTGGAGAAATTTGCATAACATTTATATTTTTTCGACTACATAGAACTTTTGTAGTATGAGTTTGTTGTATAACCTTTAAAACGTCCTTAGAATTCTAGAAACGTCCGTAGAATTTTCCCTACTACTTTCAAACCAGTACACTATTATTGACGCTCAGTAATAAAATGAACCGAAGTGTGGCTTAAAAACATTTTACATTAGTTGAATTTTCGTCCTCAAGTGGAGTCGAGTCATCTATTTAAAACCTTTAATAGAAGTTATCCCCCTTACACAGTATTATAAATTTATAAAGCATTGATGTGGATGTTTGGGTAAGATTTTTACTCACCTGAAGTACAGAATTCGAGTAGAAATAAAATCAAAATGCGTCTAGACTTGGTATATATTTTTTTATCACTCGAGTTTGTTTTGAGCTTTATATTACTAGTTGCAAAAATAAAAAAAATGTTGACACCAAATAGTTAGGTATAATTGACCTTAGTTTCTCGAATTCGTGTTTTTAAAAAATCTAAACATCAATAGAATCAACGTAATCAACATTAACCATTACCTTTCAAGGTTAAGTAAATCTAAACAGCGTTAAATTTCTATCAAGGGATGGTATTTTCCAATTCGAACTATCTCTGCTTCCGAAATCAGACTAAATTCAGAATGGGCAGAATGGGTACTTTTAAGCATCTATGGTTGAGTATCAAATACTTTTAGTCATCAAATATAAATATAATAACATTTATTAGTCTCAATATTCAAATACTTTCTTAAAACAAAAATATATTCAATTCATGAAAGTAACACATGAAACATGAGTATTTGATACCTAAAAGTACTCAGTTCATAAGTATTGATATATAAAGGTATTGATTTTTTTACATTACTAATAACTATATTAAAACGGTGATATATAGTTCATAATTGAACTTATGATTTCTTTAAAAAATATCCTCGTTGTGGAATTTCAAAACCTTTCAAAACCCCTTTTTTATCTAAACATTAAATTTCTCTTCAGAACACTAGATAAACTGTTATTTTAATTAGTTCTTTAGGCGTCAGTTTCTTTTAAAATTGAATTCAATTTGAATAAATTCTTATTACTTGATTGAAGAATTTTCCTCTTTAACGGATGAAAAGATTCACTCAAAGAAAAAAATTCAGTCACCCTAAAATGTCTAATTAATGTGCAGAAGTTAAATTAGTTTTAAATTTGAATATGCATTCAATATTAAGAATAAAAAAAATTGAATCACAGAACAGAAAGGACATCCACAGAGGCTTCAAGTTTTTGAAATTGAAAATTCCTCAAAGATTTTGATTTTAAAATGCCGCGTAAAAGGTTGATTTAGTTTTACTTAAAGAAAGTAAAACACGCCTTTTTAATTTCTTTACAACTTTAATATAATTCTGTTTTGAACCTTCCTTTCAGTCTTCATTTTTCAATTTAATTAAATGTCCAACTCGAAAAAGGAATGGCAAAATGCAAATAAGTACCTTAATTTGTAGGCAAATATTTTTAATTAAATTCGATATGAACATAATCAAATTCGCCTTAAAAGGCATGGAAAATTTAAAGACCTTTTTCTCATCAATATAAATAGTTGATCATGAAGTTTATAGAAAAAAAAATTTTACTTACAAAAATCTCAAAGCAGAGCTACCAAGAAACGTCCGATTCTGAATAACGTGCAATCCGTTTCCGTTTAAGTACCTGGAATAAATATGGAAAAATACACATTTACAACAAGGGCCTTTGTGTCAAAAACAGCTTTAAAGGGATTTCATTTTTATTTTTCACATCTACCAACATCTACATTTCAATCAAGACTGCACAAATAAAAGATAATGCGCGGGCTTGGTAAAGCTGACAACCAAGTAGGGGCTTTTCTCAAATTGCGAAATACATTTTGCGGTTCTTGTAAGTGGGTGACAAGGGAAAGTAGAAAATAGATTATAATAAACGTTACATCCATGAAGAAATGTCTATTTAATTTATGCCTTCGTACCAAAAATACGAAGCTTTGTAAACTGTTTTTTTTTCACATTGCAGTTACGCTCTAAGTTTAAATGAGAAACCAACATCACCATGAAGAAATTAGAAAAAAAAATTATATCAAGCCATAAAAATATTTTTTTTCCGTTGCAATTCCGGTATACTATATTCCTAATTCGGATTCTCCTCAACTTATACATGGTGTTTAAAAATATAGTGGAAATATTAAACGCTTTGATCGTACAAAAAATATCGTTCCATATTTCAATGAAGTATTATTTAAATTAATTGATAATTTCGAAACATGTTTTCGTGAAGTTTTCCACACCACAGAATAGAGTAAACATCAAATAACAATACTAACTACCCTACACAAACAATTTTATCTCATCGTTTCAATTATTTAACTATCATTCAAAAGTTTAAAAAAATACACTTTAAATTTGAGTTTGCAGAAATCTATTCTAAAAATGAGTTGGATTGAATGAGCAACGACATCCCCCATAAAGTAAAAAAAAATATATACTCACAATTGTTGGAGGCTTCCAAACTTATGAAAGACCATTTCACCAAGTGTTACTATTCCAGCGTTGTTGAATATCCTGAAATTAATCATGTTATATATCTTCCACGACCAATTAATTTTAAACTATGAAATGGTATTCATTCATCAAAACTTTGCTGTGAAAAATTGTTTTTTGTCTCATTATAATTTTGTGTGGTTAAAGATATTAAAATAATGAAAGCTTATACACAATACAAACACAAATTAATTTGCTATACTCGACTGCAACGTTTCCTGAACCCAGTACGTCACTACGCGGAAGGAGAAAATGGGTTAACACAAAGCCTGTTGGGTTGCTAGGGGGAGTTTCGGTACGCAAATCGTGATTGAAAAGACACTATACATGGGTTTAATCACGGCTTACTAGATACTATACAGGCTAGCCGAGTTTTGAACAATGAAAACCATTTGACAACTTTTCCCGCTTGGATCGCCACAAGTCCTACCTATATCACCCACCGCCTTCAGCACTGTGAATATTCTTTGCCAGTTTTGTCCAGTATTGCCATCTGGATTTTTAATGATTTCATTACTCGGCTATCCTGTATGGTATCTAGTAAGCCGTGGTTTAACAAAATAATCATTGTTTAAAATTGACGCTCTTCATTTCACTCAAAATTCAGACACCGGGATGGGAACTACTTTGTTTGTTAGTGACGTCATAGGGTCAACTAACGTTGCTGTCTAGTATAAATAGGATCTTCCGAGTTAAAAGGTCGTGGTTAAATGGTGTAAAATCTGAACGCTTCTTCTTGAGTTGAGTTGAGAAACACCATCAGCAGTAAAATCGGAAGATTGCAATAGTAACTTATTAATACAATAAACCTTTTATATCTTCTTTTGTGGAGTCTTTTTTTTACTTTTAAAGATATCTTCCATAGTTGAAGACAAAACGTCCAGGGTTGACACCTTTAGACCATCATCTTTTAGTTCGAAAGATTTAAACTTACTTTCAAAGAGAATATTTGAAAATTTTTAAAGAAATACTCACAATATTTGTAGATATGATAGAACTGTGAAGTTTGAGTACTCGATTGTGGGTAAATGGTTCCCAGATAAGTCTCTGAAACGAAAAACATTTTATTATTACTTTATTTGATATTGTATATAGACTTGTGTGTGTGAAAATTTAAAATAGTTTAGTTTAAAATCAAATGCACGAAAAAAACAATTTGCATTGCATAATAATGAACTGTTTCCTTTATCGGTATATAATTAGTTCCGAGGTCTTCCCACATGAATATGATGCATTCATTTTAAAGGTTAGATAAAAGAATCATTATAACAAGAGTAAAGATAAATAGATAAATAGTATTAAAATGCATTTACTAACGATGCAGCTTCGAAAATTATGATGAGTATTTTTAGAATTTATAAACTTCCTTCTTTAAGAACTTTCTAGAAATATTTTAGAGAATTAGGATAATAAATATTTAGTAAGATGATTGAAAGTATCTTCCTGGAGGCATTATAAAAATGTAATTATTTTGTTACATCGTTTCACAAGTTCTTAAATGTCACTGCCCATTAACCGTTACAGCTTAAACAACGCAGTTCCAATTTAAAGTATAGTGTATCAGATGAAGATGGCATTTAGTGTAAAATTTTCGATATCATTAAATCGAGAGGAAGGTTTATACCTCGTTATTAACAAAGGAGGCCTCTACGAAAAACGAAAGTGCAATGTGTTCCCCATACGCTGTGGGTTAAATGATTAGTAATGAAATAGGGTTTTATTTCTAATAAAACAAATAATATTTGGTACATTAGGAAACAAATGGAAGAAATTAAATTTTTAAATGGATAAACTACGTATTTAAATGGCAATCGCTAAATTTACTCTGAATTTAAGGATTATTAAGATTAAATTTACGAAAATATTATTGTCGGAAGATTGTAAAGTAACTGGGGATAAGAGAATCGAAAGAAAAAGTGTTTCTAATGGATTTTTGGAATTAATTCCCCTGCCTAGAGTAAAAAAAATACCTCCTTTTCGAAATTAAAATTCATATTTGAAAACCTTATTCTAATCAACAACTTTTAGACTTCGCTTCTAGCTCATTTCCTTTCTCCTTATTTGCTCAAATAAAACTAGTATTCAAATATTTTGAATTAGGAAGTGAAACACTTATTTACTTTAAGTAATTAAGGCGCAATTAATTAATTTAAACATGCTTTAAAATGGTTTTCGTTAGACCATTTTTTAAAGGTATAGAAATGTTTTATTAACATATTATTTTTTCGCACCCTGTAATTTATGAAAAAAAAACACCTGATGTGTATTAGAAAATTCGTCAAATTTGGTCGTATTCGTATCTAGGAATATGTGTTCCTTATTTATGTAAGCAAAATAAGAGTTTCTCATATTTATACAAAAGTGTTGTTTTATTTTTTCAAATGTAAGAAAACATGATAAAATATCACAACTTTCTTTTAATGAATAAGGAGTTACTCTTACCTTACAAGGAAAGATTGATGCGAGTTGCATAATACACCAAATGCCCCTTTTAGAATGATTAATGGATTCGCTCATCCCCCTTTTCACTAGAAACTCAAATTTTAATACCCTTTTAATAGAGGAGGTACTTACGCTTTTAAACTTTTGAAAACTATTTTTATTACCTTTTTTGAGCAATCAACCGTTAAAGTAGGGAGACGCGATGTTCAAAAGTTGATGTAAATAGTTCTTTGAAAAACAAAAACTCAAATTGTTAATGAGAGATTCATTACTGCCGACATATGGTGAAAAAAATGTTATATACACCATCTTAATGAAGAATTAACAAGTTTTGAGTTTAGGAGACATGAATATAATGACTTTTTACGTGACATAATGTTAATTTTGGCGTTATTCATTTTATTTATTACTTAAATTTTTCATTTATTTAGTTAACAAAAAAAGGGTTTGTGAAATAATGAGCCATCTATGAAAGATTACAAGAACAAGATAAAATAATTGGAATAGTTATCAACAAAAAGAATTTTTTGTACTCATTAATATAAAGTAACTATATCAGGTGATTAGGGATCTATTGGGGGGGATAAAAAAGTGTTCTTTACTAAATAAAACCGAATTTTGTCTGAGACTACAAAAACAACGGTAGGCAGAAGCTATTTACTACATAATAAATAGAAAAGTAGTAAATTACTTTTTACAGCTAATAATACCCTAATTAGTTACATTACCATGATACTCATCATAAGATGTTTATGATGAGTTACATATAGCATCGTGAATAAATAACATAAACACACTACGCCATATCGTAAACAGTTCACAGTAACATACTCATGCTTTTTCGAGCTTATTTATTTTTCAATTATTATTTAATTAATTACTTGTCTTTGAGACTATACAATGAAAATGATTTGCCTGATATTAGCCAACATTCCTAAATTTCAATATCTTGGTACTGAATAATGAACTAAATATTCGTCATCACGTATATAGACGTTATTTACATAAACATTTTTTCTGCCTGTTAAGGTTGACAAATGAAATCTCGTGTTGATACAAACAAAGATCTTATCTAAGAAACGGAATGAGGCCTTAAGATTTTCTATACGTTTCTTGAGAAAATCACTGAAATCGGCTTGTATTATCAAGAGAATTTGTCTCTTTCTAATTAAATACTATGCATTGACAATGGAATTAATTACTCACACGGATTTTTGAAATGTTAAATACTTGAGTTAAAGTGATAAATTAGCTTAAAATTGAATAACTATCCTAAGTATGATTTGATTAATATGAAAACATAATATATCAGTATAAACTAGAAGGAAGCATTGATTTTGCAGGTGCTGGATTTGAAGTTCAAAAGCTTTATTATTCCTTTCAGGAACTAAATGTGTCTATATTTTTCAAAGACAATATTGTTGTTAGATTGTATAACCGAACTTAAAATACAGTGGGTTGTTTTTTGAAGTGTTGATACCTACTTAGTTAATTTGTCTAGGACTAATTAAAAATAATTATCAAAGAATTTATAAAAAGATTTTGCGCCGTTGGAATAAAATTTTCTCTTACTATTGTCTACTAATAGTAGTAACATAAAAATCTAATTTAATGCCTACAAATGATAAGCTTTTGTAGTAGAATAGTTTTAAAATCAGCATTCGAAATTTAGAAAATTAGACCAATTTGCTTTTGAAGGTATTTGGAAATTAATGTTTTGTGTTAAAATTACATTAATATTTTCAAGTATACAGGGTGTTTCAAAAGTCCGTTTCACGGCTTTTTTTTGGAACCAACGTATCCTAGGGTCCTGGAAGTAAGATCTACCCCTAGGTAAGTGACCCTGGAGAATCCATTGAAAGGACATACAGCGCCCCTAGCGGCGAAATAAAAAAGTTAAAAAAATTAATTAAAGTACTAAAGAAGATAGAGC
This sequence comes from Tetragnatha montana, assembly GCA_963680715.1. Classification (NCBI taxonomy): domain Eukaryota; kingdom Metazoa; phylum Arthropoda; class Arachnida; order Araneae; family Tetragnathidae; genus Tetragnatha; species Tetragnatha montana. The sequence goes on along the minus strand of OY796677.1, from coordinate 55,204,971 downwards.
AAACACCTCAGTGAGAGTATTGTTGCTACTGTTATAAGTAACTCACTGAAAAAACTTCATGAAAATATCGTGAATATTCGCGGAGATATTAGCATGTGAAAATAGCACTTTTTCAGTCATCAAAAAGGAAAAAGTTCAAAAATTTGGAAGTATTTTTGATTTTTTGATTAAAATTTTACTTCATTTAACTAAAAAGATACAAAACTACGTAATAACTCTGAAAAACTTGCAAATTTCCGAACTTTTCCTTTTTTGAAGCCCGAAAAACGGCTACTTTCACATGCTAATATCTCCGCGAATATTCACAATATTTTCATGAAATTTTTTTCAGTGAGTTACTTATAACAGTGGCAACAATAGTCTCACTGAGGTGTTTGCTCCATCTCCTTTAGTTTTTTAATTAATTTTTTTAACTTTTTTATTTCGCCGCTAGGGGCGCTGTATGTCCTTTCAATGGATTTTCCAGGGTCACTTACCTAGGGGTTGACCTTACTTCCAGGACCCTAGGATACGTTGGTTCCAAATAAAAGCCGTGAAACGGACTTTTGAAACACCCTGTATATAAGGTATAAAGTCAAAAAACCGTCAAACCCCCTTTATAAAACTTACTTTGCGATGATTTTTAATCTAAAACACGATAAAAATATTGTGAAAAAACTTTTAACACTTTACTTGCCCCAAAATCGACTTCTTTGACATAAACTAAAAAAATTTAAAAATCAATTGAACTTGAAAGAACCAATAGAATAAAATATGATTTTTGTGCGAAAATTCCAACAAAGCCAATTTCTCCACTCTGCTCTAAAGTTTAGCAGCGAAGCCGATTTAACCGAAATCATAGCCTTAACTTTAAAACTTGAAAATCGATATTGATACCTTCGTCAAAAATTCAATGCACAGTCACCCGACTGTGAATATTGAAGAATGTTTGGGGCTAGAAGGATACTTTTAACGCCAATTTTCATGATTTAACGCGTTCTCGAAAACTTTAACCGACCATTTTTCTCTAAGAGACCATTTTGATTTTCATATGGAAAGCTACGCAAAATATTCCATTTTTTATGGAGGCAACCAATTTTGATTCCATACCAAAAAAGGTACCAAAACCTCTGAGATAGCAAATAACATTTTTCATGTACATGATTTGAATCGTCAGTTTAAAAGGGAATAAGTCTAAAAAATGGCAAATTCACTTTTAGTGTACAAAAAAACCCTCCAAGGTTCGCTCTACACATGAGTGTATAGAAAGAAAAATTGGCGATGCCCATTCATTGTATTTTTTTTTATTAAATTTGAAATTTAAGTTAATTTGTCTCTCTTTTAGTATCATTTGTGTTGAAACACGAAGCTAAAAAATTTACTTTTAATTTAAAAATATTTTTACTTTTTCTATCATCCAGTGAATATTTGACTCCATTGATAGTGCCCTAATGACTCAGTTTCATAATAAATTTTAATTTTATTTGTCTCTGTCTTTCTATTTTTCACTTTTGTGCTGTGAACTAAGCAGATATATACTTTAATAGAGTGTTTTCAGGTGACGTCACAACCGGTTATTTTCTTTTAACTGTGTATCTTCTGTAGGGCTTTTAACTGTTGCTAAGGCCGTTGTTTATCTGTTGCTAAGGCGATTTTTAGGTATGGGATCACGTGATTGCAAATGCTCCAATAGAAGAATTCGACGGCTTGTCATTTTCTGTAACTGTTAACTTCTGTAGGGCAAAAAAACTGTAACTCTTCTGTTGCTAAGGCCGTTGTTATGTCCGAGACATGTGATTTAAAATGCTCTATTGTCGAATAAAGAGGTTTTTAAAGATTTTTAGTTCTCTGAAATTTTATTAGGTTGAAAAAGAGAACAAGTCCATCATCACATATTTTTGAATATTATATTTTTCGATGATTATGCTGTATCTAAATAAGGCCCTGAATTTCCAGTAAACAATTGGTGGTTATAGAACAGCGAAAATATCATCACTTAATAGTTTTTTTTTCTCTAAAAACTTGGTTTTGGGACTTATTCCTCTTTTCAATTTGACAATTTATTTCATACACAAAAGTTGTTAGCCATGGAAATTCACAAACTTATCATTACAAAGTAAAAAAATAATGATTCGTGTCAATTTAGGTCCCACCAAACCCAAATAAGTATGAGGGTTTTTGAAAATGGAATAAAATTGGAGTGCCCTATTATTAGAAAGAAAGTCCTATAATGCTAAAATTCTATTTCTTATTAATGATATTCAACAATTTTACAAACATTATAACTTTTCAATCGAATTATTTCTATATTTAGGCTTATATTATCGGATGCTTAGATTAAAAGATACCGATCATTAAAGTTTATTTCAGAATGGGTAAACATTTAGAAAGTTAACATTTTAAATATACCTATGCTATTTTTAGAGGGCTATATAAGGGAATTATAGAACAGCTTTTCTCCAAAGATTTAAGGTATTAGAATTTTGATAATGGAACGACCTCTTCCAAAGATTAAGGTTTTAAAATAATGAAAAGCATTCTTTACTAATATTTTATTGCAATATAATATTCATTAAAGCCAATCTTTGGGATTATTTTCAGGACGGGACATGATCTTTTAAATACAAAACCAAATAACATTCACTAATATTTTTGTCATAGCCTAAGAGTTCAACTAAACTTTCAAAATATGAAATGAAATGTGCTTCGACTCATAAATTCCATTTAACTGTCAGAAAACATTCTACCTTGACCATCAAGACTGATTAGGCCAGACAAGCTCTATGTTTTTAGGTGTGTTAGTCTCTTTGAGAACAACTCAACTTCACTCCGAATTACGTTAAATTATTAAAATTCATTCTGATAAAACTTGAAAAGCATTTCAAATAACATTAGCAAGTTGAATTTGAATTTAATTGCGACTATGTAACCAATTGTATTTAATGTATACCTACCAAAGACATACCAAACGCAAGGCTTTTTACGATGAGATAGCTCCATTGTTTTTAAGTTAATACAATATCGAACGCATAACTAGAAATATCGGGAACCTGAATTATGTCTGTGGTTTGAAGGTTTTTTTTTACTACCCTGTATGTTTATCTTTCTCAAAACGTAAACGGATTTGATTTTGTTCGTTTAGAAAAAGGGTCAACCACTGAACATAATTTTTCCAAAGCCATATTAGCTTCAAACAGGATTAATTTGTATCAAGAATAGTGCTTTATAAACATAAAGCGTCATCGCATTAACCTAACTATATAATAGTGCATGGGCGTTAAGCAGTTTTTTGTGTCCCCTAAAAAATTTTTGAAAAATGAAGACGACCCTTTTTTTAATGACCGGTTGTTCCAATTTTAATAAATAACAATAAATTAATTTTATAACTTAATTAATTTTTTATTGTTCGGTTTAGTTGTTTCATTTCTTTTGTATTTTTTCCTTGTTTCTCAGATTTACATTTACTTGCGTTACTTCGTGTGTATTTTTTGTACGAATGTCGTATATTATTGCTGTCAATAAATTTGATTTGATAATAGCTCGAGGGTGAAAAGTTTCAAATACCTCCTGCCATTTAATCAGTTTTAATGGTGATTTAACACAATATCTCACCCACTCAGGCAATACCGCGAAATCATACGCCTACGGAGTTAAATGACAAATTGAATATACTTGAGAAGCGATTTCGTGTGGAGTCCACGATCGAAATACATCCGAGGATAAAATTGAGTAATGGAAATAGGTTCATTGAGATGGGAACAGTATTATCGATAGACGGATAGTAGGATACAACTAAGTAGGAGCACGTAACGTCAAATCAACAGGTGTATTAGATTTTATAAACGAGAGTTCTAGCAAGAACGAGAAAATAAACAGATGCAAGCACAGGAACAATTTATAAACATTGCACGACTTTTTTTTACATCGGATTCAAGTGACTACTATTTTAGTATCGAAAAACAATGATGTTGCGTAAACGCAGTTATTCAAAGTCATCAACATGTTACCTACTCTTCAACTCAAATGAAAGAATACATAAAATTCACTTACTTAGTGTCAGGTTATAGATAGTCACTTAAAGTAAAGTAACCATGCTATCTGTTATGATAATTGATTTTATGTTAGGGTGACTAGGTACTACGTCAAAATAAAAACCGTGCCCACTTCTGTGCCTCCGGTTTCTTTTCCCACATTATAACAAAATTTACTTTTAGAACAACCACCTTTTACTTGCTATCTGTTTACAAACTTTATAGATTTTTTTTAAAAGATGGAAGTTTTTTTTATATTAAAATAATATTAATTTCATTTTTATAGTCGCAATGAATCGAAATATTGAGAAATCTTAAACGACTGATTAAGAAATATGTAACAAGACTCCAAAAAAATTACCTATTGAGCTATATCAGGGTACATAGGAAAGTCCCTTTAACCTGAAAATATTTTTTAACGTGGAAAGCTACAGCTAGCGACCAATCACAGAGCCCCCAGTGGCGAACTTTGGAAGTTAGCCAATACAAATCAAAAACTAAAAGATTAAAAATTTCAATGAGAAAGTTGTTGCCAAAATCGTAAAATAAAGTAGAAAAATAATTTCATGAAAATGGGTCTTAAATATTCGTGGAGATATAACCAAGTGAAAATAGCACTTTTTCATGCCTCAAAAAAGAAAAAGTTCGAAAATTTACAAGTGTTTTAGTGTTATCAAGTAGTTTTTAAATTTTTAGATAAATTAAGACAAATGTTAACTAAAAAAATCATAGAAACTTGTAAATTTTCTTTTTTTTTCTTTTTTGAGGCTTGTTAAAGTGAGCCATTTTTACTTGTTAATATCTCCACGAATATTTAAGACCCATTTTCATGAAATTCTTTTTCTACTTGTTTTTTACGATTTTGACTATACCGTTACCTTAATTGCATTGGTGTAGCTTTACCCGTTAAAAAGTATTTTCAGGTTTAAGGTGACGTAATATGATATTCGTTGCTTTTCATACAATACATTTAGAATTAGAAATAAAGGAAATTTTTATGCTTTGCATTCAAATTCTTAGCTTACATGTGAACTTTTATTCTAATACTATTCAGCTATTTCCGGATATTTCTTTAAGAAAAGCACGCATTCTTCTAGTTTATCAATCTCAAGGAATTACGCAGAACAGGTTTCGTTCATAGAATATATTATACGAATATTCAGAAATTTCCAAGAATCGTTTTGAAGGATTCAAAGACGTAGTGAGATTCTCCAGAAAAATTCACTGGGGAACGGAATCATCATGAAAACGAAAAGAATCAGTGGTTTCTCTCCGAGTTATTCGTCATATTATGCGGTAAGAATTCAAGGAAAAGTTCATTCTAAAAATGCCTTTTGAGGAGAGGTATGAGAGAGCGTACAAATATTCTCTTTTGGGACTAAACTCTAGATATAAGGGAATATGATTGCTCTCAAGCTTTAAAGGCCATTCCTAAACCTATAAAACTTTAGAAATATGCAAAACATGATGGAAAACTAATGATAGTTTACAATAGCATAAAATCCACAATGTTAAGTTTAATAAAAAAAAATTCTAAACCAAAAATTTATGAACTCGGATATAAACCATTGACCGATTTTTTCTTAATATTTATCATTTTGAATAAATGCCTAAATTAAGAAAACGTAAATATTTAAAAATCCTGGAAATTAATTTCGAAATATGGAATCTTACACACCTTTCAAAAGAGTTATTGATATAAAGATTATCATTCCAAATTGTTAAAAATGGTTTTCAAGATATAAACGCTTATTATCGCATTTTTATGCAAATGTATTCCAATGCATTATTTTAGTATTTCATATTTTATAAAATTATTCCATATGTATTTTTTAAATATTTAAATCTATTATGAATTCAATTTTCAAAACAATATCTTTATTTCTGTTATAAATAACATCCCTTAACTTAATACAGAATAGAAGTTAATTGGTTTTCATTTTAACTTTTTTTTAGTAAATCGATAGATTAGTATACCTATAGTTTTTATTTCTTGATAATAAATTAAATGTTATTTTTTTATAAACCGTATTACTCAGCGAATAACTTTTTAATTTAATCAAATAAAGAGTAACTTAATACATAAATCAGAGCGATGATTTTATTTAACAAACAAATGATTAAAAAAATTAACCATTACAAATGATTAAAAAAATAAAAACTTCATCATTAAATTCAAACCCTGGTTTAAAATATTCAAATCTAGTGTAAAAAAATTTATATTTCATGAATTTAATCGCTACCCCATTTGATCTCACTTTATTTACAACTTATTCGAAGCTTTGTAATGTAAATGACGATCAAATCGGTACAGCAGATTAATGTCAAACATAGAAATAGCAACTTACAGTTCTTTGACGTCCATTGGCAGATTGTCTGGAATAGCTTTCAGTTCTCTGTTTTCACAGAATAAACTTTTCCAGGAACATTGACATGGAGGAACCCCTTGGGACAACTCTAAACAATGGAGGAAAGGTTTCTATTCAGATTATTTTAAATAAAGGTTTAAAGATGGTTTAGTGATAGTTAACTTTATTTATAGGTACATAGGGGGACGCCCATTTATTACGAGAGCTCAAATTGGGGGTTCGAAAAAATATTCACAAATCTTACTATAGGAGAGAAGGGGCCAATAAGCTCAAATAACAAGCTCCAAAACTCTGCAAAGCCAGATTCCTTGCATAGAGTACATAAAAATTACCTCAAGAATAAAATTACAACTAGACTGCAATGTTACTTACCTTGGATAAATAAAACAAAGTAAACCCAGCACGGTGTCTGAATTTTGAGTGAAATTAAAACCGTCAATTTAAAAATATGATTTTTTGATGTAATATTCGGGTAGCGTTACTATAGGTACTTTATGAAATTTGCAAAAAAAAAATATGAATTTTGTACAACCTTTATTTTTTATTTACTACTATATCATTTTAATTTGGTCAATAATCTCACAATAATTTGGAAAATAAATATCTCACAATATTCCCCCGGGGCTGTGCTTTTTAAATCTTTCATTAAAATAATTTACCATGATAGAGGCATTGTCATGGTGAAAAGTCTAAATAATACGTTTAAAGGATAGCAAATGTAGCTTATTTTCAGATATTAATAATGCAATAATAAACATCTTTGCTTTCATCTGTGCCTCAGATTTTATGAAATTTTGAGCTATTTTATAGAAGAACATTTCCTTTTCGAACTTTGAATGAATATTTTATAACTTTTGTGAATGATGCGTTTCCCAAGCATGGATGTCTTACATAAATAAAAGTTAAGTTTATCTAAAGAAATACTTACTGCAATCTTTTAATTTCTTTTGATCTCTATCCTCATCGGGTCTTTTCTGGAATAAATTGTTGTAGTACTCATCCCGGTGTTTGTCAGCTACAAAAAAAGAAATTATTAACATAAATTATTGGAGTCTGTTCATACTTTTTTAAAAATGTGTTTTGAAATTCATGATGATGATACGGGTTATGTGGGAATACTGATTATAAATAGAAGGAAAATGTTATTTACCTTTCTAACTTTAAAAAATATTATAATACATAAAAGTTAGTAACATAACTGAAAATTTTTCATAATTTGTAACAAAGTTTAGTTTAAATGCAGTTTAAATAAATTAAGAACGTTTAAAAAGTTTGAGTATTCTCGGCTTTATTTATTTGACATGATATTTTGTACAAATAAAAAAAAAACAAATCGATAGTACTTGTACGAAAATAATTTTGGCACAAGTACTATCACTGCTAAAGTGAAAGGTTCGTAAAAAGAAAACCCTCAAAAGGTTAATGTAAGAATAATTTTTAATGATCTTTTTAATGCATGGCATTAAAAAGCTCATTAAAATTAAAGCTCATTTAATGCATTAAATATTTTCAAAAATTAGAAAAGGCTTAAGCATCACATACTACTATTAACCTTTTCTTAAGTAGCTGAAACACTTCATTAATTTGGAATTTAAGGATCAGCTTATATTTTTACGTAGCTATATAACGCGTTATTCATTTAAAGAAATATGTCATACTGGAAAATTAAGGCTTAAAATGATAAAAAAAAAAAACAACTGTAACTAAAAACTATGTATATAACAACATTGCTGGTTAAGTTAAAGTAAAAAAAAAAAACTAAAAAACTTTTTGCGTTTATTTTTTAAACCTTACAGTAGTGGTATTTAAAAGTGGTTTTATATGTATAAAAAGATATTTCTCCTACGCAAGAATGTGAGTATATTAGCAAAAAAAAGGGCTTTAAATCTCTATTTCACCTACTACTTGAATTACCATTAAAAGTTAAAAACAAAAATAATTAAAAGCAAAGAAATAATATTTGAGAGCCCCTTTAATTTGATGAAGTGGAGACTTTAGATAGTAAATTATTTTGTAAGAAGTTACCCATGGTAGTTTCTTATAACCAACCTGAAAGCAAAATATAAAAAAAAATCAGTTGGAGATTGAGTTACAGAGGCGAGTGGCACAGTCTTTCGATTCATTAAATTCTGTGGCCTATCTGATAGCTGATCCTACTTGTTTTGGTATCAGAATCAGACGCAGTTAATTGGGTCAAAAAAAAAAAAAAAGGAAGAAAAAATTGCGTCTGGTAGGGAACTATGTTTATCAGTCCCTTTTGTAGCACTTAGAAAAAGGAGAAAGGTCAAGAGCTAGGAAATTGAGCCTGGGATAAAATTGGTGTGTTGGAAGTATAATATCAGTTGTGTTCAGTCGTATCTAGGTAGAGCTTATTGTGGAATAAGGGAACGTGTAGCTTTACCTGCATTTCATTACGTACCCATACTACGTGACCTATTTTTTACTATCTTTGACCCCCTTCCCCCCCTTGGTGACCACCTGTAGTATTTTTAGCAAACAGAAAGTTAAAAAATGTTAATTTGGCTTAATTTGTCTTAATTAATTCAGCGCTTGCCTCGTGACGCCAAGAGTGCGTGCCGTGCATACAAGTGCAAAATATATTATCAAGAAGGTCAGTGTGTAAAAGTTATTGTAAAACTTACTGTCTTGTGTAAAAGTTATTGTAACAGTAACTTAATTTACAAAAACAAATATTTTTTCTTTATTTTTTGACTACGTGACGAAACCCCAAACCCCCCCTCCCCCCTGTGACCAAGCGTGGTATTTTGAAGACCCCCCTCCCCCTTAAACAGGTCACGTAGCATGGGTACGTTCCCTAAGCGACTTAGGGGACAATCACTAATTACAAAAGCTCAAAATATGGGGGAGGGGTTTGCCAAAAATCTTATCAAATCTACTAAAGAGAAGTAGGATTAATAAAAAAATCTCACATCAAATTCAATTTCTTCTTTTTGATCTTTTTAGTGAAAGAAAATTATTTGAAAAATGTGTCATTTTCATTTGAAATAAGTAATTTTATTTAAATTTTTAATTAACAGTCATAAAACTGCTTAAATTAGTTGAAGTTGGAATTATGGTTTTATAGAAGGCTTTAGAAAGTATTAAAACTTAATTGTTAAGGGGCATGAAGCAAAATAAGCGAACATATCAAAGAAATTTTATCATTCAAGAGCTACGGAGAAAATCTCGTGTAAAAGGAGGGAAGTACACCACATCTCATTAACAGAGCAATATTCCCAGCCATCAGCGTCGGTGTTATCCAGCAGCTAAAGAAAGAAAAATTAGATAAAACTATGTAGGCTTATACGGCCGGAGTTATAATTAAAAGGAAATTCTTCCGGGCTTGTTGGCCGTAGTCTCGTAGATGTAAAAGTACTAAACGTTTCGACCCCAACTGCGGGAGTCATCTTCAGTAGAAAGTTAAAAGTCTTACTTACTTTTAAAGAAAAATTAGCTTTTGTCCGACCCTGATTGGTGGAATCCTTTGAACAAAGACACAACACACGCCCTGATGGCTGTGAATATGGTTTAAGTCTTACAAAGGAGAAGGAAGGGGTCTAGGGTCCAATTTTTTGAAGAAAGAAAGACCACCTCATGTAATAAAGGAAAGTCTACCTGTATTAACCTATACTTTTGGTCACATTTACAAACGTTTCAGTTAACCTAGCTTTATTCTAAGACTTTAAAATGGGACATTAGATTTTGATTCCTTTTCATTTCTTAGTGCACTTAGCATTTTTAGGGGGGGGGGGGTCCAAGATAATATAAATTAATTTGATAGTTATATGTAAAGTAAAAATGTAATTATAATTTTAAATTTATCTGCTGTTTTATAGGCAAAAACTTAAAAAGTACACCAAAGGAGAAAGAAAAACTGCTGAGAGAATTTCTGCGAACGCCTATCAAAATCCATTCGATTTAATCGTTAGCTGTAAACCGTGATTGACAGTAACTTTCTACTGTGTGTCTTTTGAACGCAGCGGGACAGCAAATATTTTGTGCGACCTTGGTTTCCCGTCAAATCCCATTTGCTTACAGCATCCCTCTTGCGGTGCTTCAACCAATCAGCAAAGAGTATTTTAGTAAATTCGCACTGCTATCGTGATGCTTGGATATTTACTGCCCACGCATAAACACAGGAAAATGGTTTTGTTTCGTAGTTGTAATTAAGTTTGTGGTAGCAATATTTGCAGAGAGTTAGTGCTTGAGTGTTAAAAATACTACATAGTATGTTTACGATTTGTCTGTGTGAGTAATCGTCGTTAGAGTTTTTAGTGTTTACCTAAAACTCTTGCTTGTTTAAGAGTTTAACAGACTTTGCTTTAAACTTTTGGTTTGGGGAAGACGGGGTAAATTGAACTGGTGAAGGTCCTTGTCCTGATTTTTTAAGTAGTAGTTTCTTTTTTTGCGACTTCCCTACAAATTTGTACTATTTCCATTATAAAAACAAATGGTGCTCGGAAAATTGTAACTTGATTTGTAAATATTTACCTGTGCTCCACAGCATTGCATTAGTTATTTACACCAGTCGAAAGCCTTTTTTGCAATGTTTAATGAAATTACAGATGTATATAGGGATGTAGGGTGCCTCTTACTTAACCATATCGTAATTGGGGCATTTCACAGTACTTGTGATATTTTGGGAAATTACATGATTTTTTTTTTCATTTTGATCTTTTGTGTGACACTTTCATCCATGTATTTTGTATTGATTTTTTTGTTAATAAATTCGAATTTTGTAGAGTCCGTAACTTATTTTGTCTCTTAATATTATGTACTAAAAAAAATTTTTTTTTCCAAAACTTTCTGTGCTGATATTAACCCAACCTGTTAATAGAGAAATTTTTAAAATTTGAAATTTATATTACTACGTTAATAGGCATGTTAATTAAATGTCACGGATTCTACAAAATGCACAAACCAAACATCATGAATGGCGCCATTTAGTAAAACCAATGTTCAAACTCTAAAATAATAAACTACATTTTTTAACATGTTAGCTTATAAATATGTTCTTCCTAGTTAAAGTAATAAGGCTAAAAATAGAACTCTACATTTATATAACTGACGTTCACTGCTCTTCAAGGAATTAGAGAAATGCTTAATGATTTGACATCGGAAATTTAACGAATATTATTGATCTGGCTACTGGCGTAACTAGCTCATACTGAAAATAATTACAGACACAGAAACTAACTACGTAATTTCAACCAGTTGATCCAAAGTGGATTGATCTTTGAACGACACCGGTGGTTCAAATCCCGTATTTTAGCTGCTAAATGCTAAATTAGAGCTGTTTTGGCTTCAGGGTTGAATATTAAGTACTTCAGTTTATGTCCTCCCACATCCTATTTAAGTTAATGCACGTAAAATGACTGCGGCTTTCAAGTGCATCTGAACGTGAAAAGGGAGAAAGTTCATTAACTATTCGATTAGGGCATTAATAATATGTCATCTCATAAATCTTTCCGCTCGCAACCCTCTTTCGAATATCGAGTTGGTTATGGTCAGGTTGTACTACTCGGATATAGGAGAATGTTGAGCGAGGTAGTAGTATTACGAGGGTTAGCTTTTTAATCTCTGGTTTAACCCTAGAGTTATATTCCGGAAGTATGTTTAAGTTTAGATAATTTAAAAAGCTCATTCAATCTTTACAGTTTATGGGGTAAAGGGAATATAAGGTTGGTTGGCCAGGGAGGGAGTCAAAATGGTTGTGTTTCTGAGAGTAAAATTTGGGATATTTTAAATACTGGTAGACAGAAATCATATTTTAGAAGTGGTTAGCTGTAAGATAGTATACTTTTCAATTACCTATACTCGAAATTGTTAATTGTTCCAGATTATGCTCGAATAAAGGATGACCGACTACCTTATTCCTAATTTTTGAATAACTGGATAGGTATTTTTAAATTGAGATTTGTGCCTCCGTTTTCCAATCAGAAACGGTCTTTCATTTCTGTGAGAAATAACTTGGTAGTAAGCTAAACCGATGTAGGTCAATTATATCGAAATATAACTTGCTCGTCTTCCTTGATTTCGGATTTTCATTATACCCTCAAATAAGCTTTGATTTTATACGCGATGGTCGATACGGAAACAAGGGCCGATCTCACCAACCTTCAGTTAATGTTAATCTCCAGTTAAAACGTGTCTAACTGGCATTAGCGGCGTACAGCGATTCAAAAGAACCAATAGGAAGCCTCGAAAACGACCGCTTTAGTCGCTAATGCCAGTTAGACACGTTTTAACTGGAGATTAACTTTAACTAAAGGTTGGTCCTAAGTGTGACGATTGAGAAATAGAGAGATAAACTCACTGCAGTTCCACTCGTCCGATCCGTCCTCGCAGTCCTTGTAGTCGTCGCAGATGAAGCGCTGCTCGACGCAGATCTTGCTGCTGTTGCACACGAAGTAGCCCGGGTGGCAGTCGAAGGAGCGACGCAGACGAGAGTCCACGACCGACCAGCCCAGCGACACTGCAAGAGATGCAAGTATCACACTGTAATCGTCGAAAAACGGCAGCAAAAGATGACAGAGCTCTTCTGTGCTAAGGGATTTCTCAGCCGAATTGAACATTTCTGTATACAGGAATATTCTGGCAACTTTTTCTTGTATGTATCTTGCGACATAACCCATAATGTTTTCAGTAGGTCTGCAGACAATATTTAGCTAAATAAATAGAATATTTTCGTTGGCTAAGTTCCCAAAAGTTGCCAGGAGATCGTGGTAAACAGGAATGGTTCAGTGAACAGAAAAATCCCGTGTACAGAAAAGCTCTGGCAACTTTTGCTGCTGGAGCTTTTTTTGTTTCTTGACAATTATTTTTACTGTTTGTGCGACGAGTTCTAGAGAGTTCAAACATGACCATCTCTAGACACATAAGGCCAGAGAAGCTAGAAATTTTGAGTGACGTTCTGCCTACTATTTTGCGTCATCATCGCTTTTTGGACAACAGCGCAACTCTAGTCTGAAATCTTGCATGCTCTCTTCAGACTGGAGTTGCACTGTTGTCCAAAAAGCGATGATGACGCGAAATAGTAGCGAGAACGTCACTCAAGATTTCGAGCTTCTCTAAATTTAAATGCTTGAAATTTCCTAACTAAATTTTTATCCTTATTCATCCATTAAAATTCAGATTACTTGAACTGCTTGAAAGACCTGACATAGTGAAGGAAATTCAAACACAAGGGCCAAATTTAGACCTTAATCCCTACCTCTCGCAAAGGAAATGCGATACTACTTTAAAAACTCAACAGAAATATTTTTAACCCACAAAAGTGCCAAAGGTTTTTCAAATTACACTCCTAAAGTGTTAATTACAAGTCTAAAAGCTATTGAGAGACATGAAAAAACCATTTAATAAATCAGAAGTTGAAATTAAGTCAACACGAACTGATTTATAAGCATAGATTTATTCCAATTATGCAATCAAGGCTAAATGGAACGTTCATTCCATTTTAATCAGATCATTTTAATTCCCGGATGTCACTTCAATTTCACTCACCCTTAATAAAGCTATACAAACTAGTAGGATATTAATTTTTTAACAAATTTAATTTAACTGACAAATAGTTGATAAGAAGGAATTACATTTGATTAAATTATTACGATTGTAAATGCCTTTAAAAAGACACCCACTCAAACTTTCCAATCGATAACTATATTACACACTCCACCTTCATAGATAGAAAACGATAGTAAAATTCGATTAAATAATTAGATAACATTTAATCATTTTTCTGAGTTTGTTTTGTTTGACTTCAAATACCTCATTTTATAGCTTTTACATAGGGTACGATAAAATAATTTAATGTTTTCTCTTACAAAGGTCTAAAAATTAAAAAAAATATTTGAATCGTCAGTTAGAAATAGGGAATAACCAAGTTTTAAGAAAATCGGGGGAAAAAATCTGTATAAGTACCTAATAAGTGTAAATAATTTCAGATAATTATTAATAAGTACAGAGAATGATGAGTATAAAATATGATTCAAAGATAATAAATTGGTTTTACGTTATTTTATTTATTCATTAAAATTTTTTTTGTATCAACATCAAAATTTTCTATGGTTGTTGTTTACTTTATATCTTGTTTCACATGAATACGAAATGGTCTAAAAACAGTTATGATTATGGTTTTAAATTTTAAAATATTTGAGATGCTTTAACATTTTTTTGTAATTAATAACTGGAAACCATTAATTGTTGAATAAAAAGAAAATATCCCGTAGGAGTTGAAGAATATAAAAATTTATCACAATAGAAATATTTAAGAAGTTCACTGTCTCCTTTTTCAATAAATTTATTGTAATTAAATTGTAATTTAATTTAAACTTGAAATAAAACTCTTTTAATTAAAATTCGTTTACATTTTGTACCATTGGGAATATTTTATTGCAGTTTTCTTTTAAATAAATGCATTAATATTAAACTAATAATTAATATCTAACCTTAAGCTACCACATCAATACTCATAAAAAAGAAATGTTAAATGAATTAGAGAAAGAGAAATATTTTTTGGGATGTTAAACATTAGCTCTTAATATGCACTTTTATTGTTAATAAAAATGGTAAATTACATTTCTTCTATTAATCATAATTCAACTAACTATACTTCCCAGTGAGCACAGTACGTAGCGAATACGTCCAGATTACGAATTCGCTACATCGCGAATATCTCAACTTTTGGTAGTTTTTTTGTAGCGATGTCACCACCTTTTACATCGCCACGACAAAAATGGTACAAAAAGAGTACCAATTTCTGCTTTAGAGTTTACCTAATTGGGACGTATTCGCTACATATGTAGCGAATACGTTTCATTACGGACGAATTTCGTCTCTTATAGGTGCTCTTTACATCCCATTTAGATCCGTCCGATGTCAAAAATTCCAATCCGCTGCATAAAACAGACGTACGGTTTTGGTACGAAATAGGGACGCTTTATGTACTCTTTACATCCCATTTAGAGCCCTCCGATGTCAAAAATTCCAATCCGCTGCATAAAACAGATGTACGGTTTTAGTACGAAATAGGGACGATTTATGTACTATTTACATCCCATTTAGAGCGCTCTGACGACTTTAGTACCAATCCGCTGCATAAAACAGACGTACGGTTTTAGTACGAAATAGGGACGATTTATGTACTATTTACATCCCATTTAGAGCCCTCCGATGACTTATGTCCCAATCCGCTGCATAAAACAGACGTACGGTTTTAGTACCAAATAGGGACGATTTATGTACTCTTTAAATCCCATTTAGAGCCCTCAGATGACTAAAATCTCAATCCACTGCATAAAACAGACACACATGGACAGTTATGAAATGTATTAAGCGAGTACGGCAGTATAACAGCCGCTTTCAACCAACCCGCTACATAAAATAAACGTATACCTGCATTATATTTAGCAAGTTTTCATGTTAATTTTTTTTTTCCAAACCGAAATACTTGATCAAACTTAGAAAACTTGCTAAATATAAGGCAGGTTACGTTCGTTTTATGTAGTGGGTTGGTTAAAAGCAGCTGTATTACGGCCTTACTTGCTACATAATGCATTTCATAATTGTCCATGTATGTCTGTTTTATGCAGAAGATTGAGACTTTTGTCAATAATTCCAGTTAACAAAATGGTTGCACTTCCTCCACCCATTTTCTTCAGAATCTCCACCTGAAATGCACTGAAATGAATTGGCACACTCGATAATTATAAATAAAATTTATTTTATTAAAAAAGATTTAATGGAAAATAAAAAATAGTTGCATGAGTAGAAATCTAACAAAGACCAAGACTAAATTCAAAAAAGTAATAACAGCATGAGCACTAGGTTTTTGAGACAATAAAACAGTAGAGTTTGAGCTGTAGCGTTTCTTCTTTTTTGTACAGAGCATTTTCTCGTAATAGGAATGTCCTGATTACGATCAGGTTAGGACAACATTTGCTGTCCGGTTTTGGAAATTTTTCGCCTTAACTGGGATGAGCCCAATAGGTCCACTTTTGGGCAACAATTGACATTTCGAAAAAAAGCAATTTTTGGTAATTTCTCGTCTTAAAAGCGATATCCAGATTTCATCCCCTTTATGACAACATTTGACGAACCGTTTTGGTAATTTTTCTTCCTAAAATTGATGAGCCGAATTACGTACAGATTAGGGCAACATTTGCCATCCAGATCTGGAAATTTTTCGCCTTAACTGGGATGAGCCCAATACGTCCACTTTTGGGCAACAAATTGACATTTCAAAAAAAGCAATTTTTGGTAATTTCTCGTCTTAAAAGCGATATCCAGATTTCATCCCCTTTATGACAACATTTGACGAACCGTTTTGGAAATTTTTCTTCCTAAAATTGATGAGCCGAATTACGTACAGATTAGGGCAACAATTGCCATCCAGATTTTGAAATTTCTCGTCATAAATCGGATGAGCCCAAATACGTCCATTTTTGGGCAACATTTTACGTACAATTTTTGAAACTTTTCGCTTTAATAGGGATGAGCCTGAATACGTTCATTTTATGCCAACATTTGACATCCCATTTTTGAAATTTCTCGACGTAAACGTAGTCGCTACAAATCCGCGACAAAGTCGACGAAGATAGGACGAAAATGGTACATGTGTGCTCACTGGGTTATTAGTAAATCCAAAGAAAAAACAAATAAAAAGGATTTGCTTGGAGAAATCTTTTTGAAAAGGAAACCAAGAAAAGAATCCTTTTATTTTTCTTTAAAAGCGAAAGGGCACTCATATTCATTAAGATTTCAAATCTTGATAAACTGGATTTTTCTTACCTTTCAATGTTATTCCACTTTTACATTTTGATACTTTCGAAGAACTGAGGTTAATTAACCTGGATTTAGCTCATACTACAAGATACGACAAATAAAAAAACTTTTACTTTCTTGTCGGGTATAAGAAATATATGCTCAGATACAATTTGTAACGAGGAAGCTTTGACATGTAAAACATGCCTGACTTGACATCTCTAGCTTATAGTTTCTAAGCCTTGCGTACAAGTATTAGTCAAAAAAATATTTTTGATTTTTTTTAGTCATACTCTATGTGTTAGGGGAAAAGAGGGTAAGAGACGCACAAAAATGATTTTGGGCTATAAAGTCGAGAATTTATATGCTTGAAGTTTACTGAACGTAAGTTTATTGACTCACAAATCGACCTTAAAAAAAAAGGAAAATCTTACACCTAACAAAGATATGTAAAAATAAAAAAGAAAATAAAAAATTTAATGTGTACTTATGCTCGACGTGGCGGGTAATACCTCAAATTGGTATTCACTTTGAAAGCGATCATTAGTTCTTTATTTTGAAAACAATTAAGATTCCTCCGTAGAAAAATTAAATACTAACTCAAAGAAACCATATTTTACCTGATAAATAAAATACAGAATGTATGAAAATAATATGACAATCTTATGATACATGTGTCCATGTGATCATACTTGCTCCCTCTTATAATGTTGCCAACAGGGAAAAAAACAGCTACTTACTTTTACCCTCCTTTCCCCTAGTAAGTTTTGTGTTTCCGATTTTTGGCTTGAAAATTGTATTGTTGTGGGTGTGTATACTGTTTTTCAACAAGATACTTATAAAAACAAATCATTATTATTTAGCATCGTTTTTTAAATGAAAATAGTTGCGATAAGGTAAGTACTACTGATAACTTTGTCTTTCAAACTAAAATGTTGTTCAGAAAATGAGAAAAAATACGAAGAGTGAAACTTAATAGTTTTGACAAACAAAAGACGAAAAAATAACAAGGTCTTAAAGGGAATATCACTGATACTTTATTTTCTTCTATATAAAGAAGTAAAGAAGGATGTGTTTACTAATAGAAAAGGCTTCAAGATTAAAAAAAAAAACTAGAATTTTAGTAAACAATACTTATTGATACTTTCCAATAAAGGATTTGAAAGATTTAAACTTCAAAAAAGCATCAAATTTTTCAGATGGTATCTAATATTCTCTCTTTCAATGTATTACCAACAATACAAAAAATAGTACAGTTACTTTTAAAGTAGGGAAATCAGCAGCAAAAAAATTCGTTATATATATACTTACTCTATTTTTTTTAATGAAGCTGTGACTTCTTCATTCAGTAGAGCATAAAGCCAGATTTAGTAATAATTTTCAAAGTAGTAATTTTTTTCAATAATTTTCAATACAAAAATTGTGAGCCATTACAATATAATTCTAGATTGTTGATTTGTCATGACATTTTCATAGGCGATTCTTTAATTTTTACATCGCAATATTTTATAATTTAAACTGTCTTAGAAGTAATAGTAAATGAATGAACTGAGAATTGAACAAAGAATGTCAAAGTGTAAGAAATTTCAAAGAATGTCTATTTTAAGTCCCAAAGGAAAAAGAATTCACAAGCTCCCCCTTTTGAGATAATTTTTCTTACTTAACGTTTCTTATACGATCGCTTGATAAAGTTTTAGCCGCGGACAAATTTTCTTCGAAACCTCATTGTATGCATTTGTTTGAAAAATAGCATTTAAGGGCTTCCTTTTAAAGTATTTTGAAGCTGCTAACGATTAAGGTTTCAAATAGATTTCACTAATGTTACTGTAGTACAGACATTCATTTTTTTTGACAAAGGAAAACCGCAAGGTTCCGTTTAAAGAATACAACTTGCAACAATGTATCTAAAGTTCTTCTAAAGAGGTTCGATAGATGTCCTTTTACTACTAACATTGAAAAGATTAAGGACCTTGTTAAAATGTAATAGTAATAAAATATATGTAGGCGTAGTGAGTTTTGAACAAATAGACAAGAGGGTTTCTTGTTTCACATACAAAAAATCGAGTTTCATCTTTCAAAGAAAAGTTTTCAACTTCAAACAGAGTATCTTCTCTAATTTACTGAAACTTAACAAATAATTTAAATTTAATCAGTAGAGATACAAAATTAACCTTCATTATAAAAAATTTGTAAATAAAAAAATAACTCTTTGGCATGAATATATGTACTTATTATAAGATAATTTTAGTTAAAATAGGTTTCAAAAGGGAAAATTTGATTAATTTAGACACTGAATAAAAATGTGTCCTTAATTTCAGCATTAAGCCAACCTCTGGAAATCTAAGGTTTGTTAACACTAAATCCCAATTTATTAAACTCAGAACCCCTTAGTACAGGGCCGTGTTGTGGAAAAATCGCGCCCGGGGCGGATGGCTTTTTTGGCACCCCCCTTGAGCCCCCTCCCAAACATAATTTCTTTACATTATTCTCAGATAGATTCGCAAAAAAATGTTTGGGCAAAAATTTGGCGCCCCCTGAACACGTTCATCGTGGTTCCGTTGGAAAGTATTGAAGAATCTACGAAGTCCAATGCTAAAATAATTTTAAATTGCAAAATACTAAAATAATAAATTGCAAAAAAAAAAATTCGGGCACAAATTCAGCGCCTCTCTTGAATACCTGAATACTGCGCCCGGGGCGGACGCCCCCTTCGCCCCTCCCTTAACACGGCCCTGCTTAGTAGGAAATAAATACTGCATAAAGTTAAAGATACGAGTAAATGTCTAAAATATTAAGAGAGACCATGATTTATTTCAAGTTCACAATACAAATCTTATTATTATGAATTAAATCTCAAAGTGTCAGTTTCTGGTGCCACTACCCTATTTTCCTCATTACAAGCAGGTACATAGCACCACAGATTACTACAAATTCTTCTGAAGTTTCTCTTCAAAACAACCCAATGAAAATTCACAAAATGCACGCGCAAACACCAACACAATTCTCATAAACAGACTAAATTTAGAATTTAAAACCCCCAGTGCTGATACTCCTTATTCCTCCAAAAAAAAAAAAACTTTTTCACTGCTACAGAAAAAAAACAACTTACACTCCTCCAGATAATGGAAGTAAAGAAAACGCTGCAGCTACAAGATTTGTAGCCGTACGAAATATACTTCACGTGGGCGGGTATCTTAAGCCCCGTACAGCACAAAATGAAGAAAAATTTAGCAGAGAATAACACGTCTTTGAATGCACGTTAGCTTGACTTAATGGATTGTCAATCAGTTCACTAACTTTGCAATTTCCCAAGTTAAAACGTAGACTTCGCTGCTATTTATAATATTCTTGCTGTCCATATAAAAGCTTAGGTGGGGATGCTCTATCCCCGGGTAAAGGGGAATCAATACCCACCTACGCAAGTTACTGAAATGTAAGTTCTGACATTAGAGAAGTCGCATTTTCTTATGTAGTATTTTGAATTCTTGGAATTCAAAGAAGGTGCTGCATTTGTGTTGGAATAGAAGTTGATAAATTTGATTCACTGATTAAATTTCTTTGCAATCAACTTTAATACGTTATCAGTTTTTATTTTGTTGTCGATATATGATTTTCCTTTTTCTTGAGAGATTTCAATTGAATCGTCAGTTAGAAGAAGGGAATAAGTCCAAAAACGAAGTTTTGAGAAAATCGAAAAAAAAAACTGTATAAGTAATGGAATTTTTATCCTATAGCCTCCAAATTTTTACAGGGAATTCATGACACTGCTAAGAATACAGAACAATCATCGAAAAAAATATAAGTGTATTTAAAAATGTTTTACAATTAAAAAAAAGATGATGGACTTATTCCCTTCTTGAACCTTATGAAATTTCAGATGAACAAAAATCTTAAAAACTACTTAAATTGACAATTAAATTATATTTCTGCTTAGTTCACAGTACAAAAGTGAAAGATAGAAAGACTCTAAGACGAATAAAATGGAGTAAGCGAATATCAATGGAGTCAAATATTCATTGGTTAAAAAAAAGGAAAAACGCTTTTAAATTCAAATCAAATTCTATTTTGGCTAAGTTTACAGGACAAAGAATAAGAAAAGAAAGACAAATTAAGTGAAATTTCAAATTTAATCAAAAAATACAATGAATGGACATTGATTTCGCAAATTCAAGGGGCTATATCTGCTGATAGGGAATAGTTATTTTTTTCCTCTTTACACTCATGTGCAGAGCGAAGCTTTAAGATTTTTTTGCTCACAAAAAGTCAATTTGCCCTTTCTTTGACTTATTCCCTTCTTCTAACACTGACGATTCAATTATTCTCTTTTGTGAGTCGAACTCAGCCTCTTTCAGTGACAATTCAAGTTACGGGGATTCACTTGCGTTCAAATTGTAGAACAACAAATTCTTCAAAATTTTGGTATAATTTAGAAATAAATAAGTACTTAATTTAAAAAATAATTGAAGTAAAATAAAAGTTCTTTGTGACTAGTGTATTATGATGAAAACTACGCCAATATTTTTATCGAAAAGGTCTCAGTGTGAGAAGTGTAAAACATTAAACCGATATATCCCCCAACTAAGGCAAATAAAAGCATGTAATAGTAATAATAGTAGTAGTAGTAGGTATATAATGAAAATTGATTTTTTAGAAACATAGGTATACACTTTGTAACAAACGGTAGAACTTAAAACCTTTTGTTTTAATTTAAAAGAACAATCTGCTTGATCTTCGTGAAAATTCCATTCGTTAAACTACAGGAGAAAACCATTTAGTACAAAGTTAATCATTAGTGTGAGACATTTCGCCCTTTGATGTAGTTTAGCAAACGTTTGCAGTTTCCCTCCTTCACTAACAAAAGATTATCTTAGTTTTAAAAGACTTGTTACTTCGTTAATTATTTGAAACTAATCCCTTGACATTCCTTTGAAGAAAGTACGGAACAATTTTGTGAAACTCCCTTTTCTTACTTTGACATGATCTTCTATTGCTCTTCGCAGTAACATTTTACTAAAAAAATTAAATTTTTCATATATTTTTATATTTTTACGAGTTTTATAAAAATCTTCATTGGGTTATTACAATAAAAAATCAATTTACTACTTAAAGTACGTGTTTAAGTTTTATGCACTTTTAATTACTTTTCCAGATTAAACTTAAGATGTAATTTGTCTTAAATATAATAATGTCTTACTATTACTACTTTACTTAAATATAAATAATGTCTTAAGTGTCACAAAAAAATTACAAGCATCTACATCATTGGTTCCCAACCGGTGGTCCGTGGAGAGACCCGGATGCACCATAAAAAAATCCTATAAATAATACAAATTTGAATGAATTGAACAAGAAAAGATTCAATTATACTTTCGGCAACTGTTGAATCAGTGGGGATAGTAGTCACCACTAAATTAATAACAATTTTTCTTCTAGTATAAATATTTAAAGTGAATTTAGGAGTTCGGTAAAAAGGTAGACACAAAATTTTGGGGATTTCGAAGATTTGCTTATCTCACAACACAGTTACTAGTTTTCGTGAGATATAATAAGTTTTTCTTAAAATATTGTTTCATAGCATTATATAAAATTCTATGCTTAATTATGGATAATAAACTTTCATCTTGCTACAAAGGGTGGTCCGTAGACTTCTTTGAGTTGGGAACCATTGATCTATCTACATTATAGTAGATTACATTCTCAAACAAATCATGAAATTAAAAATACTTTACATTAACAGTTTTCCTTACCTCTTGCTATAGCCATTAGGATAAAAAGGATCTTCTGCATTATGATGATATTAAACTACCATAGGAATCCTGTTTAAAATATAAAAATACTTATATTAGTACGTTTTATAAAAGTTATAAATAAAAAAATCAATGCAAGTTCAGATTAACAGGTGCTTGGCAGTATTTTGGATTCAAGTGAATTCAGAACCTTGGGAATCTTAACTATAGTTAGTCATTTATAAATTTATCAGCTCTGACTTGACAGTCGGTTAATTTGAACTTGCATTATGAAATATTTAATTTTTATCACACACAGTTTTTGGGAAAACGTGGCGATTTTTATACAAAGGACACATTGATACATATTCAATATATCAAAACCTATCAAAGTTATTTAGGTTGCAATGTAACTGAAAGTTGCCTTTATATGCATTTAATATGAATCCGTTAAAAGCTCTAAGTCTATACATTTCAATAAAAGAAACTAAAAAATTTCCGTCAAAAATTTCCAAAAATAAATTTCTAAATAAAGTGTAAAATCTTCCACTTTGTTAAAAATATTCCACTTTGTTGATGTTATTCCACTTTGAAAAAAGAGATCAGTAAATTTCAAAAAGAAAGATCATTTTTGTTACCAATAGGGGATGTACTTAAATTTTAAATAACCTAATATGGTTATTTTTTTAAAAAATAGAGGGGTTTGTTCAAAAATAACCATTGGAGCAAATTATGGTTACTTCAGAGGAAAAAGGATTCTAATTGTTAAAATTTGAATCTTCTGACATCCGCAATCCTTAAGTACAATGGAAATTTAATAAAAGCAAGTAACATTTGAAATCCAACTTCTTGACACTCAAATGTTTTCTATTCTTTTAAATGAAAATCCTTATCAAAATAAACGTGAAACATAATACTGAGAAAGCGCAATTATTCTTTACTCGCATTTCTCTAGAAAAATCATCCCATTATTCAAAAAATTAAGTTTAATTAATGCTTGAAATTAAATCTTGTCTTTAATCTTTTCAATCCTAGCACGCCCGAGATTTTCCTTAAATCCCATAGAAAATTTGGTGAGGCGAGGACTTAAATTAAGCCCAGAGCGGGAAGAAATTTCATTTGCTGTCTTCTATTTTATCAGAGCACCAGCAGAACTTACGGCCTTAGTGCAGTAATTGAATAATTTGAATTAAATATTTGTTTAAAAATACATGTCCTCTCCCATACATTTGGAGTCGTTTTAATTTTCTCTTTCGAATAATTAATCAACTTTCTTAAAAAGCGAGGTATAAACATTCATTTTTTTAATCGGTACATTTAGATATTATTAGTTTTTGTTTTTTTGGGGGTGGGTCTGACTTGCAATGCCGAAGAAATTTAATTGAATTTTTTCCACACAAGAAGATTGCTGAATGGCCTTACGTAAGACTTTTTTGAACCCTTCTTCATCAATATAAGTAAGTTTTCCGTCTTAATTTTTTATGAATTTGATAATATGAGCAGTAGTAGTAGTGTACAGGGGAAATTAAAATATTTTTAGAATTTTACTCCAGAAAACAATGAAGGAAAAAGAATTATTATTATTATTATTATTATTATTATTATTATTATTATTATTATTATTATTATTATTGTTATTGTTTTTTTACAGGCGAGATAGGTTAAAACAATTCAATCAATTACAGGGATAAATACGCTCCCATTTGGAGTTATATAATATTTAAATTATTTATTTTATTAGGCTGTACTTGGATTTCATGATAAATTAAAGAATGACGAGGACTTAGTGGTTAATTGAACGGCATTACTCAACTAGTAATTTAAAAATTAGGCACTTTTCCCATATTAATTTTTTTTAAAACAAAAAAGTAATTTTTAAAACGTTACTGGGTACAGAGCATAAAAGTTTTGTAAAAGGTTATGAACTTACAGGAATCTTATTACTGTAATTTTTTTAAAAGATAATAAGATACCGAACACTGAAGGAATATTTAAATACAAAATGTGAAAAGCTGGGAATTCAATATCACTGTTAAATGATAAAGTTGTATGATGCACCCGTGAAAGGCTCAGCATATCAGTTACAGTAGTACTTTTATAAATCTTAAAGTGGCAATAACTATATTTATTTCATTTTTGTAAAACGTAAAATATTCTTATGAAAACATTTTGCTGATAAGTGCTACGATAAAAACTTCTTCTCGTAAAACAAGTTTTTATATCCTCTTAAGGGAGGAACTTATCTTAAAAGCTGCTACTCACACAATATCACGTATATCTACTCAAAGTGATAGTATAAAAGTTCGAGTAATCTGAAAAATTTAAGTTTCTTTTTAAAGTTAGGGAACACTTTCTTTGTAATTTAGTAACAGACGGTGTAGTTTGTAAAAATGTTGAAGTTTATAAAAATTAAATTCAAATAGAGCTATCATGAGAGTGTATACCTGCAATACACAAATGAAATTATTTTCACAAGACTTTATTTTTTAAGAAGGATTGAAGGGAAAAATTATGTAAATTGCTTTTTTCAACACAATCTTTTATTATGAAATTCTTTAGTAAATATCACTCATTTTCTACTCGTAATATCAAAATAAAAGCGGCCGGAGGTATTAGTTATTTGTAAGACAATTAATTCTAAAGAATTTATTTGAACCCTGGTTTAGTAAGAAGTGCCCTAAAATTGGGTCATAAGAATTTAAACTAACAAGACACACTGTTAGTTTTAAACATGAAGAATGCATTTAAGACTGAAATAAAAGAAATCATGGGATGTTAGGAAATTTCCTTTGATTTTATTTGATTTCATTACTTAAAATGGTATTCTATTAAATTTAATAAAGGAAACCCGAGACTTAAAATTGTCAAGATTTAACAGTCGACTAAATCAGAGCATCGAAGATAAGATTGAAGATCTTTAAAAGAACATGAAAGGAAATAGGGTTCAGTTCTAACCTTTCAAAAATAACGTTTTATTTGATGTTTGAAACACTCAATGACAATATCTTTCAAAAGATCCGAACTCTATTCCCTTCAAAAAAAAAAAAAAAAAATATCACTTCATTTTATCCCCCAATGATATCATATCCTATTTTCTTTTTCTTTTCGAAGATCTTACCAGGTGATTGAACTTCAAATCTTACCACTTTAGCTTACACTTGAAAGCTCATTCCTTCTCGAACGTTTTCAAAGAAAAACATTATTAAAATTCCATCGATATCCTTCCAAACCTAATGTATTGATATGAAATTTCATCATCTGACGTTGGTCTTTCCTGACTTGAATGTTGAATTCGATTTTAAAAATTAATGGCTTTTGCGGTATTATTCCAAAAGTCGAATATTCAAAAAATAACATGGTCTGAAATTGATCGTTATAAAAACAAAAAACCATCGAAATCCGATTGAAAAATATTTTATTGAAACGTATAGATGATTTTATCAGTAAAGGGTTATTATTTTTCAATTAAAAGAGGAAAATAATATTTTAATCATAAACTTTGAATATTTTTTTTCCAGAGTAAAGTCTGATGATTATTTTCTAAGTATCATTTTAAAATTAAGAATTATAAATTATCTTAGCGCTGGTTACAAAAGAGAAAGTTCGTTAATAGAGAGGTATCTGAGTTATTCTGTAAACTATTATAGAAAACTTTTATCCTCGAAAAAAATATATTGACAGTTTTGGCTCTGTTTTTATCATAAATTAATTCTTATTATTCCATGTTATTATCTGAATAAAACCGTATTGCTCGAAAGTAATCATTATTTTTAATCGAATCAACAAAACTCAAGATTAATTTTATTAACAAACCAGGACCGTTTTTTTTAAACTCATCATAAATCTTTAACAATAACATTTTGATGAAAATATTATTATCAGATTCAAACCCTGTAAATAAACACAATGAATACTTCGTCATACTTTGGTGTACCAGGGATATTTTTAAGAAAAAATTTACTATGGAACTCAATCTCCACTATAGAGATTTCCTGAATAACATCAATTTTACAGTTTGAAACCTCAAAGATTATAAAGTAAAGTTATGCAAGATTATTTCTTTTTCTTTAAATTGAAAGGACCGCGCGAACGCAGTCCAACTACCAAAAATTATGCTCCCTGACGCCCGCAATTTGCGTGACGCAGCGAACGTTCCCACACCTAAGTGCAATGGCGAGGTTCAGTTCGGGGAAGACTTCTTCTTGATCAAGGCAGTTCCCAGAGCCAGGTAAGTATGCTTTCTCTTGGCCTGGTTGGCTCATAACAACATTAGAAATTAGTTATTTTAGAGGTGAGTGTCATTTTAGAAATGCGGTTCTCAACTGTTACGTTAAGAAGGTTTATGAAGGGGTACGCAGTGACTTTAAAGTAAAAAAAATAGATTGTGCACAAGGATTTTTAATTAAAGCATCTTTTGTGACATCTGGGGAAAGAAATTCTCTGATATTTTACCGAAATTTAAACCGATAATGGCCAGAAAAACTGGATTTCGAATTCTTTTGTGAAAACAATGTTGAGGGAGCAGAACTTCCTGGTGTGACTAAAGAGAAATTATTGTTAATAGAGTCATTATTGTTATTGGAGTAATGGATTATTGTTAATAGAGTAATTGTCTTCCAAGAGTTTTAGGTGTCCAAAATGACTTGAAATTTTAAACATTATTCAATCCAACAGAACAAATCAATTTTGGGACGTGCCGTCAGGCTCCCTATTTTGCAACAAGCGTCTGATATTTTTTTTAATTTTAATGTTACAGAAAGCTACATTAACCTATTAAATTGCGGGGTATTTGTGCCAAAAATACTACGATTTTGACAAATGAGGTAAAAGTCTTATCTACTTCTGAGCAGCCATCCTCGAATCCTCCCATCTTATTTTTCATGACCCAAAAACAAACCCAAGAGTCGCATTAAAGAGGTAAACACAGATTAAAAATAAGTGCTCTTATGCACGAACTTAACCTCTTAACCTTTGGGGTATAGAGTCACGAAAAGGATTGAAAATCTGTGGCTTAGAAATCCCTCTTTCAATTCCTCCAATAGCTTTTGACATAAGAATAGAAATTAACGTTCAAAGAATTCTTCACATCGAGGGGAAAATATGTGTTCCAAATACCAAGGTTTTCCGGACAACGCAAGTTCGTGATATCGAGTGAATATTGCATCCTCTACCTAAGTATCTATAACAAATCCAAGATTTCCCCTCCCCGATTTCAACTCTCGTGTTTTCCCCCACTGACAACAAACCTTCAAGAACTTCTGTCTGCCCCAGAGAAATGAAAGACAGCCGCAGGTCCAATAAACAGCAATAAACAGGTCAGCAAATTCGGATGCATAACACAGGGAAAAGAATCCGAGGTATCCCTTAATTTATTTCCACTCGGCAGTTTCCTTTCATCGTTTTCTTTCGCCTCAAACGGCGTGACATCTTTATTGGGCTCATTGGTGATCAATATTTCGTGGGTTTCCCGGAGGGCGAATTCTGCGAATTGTTTTCTCGGCGTCTCATGTACAATTACGGAGGTCTGTTGTTTTGACGTCGTTTTTTGTTCTTGAGAAAGATGTTTTTGCTGATGAGGTAAGTTTTCTGACGTTTGGGGTTGCGCAGTTACACGTAGGATGTCTGACGGGAAAAGTGTCATAGGAAGCTTAATAAAAACTCCTTAATAATAAGTGACATTGAAATGTTATGATAGACTTTTAATAATAAATCCGTGATTTTTAAGAAGAAAACTTCTAAGAATCTTGGTTTGAGATCTAGTTTTTGTCTTTTTTTCATGACTTTAAAGACAGAAACCATTATTTTTTATTAGAGCAGTAGATAGATTGAACGCCTTACCAGAAATACTAGTAAATTCTATAGGAGTAAATGAGTTAAAGAAAAAGATTGACATTTACTGGGAATTGGAGAAATCAGCATCAATGGACCAACCTTGTTAGGCTCCAAGCCTGTTTGTCCCCATTTCTATTAAAATTCTTTCAGAAAAAACACCACAAGAACGTTTATAACTCTCAGATTATTTTTTTTTACTGAGCCGCTAAGCTTAAAATCAGAAAGTCTGTTTTACAACCTTAATTTTCTTATTAATTCTTACTTAGTAGTATATAATTTTATTTAAGGATGTACAAGTCTAAAAAGTTACGGACTGATACGGATTTACCTCTCTCCCAGAAAGTTTTTATGGGCAAGCTGATAGGACTTCATAGGTAAGATTGGAGAGCCCCTATGGATTGACTTGTAAAGGGAGGAAATTTCAGTCCCAAGGTCTCAAACTAGAGAACATGAAGCTAGTCATTAGTAGAAAGCATAATAGACATGGGGAAATATCCCAATAAAAGATATGGCCAATATATAGGGCTGTTTTGCGTCCATTTATTGTTGTACTACAATGGAAAAGATAAAATAGGAACACTAACTGTAATTTTTTATGCCTCGACTTAGGGAACGTACCCATACTACGTGACCCGTTCAGGGGGGAGGTAGGTCTTTAAAATACTACGCTTGGTCACAGGGGGGAGGGGGGGGCTTAGGATTTCGTCACGTATAGTCAATATTTACATAATTTTTTTTCTTCTTGATCATATATTTTCCACTTGTTACTATAAGTATATGCACATACTCTTGGCGTTACGCAGCAAGCACTGTATTAACAAAGACAAATTAACCCAAATTAATTTTTTTTAACTTTCTGTTTGCAAAAAATGATTGAAAACCGTATTTATGAATTACTAAGCGAAAACTAGAGGGGGAGGGGGGTCTTGGCATATACTACGGGGGTCACCAAGGGGGGGGACAAAAATAGTAAAAGATGGGTCACGTAGTATGGGTACGTTCCCTTATGTTAAAATTAATTATTAAATATACCGATTTCCTTGAGAAACTGGTACACTTAATATCTAACTTTTATGTGATACCTAAACACTACTTATCTACTACAGTAGAGCCCAGATTATCCGCGAGCGGATGATCCGCGGTGCGGATTAACCGCGAGTGCCTCGAAAGTTTTTTTTTTTCGATTTGAATTGTTTTTTTATTTGAATTTTGAAAATTTTATTAATTTAGATGTAGAGCAAAGGTTTCTGCTGTACTGTATATAATTTAAAAGTTTTACATATCATGTTTTTTGTACAGTAAATTCATTGTACAAAAAACATGATATGTATGAAAAAAATCTTTCAGCATAAAAACTATACTTAAGTATAGTTTTTATGCTGAAATATTTTTTTTTCGTGTTTTCACCTCATTTTTAGTCTCTTTTCGGGTTATCCGCGATTTTCGCTATCCGCGGTACCCTTGCCACCCAATTCCGCGGATAATCGGGGTTCTACTGTACCTAAAATCTACGTATTTCAAAAACCTAAATCAGATGCATCATATCTTACCTTCAAACTAAATACTAAATATAAAAACATTTAGATACATTTTATAAACGTTTAGTGCAATGAAGTCATAACACTGCCATCAAAGTGATACAAAATGTCTCCCAAATTAGTGAAAATTATCGAAAACAGGCTCAGATCTCCTCTCATAGTTGTTTGTGAAATTCCTCCGTCCTTGACATCTTCGCTCAAAATACTTCGAGAGCATTACTGTCACCCTGGACAACACTCTTGTACTAGTTATGGAGCTTTCTGTTCCCTAGAAGGGGGTCATTGCTTTAAATAATGGGCGATTTCCGTGCTCGACTTGAGCAATAATGCCTCAGAGAGCCGGATTAAGAAGTAACTTTTGTGTACTTTGCCAGATACTCTCTATCCTTTTCAACTATGTTTGAATATATCAGTTGAAATATTGCTTGTTTATAACTCTTCTGAAGGTCCAAGCGTCAAAAAAGTTGAAAATTATAATTCCTATCCACATGTGGTGATTTGGTATAGTAGTAGTTTTACTTCTGACTCTGTGGTGTTATCTTCTGTTCTGACAAAAGTTTGGAAATTTTGAAGATTTTGCAGAATTGAACTATTTAAAATATATTTTCTAACAAATCAGGATCTTTAAGAAAACTTGAACATGGATCTTCAAGTAGAAGCATGGACTTAAAATGGGAAGATTTAGTAGACTATCAATCATTTTACTATTTAAAATCAATCATTTTTCTATTTCAGGGGTGTCCTGCACCCCTGATAAAGTGGTTCAGTGGTTGCATAACTTTCTAATTTTATAACATTCTATGCTTGCATATTTTCCAGGTTTTCAAAATTTTTCATTTCTTTCATGGAAGATTTAGTAGATTGTTTTGGTCTGTTCTCTTTAAAAATTTGATTTGAATTGAAAATTTTTTAGAAGTCAAATATGGTTTTTAATATAGTAGTCTATTTATGAACTTTTATTGAGTCAAGTTTGTCCTTCTCATTTTTTTATAAATGGTATACATCAACAAGTTGTTAAAAGGTTTACAGATTTATTCATTAAAGTTCTAGTATTAAATTATTATAAAAAAAATATTTGAATGAAATTCCTTTAATTTATATTTTTAAAGAATATTACAATAAATTATTGGATACCCCATTTCTAACGATATTTAAATAGATTAAATTTACCCTTTTCTATCAGTTACTGTTCCTTGAGATTTTCTTAATTAGAGTTTTGTTTTAATTGAAACGCTCCAAACTAGTACTAAATTAAATATTTACTTTCATGTAACATCAAAAGCGCTTACACTGACTGAAGGAAAGATCACACTTTAAGTACTACATGGATTAAAAGAGATAAATGATGTTACTGAATTAAAGCATTGTAATTTAACTAATTGTTATTAACTGTTTAAACTGTGGACTAGCGTGAATATTGACATCACAAAACATCGCGTATTTTTAAACAAAACATTCTCATTGTAAGGTCCAAAGGTCACAAAGCAGTATATGTAAAAGCACTTTAGTGAAAACTTAAACACTCGAACCGAAAACTAATTTAAACTTGTGGGAAAATATTGAAACTAGAATTCTTCCCAAAGCAAAACGATGGTTCTTTCAACTTCCAAAGAATGAACTAAAACGGACTCTCGTCTATCCTTTAACAGGGTTCATAAGACGATTCTACATAATTTATGACCGAACCGCTAAACACTCAAAGAATTTTAAATGCTTTTGAAGAATGTTGGGGAAATCAAGGGAGTGGGAAAGCAATCTCCTTCCCTTAACAAGTATATTGATTGGATTATTTTGCGTAACGGGATCTCCTTAGGTTGCTTGAAGGGTCCACTTATCATCCCGAGTCAAAATGACACTTTCCTCCTTCCATGCTTTTATGTATTTTTCCTTTGTCGAGATTGATTTAGTTGAGCTCGTGTTATGAGGGTGCTGATGTTTCTCTACAGAAAAATGGTGTGCACTTAGTTTATTTGACATAATAGTAATTCTAAGTATGTTTATGGATTTCAAAACAGTGCATGGTTAGGAAATGAAAAAAGTGTTTAATTTTTTTCTCTCCTTTCTTTAAGAAGAAGAATATACCCTGCTATGACCGTGTGAAGCGAGCTTCGGGGAGTCTGGTTTATTAGTTTGGTATTTTTGACACCAGTTCATCGGATATTTTCTTTATTAGTATTTTTGCTCCCATACATGTTATTGGGTCTTAATTATATCTTTTATGTAGCTGATTTCCCTGGTAAAGTACTTCTTTCTAATGTCGCAGGGCAGGACAAAAGAAAGTGTTCTTCGTCTTCCTACACCTGGCAGGTTGAGAATTGGCTGTCTCTAGAGTGGAATCTAGCCTGATAGGAGTCAAATGCCCCATGTGCGGTGATCACCTGGTTCAGGTAGTGGTCACCGAACACTTTTTGCAAGTGGGGTGTGGGGACTTTTCTCCCTTTGTTGGACTTTCTCCATCGGGAGATCCAATGTGGAAGGTTTATCCTTTGTAAAATCGAAACCCCTATCTTTAAGGGCGAGCGCGCACGGGCGACTTTTGTCACGGTGACAAAGACAAAAACAACGTTGCTAAGGCTGTTGTTAGGGGCGGGAAATAGAAGCATCCAATAGAAGCATTCGCACATGACATCACTGGATGATAAAACAACGTTGCTAAGGCCGTTGTTAGGTAAAGTCATGTGATTGAAAATGCTCTATTGTTTTCTAGTGATATTTTTGATACTAGTAATCCTGGTCGCCGTGACTTTAGTCACTAGTGCGCGCCCAGCCTAAAACGAAAGAGTGATCAACACCTTTTTAATTTACAGGATGTTTACAATTATTCCAATTATTTTACTGTAAAGTTTGTTTTGGATAGCATATCTAATAATCTACTATTGATTGGAAAAATCTATTCGTTTAAGTACCGATATATGGGTATTTGAATACTTAAGTTATATATATTACGGTCAACACCGTCGACTGACCAGAACCTGCTCTTGACTCGAGGAAACTGTTAATTTTGGTGAGTGAGAACGAAACGGGTCCTTAACACACTAATTTTAAAAACAGGTGTTTTTTCGTCGAGTGTTTATTTTTGCTTTATGCTTCTTTAAGATGTAAAAATCTTAAAGAAGTATAAAACAAAAATAATAATTCCAGAGAGAAAACAATTTACCATATTTCCCCTAATTAACACCTTCATAGTGACTTAATACTTATTTTACACACGATTTGAAAATCCTTTCCCCCTTGCAAAGGCGAGTATATCAGCTAGTGTTAAATATTTTCCTAACTATTGATAAAGGGGTGCGTGTATGCGTAAATAACAAAAAACATTAAAAAGCACAACCTTACAGTCTTCAATGTGTATTCCATTTGCATCAAGCACGTGTTTAAAACGTGTTATTACAAATTCAATAGAAGCTCAAAGGGATTCTAGATCAATTGCGGCAAATGAACATGTCCTTGAGCGATTGGAATGCACTACATACATTAATTGGGATAGAACGAGTCGAAATGGAAATGAACATCACTGATGAGGAACTAAATTTGGGTTCAATGTTTCACCTAAATTTTAGTGTAAAAAGGCAATCCAATACCCAAAGGACTTTTAAAAAGTAGCTTATTTTTATTTCCATAACTTTACAATGGTGTATCATACTAATGTAATTTTAGTTATGCATGATACGTATGGTGAAACAATACCGATAAACGATCAATAAAGATTTATCTTTAATCTTAAGACTTGATATAAGGTAAAAATATAGAGTAAAATGGAATTTTCTAAGAATATTACTTTTTTATAAATTCTGTTATTGATATTTTTATAATTACTGCGATTTTTAACTTTCGTTCTTATTAAATAATGTTCATAAAATGTTTAAACATAATTTATTTTAAAGTAATCTGGTCACACAGATGGTTTTATAATGTATTGTAATTTTTAGAGAATTTTTCATCAAGGATAACACATATTTTATGTAAAAACTAAACTATAAATTAAATTATGCTTTAATAAAATCTTTCAACAATAAGATATGTCTACGCCTTATAGTTTCCGAGTAAAAAAAAAATTAATCCTTAATTACAAGCGTTAGTGTAGGGGAGACTGGGGACAATTGTAACAAAATTTACAAATTGATCTCCAGCCAAGCCATTTTTTATGTTAGAGTTATGAAAATTGGTATGAAAATAGGTTGAAACTTCCCAATTACAATTGCGTTATGAAAACTGTCTTGTGAACATGCATTACAATATAGTAAATAAAAAATATGCCAAAGAATATTGTTACAATCGACCCTTGAAGTGGGGTCGATTGTAACACATACGAGGGTCAATTGTAACACAACACATTTTCATAAGAAATACGGAAAATTATACAATTTTTTTAACAATATATTTTGTACGAAACACACTGAACCCATTTTTCACTGGGGCGATTGTTTCTGAAATTGTCCATGGAAACAACACAGAAATATTCATCGTCTGATGAGGTTTCACAGTCTGAATATTTAAATTTCTTTTTTGTGTAGACTTCTTCTCTTTTACACTGGGTTTATAGGTGCAGATGGGGCTCATTCTCCTTGAGTTTCCTTTTTAATAGTTGCATTGTCATTTTGTACCACTTTTGGTATTGGCAGAACAGCCTGTGGTGAGCATTTTGATATTTGTGGTGATGGCAGCGAATTTGGTTATCTTTTATTAAGAGATTGTGTAGGTGATACAGGCGATTGTGTGTGTGTGCTGGTAACAATTTTCTAAGATTCCGTGCCGATAACATAAATTAATTATAACCCACTTTA
Source organism: Tetragnatha montana (assembly GCA_963680715.1). Lineage (NCBI taxonomy): Eukaryota > Metazoa > Arthropoda > Arachnida > Araneae > Tetragnathidae > Tetragnatha > Tetragnatha montana. Next base: position 55,169,951 of record OY796677.1, on the reverse strand, counting down.
GGGTTTTCATTTTTTCTGACAGAATCTGTATAACGGCTTATAACAAATACCGTGCTCACAAACAACACTTCTCACTGACTTTTCAGACTCCCAAACCTCAGCAGCTGCTTCCTCCATTCTTTCCTGACTAATCTGACCCCTTTTAGTTGTTCTTGTACGAGATCTCGGCATCCAAAATTCAATTTTCACATGTTACAATCGCCCCAGAATTAGTGTTACATTTGACCCCATGTGTCCATTTTTAATTCAACCCTCGTTTTCAAAAAAACTAAAAACAATATTAACTTAAAACTAAACAGAATATAACTATGATAAATGTAGGTTCATTTTGTATAAAAAGTTATTTTGTGCTACATACCTGTAGTGCAGGAGAAAAAATTTCACTCAAAAGTAAAAATTTACTTTTATGCTCGAAAAACACTCTTTTCTCAAGTACACTTTTATACCTCAACTGCCAGTCTTGGCGCTCTCGGACATTATTCGTTTACAAGCCATGCACATGCTGTTACCTTTGTAACAGCTTGGCATCTATACTTTTCCAGGAATACGAAGTGTTACAATTGACCCGTGTTACAATTGTCCCCAGTCTCCCCTATTTACGCACCATTGGAGTTAGCAATTGTTTTATTTCTGCCTCGACCTCTTCCATGGGGTATTTTTTGCTTCATTAGATTTTTCATCTTCAAATCCTTATTTAAGGAGAAAAGTTTTCTTCACTAAAAGATGCTTAAAACTTCATAACCCGAATAAAAAGGCCAGAGGTTTTCTCTCTCTCTATTGTAATATTTATTTCCAGCATTTATCCTTAGAGGAGTTAAATGGGGTAGACGACAGTTGGCTCTTTTCTTCCCCGCGAAAGAAAAAGTACCTATTCGTCGAGAAAGAAAAACCATGAACAGAGAGAGAGGCATTCACTCATCCTTAAAAAGCGAATTCCTAGAGAAACCTCGGGTTTTATCGCGAACGGGGATGAGATGGTAAATACAGATTGTTCATTGGCGACAATAGGGGACGATAGTAATAAGGCTCTTTTCATCACAATAAATCTAAGATTCCGTTCGGCGGAATAAGATGAAAGGAAGATGGTTATTTGTTGAAGGTATAGGAATGTAATTTGGTTCATCTCTGAGCGTTTGGAAATAAATTAATTTCGAACGTATTTCTATAATCCAATCGCACGTGTTTGTACTCTTAAGCATAAAATTATTATGAGATGCTGACAAATACAGTATACTCCGCTTAATGTGGTCACGGTTAAAGTTATCGAAATTGACTGTTCCCGATCACTCCTAATTAAATCAACGTAAAATGTATCGTTTTATGTGAACATTATATCGTTTAATGTTGTCAAAAATTCGTGGAAATCCCCTAAAAACCTCCCTTTTTCCCGTTTGAAGGCCAGTTTCAATGCCTAAACATACACGAGTCATTAATTTAGCAGTGTTATTTGTTATAAAAAGCTATTTCATTATTTTAACCAAATTTATTTAGGGGTAAAAATGAGAAAAGGTATAGAGAGTCTTCGCCAGTAATTTCTCAAAGGCAGGTTAACAAGTAAAAGCGACTTTTACATAATTCAATATATCCTACTTATTTAGCATAATGAACTTTTTACTTAATCTAGCGGTATACAATTATAATTATTTGTCACAACAAAGGGACCCTATGGTAGAAATGTTTGACTTCATTTAATCTAGTGGAAACTCAATAAACTTATAATCAAATAAGTATGGTTAGTATTAAGTTAAGTAACCCTTGAAGTATGAAATATTTTATGAAAAATGTAAAAAAAAACCCTATTATTTAACCACTAATGGAAGCAAATATTTTCATCATAAACTGTGATTTTTTTTATTCAAAGCTAAAATCATATTTCTGCCGAAAGATTTTTTTTAAGGGACCCTTTGCAAATTACGTTAAAAAAAATTTCCCCACGTCACAAATTGTTATTTCAACGACTTCCTATCTAATGGTTATGTTCATGTAATTTTGACATTTTTCTAATAAACCCTATACAATATTTTAATTTTAAGTCACCATCTTAATTTCTTAGGATTAAATATCTGTTCAAAATACGTTAATTCAAAGTAGTTAATGGAAAAAATGTATTTTTTAGTAACAGGAGGAAAAAAAAGTTTTAATCATCTCTTGGTTTAAAGTTATACATGACTTTGTGGATCAGAACACTTAAAAGTGTGACTTAGTTTGCGAATTTTCCCATGCAAGCAATCAATTGACTTTAAAAAAAAAACATCCGAAAGCTTTCTATTTTTTTTTATTGCTCAGAGTTAGATCATCAAGTATTTATTTTAAAAAAGAGATATCTACAAATAAGTAAAGAGAAACTGAATTTTTTCAGTCTGTCCCAATAAAACTACAATAGAGAGTTTTCAGAGATTGAATTTTCTTTTCGCTTAAGGACTACTGAATTGATGTCGAAATTAAACAACCATGCTCCCTTAGTTTACAGAGTGCTTCTAGTGTAAGCACAACAAGTGTTTAAACTTAGAAGTATACATAAAGTTTAGAGCGTTAACTTCAGTGAGAATATGTTTTTCTTTAAGTAAAGAAACATGAAATCATTTTACATCAACTACGTTTGATCGTTACATAGTATCTTTTCCGGCTGGTGGAAACTGCTAGGTACCTTTTAAACGAATTGCATACTTTTTAATTTTATTTTTTTTATCGACAGGCAAGAACGAAATATATTGCATCTTTCTGACAGGAAGCAATATGTAGTTTTTTTCTGTTCCAGAGTTCCTTCATAGAATGTCAGCGGATATTGCCTATTATAAATGGAAGTTGTCGATTTCAAAAGAAAATCACTTGTCTGGGACCATATAAACGTCTTTTAAACACTTTTGAATAAATATTCCATCTTATTAGACTTAAACGTGGTTTGTTTAAATATTTATTCAATGATTTCATTGGTTTTAGGTTATTAAATCCATGTCAGACGATTAAATTAATATTTATCTTGATAAATTTGAGGAGTAGTTCTCTGAAAAAGAACGGAATCAATTTTACTTGAAAACGATATGGTTTCGTTTATGATTGAATACAGAGAGATATTTAGAACAGAGTAAAATATAAAACGTAGGTTGTCCTCTAGAACGAAGTCACACAAAATATAGATATTTTTTTCTATGCTTTTTTCTTATATTTATATCAGATAAAACAGGTGATTTTGTTTTTTTTTTAAAGCAACTACTTTAATTCCCAAAGGTTCCAAAATGTTTTAACATCTAAAAGTGACACCTTAACCGTACCCTTGCTTTTGTTTTTATATAACAACTTTATTCTGTTAAGCTCCGTTGCCATTTTCTAAAATCATTAGGTATAAATTTACGTTCAATAAATTCGAAGGTTAATTTAATATTCGCTCGATAAAATAAGAACACTTATTACTTCTTATTTCATAGTTTCATACACAAAAAAGTTAAATTAGAATAGTTAAGACTAATTTTAATCTTCAGCTATCTAGTTAAACCAGAACAACATTTTACTTTGACCGGAAGTTGGCCACAGCCTGTTATACATTCCGTAATATTGAAAATAAATGGTATTTCCTGTTCAAAATACATAGTCGGAAATCTTCGTAAACTTTGTGACATAAATTCGTAAACTAAGTCACAGTTGAACTTGCATATAGAAGAGTTCAAGAAGAAGTGAACCAAAGATTTCCAGTATAATTCCAAAACATTGAAGATAACTATAGAGACGTAAGTCTTCGGGGTCTTTGGGACGTCACGCATTTGAACTCGTTTATAATACATATTTGTGAAAAACTACTGATAAATGTTGCTTGGTTTAAACTTCTCCTGCGATTTCAATTAACTTTTAATTCCCATCTTTTCAACACGAGGCATAAGTAACCGAATTCCAAGTATCTCACAGCCAATGAGAAGTCTGTTTGAATGTCAGATCTCTTTTAAATTGCAACCCTCTCAATGGCTTTCGGCAGCCCACGTATTCAGATAACTGGGAAGGACTATTTGTATGCCTTTATACCGTATAATTGAATACGAAAATTGATTTTAAGTTCTTTCAAAAGTCCTTCAGTTCCTTAGAAGAAATAACAATTTTATTTTCAGTCCTGCTTTTTGCAACTGTTATGTAATATATCTTTTCCATTACAAAGATTCTTTGAACAACCCACTAGCGGTACTTATTGATATATTAAAATAAACGTAGTTATTAAATAAGAGTAATATCTCAAATTTTAAACTTTGTTTAAACATTAATTTTATGCTCTTTTGATAACAAATTTATGTGTATAACAATTTCAGGCCTCTGATGTAACTTAAATAAATAACCCTTAATAATAAAGTCGTGTTTATATTTATCCGAAATTAATTCACTAAATTGCTTTATTAACAAGCTTTTAGTTTCTAGTCTTTCGAAAAGCTTTTGTATACGTAATGAGTGACTTTGTTAAGCCCGATTTTGTTTCGGTGTTTGATCATGTTATGACATTATTCCTTAGGCATCCGAATTAAAGGGTCATATGTGGTGACATCTAATAATTGAAGCGTGCACTAGACTCATTTTTTAAATGTCTGCAAAACCTCTTGATGTGTTGTTCTATGTGCTCTATTTTATGCAAATTTAATGTGTATTTTTAAAGAAAACGATGACTCACACGGTAATTTCTTTTTTCCCCTATGTGATTTCTGTCTATTTAATGTCATTATATGGATTTTTATGGACGAGTTCAATCGGGAAAACAGATTACTTTGACCAGGAATCCCTTGAAAAATTTCGGGGTATTCCATAACATCGAAGATGAATTGTATTCCGGTTCAACTACATAAGCGGAAGTGTTCTTGGGCTTTGTGATGACGTCATACAGTTGAACTTGTCTATAGACAAAATAAGTATTTAGCAATATAGATGAACCATAGTTCAAGAGCGTTCATAAGGTACCCAAAACGAAAACATAAAACAGATTTTCGATAATTCGTTTAAGTGTTAAACAAAAGGAAAAAGCAACTATGTACTTTTATTTTAATTCCAGCAACCCAATATTTATTAAGGATTTAAGAACTTCTATAATGATGATTAATGCTTTGTAAGCGAAATCTGGGATTTATTTCAAACAATTATGTGCAATTGAATTTGACAGGAAAAGCTTTGTGAAGAATAGTTAATTCTACACCAACTCTGTCAAAAGTTAATAATCTTACGCGAGGCCCTTTACTTCATTAGGAATTTAACACTAGTGTGTTGAGCAGTCACCAATTAATTGACTTCCTTTCAGTTTATCGTATTCTCGAGTCGCTCTGAAAATAAACTTAATTCTTATCACTTAAATTTCGCTAATTAACTTCGCTATTCTCCTCTACCCTATAAATGAAATATTCCATTTGTTTCAATACCTAACGTTTATTAAATTCGTAATAATTCAAGTTCATTTGTGTCAATTATGCTAATATTTGGAAATGTTTATATCTTATTTGTTGAACTTAACTGATTTTATCATTGATTGATGTATTGATATTCACCGCTTTAATACATTCCATAAAATATCATATGGAAACCTGATTAACCATGATCTTAACCATTTTTGGGACTAATTTGTTTATAAGGTCGTAAATCTTAACTCCCCTTTAACGGAACTTTAAAAAATCGTTCTTTATTAAATTTGATTATCTAATTCATTTTGACAAAGATACACAATGGTTGAATACGAATACGAATGATTGAAATAGTTTTCACAATTTTATGAACTTTTCTCGAATGAACAAATAGTCTACTTAACCAAACCGTTATTTAAAGAATTCCATATTAGTATTAAGTTCATATTGACACACACTAAAGTTAAACTATGATTAATAAAAATGGTTGAAATAGTTTTCATAGATAATGCTGATATTTTCTCAAACAAACAATTAACAGAATATTTCAAAATAATTCATGTTAATAAGTCTGTACGAGTAATTATTTTATAATAATGACGAAAACATCTCAAGGTTCTATTTTAACTTTTATTCAACCCTGGATTTATTATATAAAGTTTAGTTACTATATATTCAATGATACTACGAAACATTATTATTGCTGAATTAAAACAAAAATATCCCAAGTAAAAATAACATTGAGATGTTGCCAGCGTCTAATGAAAATAAAATTTTAAGCATTTAATGAGGTTCAAAGATTTTAGTATAAATGGTTCATTTAGGTTTTAAAATACATAAAATATTTTACTAATGCATTATATTTAGTGGAATCTTATGCTATAATACGTATCCATAATGGTTATTCACCTTATTAACGGTCAAATGAAATGCCATCAGAGGAACATCAAATACTACTACTGGGGTATTTTGAAACTCCAATTCTCCATTGTTAATATTTCACGCACTAACGAGCGATTTAAAGACTTCAAATGGGAATATTGTGTCTTCTAATTCTTAGAAATCGGATTTATTGTGAAGGCATCATTGCCTTTCTATCTGCCATCAAATGAGTTAGTGACCAGATAAGTCGCGGAGAATTTAGAGCAGCATCAAATGGACAAATAATGAGTGCATCTAAATAATTTATGAAAGTATATTTGATAAATTACGTTACCGAACGCATCAAAGGTTTTTATCTTTGTCCATTAAGACATCTATTGTTAATAGTTAAATTATCAAAACATTCCACTTAGTAAATCTAAACTAATAAATGCTTTATGAAATTGTTTGAAAACAGGCACTTGCTCAACTACTGCATTAGTTTAATAATTTTAAATTTTTTGATTTTATTCTTTCGTAACAGTAGTCAGATCTAAGCGGAGACCTTTGATCCACATTTACGTACTAAATATGCTAGGAAGAGGGGGGGATAAAATAATCTTGATTTGCAGATATTAATACCATTAAATAAATGTACTTTCAGTAAATTAAAAAGCACATGCAATTTAGGGATTTTCATGTGATTAAAATAATTTAATCATATAGGAGAGGGGGGAGTTAACAACAGCCATTCCTTTGAAGTTAAAGCAGTCGTGTATTTTGAAGTAATAATTTAATTTTTTTATCAGGTTGTCATTATAGAAATTTTCTCGTGCTTTGAGGATTTTGATTAAAATATTTTTTTGGAAGATAAGCATAATTTCATCTTTAAAATGAATTAGAGCTAAAAAGCATTTAAAAGACAGATTTTGTAAAAACATTTTTTTTAATCTTATGTGTTTATTCTTCATTCTATTTAGAAAACTGAACTTCATTATTTAACGAAACTGATTGATCATTGAAGGTATACGAGTATATGTAAATAAATAATTTATAACAGTTTAAACTGATATTGTAAAATTGTGAGTGCATTTATGTCAAAAATACAGTTTAAAATCACATCATTCTTAATTGTTCATTATTTTAACATTTTTACCATTAACCACATATTAGTATGAGGGTTATGGTTTATTAAATAAAATTCTTAGTTAAAATGTAATATGAGCAAAAATAAACATGGTAATACTTTATATACTTTTTAATGAGATAAAAACTAGTTGGTGATAAAAATATTTTTAGAATCCTTATCAAATCGTTTTCTTTTTAATTCTGTTTGACGATTGACCAGTTTTTGATCAGTTTAAAAGTTAGGAATTTAAAATATCTTGTATATTTAACGATGCATATAATCTGAAATATCATTCGTTGTTTGTTACTTATGATCGAAAACCGAATGTCCATGTATGAATTATAAATAACTACTTTAGTTCGCAAAATTCTTATTTTAAACCAATTCTCTAAAGAAACCATTTTTAAACACAAAAGTATTACTTGAAAATTTCATAACCTTTATATTTGTGTTCTTTGTATACGTCATTTTTAGTTTAAGCTTATGTAAAGCTTCCGTTTTGGTCTTGATGGATAAGAAACAACAACCCTCTGGCCATTCTACTAGAAATGTATGTATACTACACAAAAAGACCATCTGAAAATTGTTTGCAGCTTGTCTTTCAACTCAGATATGATTCTATGCCGGGAAAAAGTAATGCAAAGTTTCTTTGTTGTATCGCCAGGGGATTGGGAACTCTGGAGACCTTCCAGTTTTGTTACTCTGTGGCTGTCTCGCATATTATAGGTACTACATTAAGAAAGGTTTTTTTATGACATCAGAAAACTTGATGAATGAAACCTTCGGCGGAATAACCTTTTTCTCTTCGAGAAACTTTCTTTAATGCATTAGTCTTTGTAGGAAAATGTTTCTCTAATTTTTTTGTCTTATTTTGTTATGTAGTGTGTCCCTCGTTTGTTCAACCTGTCTTTAGTTTAGCTTGTTGACATTGTGGAAAAAAAGGATTTTATTAACAGTAGCGAAGTACAAATCATAAATAAATTTCCTTCATAATAATGTTTATTAATTATTTTTAGGTAAATTAATTAAATTAAGCCACCGCCATGCCTCAATGGAAACCATATCTCTAAATTACTCGAAGAACCTTTATTCTAAAAATGCGAGACTCATCGAGTTCTGCCTTTTACACAAAAACTGTAATATGTACTTAGTTAGCCAGTGTAGAATATATATACCTATTTATCTCATATCTTTCATACCTGAAAGTACTATTAAATACTCTCTCTGAAATTAGGGGATTTTTTTCAGATTTTTAATGCCCGTATAAAACGCATTAGCTTCCTAAAAAATTAAAAACATCTATTATAGAATAAAAGTTTTTATATGACTCAATGAGACATCTCTGTTCTACGTACACCATAAGGCTTACGATACACTTTCATCTCTTTTCAAGAACGTCTTATCTAAAAAAAAAAGCGAAACTTAGTTATGATTGTTTTCAGAAAGGCCTGAAAAAGTAGTATAACCCTTGCAAGATCGTCATATCTTTATGCTCCACAGTAAAAAGTTCAATCTGGTGCTTAATATTTATTTTCAATACATTTCAATCCACTTTTAAACTTAAAAACACTCTCCTGAAAAATCAGTTTTTTGAGATATGACGTTGCTGAAAGGAGTGAGAAATATTTCTCAATTCCCTGTAAGCGATGAATCCTCAGTAGAGAAGCACCGTTGGAAAGTTTCTTAACTATTCAGCTCAGAACCAGTTCTGTTGAACAGATATACTACAGATTTCTCCCACAGATACTATCTCTCTAAGTCTAAACCACTCCTGAGGCGGATTTCGCAAGCTCCAAAACAAACGAAAAACGTATTTCTCACGACTTTTCCTTGAATACGGGGAGACAATAAAAAATAGAGCAAATACGTTTCCGTTGCCAAGGAGCAACTTTTAAGAAAACTCGTTTATTTCCGCCAATGACGATGAGAAACAAGTAAAACGAAATTATCACCTTTTTTTCAAAAGGTGAAATGAGTTAATGGTAGTAACTTAGCTTCCTTCCTGTATAGAGAGTATCTGCAACCTTTTCATTTATGTATGCTCTCCCAAATAGGCCTGAAATTGAACTTCGGTGTTGCTTTTTGTATTCAGAAGTGTATTTAAAATAAGGAACTACCTAATATAAGTTTTTTCCACGCTCAGGTTTTTTTTTTGGGAGAGGATTTCTCTTATGAGATTTCTTGGAAAGAATAAATTGCTTTTGGGTGTGAAATTATCGTTTTCGCTATACTGTTAAGAAACTTGCTTGACATAATTTAAAAACAAACTATATCGTGTTTTATTTTTTAAACCTGGAAAATTTTTTTTATTTCACAGGTTAGCCTTTATTAATGTCATAAAAACTATGTTTTTATTATGATTTTATTACAATGTTTTTAAATAATGTCAATAAATAAATATAAATACTAATTACACTGGGGAACAGTATTTTCGTTGACTTAGAACTGTGACTTGTTTTTGAATCACTTTTAGCCCCTGAATCCAAAAGTAAAATTAGTTTTTGTCTATCACGTCAACTTTTTGAGGTACAGGGTACCCCCAAAATGCGCATAAAAAACAAAATAAATGACTTTGAATTCGATTTTCAGGGTCAAAAAGCTTTACTTAAGTCTTTAAACTACACCCGAGGGAACAAGAAAGGTTAGACTATCTAAAAAATGAAAATTTGTGGTGAATGGGTAGGTTTAAGGGGTTATTACCCCCTAAAAACGCAAAAAATCGCTAAAAATAGTAGGATTTGTTATACCCCATTTATTTTACTTATTTTTGAAGAAATTCATTTTTAAAGGGTCCTAACCGTTCCCCAAGGACCCAAATTTAATAATGATATGCAGCAATAATTTTTAGGAAAAGCGGTTGAGGAGTTATCGCCCCCGAAGTACCCGCGGAAGGGTTCGGAAGACTCTTATTGGTTCGTTAGTAACTGGCCGGTTTCATGGAGGTATTTCATGTTTCTTCGCACGCGCGCTCAAGAAACATGAAATACCTCCATGAAACCGGCCAGTTACTGACGAACCAAAGAATTTCTACTTACGAAAGACTTATAATATAAGAAAAATGTCATTTTTAAAATTTTCGAAGCATGAATATATTTTCTTGAGCGCGCGAACGCCATCGCGATTCAGAAAGTCTTCCGAACCCTTCCGCGGGTGCTTTGGGGGCGATAACTCCTCAACCGCTTTTCCTAAAAATCATTGCTGCATATCATTATTAAATTTGGGTCCTTAGGGAACGGTTAGGACCCTTTAAAAATGAATTGCTTCAAAAATAAGTGAAATAAAGGGGGTATAACAAATCCTACTATTTTTAGCGATTTTTTTTTTTGCGTTTTTAGGGGGGTAATAACCCCTTAAACCTACCCATTCACCACAAATTTTCATTTTTTAGATAGTCTAACCTTTCTTGTCCCCTCGGATGTAGTTTAAAGACTTAAGTAATGCTTTTTGACCCTGAAAATCGAATTCAAAGTCATTTATTTTGCTTTTTATGCGCATTTTGGGGGTACCCTGTATCTCAAAAAGTTGACGTGACAGACAAAAACTAATTTTACTTTTGGATTCAGGGGCTAAAATTGATTCAAAAACAGCAAAAAAATCGAAGTCAACAGAAATTATGTTAAAAATTGTTCCCCTGTGTTATTATTAAAATTTATACAAGGTAAGAAACTTTTAAGAGGTAATTCCTATCCAATCAACTTAGCTGTATTTCTAGCAGCATAAATATAGTTTCAAAAATACTTTACAATTGAATATAAAATATTTTCACTCTGATATTAAAATTTAAATTCGAGTAATTATGCATCCTCATCAAGTGTAAATTTCAACACACAAGGATCTAATTCCGTAAAACGATTTTTGACAAGCGATTAAACTGGGATTTCACACAAAAATAAGCATAAAACATAACCCAAAATTTTTCTCTTTATAAAACTTGAAACAAAAGTACCTTATTATAGAAAAACAAAACTTTATTAAATACCTACATCATTACACAACTAAAAAGATCATTCTTCTCCATGTAGTTCAATTCTCAAGTCAATTCAAGTAAAAACCTTACAGACTAAAAGAGCAAAAAATTAATACGCTGGATTAAACTTTACGTCACGAGACTACCACGAGGAGTATTTCTTTTTTTTTTTTCGCGTTAAAACTGCAGAAGTCGTCATTCCGAGAATTTGGGATAAGAATGTCATTGCTCGTGTAAGTCGTAGAGCGTAGACGTTTTGGCTGTGAGTGGGCCGGGAATGGGCATTTGAAACTACATTTTTGAAGCTGAGATTTGTGATCTTAGTTTATGAATAAATTCAAAAATAAATAAGTTAATTGCGCTAAGCTTTCGGTCATGCTTTTAAAAAAATAAGATAAGAAAATAAGAATGATTGATAATGTATTCTTAAAATTCCTTATGCACTGACAGTTAGATGTATTAAGAATTATTTAAATGTTGTATACCGTTAGGGTTTACAAAAGAGCTTTGTTTTGTATAATAAATGCTTTTTAATTTAATAAATACCTGCTTGACTTTCAAATTAAGTTAATTTGTAAATTTCAATTGAATATTAAATTACATGACTGAACGTCTTTAAACAAATAATCAGGAACACTTTCCAAATTAAATCTTTGAAAATTTAAAAGAACATTTAGTTTTAAAATTAATGCCCTTTTTAGTTTGAATATTAAATACAAATTTGTGTCTATTCATAGGGTTTAAATGAATACCGGGATATTTTGAAGCTTTACAACCCAAAATGTAGATATTGTAAAATTTTTAAGGTATTGAACATTTATGAAAGTCTATCTAAATAGGATATTTGTTTCTTTTGTAAATAAATACAAAAATATCATACCTCCAACTAAGGTTCTATCTCTATGGTTTCAATCCTCGTCTTCACCTTGGCTTTTTTTATTGTTAGACGTTTTAATTCAAAATTTCGTTTTTTCCTTTAAACTTATGGGAAGAAAAATGTTTATTACTAATTTAGGTAATCAATATCCACTAAAATTTTTACAGTACTACCGAAAAATGCATTGTTTTCATTCTTTAACATGTCTTTGCACCTACCAGAAATATTAAAGGTAAATATTTTACACCTGAGCTTTATTTATATTAAAATAGCACTTCAGTGAAATATAAAACTAAATTGAATTTGGCCTGATTTCAAAACAATAATTTCTTAAAAAATACTGTTGTTTTAACAGGTAGTTCTTGGAAAATAAAGTAATTATCTTTTTATCAAGGAAAAATAGAGATTTTTTTCATTGAATTAATTTGGTCTTTTGAGCTAATTTTCACGAGGCATATAAATTTAAATGCCTTGAGTTTTTATGGTAATTCAAACCCGTGTTTTACCTCTACTTTACATATTCATTGTTCGTTTTAAAATGTTCATACTGTACATTGAGAAAAAAAAGTCTTAATTAGCTATTCAATAAACTTGCCAAAAACATATCTTTCTTTTTGAATATTTTCCAAAACATTATTTTATAAAAGGGTAGAACACGGCGTCAAAAAAATGTCTTAGTTAAGGACATATTTAATAATTCAATTTAAAATTGAGCTTGTTTACTTTGTTATGGTTGAATAACTACCATTGAGTACCATTCAAGAAAGAAACCCCCCAAAAAATAATTATCTACTACACATAATTTCAGTCATTTTTAAAATGTAGTGAAATAAACATTTTTAAGATATTTATGGAAACTAACTTTAAAAATATACCTAAAAGATAGTAAAATAGGTATTAATATTAATTTTTATTTTTCAAGAGAAATGTTTCATCTAGACCAGACAAATCTATTTACTAAGGGTATTTTATTGGTTTTGAATGAAAGACACAAATTTTTCCATAGTTTTATGACTGCTCAGTTAAATTTTATTCTCGTAAGTTATTTAATTGCATAATAAAACGTAATTTTATGTTTAAAACACTAACGGCCGTATTCACTGCATCCGAGTGAACATCAGACTCATTCAACACTAGTATAACGCGAGGTCGTGATAGCACCGTGTCAGCAGTGGATCCGTATTCATAGTACTCGGATCAAGTGAGTCCGATCCTGGCCTTGGCGATTGCTTGGCGAAGGTGTTTCGCGCTGAAAAGGTCTTCTCTGATTGGCTAGAGAGAATCACATCACTCGTAATGAGTTTGTTTAGTAAATAAAAACACATGGTAATGCCTTACGCTGGCCGATAGACTGAAATAAAAATACTGCTATGTTTAATACAATTGTATAACTATTATATATCAAATTAAATTAATTGCTGAGTGTATGTAACTTGATGATACATTTATAAACTGGCTTATACCAATACATTTAATTTAACTAGTAATTAATACTTTTACTGAGGTGTTTAAAATTATTAAACTCAAAGGCAAAAACCTTAATCAATGTGTTTCTATCGTTTATGGTGAACAATTTATTTTACAAACTATCATCAAGTAATGAATTTTGGGATATTATTCTGGAAATTTAATTGATTTTACATGTGCTGTCATAATTTTAATCAATGATTTGTAGGGTTTTCTTTCTCCCTATACCTTATATGTATGAGTCCTTTGCAACATTTTAATTTTGCATTATTTGAGATCAAATTAAAAATAAGGACATTCTAATTTATTGATAGATAGATTAATATGAATAAATTGAAATGAAAACCTATGCAATAAAAATGGCTCAAAACAAACTATGAAGAGAAAAGTGAGTGGCAAAAAGAAGCAACGAGCAAAATCAGCTGCTCTCTTGGAGTGAAAAAAAAACATTGAAAAAGAAAATAATGAAAGGTGCTCTATAAAGAATAAATTTATAAAAACGATGGTTTTTCTCTTAGGAGCTTAGGCTTTGTTACATAAGTTTATATTAGGTACCTGACCTATATAAATTAGCATTGATTATAAACTCAAATTCTAAAACGCAAAAGCAGTATAAAGTATTAAGTCTCAAAAGATTTTGCAAAGCTGTTCTATAGTAAACCTGAACAAATTTTTGAAACTCAATTGAACAATAAATATTAAAACTATCTAAGATACTATTATTATTACTACCTATCAATTTAAAATTTCTCCCAATCCTTCCTTGATGTGAATAATAAATTCTGAAGCTATTAAATGAAGCTAGATTGTTAAAAAAAAAAAAGTTTTTTTTTTCCTTAGGATATTGACTACAATAAAAATTACTTAATGATTTTCAGTTATAAAGGCTCATACTTTAATAACACTACTAAATACTAAAACAATAGTACCTATTATTTTTACATCATGTATTTATGAAATAAAATTTAAAATACTCAAAATAGTTACCAATCTTCCCTTTATTTTTTTATTCTTGAAAAAAAAAATAGTATGAATAATTAAAAATGAAAAAAAAATACTTATTAAAGCTATGATAGTAGGGTGAACCGACCAGTAATTGACCAGTTAGTGGAAATTCCTCCAAGTTTTATTTTTCTCTCTAAGAAAAAAAAATTTTCTAAAAAAAATGACAGTCGTATAATATCAATGAATGTATGAGGAATAATAACTGATAATCATTTTTCCTTTCACTTTTATAGAATTTTATTTATTTATTTTAAAAGCAATTAATTGAGATTTGGCCAGTAGTTGACCACCTACATCCACTATTTGACCACCATTATTCCAGTAATTGACCATTGCCATATTCACCATTTCCAGAATAAAAATCAAAGTATACAGCTCAAACACAAATCAACCAACCGATCCACAACGCAACATATCATTTCCAAAAGAGCTATTTGTTCGAGTCCCACTGAAAATTTCCATATTTCTTTAAAACAGGGTGTTCTTCCTAAAGTTGGCTGAAAAAAAATACGCAACGGAGACGTTTAAAGAAAACGTTTCAGAAACCCTTACACAAACTTTCATTCAATCTGATTAAAATTCACTCACAAAAATTAAGAATTGGCAAATTTTAGCAAGTTTTTAAGTTTACAGTTTTTGTTAACAATTTTAAGCGAAAAAATCAGTTGTTTTACTGAATGGTTTTAAAATTTTGAATTTAATCTACTATTCCATCCTTAAACACATGTGCCTTTTGACAGAAAATCCTATGATCTGAAAACCAACTGTTTGTTCGAATCCTACTAAAATTTCTTCTATTCGTAGAATACGTCTTAAAAAACTCTTAAAAATTTTTTCTCAATTAGGTCCAAAGACACCCAAGAAGGATTTGTAATTTAAAAATCTGATGTACATTTGTTTTTCATTTTTTTTTCAATCATTTTTTTTAAAGTTACATAAAACTAAGATCTAAGTTTTAAATAAAATACTGATACCTATTCTGGAGTTATTTACTCACAAGTTACAATTTTCAATTAAAATTCACTCACAAAAATTAAGAATTGGCAAATTTCAGCAAATTTATAAGTTAATAGTTTTTTATGACAATTTTAATGTAACAAATTTTAACTGTTTAATTAAATAGTGTTAAAAGTTCGAAACTTATATGTTTTTACTGTGCATTGAAATGTACTGTCGGAGTAAAAAAAACGTTACAAGGACCCTTATAAGGAATCTAGATATTAACCCCGTGCGCATGGTATAGGAAAAAAGGTTTGAAAATATTTCGCCAATCCCGATCGCCAAAGGTTTGCCACTTGTTAAAATTACAGTAACCCACAGAACTAAGCCAAACCTTTTGTAATTTGTTAATATTTGCGTTTCTCAATTTGGAACCCTGTGGCTTAACGGTTAGAGCGCTGGTATATTGAATACTTTAAATCGCATTTAAACGTTACCTGCCACTTATTTTGCTGATTTTATAATTTTAAAGAGTTAGAAGTTACACCTGAAGTTAATTATTATTTCAATTACGTTCTTATTTGTAGAAAATGTATTACTTTTAATAAAAAATATTTAAATGCTGGATGCAATTTTAATTTTTATTTTTAAATTAAGATTTTTTCCGTTATTCACATATATAGAATGGTATAGTAAATTTCTATTTTTCAAAGAGTGGCTACCATTTTATTCAAACAGGAGTGTAGCCTTAGAAAGAAAATAAATATCCACTTTGTTAATACAGACAGTCCGAAAAGCACATTGACCTTGAAAGCCCGTTGAATCAAACACGTATTCTTGTGAACATTTTGAACTAAAAATTTTATTGCTGACCAACCGATGCCGAAAATGAAAACCGTTTTTACTTACAGATTATTTTTCTAGATTTTATGAATTTCGGAAATATCTAAGGGACATTTCGCTCACACTTTAGGAATTAAAAGTAACCCTTAAAAATTACTTTTACGTACGCAAATTCTTGGAATAATATCTTCATCGCGCAAGATGTGTCAGTGTAGGATTGACTAATTTGTAACAAAAAGATCATGCACACGTGTCTTTCTTTGACAGATAGGAAGGAAATCGACTCTAATTTCATAAGTTATTGGATCCATGAGCATGCAAAGGTTGCTTTTCAGTCATTCTAGACCGATTAGTCGGTTACGGGGTTCCAGCAGCGTAAGCTGCTCATGCCTCTAACCCAATTTAACCCGGGTCATAACAAAAACTGTTCCACAATCCATATTAGTTGGTTACGGGGTACCAGCAGCGTAAGCCGTTTCTGCCCCTTAGCAGTATTGTCAGCCAAAGGCCTCGTTGGCTATGACACGCCGCTAAACCAAGCTAACCTGGATGCGATAACGGTTCCAGTCAGATCTGTTATTATTTATAAGAAATTTATAAATTAATACTGGTGGTAAAAATAATCATCTTTGGAAAGTATTTACACTTCTCAGGTTTTTTTAAGTTTAAAATGACCACCACTTTTATTTTTATGTTTTTTTATTTAGGTGTTTTAATCAGGTATCATTCAGTACCTGTTCCCCGCCATCTAACCTTCAGCAAAAACACATGGAGAAGAATGCGGTTGGTCTCAGAACCCATCTTCGAGGGAATTATGCTGTGGGTTGGGTAAAAGGTATAGCTGTTACGGACAAAGTCATAAATCGGGTGTTATTAAAAATGCTCAAAGAGGAGGGGGTAGGCTTCAGCTCGAAAGCCCCCTGTAGATCCGCCACTGATTATAATTACCAAGTGTAACAATAAGAGTAAATTTCATAAATCTTCTCTATAACCAAAATATCTTAATTTTTTAAACTTATTTTTTATTTTATTGACTTAAAAGAAAAGCTTCTATTTTTATTTCAATAATATAATTTGTAATTTTTTAATTTATGATCATGACATTTTATCACGCTGCCCTTATTAATCCACAAGTTGCTGATGAAAAGTAAAAAGCTATGCACATTGCACACACAAAAATATAACGTCATTTAAAAGAACTTTATAAAAATAGTTAAAATAGAATTATTTTCTGAAATACTACTAAGAATTATGTTTATAACTTGTATTTGCTTGAATAAATTTGGTAACAAAATGCTTAAGAAATTTCTCTGACTAAAAAATTTCTTTAAATAAAATATTTTTTCTAGTGAGAGGTTCAAAATATCCTAAAAATTACCTATTTATCATAGCTGATTATTTTTTTTTGTAAGATCATAGTAAGTAAGTGTTATGAATAATTATTTTAAGATTTAGGGTAAAACGTTAACAGCTGCTATAAAATATAATGCTTTGAACGAAAAAAATAATGTAACATGGTCCTCCACAAAGATTGAATCATCCGTAAATGAATTTAAACATCAATCGTAGTGGCATTAAGAATGATCAGCATTGAGGATAGAACCCGCGAACCTCCGATTACAAAGACGTTACTCTAACCACTATACTACTATTTTGAGGCATTTTTATTTGAAAAAAAAAACTGAGCCAAATCATGGATAACCAGCCAAATATGTTTCCTAAAATTAGATATTAGAATGGTTCTCGCCAATATTTTCCTGTGCCAAATCATGGATAACCAGCCAAATATATTTCCTTAAATTGGATGCCCTTAATTATTCTCGCCAATATTTTCGTATCAGAAGAGCGATTCTGCGAATTTATTGAAATTTCAAATCCTCCCCCTCGCTTTGTTTATGGGTCTAGGGCTACAAAACTTGTTTTCTAGGGATTTTTGGGGTGTGCGCTGTCATAATAAAAAACGATCGGGGATGTAGCTCATAGGAAAATAAAAGTTGATGCTTAGTTCAATATGTATACGCCCCCTTAGGGACTTAAATTTTATTCACTTTTCAAATAGACGTAAAATGATGAAGATTGGCGTTTAAAGTATCCTTCTAACCCCAGCCGATCGTTTACAATCGTCACTGTAACGTTTTTTTTTACTCCGACTGTACATTTATTTTGAATCTCTTAACCTTTGAAAACCAGACTGTAAACCAGCACGATCGTTCGATTCCAGAGTTTACTACAGAAGGCTATCTAAAAAACTAAAATTGCGTATATGTCTAACAAGAAACCAACCAACTGCCCGTAGGAACGTATTTCAGGGCTTAGCGAGAGGAGTGACATATTTGCAAAGCGCAGGTGTTGGAAATGTAAAGAACCAATGAAAGAGTTATATTGAATAAAGAGTCCCTATTAACAATACTGGTTAATTACTGGAAATGTAACTTTTTTTACAGTAAATCTAAGCAAAAATTGTACTGCTGGTAAACATCTTTAAGATCCATCTTGGTTTAAAAAGAAATCTTAAAAGCAATTAAAATCCAGTAGTTGACCACTTTGGTCAAATACTAGCACTTTTTCTATTTTAGACAGCCAGTGGTTGACCACCCCTCAAATATCAAATTAAAGGGTTAATATACAAATAATGACAGTTTTATTTAATTAAACTGAATACATAGGACCTAAATACATCAATCAATAAATTATTGGAATTAAAACTAGCTGGATGATTTGAGATTGAACTAAATACTCCATACCATTACAGCTAGTAGTGAGAGCGCTTTTTTGAAGCTTTGTTGATAACTCAGTTTTCTGCTATTTATTGCGTCTTTTAAGAACAATATTGGAACTTAAGACTTTACATGAGCTTTTAATAAAATGTTAGCTATGTTTTCAACGCAACAGATTCGAAATAAACACACAACAGTTCTTGTTTTTTGCAAAATTATGCTCAAATGGTCAACTACTGGTAGGTGGTCAACTACTGGTCGGTTCACCCTATATCCCAATAGTAATGGCTAATAAAATCATTAAAATACATTTCAACTTTATACATAAGAAAAAAAAATATAGAGAAAAAAACATTTTTTAAGAAATAAAAGAAAGAAAACAGTTCTGCCAGAACACATAAACTTCCATGCAAAAAATATGACATTTTGAAAAATAATTCAGTTTCTTTTGAATCAAAAATTATATTCTGATTTCAAGAAAGTAATTAAAACTCTGAAAAATATTATCACTGTAAGCTACCATAATATACATTTACAAACTCATAAACAGCATTAATTAATGTGGATTTTTTATTCAATAAAAAGTAAATTGAGAAACTTTTTGAACATAAAAAGGCACAATTCTTGTATAATTTATAATGATATCAAATAAGAAATACAAAGAAATTATTACATTACTAATACAGTAAAATATTTTATTTCACAATTTAAAAAGAAAATTAAAACACTATCAATAATTATCAAATAATTTTTCATGGCACAAATAAGCAGCTGTTCAAAAGCAACTGTTTCTGAGGTCAATATCTGGAATAAAAAGAAAAATCTAAACCCTCAAATATATAATATCGAGATTAAAATTGATTTAAAAAAATTATGAATTGAATTTATTTGTTCTTCATGAAAAAGACAATATACATTAAAATAAATGTTTTGCTTAGATAAACCTCCAACAAAACAGTTCATTACTTAATTAAAATCACAGAATACTTGAGAACTATAATTATAAATGAGTGTTCTTAAATGAACAAATGCTTTTTGAATTTCAGAAATTATTATTGTATTTAGGTAGACAACTTTTTAATTAAAAATATAGAACAACAGAATTCACTAAAATCAAAAGTTCGCCGAACTTAAAAAGATTAAAATTGATCCAAAACATAACGTTAAACAAGAGGAAAATAAATATTATAGATAGGAGTTAATGACATCGTTTCATTTTAATACACCATCTATTTTGTAGTTCGCTCATAGCCATGTTTACATTGTAGTATCAAGTATATGCATAAACATTGAGCAAGTACCAGAACCAGATAGACATTTTTATGGGTTGTATTTATACAAAACCTACCTCTCTATTCTTCATTACATCATAGAAATCATTTCTCGACAAGGATCTGCTCAATCGGACCCATAATTATCTGGATCGGATGTTAAAAATTATCGGTCGAAATGGTCGGGCGGCAGCCATTTTATTTGAAGCTCTCTCTTCTCCGTGGAGAAGTAGTGACTGCGCATGCGTCGATACCGAGTCAAGAGTTGACACCTCCAGCTTCGAGGTGCCATCGTTAGGACGATTTTAAGCTCTGATTCGGATGCTGTGAATACGGTTTTCGGACTTAACACTTCGTCGCCAAGGTGTTAACTCTGATGCTGATGGCTGTGAATACGGCCGTAAGAATGAAAATGTATTTAATCTAAAAATATATATAAAATTGCCTGTGAATTAGAATACTATAAATTTTATCCTCGATTATATTAAATCATGAATCAAACAGTTTGTAGGTTTAGAAATTTAAGAAAGAAATTGCTGAATTTTAACAAATTTTAGTTTATACTTTAGACAAGACCAAATTTAAATACTTTACTTAGTAAAGAAAAGGAAATAAGTGTAACAAAAATAAAAATTATGTTTCATCTTTTTACGCACACATTTGTTTTACCGTTCTCAACAAAGATTTTTAAGTCGTATACTAACTACAATGAAATAGCATAAAACCGCCGGTTTGTTTAATTAATTATATGGGGGGAAATGTTTTTAAGAAATACGCAACATTAAGCCAACAACTCTTCAAAAAAATGTGGATGAAAAAGAACTAGATTTTAAAACTAATTTGAATTCGAATTAAAAGCGTTAATGCGTTATGGAAAAATATTAAAAAAAAACGTTAAAACTTGAATACTTTAAAAAGTAAGTTAACTGCATCTATTACAATTCATCTAGAACATTTTAGAGAGCCATAATTAGGGTTGTAGATGTTTTTTGATGAGTTTTAAAGGAAAACCTAATTTAAAAAGAACGTTATACACGAGGGAAAATTTAGTCCTTTTAAATTTTTGTAAAAATGATATTTTCAAAACTTCTTATTACTATGCAAATATCTAACGCGGTGTTTAGGTAATGATTTAAAAAACGCAAAGCGTGTGAGATTAATAAATTTACCACCTACATTTTGTTTAAAGCGCCGAAACTACATTCTAAAAACCTTGAAAAGTTCTTAAAAAGATAAATGTGCACCCAAACTTTAGTCTACTACAGAACTCAATTTACGTCATTCTTAAGGCATTAATTAACTCTTGAAATGCTCTTCAGAGAAAAATTTTAAGTAGGAGGTTTTTAGCGGGGAAAACCTATTCAAAATATTCGAGTAAATCTTAATTCCTTTTTTGTTGCTTTTCATTCAGTTTTGTGTGAAAAGGGAAAGTGAAAATGAGATTGAAATTTACTTTTATTTTGGATTAACTAGCGTATAAGTTATTAATTAAGAATGCAAAATATTTACCAATGTTTTTTTTTCTTTGGATAGGGTTTAGTGTATGAAAATTGTAAGGACAGTTTGGTAGAGATATAATTTTTTTTTTTGAGGGGGGATAATATGGGCTTTACCTAAGCTGTAGGTAGGGGAGACCGGGGCTAGTTTTCCAACCTAAATGAATTTTGCTTCCTTACATTTTATTTTTACTTATTTTTGGGTAAACAAAATTTCATCATATTTCTCATACTGTTCTCTACAAAATGTAGCATTCAATTTTCATCAACATTATTAGTTTTTTTACAAAAAAGGCTTAAAGGTGACCATGTCACGTTGGAAAATGTGCCCCGTATGTGGGGCATGTTTTCCAACAGTAAGGGGCAAGTTTTCCTACAGTACTACTATCTGCAGTTATACCGATTGCTGGCAAAAACTCTGATTGGTTAACCGGATGGATGCCATTCCTAACATTCCTTTCTCATTGGTTGGTGCCTCTTCTCTCTCTAAGCCCCAGCATACGATCTTGTGTGTTGGTTGTTTGATTGGTTGTCAGATATAACTAGATTTGTAGCTTTTCAGATATTAGCTTGGAATAAATGTAGGAATCGAACGACAGTGCCGATTAAATAAAAAGACTGGTCTTAAAGGATTAAATCGTAAAACACTTACAGTAAAATTTATTAATTAATAGTATAATATGTATTTTTCATATGAAATCATTGTGTTGTAGCTGTGAACTTTACTTGCGTTATAGTAATCTCCAAAAATTAGTTTAGTATCTTAATTGTTTTGTTTATTTGTACAGTCGTAGAGAAAAAAAAACTGATATAGTTCGCATTGTGAGTGAACTACTGGGGGTAGAATGATAATTTTTGTGTCATTTTTCATGATTTAACGTCTTTTTGAAAATAATCTATAGTTTATGCCCTTTCGTTTTTCCTATGGGCGACATCAAAGATTATCCCCGATTCTAATAGAACCCCCCCCCTAAAACCAAGTTTTGTAATGTTTGGCCCTCAAACAAAGCCAGGAGGGGGGTTTGAAAATTACGGGAACTTTACTTCTAACGCAACAATTGTGAGGAAATTTAAAACAGATTTGGCTGCTTATCTATACTATGGCACAATTCCCACAAAAGTTAAAACAGATTTGGCTATTTATCTATATTTTGGCGCAATTTTGTCTTTCAATTAGGATACCAAAAGTGGTAGCCTAGTTGGTAGAGTATCAAGCTCGCAATCACTAGGTTGCAGGTTCTGTCCCCGCAGTTGCCAAATCAGTTACTCATTGTTTTAGGTTAACCGATAGGGATATAAGCAAACACAAAGCAGAATAGATGTTGGATACTTCTTCAAATTTAAAGCATTTGAAAAAATTTATACAATTAAATTTAATTTAGTTAATTATTTAATTCCTGTAAATAGGTAATAAAAATACCACGTATCACGTTAAATTATGAAATTATTATATGGATTCGTATTACATTAAGTTATTTTACTTCTTAAAAGTTTCGGTCAAAATACTTTAATACAGATATGTTTAGAGGGTTTTTTTTATTATTAATATTTAGAGAATGGTTCTAATAGAACTTTCCCACTTAATAAAAAAAAACGTATTTTTCTTTAAAAATTAAAACGCTTTCAAAGTTTAAAATTTGCTTATGCATCATATACTATGAATAAAAGAAAACTCAGATAAAATTTCAAATATGATTATTATGATTCTACGGTCGTGTTTTTAATGATTAATTGAGAGTTATGTACGTTTTATTATATTTCCAGAAACTGACCATTTGAGGAAAAATGTTTTATTAGATTGGGCAGGGAGTTTTAATCATTTTTTTTAACGAAAAACTAAGGAAGTTTCTGAACATTGTGCTTGGAATAAAATACCAATATAAATATTAATTATGTTAAGAAGTTAAGCATCAAACATCAAATTTACCAAAATTGATTACATAAAATTAATTAACTTAAATCACATCAACGATTAGAAGCTTCTTGATATTTTAACTTATTAGGAGGTTAAGGAAAAATTTGAATCGTCGTGTGGTCATGATAAATTTTTAAAAAAAATTATTTCATTCTGTTTAAAATTTTTAATAATTTAGACACCCACCACACTGACAAAAATAATCCATAAAGTAAAGATTAAGAATACGTCTTTATAATTATGAGTGAATATATATATATCTATATATATATATATATATATATATATATATATATTGGGGGGAATAATCGAGACCTTTTTTCACTGCCAAACATTTGATAATTCTTTATTGTGGAATACGCAAAGCATTGATCCATGGAAATAGTAGGATATCCAGAATAAAAATTGGAGATTGATATTGGAGTTTAATTTTAGGGGGAGGGTTTTTTTGTTGTTTTCTGAGGTGAAAGAGAATACTTTCAAGGTGTTTCATAGGGTTGTGTTATAGGGTAAGGTGGGGTAAAATGATTATAGCGGGCTAAAATAGATATAGGGATTTTAGCAGTTTTCGTATTTGTGAAACTAAAAGTTAATTGGCATGCTATTTTATCATAAGCCTCAATTAAAATCAGCATCCCAATTAACATCGAATTTCACAAACTGTTAAAATCGTTATAAAATTTATACTCCACCCATGTCTTAAACATGATTAAAATCTTAGAGAACAGTTTTTAAACCCGATGCCGGCCCTATATCTTATTTAGAGCACATGCATGCGGCTGGATCTGCTGTACTCACCAGAGAGAGTATACGTCGGTGACGGGGTACCAGCAGCGTAAGGTGCTCCTGCCCCGAGCTGTACACCCCATTTAAAAGATTGATTATATGTAAAAAAGAAAATAAAATTAAAAGTGGTAGCTAAATTTTAATTACATTGTTAATCTTTTCTTTTGTGTGGCCACCACTGTTTTATTTATAATAGTTTAATTATATATCAGTCCACTACCAAATACTAGCATCGAGTGTTTAGGGTGCGTTAGATAATTCTGACATCATCGACCCTGCCTGACGGTAGTAGGCTGTCGGTGCAACCCTGGGACGTCCTTATTACGCCTATACCGAGTGTGTTTCGAGAGGGGGGGATATCAGTTTTAGCACTACAGTTTTTTTTTTTTTTTTGCAAAGTTATTGCATTTAAGTTAACTTACATCTTGAGGCGCCATGTTTACCCATAAGCTCAAATGATGACAACACTTAAGCATATTGCTGAGGGAGCTGTGGATAAACATGGCGGCTGGAGGACTCTTATCGAAGCTGTGCCCATCTTTATTATATTTAATAAATAATAAATGTAAGAAGACACCGTTCTTATTAAGTGACGACTTTTCTAAAAGTTTGATTCATATGTAAAACCAAATTCCTTTGTGAAACCTATGTAGAGAAATAATCTTTTTATAGTAAAAAAAAATGAAAAAAAAATTGGTTTAATCTTTGTTTTTTGTTTTAGATTTTTGTTCATGTAATTCAAAAATACTTCTAATTTAATGCAGGTGAAATTTTTCGTCGAATATTGTTAAGTATTGTTTCGGAATTTTTTCTTCTGAAAAAAATTAGTAACAAGTAAAACATTTTACATACACATAAAAAATAGGTTAATATTTCCGTTTACTGAAATCAATAGTGTAAAAATAACTACTTTATAAGTAGTTTAAATTTCAGGCATCTTCAAACTTCTAAAAATTAATCAATCATATGGCAGGTATGCCGATTCGAACCTGTTTCTGAAACTTAGCGACCAAGCACACTAACCGTTAGGCCACGCCGGCTGCAGTCAGCAAGTTTTAATAATAAATCTGACCAACTATCTGAGTTAGTATATCGTGTTATTGCGGGTTACAGTAATTTTCATAACCTGGCGATTTTCCTTCTAATCTTTGGCGATAAGAGTTTGGCGAAAATTTTCTAAATGAAATTTCCTACATTGTGCACGGGGTTAATGGCTGTAAGGATCAAAATCTATGAAAACGAGGTTTCAACGTAAATTCGACGAACTTCAAACCATAACATTCTAATTTTCAAATTGCAAATCCTTCTAGTGGGTCTGTTTATCTGATTAAATGAATATTTGTAAAGGCTTTCATGGTCGTTTTCTTTAAATGTAAGTACTATAAGAACTATTATACACTTTAACAATAAGAACACCACCTTTTTTTGAAAGAAATAGGAAAAAATTTAGAGGGATTCGAACAAACAACTTCTTTGGAATCGTTAGCTTGCGTTATGGATTGGTTGATTGGTTTGAGTTTGAGCCACACAAATGTTGGAATAAGTGCCCCGTCTACTTTTGGAAAACCTGCCCCAACTCACTTTTTGAACTTTGGGAGCCCCTCAACGAGTGGGGGTGTAATATTATTGAAAAACAAAAGCATAGTTTTGTAGAGGAAGAAATCCTCTATCAGAATATGCAATATCAGATTAGTCAGTTAAAATTAAAAGGGCTTAATCACATTTTTAATAAAAATCCAAAAGTTTACGCAAAGAGCAAAATATTGAAAAAACCGCTTTTCTGACGAAACTACAAGAGCTAAAATTCTGAAAGTAC
Organism: Tetragnatha montana; assembly: GCA_963680715.1. Lineage (NCBI taxonomy): Eukaryota > Metazoa > Arthropoda > Arachnida > Araneae > Tetragnathidae > Tetragnatha > Tetragnatha montana. The sequence goes on along the minus strand of OY796677.1, from coordinate 55,143,502 downwards.
ATCAGAATGTGTGTGAAGTCTTTCTTTTTCATCTAGTTCACTCGTTGGGTTGATCTAATTGCTCATTTAAAAATAAAGGGCGTTGGAAAATTTGCCCCAGTGGAAAACTAGCCCCGGTCTCCCCTACTCAAGTAGTACACCTTTGTTTAATAAGGAACTGCAATAAATTTACAGTAGAAAAAGTTATAAAACAATTTTTTGTGTATTTACATCACAGAGTTTAGGTCCTTTTAGTTTTAAATTTTACCCGAAGCATCGTTTTACAACATAAACTATCTTTTATTTCAGGTTCTGTGGCCGAAAAAATAAAGAAAGGTTAAAAATAATACTAATAACATTTAAATTATATTCTAATGTTTCTATACGTAAACGTTTTAAAATAGACTATTGTTATAATCGGAAACAGATTATTGTGCAACAGACCTTGATACTGCTATGCGTCATATAATTTACAACCAGAAGCTTAAAGCTATAAAAGATTGACCATCAAGAATCTGTTTCCTTTTCATTAATCTAGAGAAATCCACCGTACCAAAATAACCCATAAACCCACTTTTAATCGATAGAAAAATATCCGATGGCCATATAGAAGATAACCTAGAAAAAAAGTAACTAATTACTGTAGTATACGGTTTTGAGCCGTGTTCAATTACTGGAACTGAGGTTTCTTTTCCACCAACCCCTGAATTTACTCTTTATTCTAAAAAGTTAATGAATGAAATCCTTATTTTCGTTCTAAGAAGGTTTGTAAATAAGCTATCTGTTCTTATGTTCCCACGTCTGTACGGTATATTTCATAACAAATTTATGCTTCATGGTAGTTGGAAGATTTTTTCCAACAAACAACAAAGGAAACTATCACGGGCACATTTATTATAAAAATCTTGAAAAATGTTTACACGAAACTTGTTCCATTTAGTTTTGAACGTAGCCTCCAGTGCTTTATAACGGTTTCTTTGACACTTGAATGCTCTATGTGTATTTTAAGAAAATATTTGTTTTGAATTATCCCTGGTTATTGAATTTACACCAAAGCGTTGGATTTTTGTTGTTACGTCATTTGGTCTGAAATTTAATAAAAACCTGTAACGCAAGGAAGATAAAATACAATAGCGTGAGGTAATGTAAACAATTTTATTAATGTTGAGAAAATAGATTGCTCCAAAATTTTCACAAAATAAATAAATACATCTTATACTACTTTAAGAATTTTCTTGAGTACATGTAATATTAACAACTTGCAATATTTCTCGCTTTAAAATACATTTTTTTATCCGAAAAATGTTACCCCGTTTCCATTTTAGTTCATTTCATGATTCTGAGTGATATTTAATACTGGAGCCTAAATCCTTTTTTGATACTATAATTTCTGGTCGAAATAGTAAAATAATTTCCAGATGCTTCAACAAAGTAATATTTCTGGTTCATTTCCGTTAACTCTCCATTAAATTACACCGTAAACTTATCGATTAAAATGTAGAGTTATATCAACAAAAATCACAAATATTGATGATAAAATTGTTTGAATATTTGGCGTTTAAAACACCATGGCGATTTTTAAAGGGACTGTTAAAGGAATTGAACTATATTTTCCTCTGAAGTTTTTTTTTGTTTTTAGTGAAGAAATTATCAAAAACTTTATGAATTTGTAACTTAATACCTTCATGATTGCGGAAATTTCAAAATGTATCTTTAGAATCGAAATATATATTTTTGGACAGTGATTATAGAAACTTCCAGACATTGATTACTAATTTAAAGACTACAAACACTTTCGAGGGGATTGTTATTCATCATAATCATACTTTACTAAAAATTATTTTCCCCTCTTTGATTAAACAGATCATAAAAATGTTATATTTTTCAGAATATATTTTTCAGTAGGTACCTATACAATAAAAATATTTCCTTCAATCAAATTGTTTTTTGTTTTTAATAACCTTTTATATTCTTTACAAAAAGATTAAACATGTATATTTTCCCAGTTTTTTTTATGATACTTTTGAAAATAACTCCCCCTTTCCTTTTTTCAATTATAGTTTCATATACAGAAATAACATATTAATCTTCATTGCATTTGTAATGGTTTTCCAATCAAAATAACTTTTTATAATTTACTTATACTATAATCCTCGATATATAAATTCGAATCTTTATTTATTAATAAAAATAGAAAATGTAAAAATATCTTAGATTCAATAAAAATTCTGACCACAAGTATTTCATTTCTATCATTTTCTAATAATAAGAGACAAATCTGCATAAGTAGATAATTTTTGCATCGAAACTATTGAAAATATTCTAGTTGCATTTTAAAACACAAATTTTAATATAATTTTAGTTTTACCAATTAAAATCTTATCTTTTATTAAAAAAGTTATATAATGTATTTCTCCAAAATAATTTTATATGAATACTGAATAATTTTTCCCTAACATGAATACTACATGTTTTTTTGGGGATAACACAAAGTTTGATAAAAGTTTACACTGTTTTGCAACTTGTTCATAATGAAATTAAAGTAAAAATAATTTAACAGTTTACACGATGTATTCAAAGTCACAATACTTATTTATTTAAAACTATATTCCAGAAAACAAACTATTCTTTATGTACGTATTTTTAGTCTTCACAATAAGAATGAAAATACAAGCCCAGTTACACAAGTCCTTGCAAAACTAAAGGTATTGAGTTGGTGAAAACTCCTCCGTGCTTTTTGAAATTAAAAACTCTTGAGTAAGAAGCGCACAAAGTGGAACTGCTGTAAAAGAGCACAGTATGCTCTCTAAAAGTCAATTTTGTGGTACCACGCTCTTGAGAAGACTTGATTAAATATGCCGGATTTGATTAAGTATTCCTAAGTCAACACAGAACTGGGGGTACCTCTAAAGGGGATAACTCTTATAACGGAAATTTTCGCTTGGGTGCTTATTTTTATGTAACAAGAAAGTTTGAGAAAAGTGGTTATGAGCTGTGGAAGAGGTAAGAATATTAGGAAATCGTTTTTCGGTTGGGTTCGAACAGGAGTTACATAGTAAAAAGGGCTGTGTGGCAGAACATCAAAAAATTTAATCTAAGATCCGTTCTCTTTTATTTTATCGTCCTCAGATAAAGTTAAGTTTAATTGTAGAATATGACTTCTTGGATTTTGGTTTTTATTGGAATAACCCGTTTTCAATTATAAACTAGAATTTGATTGCACAAGATGGTTTCTTGAGGAGATATTTTTATTCAGTCTTTAATCTATCGTGGATACGTTTAAATCCTTAGGGTAAAATGGTGTTTTTTATCTCAACAATCTATTACATTGATTCTTCCTAAGTCTAAGAAATTTTTAGAGGATGCTTTAGAAGAAAAGTGATCAGGAAAAGCACATTTGAAAATGAGTCCAAGAATAAATAATAGGGATTTTTAGAACCTACATTTTATATCAATCACTAAACGCATTTTTTCCTTACATTCTTTACATTAAAACAATTAATTATTTACATTAAACATCAATAATTCGTAACATTTTAAACAGTATTAAACATTAAAATTACATTACATTTTTGAAAATCAACTACATAAAGATTATTTATTCACTACTACATTGATAAACAAATTCTTATAAATATGAAACTCCTCGTACATCCTACTAGGAATTGAAATCTCCAACTCTTTTAGCGGTTTAAATATTTCCGAAATTTTATTTTCTATTTCTTTATTATTTCATTAATTCCATGCACTAAAAAGTTAATATTGTTAGCGGTTCTGTCCCCTCTTAATCCACTTCAATCTGAAGAAAATAAGGAGTAAAATTACTTTTCCATCACTTTCAGAGAGTTTGATCCTTAGAACGATGTTTATTTTGAAAAATGTAGATAAGTTAAGAACTTCTGTGCGAGTCTTAAAATTGGGAAGTATAACTCTGATGATGTAATAGGTATACTGTTTATGTTTAATATTTCTAAATAAACTAATAATGCTAACTTGGTTAAGTAAATCTAACTCCTATTGACGTAATAGTTAAAGTTTGTTAGTTCATTTGTCTTCAAGTCAAAATCGTTGATTAATGTCTTTTAAGAACTTTCATCAAATAAATTAAAATATTTTTAACATTACTTAACTTTTCGGTCTGTAAACCTATTAATAGATGCAAATGTTTATATTTCGCATGGCATTTCACAGAATTTCTGCCATGTAATCAAGTCTCTGTTATAAAGTAATATTTTATGCTATAAATTTCATATTTTTTCTATTTTAACCTTAACGTAACACCAGCATGGATTTAGCGAAATTAAACATTACCAAAAGCATGAAAAATTCAAATCTACAAGACATGTAGTGATGTTATCAAAACTACAAAATGTCCAAAATTAATATACTAACTAGCTGAACAGCAACCCGATGCGTTGCGGCGAGTTAAGTTTTAATTCTAGTTTTCACGATGCATACTTTAATATTATATTTTTAGAGAAGAAAACGATACGAAAAAGAAAAATTCAATAAAAATTCTGTACCCACTTTTGCCACCTTTTCCAGCCTTGTACTTGTGGAGTAAATAAAAAAAATTTCAAAAAGGTTTTCTCAAAATACAAATCTAATTTTGTATATCAGCAATTACAATCCTCCCGGTATCCCAGGCGCCTTTTTCATATATTCCGGTGCTCCCAGTAATTTTTCCTTTCTCGGTTTTTACGATAGTTTACCTATCCCTTTGTGTCCGATATCTTTCCTATTCCGGTGTTCCCGGTAATTTTTCCTACACAGGTTTTTAAGATATTATACCTATCCCGGTGTTTCCGATATATTTCCTGTCCCGTTGTTCCCGGTAATCTTTCCTATCCCAGTGTTCCTTGTATTTATGAAAATTTCATTTTCCATATATAGTACATATGTTATGGGCAAAGTGATTAATAGGGCATTATTAATAATGCCCGAAGTGGAGGCGGGCAAAGTGATAAATTTCATTCATAAATTCCACTGAATTTATCACACATTGCCCGGACATTATTAATAATGCCCGGATTTATCACATTGCCCGTAACATATATTTTGATTTTAAGGAAAAATCTTAAATAAAGGTAAATAATGTTAAAACAATTATTTTAATTTAATTTGGTGTTTTCATAACTGAAAATAGTTTTTAATAGACATTTATATGATTTTTCCCATTAAAATAATTAGTTTTGAGGTTTTCATCTCATTTACAACAGTGAGTGAAGCAGATCTACTCTAGTAGAGAAAAATTAAAAATAATATATAATAAAAAGCCCTAGTAAATTTTTAAGTCTAGTAAACCGTATCTTTCCAATGGACTCTAACCGCTTATCTGGTTCGAGACTTCACGGAACCAACACGTGACCTACAACTGAGCTTGCAATTGGTTACCACAGATACTACACTAGTAGATCGACTAGTGTAGTATCTGTGGTAACCAATGGACTCTAACCGCCTATCTGGTTCGAGACTTCACGGAACCAACACGTGACCTACAACTGAGCTTGCAATGGACTCTAACCGCCTATCTGGTTCGAGACTTCACGGAACCAACACGTGACCTACAACTGAGCTTGCGATTGGTTACCACAGATACTACACTAGTAGATCTACTAGTGTAGTATCTGTGGTAACCAATCGCAAGCTCAGTAGGTCACGTGTTGGTTCCGTGTGACGTCAGACGGTTAGAGTCCATTGGTTACCACAGATACTACACTAGTAGATCTACTAGTGTAGTATCTGTGGTAACCAATGGCAAGCTCAGTAGGTCACGTGTTGGTTCCGTGTGACGTCAGACGGTTAGAGTCCATTTCCATATCTCCAGTCAATTTATGGAAGTTATTCCATAAATATTTTTATTTTAAAGGAATAAATCTTAAAATAAAGGAAAATAACGCTTGAAAATAAATTAATTGAATTTATTTTGGTATTTGCATAACTGATGGAGTTTTTAAATCGACAATTATCGAGTTTTTCCTGATGAAAATATTTAATTTTGTGGTTTTCATCTCATTTTTACAACAGTGATTTAAGCAGATCTACTCTAGTAGAGAAATGGAGAAATAAGCGTAAAAGAGCAGAAAAACGCAAATATCTCGAAAAGTATTTCGAATTTCGGAATGAAAATGGGCGACTCGGCGTCCCTGGGTCATTTGCCATCTTTTGGTACCTCGGACGCCCTTCTACGTTCAGTGGTTTCGGAGGAGATAGAGGGACATACGGACAAGCGGACAAACATACGTTTGTTTACTCTCGGATTTTAATAGTTAAGACTAGCTGAACAGCAACCCGATGCGTTGCGCCGAGTAGTTTTAATTCTACAGTTTTCACGATGCAACTTTAATATTATATTTTTAATATAAAATACCTTTCGACGTACTGGCCTAGTGGTTAAAGTATCTGACTGCAAAGCCGTACGTCTGGGGTTTGAATCCCCGTTTGGCATGGATGTCAGTTTCTGTCTTTGTGTGATGAATGAAAGTGGCTGTCCACCAGTAAAAAGGGGTTGTGCGAGCGAATGGTATGTGTGGCGCGGGTAGCAGTACCTCACCTTCGTGGCTCCGGTCCACAGGTGCCCGCTGGGTAACGCTGAGTAGGTAGTTCTTAGGGCAATTCAGTGGTCAAGGATGATAATTCCAGTACCCGCCCATTGGATTAAAAAATATATATTTTTAGAGAAGAAAAATATGTGAAAAAGAAAAATTAAATAATTTTCTTACATAACATTCTATCTTTCCAACATAATTAAATATATGTTTTAACTCAGTTTTATCTGCTGCAACCCCTTGGCCGTTGGTTATACATATACAGCGTTTCCCCCGTGGAGGTAGGCTACGTTGTTCCCCAGAGGTATGCACCCTTTCACACCATTACTTCTAAGGGCACAGCCCCCCGGAACCCCTACTGGGTATTGTGTTTGCATACAGTGTATATCGCATTATCACTAATTTTTTTTGCCATTGCTCCATTCAAAATTCATTACGCAATTTATTATTTTATCATTCTAATTATCGTTGCTGTATGTTCTATATCAAACCTTCAAAACGTATGAGAATACCAACTTATGAAAAACTTTTAAATCCCGTGGATACTTTGAAAAACGGCTCTAGTGATATTAAAGTTAAAAATTCAACACATTTATTACTCCAGTTTAGTTTAATACCTAGTTAATATTTGATTTTTTAAAACTTTTTTTTTTTTGTAATTTTTGTTGGCAATCATAAACTGAAAGGATTTCCCGTTGTTTTTAAAATCAATGAAAACGGTCTAGTGTTATGGAATCAGAAGCACAAAGATGCTAATATCATAGAAAATAATTGAAATTTTAGAATTTAAATGGTCAATACGGGGTTCCCGAATTTTTTCCCGTCTTTTGGTACCTCGGGCACCCTCCTGGGTTGATTAGTATCGAAAGAGTTTTATTTTTTATATTATCGATTGGATTAAGATAAAGTCAAAAAACAGGAGGAAGAAAACGCAGCAACTGAACCTCAGCACTGTCTGAATTATGTGAAAAGAGCAGAAAAACGCAAATATCTCGAAAAGTATTTCGAATTTCGGAATGAAAATGGGCGACTCGGCGTCCCTGGGTCATTTGCCGTCTTTTGGTACCTTGGGCACCTTTCTGCGTTCAGTGGTTTCGGAGGAGATAGAGGGACATACGTTTGTTTACTCTCGGATTTTAATAGTATAGATATTTCGAATTTCGGAATGAAAATGGGCGACTCGGCGTCCCTGGGTCATTTGCCGTCTTTTGGTACCTTGGGCACCTTTCTGCGTTCAGTGGTTTCGGAGGAGATAGAGGGACATACGTTTGTTTACTCTCGGATTTTAATAGTATAGATAATAAAAATAAAAATGGCTTGTTTATTTAGTGCTTCTTGAATATTAGTGATGCTATTTTTAAATATTTCTTTATTTTTATATTTTAAATATATTTTGCATACATTGTGATACCCTTCCTTTTTAATACATATTTAAATCTACCCTAATAAAAATTTTAGATAAGGGAATCCTAATATTGACCAAGCTAGCTAGTTTAATATGCCGTCAATATTTACTGCCTACTTTGCGACACCGCTCTATTTAAATATATTATTTTGAAGAAGGTAAATTTGATACGATAAATCCTTATATGGAAGTGTTATTTTCATTACCTTAAAAAGTAAAAACATCTCATGAATTAATTTATTAATATTTGACTGTTAAATTATGAGGTTAGTCGACGCGAAATGCCCTTATCTCAGTTTTCGAATCTCTACCACAAACAGGAGAATCTCCTGAGATTTAAATAGTTTTCGGAAAGACATAAATATTAATTTTAAAGGAATTTTAGAGAAACTCCTTCGAATTTATGCATTATTTACGCCAACTAACGGTGTCTCGATAGATGAACAGTGAACAGGTGTACCCAAGAGAATAAAAACTACGAAAGGTTTAAATAAAAAAATACACATTTTAGTCCATTCATCTTAAAATATTTAAACGATAAACAGTTTCCTTCACTCTATCAAGAGTTTAATGCAGGGTTTGAAATTTATATGGAGACCTAGAAAAACTCAAAATCGGATGAAAATTCTTATTTGTCACTTTTAAAAATCATGCAGCCTTTTTCATCAAAAACGGATCATCAACTCCCGTTTATTGGTGATTAGAAAAAAAAACAAGTTTCAATTCATCATCACTGGCGATCGTAATTTTAATGATTACATGTTATTATTTTCTGAGTAATATTTTTTTACAAAAAATAAAAATCATTTTTGACACATGAAAGATCGCCAATTTGCCAACGGAGAGATTCCTCGATTAGTTTGAAAAATACTGAAGAGAACGCTTATGTTCGAAAGAAGACTATAATCTCAGCCTGCCGCTTTTCGAAATGTGGAACACTGCGCCTGCGTAAAAAGTTAACCCAATAAAGAAAATTGCATAAGTTTTAAAGATACTGAATCCTCGTTGGATTGTTGTCAAAATTTGAACGCTAACTTCTGACCGTTTGCTAGGGGGCGTTGAGAGCGGCCTCATCGAATAGACAATACACTTATCTTGGGACACCCTGTATTCAAATGTGGGTAAAATACATGAACTATATACCTACATTTACTGTAAAATATTTTTTTATCATTATAACTTCCAAAATCAACAAGTTGCTTTGAAAAGAAGAAATGGAAAGAAGAATGAGACAAGAAAAATGTAAGACGGTTATAGAAGTAATACAGTTAATTTTACGTGGGGAAAATCTTCAAATGACCATTTATACCCCTAAAACTGAAGTTAATTTTAAAAAATTGACATTCATATCATCGTTTCTTTACAATCTTTTTAGCATATTTATTAGAACCCAAAAAGATAGAATAGTAAATTTAAACGCAAAAAATATGGGGTTTCACGAGGTGTTTTAACACTTTTTACTAACTTATAATTGACTTCAACCTGTCCTAAATCTTTCGAAGCATGAAACAATCTACTTCGAAGTTCTACTTCGAAGAAAACCTTACGTTTTAATCCGAGATGAAGAATGACTTAATTAACGTTAAATATGAAACCCTAACTTTAAAATCAAGAATCTTTCCAGAAAAATACAAAATTAAAATACGATGGGGGTTTACAAAATTCTTCAAGCATGTAAATAACTTTCCCGGCTGTTTTCGGTTTTTAGCAATTCAGTTTACAAAATTCTTAGAATTTCTAAAGAAGCAATTACACTTATTTAAACATTAAAACCACGGAAACTTAATGTATCCCACGAATAAATATTTTTATTTTTATTTATTTATTCGTAATATTTGGCATTAATATTTTTTAAAATGCTATTCATTATCTGAAAATAATATTTTGAAGCATGTTTACATCCCGTTTATGCAGGGTAATTCAAAAGTCTATTTCACGGCTTTTATTTGGAACCAACGTCTCTTAGGTCATGGAAGTAATTACCCCTAGGTAAGTGACCAAGTTGAATCCATTAAGATGGCTTACAGCACCTTTAGTGGTAGAATAAGAAAGTTAAATAAATTAATTTAAAAACCAAAGGAGGTAGAACAAAAACTTTAATTAGAAACTTGTTGACAATATAATAAATAACTCGCAGAAAAAAATTTCATGAAAACGTCGTCATGAATATTCTAGTCTAGAAGGAAGTAAAAATGCCACTTTTTCAGGCCACAAAAAAAGAAAATGTTCACAAATTTGCACGTTTTTCCGTGTTATTACATGGCCACCTAAACTAATAAGGCCGTAGAAGCTTGAAATCTGAGTGATGTCATGCCTTCTCTTCCACGTCATCGACACGTTTAAGACAACAGCGCAACTCCAGTCTGGAATCTTGATCGCCCCACCCTGTACAGCCTGATTGGTCTCCACAACTACGGTGAAAACGTCACTTGAATTAGCCACACCGACACACGTGTCGAATATTTCAGATGGGAGAAAGTTTGATCTGAATTAGGATTGATTTGACTTAGGATTGCTAACGGTCGTATTCTGAGCCTCTGGCAACCTCTAACAAACATTGATTTGCTTGATTTGGTATTCTGACCACCGTTAATCCACTTCAATTAACAAATATTTGTTACTTAACAAATCAGCCAACAAACGAGTGATTTAAGTTGAACTACCAATCAGAATCGAGAATAGAAAAAATGGCGTCCTCTCATCAGTCTATTCCTAGGCCTATGAAAAATCGTGAACATTTCATTTTGAGACTCTGGAAGTATTTTTTCATTGTTAAAGTGTTATCATTAGAGAAAAAATAGTTTTACAATTGTATAACAGTGAATTAACACTCAAAATATTCTTAAATCACATCAATTAAAATCCGCAGAACAGCTCTTTTCTAACGTGTAAGTCCGCCAGATAGAAGAACTATTTCATAACTAAGATCACTAAAAAATACATTCTCCAAAACGATATATTTAAATGTTTTGGAAATCCATATAAACAACTAGGAAACCACTCTCAGATGTTCTTAAAACCTTAAAAGTAATCTAAACTCTTGGCACTACTTTTCTCTTCAATGTTTTTATACTAAAACTTTCTCCCTGGTCAAAGATTAAAGTAGTATGGTGGTGATGGTATTGGACTACGGACTCGAAAGTTGTGCGATCGGGTCCAGCAAATGATGTTTTTTTTTAATTCTTTCAGATCATTGAAATTTTTTTTGTGTGTAGTAGAAAATTATCTTGGAATTATACAAATATTTCTAGAGAAATAAGACACAAAAATATATTTTTTTTAACCTGTTTCTTAGAATTAAACTACCCTCATCAAAAAATTCGCATCAAAGTATTGAATCAGAATAATAAATTCCAATTAAAAATAAATTTATTGAAAATATTTTCCAGTTTAATTAAATTGATAATGATAGCTAAGCGATCATTATAATCAGCTAACAAAATATAATAAAAGCAAATTAATTTTTTCAGGCTGTTTTAATTTTAATTCGAAATCTTTCTGATCACCTTTAAATAAATTTCTTGAGTTTTCTGATTTTTCAAATGATTTTAAATGTTGAGTTCTTTTATTATACATATTTTTTTTAAATGTAAAAAGTGAATCCAATAGAGTAAATTTATTCTTTAATTGAAGAACTAATTATTATTTTGAGAATTTGTTTCAATTCAGTAACGTTTTAAAAAAGATATGAAATTATTTCTATAATTTAAGACATTTCCATATTGAGATAATAAAAATATTTTATATTTCTTTCTTGTATAGATAGTTTAATATTTAAGAATAATAATTAAGATTAATATTAAAAGAAAATGTTTTTTTTAAGCTATAAAAGATTGTAAAACAATAAAAAATTAATTAATCTTCATTAAAAATCATCGACTTTTAAAGTAATACAGTCAAAAACGCTTTTATTTCCTGCTTTTTCACGAATTTCTTTCCTATCCTATTCACAACTGAAAGATCTCCACCAATCACGATTGAGCTTTTTTTATCGCCAACGGTTTCGCTTGTTCGCCAGCTCTGGTGCCACTGACAAACGTAACAAACGTTTGTTAGTTGATCATTGCGCTCAGAATGCCGAATCAAGCAAACATGAATTTAACAAATTTTTGTTGATTAGTTGATCGGGCGATTTATCAGAAAGCACAGAATACGGCAGTAAGAATTACTCTCCTAATGACAGATGGGGTTAAAGAGCAGAACAATCCTGATCTGAAATTTGCACACAATCCTTGGATTGGACACCTTAGATTGGACCTAAAACCAGCAAAATCTTTCTGTTGATGATAACATTGTAAAACTGATCGAAAAGAGGAAACATCAGTTAATATTTAACCCACCCCCCCCCCTCCATTGTAATCGTAAATTTGAAGGCTTAAAATATGTCCGATCATGAGTTTTAAACCAGGCCCGATTTTTACAATTTTATTTAAAATTTAATCATTAAACCAGATTTTAGTAATCACTGATCAAATATGATCATTAAAATTAACTCTGCATAAAACCATTTTCAGGTCTTAAGGGAAACCTCTTTTTAGTTCTGCAAAACGAAACTACACAACATAAAATTGTTTATAATAGAGCACGGAATCAACTTGAGGTTCGCGATCTCTAATTCACTTTCTCACTTCTGAAATATTCGACACGTGTGTCGGTGTGGCTAATTCAAGTGACGTTTTCACCGTAGTTGTGGAGACCAATCAGGCTGTAAAGGGTGGGGCGATCAAGATTCCAGACTGGAGTTGCGCTGTTGTCTTAAACGCGTCGATGACGTGGAAGAGAAGGCATGACATCACTCAGATTTCAAGCTTCTACGGCCTTATTAGTTTAGGTGGCCATGGTTATTATCATGTAGTTTTTGTGGTTTTTAGCTAAATGAAGTCAAATTTTAACTAAAAATTAACTAAAAAATGAAAGAAACTTGCAAATTTGCAAACTTTTTCTTTTATGAGGCCTGAAAAAGTGGCATTTTTACTTACTAGTATATCTCCTTGAATATTGAAGATATTTTCATGAAATTTTTTCTGCGTGTTTTTTATGATATTGCTAACAACTTTCTCATTGAAGTTTTTGTTATATCTCCTTTAGTGTTCTAATTATTTTTTTAACTTTCTTATTTCGACGCTAGGGGTGCTGTAAGTCATCTCAATGAATTCTCCATGGTCACTTACCTAGGGTTAGACCTTACTTCCATAACCCTAGGAGAGTTTGGTTCCAAATATGTAAAAGCCGTGAAACGGACTTTTAAACACCCTGTCTGTAATGGGCCAAAAATTGCTTTTGAGCCCTATTCTTAACTTTAATTCTGTTTCTCTTAAGCTCTGAAGTAAAAATAATTTTTTGCCGATCGACTGATATGAAAACTTTTTTGTCCAATGACCCTCTAGCACCTTTAGTTAAGAAGATTTGCTCCCTACATAATTCTTAAATATTTTAACTTCCGAGATATTAAGACTTATAATCTCTTGAAGCTTTTTTTTAAAATCAAGCTATGTTTAGATGCCATACCATCTCTATACCAACCTAAAATGTTGAATATATTTCAAGAAATTTTCCCTTTTAAAATAAATAGTAATTAAAACATGGTTTATTTATGAATTAGAGATGAATAAGAAATTTAAAAATGCTTAGAAATGATGTTACCATTCTAAGAGATGCTTGTAGAAATTCGTTAAAAATTACAGTATAACTTCAAATGTGTAGCCAGTTTGGGGGTTCAAAAGTTCCCGATTTTAAAACTCAGAACGTTAATACTTTATGTTTAAAAAACATTAAAAATTCACATAAAGAAAAAAAATCTTGTCAATTAAAATATTCAATTCTTCCAAAATCTAGGATGATGTGCAACGCTTGAGATTTTTAATGTCTAGAAAATTTGTTTCAACAATTTCCTTTTTGTGGTTACATGAAAAATGTCTTTATTTTGTATAGTAGTAATTTACTTTTATCTCAACTTAATCTGTTTGTACTATAGAGATAGCAAGTTATTGACAACTTAACTCCTACCTAAATAATCATCTCTGACCCAGTTAGTAACAAAGGCTTACCGAAACCACCTCAGCAACAAATATAAATCCCTTATCAATGCCCCTTCGATATGAGTTCCAAACGGGCAACTTACTTAAAAGAGAGTTAAGGATAAGGACCCATCATTATTCGAGTTATTGCATTTAGTAGGTTGGCAAACCAATGATAGTTGATGGGAAGTATAGTTGGAGCTGTGCTTTGCGTTTCTGTGTACATCTAGAACTACTGGATCAGAGTTTTAAGGGAGAGCTTCAGATCTATTTTGGGAAAGGGAATAAATAGATACGTAGGATAGGGGCTTTTCTTATTAGGGGTTGATTTTTCCGTTTCAGTAGAGTTGAGTAGGCATGAGATATAAAAAAAAAGGAATGAAGAGTACGTAAGATTATCTAGACTTATTTAAGGTTCTCAGGATGACACGAGCCTAGGTCAGCCTAGCTTGGGTTGTCTGCAACGGCGCCTGTGGTGTTTATGGTGAAGACAGTTTTAAGACTCTCTTAAAGGTATATATAAATGTTTGAAATTTTGAGCTAGTTTAGGGGGACGTCCATAAATTACGTGAGGTCAAAAGGGGGAGGGGTCAAGCAGAATCTCGCCAAATCTCACCAGGGGGGAGGGGGGGAGTCAATTAAAATCTCACGTCAACCTTTAGTTTAAAGAATATGTGTTTTTTTTTATCTTTTTTTAGCAAAAGTTTATGAAAAATGTGCAATTAGCCCTAACAGGGAATCATTAGCCAGTCAGTCGTGATAATTGCAAGTATAAGACCATAGTTTTGATATTTCAACATTCATTTTTATACTAACAAGTTCATTTGATATAGTCTTTTTTTATCCTAACCACCATTAACTTCTCAAAATAAACTTAAAATGCCGATTACCGATTCTTTAAGCCAAAAATACCGATTATTCTTGACACTCACAGAACTGAACTCCTTTGTTTTTAGTTAATTTTACTATTTCTTTTCAATTCTCAGTCGCTTCGGTTTCAAAACTGCAAACTTACAGCTATGGGTTTTCAAATTTGCTTTATGAGAGATGGCAGAACGATGAAATTTTATACTCAGTGCAGTTGACATAGGCAAGCGAATAGGGGAATGATACTAGTGCAGGCTATTCTTTTACTTATAATTATAGTTTTAAAAAAGTCATATTTTCACTTAAGAAAAATTGTAAAAAAGACCCCTTAAGTATTAATTAGCTGTTATTACATAATTAGCGATTATTTCATTTTCTATTTCGAAAAAAAAAATCATACATTACTACTATATTTCTAAGAATTGCCAACTTTAACAACTATGATTATATTATTTTTTTCCACAAAATAATAAGATAATCACACACAGTAAAAATCCATTCCATTAACAGTAAATAAAATATGTTAAAGCTTTCAATTACTACCACTATGTTTTATTCATATCCCTAAGCAAACAATTAGTAACGGTTTATGCATTTTAATACCATATTACAATAATCTTAAATTCACCAATGAATTACTTTATGGATGTTTTTATGATGGCTGCATTTACGAAATATTTAAGTAATATTCACCATCTTTGGTGACAAAAAATGCATTAATGCTCAGTTATCATTTTTAAATGCGCAATAACTTGGGATATTCACATAGTATTTATCAAATTAAAATATAAACAATCAAATCAATACATATACATAACTTACTACCTATTATTAACGCCCACTTAGTCCCTTCAATTTCATTCTACAAAATTCCGGATTTTTTTTTCTTATAAATCTTGCGATTATTTGAAATATTTGTACATGTTTGGGTTAAATAGAATTATTTGCTTAAAATCACTATGATTACGTTTTTGACAGTATTGTAGTTCATTTGAAATGGATTTGAAATGAACATTGGTCCATCCCTATATAAGAATAGATTAGAGAAAAAAAGGCTTTCCATTTTTTTTTAATGTAAACAATGATATTCAGAAATCCCGAGTTTTAGAAAATAACTTTATTGAATTCCACTAATACTTTTGTACTTAATATCTTTTGTTTCAATTTAGGTTTCTTGTTGGTTTAGTTTTTACTTAATCTTTTAATCTAAAATTTAACCTAAGGAAGCACACATGTATCAAACCATAAAACCCCGTTTGGCAGTCTATTTCTTTAAACACTGCATAACTTTAAAACTTACAATCAAAACCTTTAATCCAACCGTGTTAAAAATTCACACATTTCTAAATAATCACGATGACTTTTTATTAAAACTTCTAATTTGCTCAATAACAAAAGTCTCAAACGTTAATTTCATTCATAGCTATTGATAAAAGCATAAAAATCACAAAACTCAAACCGTAAACCTAAAAAAAAAAACCTCTATATCAAAAATAACTCTTTATAGCCATAATGAATGGAGCCCCTAGATACAACGGATCAGAGAAATCTATTGGATGACCTAAAAGTGTTGGGTGTTTACAGTTTACTCGAAAATAACACCGTAGGTCATTACGAACTATGCTGTTTTTGGCTACATCTTTCTACATTAGTGTTTTTTTTTATTAAGAAGAGAATCATTAGAAATGAACCATTTGAAAGCAATTTAATCCGAAATCGAACTGCGTCTCCGAAGGGATACAAATCCTTTGAAGAAATTTCATTAAGCTCTCTGGTCTCATTCGTTGGAATTGATTCTCTTAAAAAGAAATTTTATCTTAAATGAAGTTTGGATTTCATAAATAGGTTGAAACTAGTATTCAACAGTTTTCTGTGAGTCGAAGAAAACATCTAAATAAATATTTTGTCTTGTCTCAAAAAAAAATTCTTCTGACGCTACTGTAGCTATTTTTTTTAAATTTGATAAATACATTGGTTTGACTGCTTGAAATATTTTTTTTAATAGGAAGGATTTCGTTTTTTCTAAAACTCGCTCAAGTGAAAAGGGGTTTTTGTCATTTTATTCGTATAAAAATCATGAAAAATAAAAATTTTAAATATCAATAAAGAATAATTTTTTTGTACTTAAAACCTTTCAAAAGTTTCACCATAGTTCCCTTTTTTAAAAGTTCTGTGTTGGTCACTATAAGATTAATGAGTTGAAACATTATGAAATCTTCTTTTCATACATTCAAATAAATATTTTTATATGCACCTAATTAATTAGGTAATTCAAGTGAATGAACGTGCTCTGAAGAACAATACTATACTTTCTAAACCAACCTTTCTTGTATGTTTTTTTCATACTTGATTTGTTAACTGGTGCATAAACTTTCAAATTTGTTTATGGAAGTAGTAAAAATATTAGTTTCATCACCTTTAAGAATATTTCTAGAATGGCAGGTTCTTGGAATTTTAAATTATTTGATTTGTAAGAGTTATACTGCCAAAGAAAGTTTAAATATACTTCTTTTTTCACTCGAACTTATTTTCAATAAACTAAATTTCCATCTATTACGAAAGAGAATATTCATGAGTTCGTTTTATAACTTCAATGAAGTTAGATTCAATGAATTCATTTCAAGTTATACATTTTTAGTTAAGCGAGAAATTTTCATAATGAAGGTGTTTCATCATTCTAATTATTTTTACTAACTTCACTTCTTTTAACAATATAAAAATAACGTGCACTGAGAAAAAAAATTGCTCTTAAGTGAAATACGCGCAGCATTAAGAACGAGAATAAGTAGAAATAATTTTATTTAAAAATCTCGAATTTAAAGATAAAATAATAAAATAATTTTCATTCAGAGTACATTGTGAAAAACTTATTTGGCCCATTTGCAAGTGTTTGAAAATTTTGTTACTCAATTAAAGAAAAAGATAAAACTCAATAATAAAATGTCAATTTACGTTTAAAAAACATCAAAACGTCTGATTTTACTCGAACACTCAATAGAACAATACAGTAAGGTTAAGAATGTTTATAAACATTCTTAACGGGAAATCCAAAGAATTTATCTCTAGGGCAGATATTTCTTCAAATTGCCCTAGTAATTTGGATTATGTATCCTTATATCGATTTGGTATCCTTATCCTATTTGCCACAGATTGTCAAAAACCTCCAAAAATAAGTTATTCGTAGATTGTTGCGTTCAGATTAGAACCCAGCCCTTATAATGAGAGTATTTGGTCAGCAAGAATCTTAGAAAAGAGTCGAGGAAAATAAAATGGATGATTCCTAGAGCCCACATAAAATTATATGTATTCGATAGTTCTGGGAAAATGGTTATTGGAAGAAACCGTTATTCCCTGCAATTGAAATAGATATGTAAGGAATGAACTGATGTTTTAAAAGTAAATTTATTGTGTTTGGGGAAGTTAAACTATTGGTTTGGCCTTAAGGGTGGGAAATTGGTATATTAGTAGTGTTTTGAATTGATTAATTACAATTAAAAATTGGTAGTAACGTTCGGGGTGATTCGAATGGAGTAAACAATGTATTCAATAATTAAATATTTTAATTTCAATATGATCTCAAGACCTCTGAGTCTTTAGAACACTTCTTTCAAATTTTTTTTTCATTAAGTTTCGTTAATACGGTCATTTCCTTTATTTTAGTGTTCTTTCTTAGCTGTGCTTAAAAAATGAATTTTAAATCATATAAATTTATTAATTGTGTTTCAATATTTCATACACTGAAATTTTCTTTGGATAAGGATATTTATTTAATAAGTAATACTCTAACGATCAACTTTGTACAATTCTAGATATTTATAACTTTGAACTAATCATTGAATTTTCAAAGCTATTTCCAAAACCTCAAATTATTTTGTTAAATATTCGTAATTAATGACAGCTATAAATTTTATATTCATATATTCTTTATTTGTATAAAACTCTACGTAAAAAGAGATAGATTTAAACGGATTAACATAATTTAGCGAACATTTTTTAAAGTTTTGTAAACACTTTAATAGGTTTATGACAATATTAAAACTCAGCATCAGTTTTACATCTTTTTTAAAGTTAAGTACGAATGCTCTGAATTTCTTATAGGTAAAAAAGAATAAGAGCTCTTTTAAAAGACTAATAACTAATACACAAAACACTACAAAAGTATTTTTTAAATACAACTATCTTTATTTTGATATTTTTTTACAGCCAGGTTTAAAATCTGTCAAATAAATATATCACATCTTATTTTTATGCCAAGAGTTTCATGGTTTTCTATTTCAAGTTA